>JACVBY030000582.1:0-1200000 GCA_017589505.3 Metroxylon sagu | reverse complement strand
TTACATTTGTGCTGCCGAGCAAATAACTTACACCCCTTGCACTCATTTTATGGTTGGCTAGATATTATAACTATGCTATATTTTAGCGTGATTGGAAAAATAAGAAACGGTTGGCTTTACTGCTATAGCAAGAATAGAAGTGTCTTCTTTTTTTTTTTTTTTTTTGTGCTGCCAATTAATGGTATCTAAAACCTAAAATCTTGTTTTGTCCCACATTGAGATGTATATCATCATTATTGGCATATTTAAATTGAGTGTTATATGCCTTGAAGCATCAAAAATAAAATAGCATCTACAACCAAATAGAGTGAGTTTGTTTTGGTTGGCTAATGAGCCTTATCTAGGTAATTACGTTTGAATGCATGGTGCCAGCTCGACGGGTCACACAATTTAACTATCTTAATTTTTTTTAAAAAAATAATTTTTTATTTATATATTGTGGTATTTTGGTTTTTTAGATATTCTTATTCCATTTTATTATTATTTTAATAATATTATCATGTATGCATACATATACATACATACAATTTCTGATTGCTAAGCGTGACCATTAGGATAAACTCATGTTTGCATTGCACTATTTCATATTAGGATGGAATGATTAGTATCAACAAGAAAAAAATAAAAAATAAAAAAAAATTTTCTACCCTAGATTGAAATAAATCATTTCATATTTAAAAAATAAATTTTATAAACAAAAAAATATCGATTGAAACTAAGTCTTAGAAATGTATGGGCTATAATTCTTAAAAATAGCGGTTGTAATAGCCATGTAATGGTTGTGATATTCAGAAATTATTTAAATGACTTGCATTAATTTATGCTTCCAACGTATGGTGTTGCCAATGCCGGAAGTGCTTTGACTTCCATAAACACGTTAGCAACGCAACGAGCTGTCTAATACTCGCACAATTGTCCGTTGTACTGCGAATAAGTTGATTTCTGAAATCTTGGTCGGGTAGGAAGTACTGGAGAAATTCTAGAGGTGAAAGAAGGAATATGATATGGAACTTTTGCTTAGGGCCCTGAATGGTACGTGGGTAGCCCAAAGCCTATCATCATGAATATGGTTCTGACTTCTTATAGATTCTCGCCGAGCCACCCGTAAAGTTTTAGGCTCCGTTTAGGCCTAAAAGAATTTATCCACCATCATAATCTACCGTGGCTATTTCCCAACAACTTGCCAAACATGACCTTAGACACTGACACAACCTCAATCCACAGACTAGCCCGAAAACCTGATGTTAAAAATTGGCCCCTGCATAGACGTTCGATGGAGATCAGGACCATCAATCTTTAAGAGTTCTATCAAGGAGGGACCTTGTGCAACAAGATTGTTCCATCTGTATCCACATAGCTCTAAAAATAAAAACTATAATGAGGGGGGGAAAAAAAAAAAGAAAAAAAGATCAACAAATAAAATTCTATTCAATGGTATGACCATGGAAACTAGGCCTAGGCCAATCTAAGTATGGGTTTGAAACTTTCGTCTCAAACCAAACCCATGGAATGTAGATGTCTAGGGAGGCACAATCGTGCTTGTTAATTTTAAATATCAGAATTCGTGCTAAAATCTAAATCAACCCCAGAAATCGTGCTAATATCCAGCTCGCTCCTTCGTTTGAATTACTTGCAACCGGTTAATCGGTTGCAAGCTTTTGATCTTCAACGTCGTAAAATTTACGACAACACCCCATTTGGCTCAAAAGCAACTGATGATATTCCGTGGCTTTTCAACCGATCGTACCCGTTCAGTTCAAACCTTACAATTCTTTTTTTTTTTTTTCCAATTTTTTATATCAAAAAGGGAGGCAACCAGGCTTTGAGGCTACGGTGTTTTTTTTTATTCTAAATTTTGGGAACAGAGCCAAATTAGGATGGCTGATGTGAAATATGATTGCTTAATGAGAAATCTGAGCCTTTGATTATTTTTTCTTAACCGGGCAAAACGGTTCCAATCCATTTAGGTTCCACAGTTTTCATCATTCTTCCCTGAAGCCGTCAGGCTCCACTTCTTCCGTAGAGGGGCCCGTATGGTGCCGAAAACGGTGGACGGAGTTTCGTCGGATTCCGCTTCTTTCGCCAAAATACCTCTTGCTATTGTAACCCCTTTTTTTTTTTGTTCTCTGTGGGGTCTCCATACGGTGCAGTCGATCTGCCTTTCAGTGGGTGTAGTGTGTTCTGTATACTGTCTCATACCCAATGATCATCTCTTCGTCCAGTAAAGTGTCTATATTGGGTGTAGTGTAATCCGTATAACAGTTTTTTTATTATTATAAAGATGAGGCTACGATTAGTCCAAATTCAGTTGGATTCCAAATAAATTTTAAATTTTTTTCACATTTTGTTCCTAAAGTTCAGTTAAGTTACGGCACCGGTCCTCTTCTATCTGACACCATGTATGGGTGCAAAGCAGTGGAAATTTGCTTGGATTCCATGTTAATTTTATCTTTTTTTCCTTTTATTCCTAAAGTTCAATCAAATTACGGCACCATTTCTCTTCTATCTAGCACCATGTATGAACTGAACCGGTTTAATCAATTACATCTGGGCCATCCATCATTGAATCCTATAATTCTATTGATAATAATTTTTTATTTATATTAAAAAGATAACAATTCTATATATATATATATATATTATTGGAAACTAAATATTATGGTTTTAGGATCAGGTGGCCCATTTCCTAGAAAGACAAGGCCCTACAGTGTAAATGGGTTGAAATGTTTGAGGCTTTGGAACCAATAATCATTTGGGAGAATTCTACAATGCTTTCTAGTTTTTGATATAAATAAAAATTAATTTTGAATCTAACCGTAGGATTCAATGAGGGGTTAACTCCATGCATGTGCTGTGAGGAGTGGTATTGTAATTTGATTGAATTTTAGGGATAAAATAGGGAAAAAAAAACTAAAGTTAATGCAGAATCCAACTGAATTCCCACTACCTTATACATTATTTTACTTTAAAAAAAGATAAGTAATATAGTTTGTGCAAACTAACAACACAAGCAGTTGGACATAAAAATTACCAAATTGTTAACAATTTATCAAAAGTAAAGGATGCGTCTAGTAGATTAGATAAAAGGATGGAGGCCGAACTAAAATTTGATGGGATGCTGTTTTTTCTGCTGACAATAGATATATCGAGAATCTATGATGCTTCCTGGCTTCTGCTACAAATAAAAACTGATTTTGAATCCAACCGTAGGATTCCAGATGTAACTGGTTAAACCGGTTAAGTTTATACATGGTGCCACATAGAAGAGTGGTGCCGCAATTCGATTAAACTTTAGAGATAAAATGGAAGAAAGATAAAAGTTAATGTGGAATCCAGCTGAATTCCCACAACTTTATGTTTGTACATAGTGCTAGGTATAAGAGGATTAGCGTTGTAATTTATTGAACTTTAGGGATAAAATGAGAAAAAAAAAAATTAAAATTCATTTGGCATCAACTGAATTCCATCTAATCGTAGACTCATCTCTATGGTTTTTTTTTTTAAAAAAAAAACCATAGCCTCATCTCCCTTCTCTATCTATGCTCTCTTACCCTTACTCTCACTCTCCTCTCCCTGCTCCATCCACACTCTTTTGTCCCTCTCTTACCTCTCTGGCACTATACAACCTTCTCACCTCTTCGGCACCGTGCTGCCCACTATCTTCTATCTCGAGCTACTGCACCTCTTCGGCGTACGGAACGCACTACGCCAGCTGGATACCTTTAGCAGGAGAAGAGATGACCGATGGGTATGAGACGGTGGACGGAACACACTGCACCCACTAGATGATGGATCGGCTATACTGTGCAGAGACCTTAGAGAGAACAGAAAAGGGGTTATGGCGGCGAGAGATATCTTGGCAAAAGAAGCAGAACTCGGTAGAACACCATCCATAGTCTCCAGCACTGTATAGGCCCCTCCATGGAAGAAGCAGAGCCTAGCGACTTCGGGGAAGAATGGTGAACACTATGAATCCTCAAAGCATTGGAACCGTTTTACACGGTGAAGAGAAAATAATCAGGGGCTCAAATTTCTCATCAAGCAATCATATTTCACGTCAGCAGCCCTGATTTGGCTTCATTCCAAAAATATATATATTTAAAAAAAAAACACTGTAGTCTCAAAGCCTGGTTACCACTCTTATTGATATAAAAAAATTAGGAAAAAAAAAAGGATACCGTAGGATTTCAACAGAACGGCTACTATTGGTTGAAAAGCTATCGGATATCACCGCCGGATTCTTTCGGGCCAAATGTCGTGGTGCCATAAATTTTACGTAACCGGTTAACCAGTTAACTAGTTGCAAGTAATTCAAACGAAGGGCCTAGATATTAGTATAGTTTCCAAGGTTGATTCAGATTTTAGCACAAATGCCAATATCTAAAATTAAAAAGCATCGGAGTGCCTCCCAAATAAAAACTGATATTGAATTCAACAGTAGAATTTAATGATGGACGGTCCAGATGATGATGCCGGATAGAAGAGGAGTGGTGCTGTAATTTGATTGAACTTGGAAAAAACAGATAAAGTTAACGCAGAATCCAACTGAATTTCTATTTCTTTATGCCCATATATGGTGTCAGATAGAAGAGGGCTGGCGCCGTAAGTTGATTGAATTTTAGAGACAAAATGGGAAAAAAATTAAAATTCATTTGGAATCCAACTGAATTCCATCCAACCGTAGCCTCATCTTTACAGTAAAAAACCAAAAAAAAAAAAGAAAAAAAAAAGCACGTAGCCTCATCTCTCTTCTCCGTCCACACTACTGCTCTCTCTTTCTTTCTCTCTTCTCCGTCCATACTCTTTATCTCTCTCCTATCTCTCTAACACTATACGACTACTATCGACGTGTGCCGTTCATCATCTTCTATTTTGATTTGCTGCACCTTTCTTGAGTATGAAACACATCGCACCTACTAAATAATTTATCGGAAGAAAAGATAATCAATGGGTGCAAGATGGTATACTGAACATATTACACCAACTGAACGGCGGACCGGTTGTAGAGATCCTACAGAGAATAGAAAAGAATTACGGTAACAAGAGGTATCTTGATGGAAGAAGCAGAATCTGGCAGAACATCGTCCACCGTCTCCGGCACCGTATGAGTCCCTCTGCGGAAGAAGCAGAGCCTGGCGATGTCAGGAAAGAATGGTGAATACTGTGGAACCCTAAAAGGGTTGGAATCATTTTATTCAATTTAGAAAAAATAACCTAAGGGCTAAAATTTCTCATCAAGTAATCATACTTCACATTAGCAGTCTTGATTTGGCTCTATTTTCAAAACTTAAAATAAAAAAGTGTCATAATCTCAAAGCCCAGCCACCACGCTTCTTGATATATATATATATATATAAAAAAAAGGAAAAAAAATGTAACCGTAGGATTTCAACTAAATAGATACGGTCCATTGAAAAGCCACTATATATCACTTATTACTTTTGGACCAAATGAGATGGTGCTGTAAATTTTACCAAATTGAAGTTCAAAAGCTTGCAACCGATTAATCAGTTGCAGGTAATTCAAACAAAGGGCCTAGGTATTAGACCAGTTTTCGATGTTGGATCAAATTTTAGCAAGAATTTTGATATTTAAAGTTAAAAAGCATCGTGGTGCCTCTCTGATAGTGTTTAGAAGATTGGACTTGGTATAGGAGTTAATTGATCTAAATTGAAAAGTCCATACGGACCATGCAGTAGCTTTGATATCACCTAAAAATATCGGTAGCCAAATAATTTTATAATAAACTACTTTTCAAAAAATGTTTAAAACTTGCTTGGCTTGTTTTCTTATTGCACTATTACATTATTGATTTTAATAATGAATAAACATGTACATTCCTGCAAATATCATATTAATATAAGTTATTATGTATGATTTGGATAGTTTACAATCCATCGTCTCTACATTTTTTTTTTTTTATTCAAATAAGACTTCAAAAAATTGGCATCTAACCTTAGGTGGCTATAGACATCATGGTCCATATCTAATATTAACACCCTACATCTCCTATTTTTTTAATGAATAAATAAAATTAATTTTTTCACTAAGAGAGAGAATTGAAATACACTCTCTAAAAGTAGGATATATTGATTGACTATCTTTTTAAAGAAATGTTAGAATACAAAAATCTATACGCACACACAATGATTAATTTTCTCTCATCTCCTCCTTTGTTAGGGAGAAAAAGAAATACTTTTCTATCATTTTTTATTTTTAACTAATGTTCATGATCTTGGTTTATTCCCATGCGCTGGCAAAAGGCTTGTCTTATATATGTCTCCATAACAAATGGTCCATTTATTGATGAACAAATGATAGAGTTAAATCCATGTGATGGATTCACAATCTAGTGTCTTGATCCATTTAGGACTTGTCAAAAACTTTATTTATAGATAGAAAACTCTTTCATGAGGTAGTAAATAACATATACAGACTTCCTAAAGCTATCTTTCTATTTTATATCCTCTTTCTCTTGTCCTTCTTTGATCCAAGCTTTCCTAGCTCTATGTCGTTTGAGAACTCTTCAAAGGTCCTACTACCTTTTTGATTGTCTATATTTGAGTCTGTGGGATACTTTGGAATTATGCTCTACCCTGAAGCCTTGTTGTCTTTGTTAGCCAGTGGGATACTTGGGATTATATTCTACGCTGAAGCCTTAATTGTCTTTGTTAGCCAACCTTTCTTCTGCTAAGGCAGGAAACTCCTCTTCTCTAGACTATTGCTGAAAACCATAATTTATATCTAACTGAGAGTTCTATCTTTTAGAAATTTTTACGTAAAACACATATGGCAAGGCATTGCAATAAGATGTCCCATGATTCAACCTGTTAAACCAATTATGGGATACCATTTGAGTGCGTTCTCCCGTAAGCGAACCTTCCCTTGTGGCCAAATATAGGGGCTTGGCTCCCACCATATTTAAAACTACATGCCAGTGAATCATAGCTCATTTTTGTATGTTATCTAGTTTATATATTTCTATATCGTTGCTCCTATAAATAACAGAAAATTCCTATCAGATAAAAGGATTGCAAAAATTCTGTATTCGATTATGTAAATTGTACATGCCAAAGTCTCATATTATTATAACTAAAATAATTTTGAACCATGATATGTTCGACAGGAAGTACAAAAATACATTTTCTTTTTTGTCAATCTAGCCCAAAGCCAACCATTTATCATGTGGATCCTTTTAAGTGCATGTTGTATTGTCTACAGGACTAATCGTTTGAAGACTTCAAGTCAACATCTTTGACAGTGAAGACTGCTACATCTTGTTTTTGTCAGTCTAGCCAAAAGCCAAGCAAAGATCATGTAAAATCCTTTTAAGTTTGTGCTGCATTGTCTACATGACTGATGGTTTGAAGACTACAAGTCAACATCTAAACAATGAAAGACTACTGCATCTTGTTTTTGTTAGTCTAGCTAAAAGCCAAGCAATGATCGTATGGATCCTTTAATTTTGTGTTGCATTGCCTGCAAGGCTGATAGTTTGAATGCTTGAAGTCGACATCTAAATAACGAAGACTGCCTTGATTCCTTTGCTGGGGTGGCCAGAAAATAAACTAGTGGCTATTATATTTTGCCTAATATTTGCTGTTATGTTTGAGAGCATTATTTATTTTAAATTGTCATTTATTAAGTAATTTTTAAAATATATTATTTTATTTAGATGACCATTGTAACTGAGTAACGGTTAAATAATTATCATTATTTAAATTCTTTCTATTAATTACCATTCTATTGTAATGACTTCAAGTGCCTCCTATCACGTTATATAGATTAATTAATAAAGTTAATTACTTGAACTCTCCCTATTAATAAACTTTGGTACGTAGCTAAGTCTTGATCATTGTTTTAAAAAAACAAGAAGAAGAAAAAGTTAAGGCGATGTGAAAGGTGGAGCACGCATGAGTAGTTTTTCGCCAGCGACATTTATTACCTGTTATGGGAACTGCCCAAGAAAATCGAAGGCTTTGACTTCCAAGAGAACAGGACGGGCTTTCGTGGTCCGCCAGGTCCTCATCGTTGGGCCGCAACTGCCATCGTGGCATTTATCTGAGATTTTTGCTATGCCGCTCGATTCTCCTGTTATCTCTATCCTATGTGGTACAGGCGTATTGGCCCGGAGAATTCTACGGAGAGAAGCCTCATCCTAAGGGTACCATCGGGTGGGGTTGGGGACGGGTCGGTTCGGATCCTCTGCAGGGCACATCCTAGCCTCTTATCCATCTATGAGCGGTTGAAGTTTCTTTTGCTGGATTCGATGATAGAGCCCTAATAATTGAAAAGGGTCATATTTTAATTTCTTAAAAATAAAATAAAAAAAAGAAGAAGTTTATATTCATAATAATAAATGTGAGTGTAATGTGCCCAAAATGGATAAGAATAATGCTGAATATTGACATTGAAACTTTCATGAATTATTCAGTTTATTTCCTCCGGTTGTTTCTCTTTGAATTATTCTCAAATATTCAAATTAATAAAGAACTAATCTAGCATTAGCAGATTTTATTATTTATTCATGAAATATTTACGATGTAATTTAACATGCACTCTCTCACAAAAATGGATGAATTATGATATTTGCATTTTTTTGAAAAAAAAAAAAACTAAATACATGAAAGCATATCAAATTAAGGATTGCCTAATCTTTTTTCCTAAAAGATCTTATCTTATTAAAAAAAATATAAAACATTAATAAATAACATACAAAATTTTAATATTCTGTGTAAAATTTTAATCCAACAAAGCTTCGTTATCATGGCTAATATATGGCCAAGTATTATCCATTGATGGTAGAATTTTGGATGGGTCAATTCTTATTAGTACCTCAACTGCATACAGATATTCTCATCGATAAATATATAAATATCTAATATTTACACATTTGGTTATTTGGACCATTTTGAGTATTAATAATCTAATTTTTCCCTTGCGCCGAATCAAGCCATGTGTTCGTTGCTGGTCCAGATGAAAGCATGGCGAACGCTGTCTGCTGTCCGCCACTTTGGATCCATGAACCAACCGCCGCCCACAGAATCGAGCCTAGAGGCTCGATTGCCAAATACAGTGGTGGGCCCCACCACCAGCGCCGGCGATAAAGCGCGGGACGAGCGAACGGAGGAGGATCCGCCTCTCCCGCGAACGTGCGGAGCGTCGAACAACTCCTCCTCTGTTGCTAGTGCGGGCGCTGCAGCTTCGCTGGCATCGCCTCTCTCTCTCTCTCTCTTGCCTCCCGACGTCTTAATTATTATCTCCGCTCCCTCGCTCGCTCGCTCGCTCGCTATTGTCCCCAGCTCTCCCCCATGGAGCTTAGCTGCGTTCCTCCTCGCGCGCTCTCTCTCCTACCCTCTTCTTCCGCCGTCTCCTCTTCTCCTTCTCCTAGTTCTTGTTCTTCTTCTTCTCCGAGCTGTGGCTTGGGATTCTGGTCGCGGGAGGCGAGGAAGGGGATCGGTCGGCTGAGGATTAAGGCGGAGGGGAGCGGGGAGAGGATCGATGGCGGGAGCGGCGGTGAGCACAGGCGGAGGGGGTTCGCCGGCGGCGGCCCCGCGATGGAGGTCTCCACCTCGGCCTCGCCTTCCTCCTCGTCCACGACGGCGACGACGAGCAGCACGACGGTCATCGATCGGAGCTTTGGGGGCGGGGATTCCGAGTTCTTCGGTTGGGAGAAGCTGGGAGCCGTCGTTAGACTCAGTTATGGAATCGGTGAGTCTCATCTTATCCTTCTCCTTACCATGTAATCCTGGAATCACTCAAATTTATGGTTTTTTTCCTCTAAACATACATTGAATTAACTTCTGGAATGTTTAAGTTTAATTGCATCGATAAGTATGCAAAAGTTTGATTTTTACGAATTAGAATTGAATTTATGCCGGTAATTAGAGAAGAATTTCCCCTGGTTCGAATCAGATGGCATTTGTAATTCAGAGAAAAACAAGGAAAAATCCGATTTTTTTTTTTTTTAATAAAATTTCATTGAAAAAAACGAATCAGGAATCTATGTGGCCATGGCGTTGGCGGGGAAGTTTATATGTTCGATCACGGGCGTGGATTGCACGGGAGGGTTCCATCCGTCGCTAAAAGCTGTCGTCGAGGGGTTGGGATATGCGGCTCCACCAATCATGGCTCTGCTCTTCATCTTAGATGTATGCACATATTTCCTCTTCTCATATTTCCTCTGTTTTATTTCTTCTTCTTCTTTTGGAATTAGTAATTTAACTTATAAATTGAAATAGAAAACTCTAACATGTTACTTGCCCCACTTGGATTCGTCTTAATTAATTAGAGATACTTATTGAATGAAAATTTAAAAAAGTTGGCCTATTCTCACTTGGTTTTACATATTCTCAAGTCTTAATTTCTTCTTGTTTTTCCAAAAACAGTATCATTGTGTCTCTAAGAACCTTACTAATAGCACTTGAATAGTCTTAAATAGCAATGTTTGCCGAACCAGAATTTATAAAACTGTAGCCAAATGGTTGAGGCGAGAAGGCTTCTTCGACGTCTGTCTGCTTTAATCTTTCTTCTAAACAGCTACACCCACAAACTTGCGCCACCTAATTTAGAAACTATTCCTATAAATGAGTCCTCTAGATTGAAATCCTCAATGGTTCTTAACGATGGGTTCGTATCAGATATTATGATCGAAAGAGACCAAGCCCAAGATCGAATTAAGGTTTCTACTTAGTTACGCCTCCATTCTGCAATCACTTGTCCAGCTAACGACAACCTCACATAGTTTTAATCTGGGACGATTGACATTGCTAGCCCATAGTAAGGTTAACTTCTACCCGGGACGGAACCCATGGCTTCGTCTTCTTAACATAGCAGTAATTGTCTCCATGATCTAACTGACTGATGCCATTTCGAATCTTATCTTTATGCCGTTCTATCTGGCTGAGAATTGAGACGTTAAGATATAGAAACTAGAAAGAGAAAATTCATTGGGATGATGGGAACTGAAAATCTTTACACAGGATGAGGTGGTGAAGTATTCACCCCATGCTCGTGCCATTAGAGATGTGGAGGATGAAGAGCTTCGGAGCTTCTTCTACGGCATGTCACCTTGGCAGGTATTTTCTTGCATTTGCTTTCTATATGTATATTATTCTGATATCGTGTGTGGTGATGACTACCATAATTTGGTACTTTTGGGCTTTTACAGTTCATACTCATTGTTGCTGCAAGCTCAGTGGGAGAGGAGCTTTTCTATCGTGTTGCTATTCAGGTAAGGCCTCAATGAGAAATAACATGGCCTGTATTTTTTTTAAAAAAAAATTAAATTTATATTTAGATAAAAGTTTTATATTGAAGATTCGAATCGTTGGATGTAATTTACAACCTCTAAGCTGCTTTTGTGTGTGTGCAATTTAAAGAATCCTAACCTATGTGTCAACGGTCAAATATATACATACTAGTGTAGATATATCCATAGTTAGATACATATGCAATTACTTAAGAGAAGGGAGACGAGAGAAATGAAGCACTTTCATTTTGCCCTCACTTTTCTTGTTCTCAACTCCAATTATATTTCTAATAATAAATAATATTTATATTATTATTAATAATAGATAATATTATATAACTAAAATAAACATTATATAAATGTTTAAAATAATATTATTTTAATCAATTATAATTACTAATATTAATAATTTATTATACTAGTAATTTATAATATTATCATTTATCATTTAAATAAAAATGTATAATACATAACAAGTTTATTTTATTCAATTAATAATAAATAATATTAATATTGTTTAATAAAAATATATTATTATTATTTTCTCAAATTATGAGAATTATACTTTTCAAAATAAACTTTCTATACAAACAATATAATAGAAGATGAATTTGACGTCCGACCTTTCAGTGGACCAGATTTTAATATCTAGCCCATGTTGAATATCCAATTAACATCTAGTCTCAACTATCCAGTTTTTTAATTTTAGCCCTTTCAATTGTGTTTGATAATAAGATAAGTGTATTCTGTGGGAAGATAAAAATATGCAGAAAGACGAAAAGTTGGTGGTTAGTCTATAGAGGCTCATCCTTAAAGTCCAGTCCAACGAAGGGCCAGACGTCAAGTTGCTTATAATAAAATTCTCTTTTTTTTAGAAAAAAAAGGTAAAACTTCACTTTCAGTGAAAGTTTTTATTTTTTGGAAAGTGGCTGCTTTTCAATTTGACTACTCTTCCATAACCAAACACCCCTAAATAAATAAATATCTATCATGTCTCGTATAAAGGAAGCAGGTTTAGGATTTGTGTCCTTTTCCCAAAATGATTAGCGGATGGAAGAAGGGATCTTGTGGAGTTGATTCCCAGCTCACACACTTCTGTTCTACATGAATTCAGTCATTTCCTAGTCAAAGCTAATACACCCTAAGGGGTAGGAAGTCACAGATATTTCCTCTCAAATCTATGGCCCCACCAAGTGAAAAGACCCCTCTTTTTTCTCCTCCTCTTCTCATACCATCTGTCTTGTAATATCTCATATAACCTAATTCTCGCAATGATGCAGGGGGCATTGGCTGATATGTTCTTGAGGAGCACTGAACTCATGAAAGATGCACGTGGAATCGCATCTCTGGTAAACACCAAGTTCATTGGCAATGCCTATAAAATTATTGCATCATCAATTCAGATGTCTGAACTATATGCTTTGTTAAATTCTAATGTTTCAAATCATTGTAGACTGGCATGCTGCCCCTCTTTGTCCCATTCGCTCAAGCATTTGCAGCTGTTATCACAGCCGCCCTTACAGGGTCACTCTACTATGTTGCAACTGCTCCAAAAGGTATCTTTGCCTCCACCGACACTCAATTTTTATGCAACCACGGCCACAGTCTCATCCTCTACATGTTAAATTATATCTTCCATATTTTGCTGCAGACCCTACATATGTGGTTGCACCAGTTTTACAGTCTCGTTCTGGCCGTGAGGACCTTAAGAAGCTTTTTGCAGGTAAGTGACCTAGATACCCAGTTGTACATAGAAATATGCATCACAAATCGCCTTTTTTCAAACTAGCTCCCATAAATGGAAGAGTCCTGTGGGAAAATATATCCCATAAGCAATAAGTGGATGTGTTTGCTGTGCATTTCATGTGCATCAATTCTTACTGTATTTAATATGCGATGAGTGAGGGAAGCAAGTTTTATGTTTTGCTGCTAACGCCCAGGCCCCTAAACAGAGAGTTACTTGACTATAAATTGGTAAATCATAGTTTTCATACATTTCACGAAAAAGAAACCAGTGTCTAAATAAGCAACTAGGGTTCTATATGTCATTACTTTGCCTTTGCCTTCCACATTACTGAGGGCTTCGAATTTTTGAATGCAATTCCTCATGAACCATGTTTGCCATTATTTTTCATACTTGTCATAGTGTCATTATTAATGGACGTAAATCCTTATTGTATATGGACATAGGATAAGTGATCTTAGCACATGAAACTAAATTTCTATCACCTGCACAATTTTTGTTATGCAGTTTGGTATGAAAAGAGACAAATGAAGAAGATATATTCTCCCCTTTTGGAAGGACTACTGGCTCTTTACCTTGGTTTTGAATGGATTCAGGTATTCTAGCATCTCATCTAAGTGTTTATTTTCAGTGACCACTGCCAGAACATAGAAAAACACAAGCGTTCTTATTGTCTTCCAATGTTCGCAGACGGATAATATTCTTGCTCCTATGATCACGCATGGGATATACTCCGCTGTGGTACTGGGTCATGGACTTTGCAAAATTCATGACCACAGGCGTAGGCTGCGCCATAGAATCCAGCAGGTGAGGGTGGAAGCAAATAATTCAGATAAATCATAAAGCTGGCAAGGATGATCAACAACGTTTGCAAGGAAAATGGATGCTTCTGCTTGAATAGCACAAGATTCAGGAAATAGAACTTGATGGTGGAATGGCTTCACATTATGCAGCAAGGAGCGGATACCGCCAAGCAGCCTGTAATGTACTATTGTGAACTTAAATCACCTGGGCAAATGTATAAAGTTGAGGTATTTTGTATACAGATCTATATCAGGTATAGAAGGATGCTTGGTCTCATCTTAGATGCATCAGAAAAGGGAGAAAGAAAAAGCTTGGTGTACCATTCCATTGTGTCGTTCTACTCGGCAATTTCACCTGCTTCCCACTAGTTTACCGTTCCTGTGTCAGGAAGTCTGCCATCTATCTCAGCGCAATAGCTTCAAACTGCATGAATGGTTACCGAGAAATGCCAGCTTTGGTCTGGGAAGCTGGGATTATTGGAGGAATCGCCCTTCTTGCCCTTCCCGCAGTTCAATAGCACAAGAATCAGGATAAAATGGAGGCCACTCGACTTCCAAATCCAAAAACAGAGCCGCGGATCATTGGAAGAATCGCCCTTCTTGCTGTTTAATAGCAAGAGAATCGGGATGATCCAAAAACAGAGCCACCATCGAAGAAAACCACGGCAAAACCCTTCATAAATGCCTGTGATGAAGTGATATTGAAGGGCAACAAGGCAAAATGGTGGAGGACTCGGCATGGTTTCAAATGCTGATGGCAGGACCCATAAAATCGCCAGAATGGATCCGTTCCACCATCATCATCCTAATATCTAAATTTGCACGTATCCATCCTCAGTATTAAGATGAGTCAAGTGCGTCCTATCTCATAAAAGAATTAAAACAGTTCTGTCCAACATGGACATGGTTTAAAACCTTGATAACCCCTAACCTCTCCTTAGTAATTGTCCTATGAAAAAATATCACAAAGTATCAGTGCATTCTATGACCCACATTCTAGAGTTAGTCCATAACTTTTTAACCTTTTTTATTTTTTTTTTGGGCACCTAATTGCACTAACGCCAATCCTAACAACATATATTATGGCATTTTCATACGACAAATCCAGGCATCTCTCCAACAATAATCTAATAACAAGCCAGAGATAATTGTAAAATTTATCTTTATTCACCCCAGAAGTTCAAGTATCATGCTTTTATTTACTCGATGCATTTTTGACTTGATTAGGACTGCACTAAAATATACAACCCTATAATATGATTCAACTTGTCTCTATTACTGACATTTTTCAACCTAACCAGAATTCGTGGCTCTCTTTCTCAAAAAAAAAAAAAAAAAAAAAAAAAAAAAAAAAAAGGAAAAAAACCATGGTTGTCTTATTCTAATAAATATGAGGTCCACTAATATATTTGTCGACTAATTTTCTTTATGATACTTCATGCAATGTTTTCTTGATGGGGTCTTGAACTAACGCATGCTTTCAATGAGACCTATTGTTTGTGCAGAATTCAGATAAAAAAGAATTCCATAAAAAGACTACCGTAAGCATGAAATAGAAGATAGATTCAGGCTACATGACGAATAATCTGTGTATCAAAAAACTTTACTAGATTACATGTAACCTTGGAACATATCAAAATATAAACGAAGTGAATCTGTCAGTTGCTGTCCTCTTCCAATTGGGAGATGATGCTCACGAACACACGGAAACCTTGGCACATATCAGAAAATAGGCAGTACTCATTCCTTGCATGGTATGTAGCCATGATGCCTGCAGTAAGAATGGGCATTGATAAATATTATCATCAGAAGATTTGAACTAGTAAGTGTCAAGGGTAACAAGAAAACAAAAAAAAACAAAAAATCTAGTTTGTCAGCAAAGATCAAAACCCAATGAACCCTTAACATAGTTAAATAAGAAAACTTGCAGGTTTTGAACAAGTCACATTCCATGAGCAATATGTCGATATAAGACTCTTTCAGACTTGATAAGACTCAACTTGATCTCATCTATTTTATTCTTTGATAAGACTCTTTCAGACAAGGGAAATCAAATGAAGCAACCATAACAATGCTTAAGTTCCCCTTTCAATAAATGAATGAAGCTACAAACCTGGACTCCATAAGCCAACCTTCCCCTTCTCCGTCAAATTTAAATGATATACTCAACTTCCCAGAAGCTCCAACATGATGCAAGAGCCAATTAACCATTAGCCAGTCGAAATGACCATCTATCTTGGTCTAGCAAAACGTTTATCATCAATAGGTCCATTAAGGCTCTTCTTGCAACTCCCCACATTACATGACTTTTCACTGGGCCATGCAAAAACGTTACCCCATCCAATTTCATCAAATGTCAGCACTCAGTGTATCATATGAATTCTATCTTGTCAAATTTACTATCTTCTTCTAGTCATTCTATGAGTTCTTCATAGATCAAATTACAATCCAATTTGGGTATATGGAATATGATGAAAACATCATGTTTGGGGAAGTTTTAAATGTGAGTTTAATACAGGGTAGCTTAATGTAATAAAAAATGAACAAGTTAAAAGATTAAGCAAGCTGTATGTTTGCTCTAGGATCATGTCATGGCAGATATTTTTGCATTTTCCACTTCTAGAATCTTAATTTTAAGGAAAGGTTGGTTAGGTTTCTATAAACCATGATGGTTCCAAAGATGGTTATGGCGATCAACATAAAAAGGGTTCAGGTGCAGTTTAGCAGTGCTGATTTGGGATTTGAGAAGGATTTATGGTTGGGGACCTCACGATATGCTATCTTGGTGCTGTCTTACCTGGACATTTCAGTTTTTGAAGACATGGGAAGTGCCGACACTTCTGGATTGTTGGACACGACACCATATGGTGCAACACTCAAAAAACAAAATAGTGACCCACACTCTTGCTCATATTAGATATAAGTGCCACTACCTCATGATTGTTCACACTTGAAATATTTTACCATGTTACCAGAAACGATACTCTTGAAAGTTTCTAAACTGTTCAAGTAAAGAGCCACACCAATTTCTTGTTACCTTTATTATTATAACATGATGAATGTAAAGTGTCACAAAAAGTAAACTAACCTAGTTCCTAGCATATAAACATATTTATATCTTTCATATGTGGAAGTGTCCTAAGTTGGGATTTTTGAAGGCTAGAGTGCTGGACACTTGACACCTGTGCTAAATAAGTGTTCTCAAGAGAAAACAAGAGAGGACAATTGGCTAAACTTTCACCCTTGAAAGTTATTAATAGCTCTAAGCCTTTAACTTCAACCAAACTATTTCTTTCCTACTCCAAACCCTTCTTCAACTCAGTTGAAATTGTTCAAGACTACAAAAACCTTAAAAAACCTATTACTTTTGGTGGTGAATACAATGCCAATAGTCAGAAGTTAATTGAATATAGACGACTTTGAGCAAGCACCACTGCCACATAGTCCCATCACCTACCCCACTTATTCTCTTTGCTTCTCTTTCATGCTTTACTTTCTTCATTACTTCCCCCCTCTAAAAATGTTCTCTTCCACAGTTCAAACATTTTGGTCTTCCATGATATAGCCAAATAACTTACCCATTAGAAACAAAGTCAACTGTCTTTAAGAAAACAACCAACCATCATCCAAACTTCAAACAAATTCCTGATAGTCAAAAATCCTATCTGAAACCTGAAAAAAAAAAAATATTCACAAAACAAATTCATCTATTCAAACACTTCCACACCATCTAGAATTGTTTCAGAACAATGAAGATCCATTTACCTTTGTTTTGAAATTTAATTTAAGATGACAAAAGCCGAGGATCCAATATCAAGGAGAGGAACCTAATCACAAGTTTGCACGTTGCAAGAAAGCTCCCACTGCCACTTCTTCTCCTACCTTTTCTTTGTCCACCTTTACCTACTCACTACCTTTGTTCATAGAATTCCTTTTTCCTTGACACGTACCGATTACACCTCAGTTCCATATACATTCTCAAAAAACCAAAAGCTTATAAAGATCCATTTGAGGATGCGATTTGAGTAAACCGCCATTTGCAACCTCTCCTCTCAAGTTTCTATGAAAAATAGATGGCAACTCTATGCTAATCCCTAACCTGGTAGAGGATCAAAAACATCATTATCACTTAAAATTTCTGTACAACTATCTCTGAATTTTGTGATAGATTCACCTAGAAAGAACAGGAAAAAGAGTAACTTGTCAATGTAATAGCAATCAATTTAGAAGGAAACGCCACAGTCATGTAATAGTTTTACAACTGACTGGTAGCAGTAAGGCTTCACATAAAAATATAATTATTACCATAAAAACTGGTTAATTAAAAAGATGCACTTACCATATCCAGATGTTTGCACATCAAAACCTTCATCCTAGCATAATGACAAGACAGTAAGGTCAAAACATGAACTAGTATTCTGTAAGTCTATCAACTTCAAGAAGATAAAATATGAACCTGTAACTCTCGAATCAATGGCAAACTTCCAGTGATTGAGTAGGGCTTTACATAGCCAACCACCTCCTCAGTTGCTTTACATAAGACATGAAAACCATGAGAATCAAGATTACAAGCAACCCCGGACATCGCAGCCTCATCAAAAGTGATGATAAGCCTAAAAAACACCAAGAAATTTAATTAGTTCAGTGTGTTGAGTCTTGCACAAATAGGTGCTAATACTTCCTCTAATCTGACATCTGTTCCCAGAAACAATACTTGCTATGCACACTTCTATCATCATTCATGAGGGTGAAATCGTTACCAAAAATCCAATAATAGGAATCAGAGTCTGGTCTATGAAATGGTAACCGGAAGCATAATGAGAACTACACAAGCACGTTGATTATAGGGGAATGTTATCATCCAAATAATCAAAAGAAAAAGAGACTCTTGTTTTAGAACTTGTGAAGACAAAATTTTCCTCCTTTCAATAGAGATGATAAGTTAAAACAGCATTCTCACCTTCCTCTCAGATTTTCATCTGGAAGTACATATTTTGATACAGGCCCACGTGTAACTAGCCTCTCTATGTTGGCATTTATATCGTCTACATAGTCTTGTAATTTCTTGACCACATCTGTAGTGCTGCAGTAAAAAGAAAGGGAAATAAAATCCTTCAAGTCATAAAAAGCCCCAAGATTGAACAAGAAATATAAGTGATATGAGTTCAGAAAGAAAAACAATCTATAATATCAAGAGAGATGAAAGAAAAACAATCTACAATATCAAGAGAGATAGGCCAACCTGTAGAAAGGAGTTAACCTGCACAACAAAAGGAACACCAAGTCAGATCAAACCTCTCAACAAGTTAAGATTATAGAATTAAGAATTATACAAAAGTAGCATATATATATTACATATGCACAACAGTAATCACAATCGCCATTATTAAGAGAATATCATAAGCAACAGGCAATAATGGAGGCACCTTAAGCAAACTCAACTATAAAAGCCAACCACAGCATTTCAACAGCCTGATATCAAAGATAACAAGATATCAAATCAAAGAGAAAAACAGTTAAATGCCTTAAAATCTTCAGTTTCCCAATTAAAACTTGTCTGACAAATATAACTGGAGAAGTTTTTATTAAATCCAAGGCAGGCCTATTGAATTTAGCAAAAGCTCCTAACGACCAAAGAGGTTATGCATTCAATGAGTTCAATGTTTGCCCTTAACTAAGCAAATATCTGTTCAGCTAAGTGTTATTATTGCATGCGACTCAGAACCTGCATCAGATAATCTAATAATAACTTGACCAATAATGCCAACATATCTACATAAAGCTGGTGGAATGTAGAGATACTTCTTGGTACAGCATACCAACTTCACACCTTCAGATTAGTTAAGTTGACTTGTATGTCATATATGAAATGCTAATTTGATTTTTTTTAAAGAAAGAAATTGTTCTTAGAGATACCTTACATCCCCTGATATAGTACACTCAGCTGGAATCTGATTGACACCACCTCCAGGGTCTGCAATGCACCACGTAACAGATGCATGAAAGATATTTTATCAAAAGACAGACTTGTTTCTACAATCGACTTTCCACTTCCAGCTAGCTAATACTTAAAGCACAAATAACATAACATAGGATAGCATAGGGCTTACAACTCCATTGAGTTGGTTTCATAGTTGATGGTGTGGCAAAGCCATAAACCTCTTCCATAGGATGTGGAGGGAAGTCTCTATAAAATCGTGACTGGATCTCTTTAAGTGCTTCCATGGCTAACTCCAGCGGGTTGATAGCCTGCACATTGAGTGAGAAAAAAACCTTGCCCTTAAAATATGATGCATAAAAGCACAAATTATTCAAACACTCGTCAAAATTTGACATGAAAGACATTATGTATTCCATCCTATAATAACTTTCCACATTGACCCAGGTAATTAGATATAGTTTAGGCAGGACCATCTTACGTATTAGCAAGACACAAATGGGTTTCTTTGCCATTACATTTTATATCATCAATTAGTTAACATTTCAACAAATGTTTCTCATTTCATGTAAATCAATTAAGATAGAAATCATTTGGACTCCTCTCTTTAGCAAGAAACTCAAAAGTAGGAATAAAAATGACAGTTTTATATAAATTCCTTGGCGTCTACCAGTAATGACACAAAATCTATGTAAATAAAAACAACTCCAATCATGTTGAACACCTATCTTTCGTAGTAGCAGAAACATTCTAAATAAAGACATTTAATTGAAATAAAACCTTGTGTGGAAGACCGCTGTGGAAAAGCTTCCCTGTGGCTCGGAGCCTCCACGCTATCATTCCCCCAGTACCAATACAAGGTTGCTTGTCAGCCGTATCAATCCAAAATCTATAGAAAACCATGAAAAAAGCACCCAACTATGAATTTAGAACCTAAAAAATCTCTGCTTTTCAAGTATACAGTACATATCATCCCATAACATGGATCAATACTTACAAAGGTCCTGCCCTTAGTTTATCAAGCAAACCGTCCTTGACCAGGGCATCGACGCCAATCCCCAGCACCGACGAGTTCTCCTCATTGGCGATGAGAACCGCGACGACCGTGTTCCTGAGCTTCGGCCTGGTCTGCCCCAGCCGCCGCATCAGCTCCGTCACCAGAGCCACGTGCCCGAGGCAATCCGTCGTCCCCCGACCCCGGAGCTTGTCCCCGTCCACACTCAGCGAGAAGGGATCGAAATCCTACAGACAAATTAGCCCCCTAAAAAAGTAAGAAAGATCGAAACTTGGATTGAGAATAGGGAAAAAAAAGGCGGTCACCCAGTCGGCGGGATTGGCGGTGACGACGTCCATGTGACAGCCGACGAAGGAGAGGATTTTGTCGGGGGCGGATCCGGGGTACTCGACGATGACGTTGCCGCGGCCTTCGACGTAGGCGACATGGGAGACGATGAGGGGGCCACCGCCGGTGGTGGTGCTGAGGGGGAGGAGGGCGTCGAGGACGTGGCGGGCGACGCGGTCCTCTTTGGGGACGAGGTCGGGGGGATTGTTCTGGACGTGGCGGGCCTCGCCCACGATCTTGGCCAGGAGGGAGACGTACGAGTCGCGGTCGAGCTCGCCAAGGACATCCTTGAGGGAAGCCGCCATTGGATTTGGATTTGGATTTTGGATTGGATTTCCGGGTGGGGGAGAAGATAAATAGATGGCCGACGAGCGAGGGTTTAAACCCTGAGGCAAAAGGGAATGAGAGTGGAGGGTCGAATCGTCGAGCGAGACTGGTTCCTTGGAAGGAGAGGAGGAATCGCTCGCGACTTACGCCCCACTTTTTTTCATTTTCTTCTGCTTTCTTTTTTTTTTTTTTTTAATACCTTTTTATTATTATTATTATTATTTTCGTTCTTCTTCACGTTAAGAGCGCATCCTGTGGCCGACATTTAGAATGTTACTTGTAATTATTAATTTGTGTGATATTTTCTTTACGTTGACGTTGTTGATTTTATTTGCATAGTTTGAAATCCAACCTCCAATTCCCCTTACATTGGGTTACCCATTTGACAAGAATTAATGCATGCAAGGTTTCACTCATGTATATGTAAGTTTCATATTTTAAAGTAATTAATAGTATAGATGATATATGCTGATCATATTTTAATACCAACTTCGGGCAAAGTTATTACCAAAACAAAGCTTACAGACAAATATTTCATTAAATTCTTTGAATTATTATATATTTTAATTTGAGAAGTAGATTTATTAGCTATCGCTGATACAGCAAAAGTACTGTGTCATGCTTTGAAGATAATGATGAGAGATACAAAAGTATCACGGCTTAAATTCTAATATTCGGTGCCTACCAAAATACACACACCAAAAAAAAAAAAAAAAAAAAAAAGGAAAAGCTTAAACACCTGCTCAAGTAATTCTGTTACACATGGAGCGCCAATCATAGCTCATACAGAACACTACACGGTAATTCAAAGAGTTGTCTCTGTGCTCTCCTCTCAATCTCTTATATATATATATATATATAATGAACGATCATAATGGAAGGCTACACCGAGGTCCAGCCCATGCGAGAGCCTAGGCCCGCCTTAGAAGGCAATGCCTTCTTCTTTATCGAACCGAAGGCAGCACCCCTGTTTTTGGTGCCAAAACTGCCGCTGCCTGTTCCTGTTGAAGCCACCGCTCCACCACCACCTAGCTTCTTTTTCTCCTCTCTACCATCTTGGTTTCCCATTGAGGTCTCCCTTCTCTCTTTTCTTTTTTATCTTTCCCTCTCTTTTTCTCATCTCTATAAGCTGGATTGATCCAAAGAACATACATATTATTGATAAATAAATCATAAAAAAAATATAAAGTAAGATGGATACAAGTAGACCGGTTCGATAAATTCGATCACCTTCTCCATCTTTATATCCACATTTTATGGATTCAAAGATAAAAAAAATAGGATGGCTTTGAAATTCGTATGGATTCAAGGGTGAAGGAGATGATTGAATCCTAAATTTGGCTGCATTCGCATGTAGTTGGGTTTAGATTCAGTCACCTTTTTTATCCTTAAATTCACATAATTCATGAGTCCCAAAAATAAAAATGATAAAAAAATTGAATAACTTTAAGATCAGTGTAGATTTAAAGATGAAAGAAATAATCAAATTTTAGAATTGACTGCATAACTATATATATATATATATATTATAAATTTTTATATTTGATTGAGTTAGCTTAGACTTTTTTTTTTTAAGTTTAGGTTTGGTTCAAAATTTGAATAGGCTAAAAAAACATAAGCCTCTCTAATCCTATGGGTTAAGGGGGATTTAAAAAAAGAAAAAAAAGAGTTCGATCCCGAAATTTTTAAGACCGGGTTAGAGCTGAGCTTGGGCTGCCCGATCCATACCTACCCTTTTACTCCATCAGGGCTTTAGAAGATCCATTTACCATAATCTTCTTTCTGTTAAATTGGCATATTGTTATTTTTTCGTTAAGTACAGGATGACGTATTGGGATTTTGAGCAGAGAGATGCAGCAGGTCTCTTCCCTGATCTTAGAAGGGCTTTTAAGCTCCGACGACTTGACGCTAACGTGCCTGTAAATAATTGCTACATCGAAAATGGAACTAGACCGTTGGCTGTGCACATTCCCTCACGAATCCTCTCTCTCTCTCTCTCTCTCTCTCTCTTCTCTCTTCTCTCTTGAGGGTGACTTTTCATTTCTTACATCCATGGAATTCTGTGTCCACAACTTCAGCTACGTTTACATTCAATTCCCCTACTCTTACGATTGAACGTCCAATATATCATTATTGTAGATGAAGGAATAAAAATTAATATTGTTTGGCTCGATCTTCTAGCGCAGGAACAGCTTAATATCTTACACCACTTGATGACTCCGCACTTGAAGGAATAACATCAACATATATAAATTCAACATATAAATTACAAATATCCCAACAAGCCTTTCCATCGAACCTTCAAGATTAATCACCATCCAAGTCGGAGCTCTAAATCCAGCTCTTCAACGACAGCTCCATCTTGTCCACCATCTCCGCGTGCTGGTGGACAGGTGGAGACCAATCCATTCCCAGGATACGGGGTCATAGATAGGAGAGTGGAGGCTGGATCCCCAGTGGGTGCAAAGACCGCGCCCGTGTTGGGGATAGGGTAGAGAAGGCAGTAGCCACCACCGGTGACGAATTCTGGCACTGGTGGTGGGAAGATAATGGGCGGAGATGGAGTCGTCGAAGGGGACGGATCGGATCCTTGAGGGGACTGCCGGAGCCGAGCTCGATCACGTCGGTGGACGTTCATGTGACCACCGAGGGCCTGGGCTGAGCGGAACTCGCGACGGCAGAAAGTGCATGCATACGAGCGTGGCGGCCATGTCGTGCCCATGGCACTGCTTGTGTCCTCCTTAAATGCCCGGACCTCCCAAGAATCATCGTCTTCAACTGCTCGGCGGCCTGGCCAGTTCCACATGCTAGGATTCAATTGTTGCTGCTGTTGGCCTAGCTGTTGGAGTTGGTTCAGGGACACCAGGCTAAGTTCAGCTGCCATGGGACTAGTGAAACTAGAGGATTAAGGAAGCAGATTGGCAAGAGGTGGCACAGGATGAGCTCGGAAGGGGAGGTTAGCTTATATAACAAGGGGAGGTTTGCTGCAATATGGGACAAAGAACCGCTTGCATGGAGTGTTTCGCCAGTGTTGGGAAGTAAGCTATTGGTTCATTAAAAATAATATAGGATTACCAGCACACGCAATTAGAATGTCTCCCTCCAACAAAAGTACAAACCCATGCATTGCCTTGAACGCCCTATCCTCTCACTGGGAGGCAAGCTGGAAACCCGCGGAGATGGTGGCAGAGACTTAGAGGGAAAATATACTTGGTCTTGTCGACTCTCAGCTGGTTCATGGTGTGTAGTGATGGCCATTCCAAAGTATGACAGTTGTTCGATGAGCATGGGACAAGAGGCATGCTGGGTGGGACCACCATTGGAGATCCATGTCAGTGTGACATGGCATTTTATGGTGCAATGAAGCATCAGTACTATATTAACTTATCCTTCTCATCCTATTGGGTATTATATTTTTAGTTATTGTTCATGGACAATGCATTCTGGGAAGACAACAAACAGATGGGAAGAATTAGGAGGGCTAATAATGTTGGCATGCCTCAGAATAAATTAACAATATTGCATCGTGCAAGGGCTAATGACTAGGGAAAAAAAATATTTTGTTTTCTCCTACAGAAGGGCAAAATAGTGTTCATGCATGGGAACTCCCTAGATTCGAGATCTTCAATACAGAGGGCTAAGAGATCAGTCAACAATGGAAACTCAAAAAACAACGGAAACTCGAAAAGGATAAAAAGAAAACAGGATTGAGGTAGAGAGACAACTAAACCTTCTTAGAGGCTGATAAATCTCTCAAGGTACCCATGCATTTACAATTACGGCTCCATATATACCAAATTTTAACTTGAAAAATGCATCACACCCCCCAAGTTCCTTCTAATTAAAAGAATTTCCCCCCTTTTTCTTAAGAAAATGATGGGTAAAAACCCACGTCCAAATTTCGTTCAGAGAAGTAGTGAACGAAGCTGTCTAAAAGCTATTTCTTGGATCTGTGATAACCTAGTTCCCCCTTTGAGGACGTGTGCTGTTCAAATAATAAGATTCATGCTAGCTCCTATAAATTCGTATGAATACATAAACCAGTAAAGGAAAATGCGCAATGGCACTGGAACAAAAGCAATAATTTAATCTAAAAAATACTTGAAATTCAAATAAATTCTAATTTTACTGCTTGTTAATGCAAAGATTGTTGGACAAAGTAAGCGCAACCTTGAGAGAAATGTTTGATGATTTATGTTCAAAGCATTTTGAGATATCTATTTTTAATTCAGTTATAAACCCTTTCAGGAGAATTTCAGCAACATTCGGAGACAATATACTATCCCAGTCTGGTGGCCCAAATACAATAAGTTGGTGCTTGGTATCAAGTTTTTCCAGCTTGTGGGCTTGAGAGTTTACTGCTGGGTTAACATGAAAATACTACGACTTCATATCCTGGAGTGAACTGGCAAAGACAACATCTCGTTTTATATATCGGCAATTTCAATGGCATAAGAGTCTTCATCTTCTTGGACATGGACTGTCATTACCAAGAGCCCCACCATCTAACTCTACTCCATTTCTATGGAATTCCACCGCCTCTTTCTTGTTCACATAGCAAGACTCCTCTGTCCACATTGAAGTCTTCCTATGTGCATTATAAAATATTAAAAAGCTAGAATGCGGTCATGGCCACTACATGATAAACTTGAACTGACTTTCATTATGGTCATTTTCATGGCTTTTAGCTATTGTTCTTGAGCTAGCCTTTCCTAACTTAGCTTCCTTCGCCTTTCCTCTACCCAACAAAACCCTAATCTCACTTTCTTGGGATCTTCTTAACATTGCTTCAATCGTCAGAAGCCCTTGCCTCCAACAACCAAGTCAAGCTTGCCTTGGTGGAACAACTCCTAGTCCGTTCAGAGTCTAAAGTCATCCATAACAATATAAAGAAATCCAACTGGTGTAAGAAGTGTCTTTCATCTGGTCATCTTTTAGTATGCAGGGGGAGGGGTGGGTGGGCTCAATCAATCCTCTCATTAACTTGGCCTAGTTGAACAACTTGATTAGTTTTGTTCTTCCCATGGTGGGCGAAAGTATTAGGATATACTTATCCGTTAGTCTAATCATCGATCATGTCAAAAAGGATATTCTTGGCACTTAGAATACGTGCCTCTCGTTCTCATGACAAGTACTAATGAGGACTACAAGACAATGAAGAAAGACAAAGGTAAATACTTCTCAAACACGGAACATTTGGAAGGTGAGGTTATGCTAGTCTTTATTTTAGGTGTATTCCCACGGTTAGGAAACTAGACTGGTGTTTGGGTGCTATAATATATAATCAATTTGTCCCCGGTGCAATCTGAAGTTCATGTTGATGATGCAAATAAGAAGCATGCTTATGAAGTCTAATGCAGACTGATGTTGAATTGTAACGACTATTATCACTGCAGCTCCAATTAAATTTGTTCGCATGGACATGTGATCATCCTACATTTTCCCTATAATTCATGTCTATAATTTGCATACATGATGTTCATCAAAATAATAAATATTTTTTTAACAATAAAGACCTTGACAAAAACAATTTGAACCTGAGAAGTAAATGGACGAGGACTTCAACATACATCTAAACCTGAACTCCCACATCCAAGTAAGATAGGGACCAGGTCAAGCTAGATCTGGGCGTTACCTAAGCTAAATCGACCAATTTGTAGTTCTATAACAAGTAATATTGTTATTTTAATTGCGCAAGCGTTGAGCATGTTTACAAGGTCCAAAAGCAGCTCCTTTTGTCATTTACTCATCCTTCGTTCTTTCTCATCCTCCAAAAACATCATAAAATAAACTACTCTGGGCCAGAACCCATTTCGAAAACAAGTCTTCGGCCGGCTGTCCGAAGACTAGCTGGCTGGTCAAACACTGCGGAATGCATCCAGATTGGCTTGCTAGGAAGACGCGTAGAACTCTTACTACAAAACAAAGAGCATGGACTTGAGCAACACCAATGTGGCCCGCGCCTGCTAGGCTGAATCTCTTTAGGCAGCTAGATATTTGAAGGCTAAAATATTCTTTTGGTGTTCAAATTTAGTCCCTTAACTTTTAAATATATTACATTTCTGATGCTCCATTACATTGGTTCAGTTAAAATGATAGAATAATTGATGTGTTATTCTGATGCAAACACGTGGACTATTACTTATCTTATATAACAAATTACTAAAAGTTCAAGTGATAGTTCATATATTCGCATCAGGATGATATATTAGGTATTTCATTAATTTTAGTTGATCCTATATAATGAGAATGCAACATTCTTAAAATCTGAGGAGCTAAACTATAACAACTGAAAGTCTAAGTATCAAATTGAATTTTGAGTGAAAATTTGAGGACCTAACATATATATTCACCATATTTAAATTTATGAGTGTTGCAACACGCACAATAGGAAAGAATAAAGATAAATGGAGAAGAAAAATAACACACAAGAGGATTTAATGTAGTTCCATATGATTGATCTATATCCACACAGCAAAAAGAATTTCATTATGAAGAGGAAAGATCACAATGACTCTCTCACGAAATATTAAACCCTCTTACACCTAAGAGAACCTCTCTCTAGCTCTCTAAATAATTATTGGATGGATTGATGCTCTAAGGCCAGGCTACATATATTTATATAGAATAAGAATTTACAGTGTTCTACATATACTAGAATTCATATTCTTTATATTTATAAAAATATTTTTTTATTCGATTATATTTATATTGGACTTATGAATCTCAAGCCAAACTCTAATAATGAGTATCAAAAAGATATACTTAAATTTACATATGAATGGCTGAACTTGGTAAGACCAAAGCCCGCATTGTACAGGACAAGGCTGAAGAGAATGATGCTGTCTCGTGTCTATTTCCACTCCACTTGCAAAAATTGCAGCACCAAGCTTCATCCATGTGATCTGGTATGGATGTACATGATGGGTCCAGTTATTACGCACGCACCAATCGTGCATGGGGTACGCGACTTGGCACACGGCAATGGGCATGGAGGATCCAAACTCGGCTAACACGTCTAGTTGGTTAGAGTTCTCACCATTGCTAGCATCTCTCTATCATACATAAAGAGTTATGGGTCACTCCCATCCATCATCGATTCCTTCTCATCCATGCTAATCTTTTCCTCTCGCTTAATCTTTTGCTTCACATTTGTTGAATGCTAGCAAATGTTCAATGGCTGAGGTACTGAACCTCTAAATTGAATGGGGCACTAGGACTTGGTAAAATGAAACTATTTAAATGCTCTATGGTTGCAGCACAAAAACATGAACTGAATGCAATTAATTGTATCCCAAGTCTTGCATCCTCAAGAAATGCCCTGGTTTCTAATTTCCATTTTGCATTCCCTTGGTTGGAGATTGCAGAGGCAATTTATAACTTTGAGCCCGTCAACCCACTGAACAGACAAGTTTGCAAGGCAGTAGATGTGCCTTTTATGATCCAATAAGGTTTGGATTATCTAAAGACCAAGTAGATTAAAGTTGGTTTGAGACTTTTGAGTTTGTATCAAGCCATTCACTATACGTTGGATAAGATCTTATAACCTAACCTTAGGTCCTTTAGGTAGCGTGATTGTTAAGCAATGAGTCATGTGCTTGTCTAGGACTTTAACTCGGGTGACTAGAGCAACCATGCAGTTCATTGTTAACAGAGGCAAAAAAAAAATGTTGAGATAAATTGTGGAGCATGCACCATGTTCTGGATTTTTAATGTTTTCTATTTTTCACTTTAATTTTTCCCCTTCCATTTCATTTGATGCCCAATCTTATATCTTCTCTTCTTGACCTTTTTTTATGTTATTTTTTCATATATAAGATTGATGAGTGAAACACTGGTTAATTTAGTAGGTTTTTATAACATAAATGGGCCGCATATGTATTTATTTTTTTTAACTTGCTATAGATCTATTTTTTGTGATCCATCTCAAAGTCACTCCAGATCAAACGTGACCTGACTCATTGGGACCTCTGGAGGAAGACCAAGTCTCTCCGCATACAAAGAGACAAGTATGGTTTCCTTTATTATTACGAGGAATTTTGATCCTGATAATATGCAAACCACCCTTGGACTTGACCGAGTCCATTGGTTGGTACAAGGCCCAAGGATGACTCCACATAAAACAAAGTGCACACAACAGTCACATATAGATGGGCCTCAAAGTTGTCGAGCCCAACAAGATCCTACTTGCATACATTAATCGGTAGGGGTGGTACTATTATACCCAACCCATTTATTCGGCTTATATCTAACTTGCAAAAATAGGTTTGGGTTAGGCTTAAATAGAATTGGATAGATTGAACTATTTTGACTCATATATTAAGTGTGTTGGATTCAGATTTCATGTCCTTAGCCTATTTAACTAGGTCAGGTTAGTTTGGATTAGCTCATTGATTCAACTCATTTATATTACTAATTAAGGGATTAAATAGGTTAAACAAGTCAACTCATTTATAGTCAATCTATATTGGGTCTGATTTAATTTGACTGCCATCCCTATTAATAAAGTTAGAAGTGGACTTAAGTTGATCTGAGTTATTACTTTGCATAGCCTAAATCATATTCGAAGTTTGAACTCAAAGATGGCCCGAGGTAATGGCCCTTAAACAAGGTCAAATTTGATCCGAATGCGGTCTTTATTTTTCAAACCTTAAAAATATAATAAGCTTTTTAAATTTATATAAAATTTTTTATCAATTATATATGTACAACATTTCTTTTGCGTGAAAATCATTTAATTCGAGATTTTTATTTTGCTATGAAGTAATTATATATAATTATTTTAAATATTATTTATTTTTATATTGATATTTTAAAATTAAAAATTAACTTCCTCCGTCCAATCTTTGACTCCAAACAAGTTGTTGTGGGTTTAGATTTTGTAAATCTTTTTAGGTCCGAAGATCTGAAGCTTGAATAAAAAAAAAAAAAAAAGCTAGGCTTAGATTGTCGCGTGACTTGATCTAGCCCAACCCACTTTTAACCCCATATCTTAATAAATAAGTTCAGTGCAAGGCCCACACAATTGTTCCATCACGTGGGAGCGTGGGTGGGCCCCGGCAAGACATAATGGAGCCGGTGGCTGCACATGCTCTCTCTCTATCTCTCATAGGAGTTTGTGCACGGTGAGTCGCACGTGCGCAAGAAATCGAATATTTTGACTGCTGGATCGTTGGTTCGCTTCAGGATGAATGAATGGGGCTGGGGATCGGGGGATGGCAGTGACACGGGACATCAGAGTGCACGTGAAGGCATGAAGCCCATATCATCCTATGGACTCTGTCCCAATCCTCGACTCACAGCCGTCCATTTCCTATTACTCCTCTCCCTTTCCCATGTATGCCTAGCTATCCAAGCAGTGCTGCAAATAGATCAGGCTTGGGAGCATTTAAAAATGTAGGGCCAAAACTTAGTCCCATACAAAGTTGTTTGTATTGAAAAGATCTCTATGATTTTTTTTTTTAAGAAAAATACTTTTTTCAATGTATATATAATGGTGGCAACCTTGCAGGCATACAAGTTGATGGGTGGAAGGTATCATAAATGAAATGCAGACTAGGAAAACTCGTCAAATAAGATCAGCCTGATAGGTGAATAGAATCCCGGAATGCTAATCTGGTGTTTTTCTCTGCAGGCAGGCTCTGACTTTGAATTGTTCTGGACCAAAACCTAACTGTTAGTAAACTGTGTTTTGGGGCCAAACCTAATGCACTTGGAAAATTACTGCGCTGGGTGGAGTCATTCCAGCATCATTTTTTCAACTCTCGGTCTTCAGCATCCACCTCAACTAAGCTTATAGGTCAGTAAATTAAAAATTGAACATATAACCACAACAATCACCAGCATTACCATCTTTTGCAAAGTCTCAGGATAGTTCTAACCACTCAAGGTCAATTGTAGCTATCACATGTTGGGTCTGAAAAAGATGTATGCATCTAAAGTCTTCATTCTGCGACTGCTTTGTCTTGGTTTGTTCTTTGTTCATGAGAGAGAGAGAGAGAGAGAGAGAGAGAGATGCTAGCTATACAGCACGTTTAAATAAGGTGATAATGTGACAAAACAATCATTATCAATCACAAGGGTGGGCAAATAATCAATCCCAGCCTATCTAAAGCTCTCATAAAACTTTCTTTTGGTAGATTAAAATTTCCGCTCAATTGGATCTACGTTGTCATGGGTGTCGTGTATGATGACCATTGTAGGGTCCCATGATACAATAATCGCATCTAATAGAACAATAAGTGCAAGCTTATTTTAATTGTGTAAAATATGGCTTTCCATCCTGGCCAACGCAAACACGATCTAAAATATAATTAAAGGCTTGGTTGTCAGATAAATTATGATAAGTTTGAGCTTGAGGTCGCGACATGATTAGGTGGAGCTGCCGCCAGACAAATGAGGACCTTGGTGATCGAGGTGGGTACGTACCTCTTGGTTTCTGAGTTTAGCTTTATCTACTTTTCTATGGATTTGAACTGCCCCATCCTCACTAATCTTGTGTGTAACTCTCAAAAGAAATATCAACGACATCCTCTCTTTCAAGGTCGGTCCGAAACCCTTTGGAAGGTTATAATCGATGGGCATTTCAAACACTATATCCAGTTCATACGTTATTTAATCTTTCCATGGCTTATAGATTCCCTCCATATAGTATCTCAACAAGGGGATCTCGGACTGCTACTTTATTTCAGGGAACACATTCATTGTGCTTTCTTTCTATGTGTATCTGAAACTATATACCTCTACTGGATTACTATCTTAATACCATGAAGGGACAAAACTAACAGAAGTCACTCATTAATTGTATAAGATTCAATAGCCATCTTTCTTAGGAGAAGACATTGTTTCAAATAATTAGGACATGATTACGAATATGAACCACATAACTTCAGACTGCTTGCTAATTTATACTAAGTCTAGCTGGCTAATGATATTTAAGTTGTAAAGTTGATGTTTAATCCTATTTAGCCAAGAACATGGATTTGAGATTTCTTCAGCAGCTAGTATTTTTGTATCTGAAAATCATTAGAAACGACACAAGGGAATGATATTGACGGTTGGATATTAAATACAATTTTTTTGTTGATATTTTTTTTTATCCAAATATTTTTTAATCCATATCCGATTTCATTCAACTGATCAATAAACTCCAAAACGGTCTTTTTAGTAGGATCATTGATATAATTTAATCTGAAATGAACCAAAGTTTTTATATGTTTACTTTTTGTTTCGCTGAGCACCAACAAAATTTAAATTAGAGAATAGTATATAAACCCAATATGTATCAAAGTTCAGACAACAAACAACAAAGAAAGAGTTGTAAATAGTCATCTTTCATTTTCCTAAGATAATCTTATCAAGATACTGGTGTTTCTTTATAGATCCTGAAATATTCTATTGCTTGACAGCGATTTTTAATATGCGGTTTTAAAACAAAAGCTTCTCACTTGATGAATATAAAAATGCTAGCAAAACTGTCACCTAGCTCTGATCAAATGTTTTCAGATAAAGAGCTAAAGCTTACAATAAAAAAAAGTAAACATAGAAGTTACGTTCTGGTACCAACATCCAGGTTGGTGTGCCATTGTCTATAGGTTGTTCTCTCTGAAAGCCTTAGGAAAGATCTCATCATTGAATAATTGAATGAAAAATCCTCCTAAGGTCTGGCCATTCAATTGTCTAATACACTGCATGATAAACAAGGAGAAGACATTAATTATAAAAGAAAGCAGCTCTTATTTAAATTATCAATCACCACTACTATCAAGTGCCTATTTAAAAATCTTGCTTGGATACCTCAAGTGCCTTTTTTATTTTTTTATTAAAAAGAATCTAAGATTAATATGTCGATTGGCTCAATAAGCGTATTTAAAAACTTGGTGGATATAAATTAAATGAGATAGGAGCAACCATTTTCAATGGATGGTATTAATCCACGGATATCCAAGTGGATATGCTTCTTTAACTTCTAATTCGATGCTTACTATGTTTGGTCATGCGATGTGGATGATTATTGAGTCCATGGGAATGAAAAGCCGAAGAGGCATATAAAAAAAAAAAATAATAAGCAGATGGAAATGAGTCTGGGAATTACGTGGTGGAGTAGAACTCAAGTTAGGAAGTAGCCAGACAATATTCAGGGCAATCTAATGGGAGCAACCGGACTTAACTGGTGAATTAATAGTGGTTAATCTCCTCCTATGGACTGAAAGAGACATTGTTGATAGAGATTAATTATTGATAACATATCTTAATCACTTTCTTAAAAGCTAGTGACAGATGGGTGCAAGTCCCCGTCCATGGCACCTCCACTAAGAGCCCAGGATTTGAGGCATCTTCGAAGCCGGTCAAAAGCGGGGAATATAACGATGCATGCTTAAGATCTCGAGCCACCATGGCTCACCTGTCTCTAATGCCGCAACCACGAATCAGACGAGATCTCTAATTTTTTACTTCCCTCAAGAAGTTGGCGGTCTCATCGACATCTAATGAGAATAAACAAAGCAGTGCATTCTTGGCACTAGTACATAGCTTAACCACTCATCTAAAAACTACGTTAAATATAACCTGTTTTTTATTAGAGGGAGGTCAGCTTGCGCAGTATAAATCCCACAAGACAAGCATATTATTACCTTTTATCTTTTATGTTTGAAATCTCCAAACCTCATGATTAATATCTTCATTATATATTCAACCTTAGCATGGTCGTCTAATCTAATGGTTTCTTTGAAAAAGGGAGAGCAATAAATTAAAAAAAAAAAAGGAACTGCATTCCAAGCGCCAATATTAATTTATTTTTGACAGAAAACTATCCATTCATTTCTTTCTTTTTTTTTTTTTTTAATCTTTTAGGCCTACAAATCTTATCCCCTTTGACAGATGATTAGTTATATGACATAACCTGGAGTTACTCAGGTTTTAAATACACGCATGTAAGCATGGACGAGCGCATCGATCCGCGGTGGACAAGTGAGGCCTGGGGGCGGTAGCTGAATCGCGGAGAGACGTCTCGTACGACCCACACCGGTTCCTGCCACGTGGTGAGGGTTCGTAGTACGGTGACGTGGGCGACGTGGATTGGAAAATGGCGAGGTGGCCCTACCCGGGTTCGGTGGACTGCAGCCCCCGGACGGAGCGGGGGGGAAAGCGACGCCCGGTGTGTCAGAGGGCGAGAGGGCCGAGCCCTAAAACCCCGGGGGTCTCCTCCTCTCTCTCTCTCTCTTCTTTATTCTAGGGTTAGGGTTTTGGACGGGCGGGCAGGACGGGCAGAGAGGGTGGTGGGGGTCCACGGCAAATGGGCGGGTGTCTCCGGCTGCCCGCGGAACGCGGGCAGGGGCGGAGGGATTCCCGAGGAAAGCGAAAGCCAGCCCACGGCCGACAGCCACGCGGTGGCCCTGGGGGAGGTTGCTGTTTGACCTATAGACCGCACGTGATCCGCGCCTGGCCTCGCCGGCTAACACGGGAGGAGTGGGGTCGACCTGGTTGCTCGGCTCGGCTCGGCTCGGGACCGGGTTTGGTGGCTTGTCGTGAACCGCCTTCCTTGGTGTTTACTTGCGGGAGTCGGTGACGCCGGCAGAATTCCGGTGGCAGTTGAGCGGAAGCTGAATTTGATTGTGATTTTACTGTCGGCAAATATTTATCCGGACGCACGAGCTTTCACTGAAAATTTATTTTGACCCTCAAATATCACGATATAATTTTTTATATTTTAAAAATATTATATTTTTAATATTTTTTTATCATTATAATTAATAAAATAATTAATATATTATTTTAACAAACAACCTATTTATTCACGTTGAAATGACATAGATAGATATTTCATCAATTTTAATTAATTCATAAATAAGATGTCAAGAATATAATATTAAGAATTAAATTATAATAATTAAAAATTTAAGAATCACAATAAATTTTGAATGAAAATTTAAAGACTAAAATTATATTTTATCCTACATTCTAATTATCAAGCCATGTTATAGTCAATATTTCATTACCATCTTTAATCCTTTTAGCAAGGATTGATTTGGTATTAAATGAAATGGTTTTTCTTCCCTTTTTTTTTACCACCAAAAATTTAATGATTTCAAAGGGATTTCATCATTCCAGAAAATTGGTGTGGTTGGAAACTTGTTCTATCGACCTTCCAACTCTCGAACTTCCATGCAAAACACCTTGTCCCACGCTAGGACAAAATGTCATCTATTATTTGCCCATCCCAACCAAACCGACTTTGCGTTGCTGCTTAGGGCTTGATAGTGCACTAAAGACGACTCCATTGCAGTCCTAATCAAAGAAGTTTGCGACGGCAGTAAGGTGGAGGGAGTGGTTCCCCAGTCATAATGAATGCAATGAGGCAGCCAGGGGCAGGGAGGAGCTTGGAGAGGCTTTATGTATGAGGGACAGGGTAGTTGGTTGGCTGTCCTTTCCATATGAGGACAGCGAATGATTCTAGCGTTCTTCACAGCCTTTGCACGTGTTATGTGTGGCGGGTTTTGATGTTGGCTATTGACTACAACAAAGAGCTGACTTTTTTTTTTTTTTCTTTCTGGTACACCAAGGAAGGGGCGCGGCGGGTGGTAGTGGAATGGAGCCTGATACTTGCTCGCTAAGTGACCGCGCATCAAGCATTTAGACAACTGAGAAGCATGATGATATGCATGTAACTCCGGTGTAATTTCATCTCAGTTCACTCGGGGTATGATGCGCAATTGAGACCGCATCAAAATTTATATTTTCTTCTCTCTTTTTTTTTTAAAAGGAGTAATGGAGAAAGCGATCACTTCTCCTCGGTATATTAAATTGATAAAGGATAATTATGAGATAAAATTACAAGTAAAAGAATAGGAAAATGAAGATTATATGTGTTGGTGGATTACACGGTTTTAACTAGGTCAATGTCCGATTTTAGTAGCGGTTGAGTTGGTTTTAAAAACTGTCTTACACTGTATATCAGCTTCCGATGGCATTTCAAAGTTGAAGAATGTTAGTAAGTAAAAATGGAGAAAGTAGAAAAGAACTCTCTCATGTAAGATCTTTACATCCATCATCAAAGAAGTATGAGGTAATGTAAGTGTGAATCCAGAAAGAGACTTTAATAGTATCTCTTTGCTTGGCAATACTAGTGTTCAAAGTTCTAAGGGAGATGCATGTGGGTATGAAAAGCTACGAATGTAGAAGTAAGCTTTTTGATCTATGATCTTTTGCATTTAGGTAATCCATCTACCCTAAATTCCCTTCAATAGTATTAGGGTTAAGAATGCTTCGTTTCCTATCTTATATCATGTGTACTTCACCAACCATGTGAGAGGCCGCAAATGCATGGAGACCATATACACGCGGCCTGTACATATGCAAATCATGCTATAGGTTGCTAAAATGGGCGCCCCTTGGCCAAACATTGCACCCAAGGGGGTGAGATTGAAGGGTCCCACCGATGGTGTCCTATTGAGGCTATGGATGAACTTTGCAGTGGGAGCTACCATGGCAAACCCCAATCTCCTTGCTTGTGTTTGCAATTGCCAAACCTTGAATGTAGGGCCACATTAGCGATAAAAGAGAAGTAGAGGACCCCAAGCGCCGGATCTCGATCGCGAGAACCCAATCATGACCCTATGATTGGCTGTGTTATTGCTCTAATTGAGCGGTGGATCTTGTTCTCCAACCATCAGAGATGAGAGAGGAGCGGGTGCTTCAATGGCCATTCCAAGGGTGGTTTAGGGCATTGAAATAAAAGACCATAGTGGGCTTTCTACTAGAAATTAACATTGCCTCGATCCTCTCTAATAATTGGAAAGGCCAAGGAAGGGTTCCTTGTGGCTCTCTACGCATGTGGTTCCTTGACCAGTTAGCTGCTAGGTGATGGGAATTGAATGGCACCAATTGTAAATTAAATAAAAATAGCTCATTGTCACCTAAATCAATGCTACTTTAGATAAGTTATGCTAAGGTAGTTACCAGGGGGCTATTGATGTGGTGATGTTATGGCACACGATAGATAATGCAACTATTAATGTTGTTAGGAACTTATATATAATTTTATAATATTTTAAGGATCCACTATTAATTTTATCAATGGTAGGAGCTACTAAATAATTTCCTACAATAGTAGGGACTTTGGATTAATTTTGCTTATAAAATTACATATAAGTCTAGAACCTTTCCATTTTTATAGAAAAGGACAAACCTTTGGCAAATCTCTTCAAAAATTCATAGAACATTATAGAAAATCACAACAAAATTATTGGCATCGTTATTATTATGCTTAGTGCATAAATAATATTTGAGTTAGCTTATGCTAATATTAGTTAATTACTGACGAAAATTACAACGATGACCTATAAAACTCAAAAATTATGCATACAAATAATTCCATAATACATGATTATATTCAGGGTATATTTGAATTAGTTGTGCATACACACACACACGCACATACACACACACACACACCCACACAGACATATATATGCAAATTGATTTGCAAATAGGTTAATTATGTCCTAGCATTTGACCTTATGGCTCATTCCTTTAGAAGGTGAGCGGGGACTAATCCATCAACCCAAGATCGAATATATGATATCCTGGCATGAAAGATGTGGAATGCCAATTGGTTTTAATGAGCCCAAGTTTTGTATTTATGTGTATTTGTTCCAACCAAAAATAACCTTATGGATTTAAGGATAGGTTCTCTAAAATGAAAAATAGCTATATTAAATATTTTAATTTATGAAATGGGTGATGATTATCAACTTAGCAAAATTTTTGATCTCATTTTATGAGAAAGAGTGTCCAAATTTAATTAATCTTTAGATAATGAATGATATTTTGACATATGCCTAATATCCAAACCTTACTTAAATGAATGCAGTAATGGCCTCCATGACTATTGTAGCTGATTTTAACAAAGGTGAAAAAAGTAGATGGATAGGACCATGATATATGGTATAGAAAGATTCAATACCTACTAAATAAGTTAGAAATATTAGAAACCTTCACCACCACTGTGAACCCATCTGAAGTGGGTAATATTGTCCACTTCCACCATGATTAAGAAATATATGAAAAATAAGTCAAAAAGGATTATTATGCATACTTTACCATATCAAGCAGCATACACAATAATCTTATAGGAGAATTCAAGAATTTTCCATAGCCCAGGTCATATGGAATCAGTTGAAAATCAAATTTTGTCAAACTTCTACTACAAGGATGCATTCTTTAAATTTAAAGTTCTAGTAGTATAGTAAAGATTCCAAGCATTCAATATCTAAGCATCTTCATATCATGAGCAATATAATTAGGAATCTAAAGGGTACTGGGTGTGAGCTTATAGATAAGCAGCAAATGTTGGTAGTTAATTCATTCGCTGCCTGACTCTAAGTAGGGTTAGATGAAGCTCTTGATGAGACACGGTAAGCACATCAAGAACTTGAATGATATTTCCTATCATTTAAAGTTAGAAGCTGAATGTATGAAACCAAGCTACCTCATGATCTTTGTGAGTCAACTTGGGCCTTCTAGGCTTAGAAACAAAAAAGGGCAATGCAGATAAGAAGATTGAACAGAGGATGGATGGACCCAAGAAGAAAAAGGTAACCAAGTATTGAAGAGGTTGATTACATGAGAAAAGAGATGTAGCAAAAATGAAGTGCTACAACTATGGTCAAAAGAGACACCTAGCTCATGATTATACTGAGCCTTGAAAGGTACCTAGCACACTTAACTCTCTTAATATTTATTCATATACATTAGTTGCCAACACACTTTCTGATTAGAATATAGATATAAGAGTGAATAAACATGTAGCACGAGATCAAGTTGGATACCTAGATTTTTATCGAACATTAGTAGGAGCCTAATACATTACACTAGAGAATAGCTCATGTAAATAAGTGTTGGGTGTTGGTTTCCATAAAATAAGGATGTGCATGCAACGGATGTGTGTTGCTCCTACATGACAATTTGGATGTTCTAACTATCTAGTGTAATCTACATTTAGTACTTGCTTTGTTAGCTTGGGGTCACTTTTTTAATTTCTCTAAAAATATTTTGAATGTATCTGCGGACGATGAATTGTTCTTTTGTGGATATTTATCTGATGATTACTTTAGATTTAATATATACTACAATTATAATTATTTCCCATTTAGTTATGTTTCTTTTCTTATGGATAATGATAGTTTGAAATGGTATGCTAGACTTGGCCAGATAGGCCAAGAGGGAATAACAAGATTGGCTAGAGATGGGCTATTAAGCCTTCTTAACAAAGCAAGTTTTTCTATATGTGAGCCTTGTTTAGTAGGAAAAGGATCAAGGAAGCCTTTTAGTAAGGCCTCAAGTGCCCCTCAACCTTTGGAACTTGTCTACTTTGACATTTATGAACCTTTAAATGTAAGGGCACACTATGACACCTCTTATTTCCTAATATTCATAGATGACTAGTCATGATTTGGGTATGTATACATAATTTTTCACTTTTATGAAGTGTTAGACTGTTTCGAATGCTTTGTAGTGGAAGTGCAGAATTAGAGAAGAGGAATTTGAGAACTCTTTGAACTAATAGAGGATGTAAATATTTGTCTAAGCAATTCAAGAGGTTTTAGTAGAAAAAGAAGATATGTTGGCAACTTATAATTTTTAGAATGCTGCAATGAAATGGAGTTGTAGAGTACAAAAGCAAGACCTTACTAGATATAGTTAGGTCGATGATGGTATAAACAAACCTCCCAATAAATTTTTGGAGGGATGTATTTCTTATTGTTGCTTACATCTTTAACCATGCACCTAGTAAATCAATGCCCACTATTCTATTTGAGTTTTAGAATAGGGCATAGTCAAACTTAGATTACTTGTGCTCGTGAGGTTCAGAAGTATATATTTATAGCACTTCTCATGAGTATAGCAAACTGGTCCTAAGGCCCTCAAACAAGTGTTCATCAAATATCCTGAAAATTTCAAAGGATAAATAGTGTATCATGAATATCCTTGTGAAGGAATGAATGGAGTAGAGTCTAGAGATGTAGAATTCATAGAGAATGAATTTTCGAGTATTGGTGAACTAAAGAAGGATATAGAATAGTTAGTTATAAGAAGAGGGCGCTTCTTTGATTTTTGGCAAAGGAGGATCATAATCCTTTTCGAGAGCTATCATAGATAATGAGAGTGACTTACCTAGGAGGAGTATACCAGTAAGTGGGAGGGCACCAACTAAGCCAAATAGGAGTGCACCCATACGTGAGAGCATACAACGGGAAAGTAGCTCTCAAGACTTAGGTTTTCAACCATGGAGAAGTGAATGTGGATATTTATCCATTCAATGATTTAAAATTAAAGGGCATGTGTTCGTATGTACTTTAATAGAGGCAAATGAGTTAGCTTCCTATGCTGAAGTGCTCGCTTTACCTATTTATAATGAGTGGCTCGCAACCATGAAGAATGAGATGAAATCGATTTTTACAAACCAAGTATGGAAGTTATTTGACTTTTTGCCTAAGCAAAAGATGATTGGAAACAACTAGGTTTGAAAGTTAAGTGCAGAGTAGATGGATCAAGTGATAAGAACAAGGTTCGACTTGATGGAAAGGGCTATAACCAAATAAAGGGTGTAGACTATGAAGGGACTTTTTTTTCTATAATGAGATGCCTCTATTTGCTTAATCTTAGCTATAGTAGCCTAGTTAGATTTAAAGTTACATCAAATAGATGTTAAGATAGTACTCCTTAATGGAGGATTAGATGAAGATATCTACACTGATCAACCTATTGGCTTTATAGTTAAAGAATAAGAGAATAAAGTATGCCATTTTAAATAATCTCTATATAGTTTCAAGTAGTCATCTAAGCAATGATATTTTAGATTTCATGAAGCTATGGTTAGCTTAAACATGATCGAGGAAGACTGTTGCATGTATATAAAGAAATCAAAAAATGGAATTCTGATTCTATTGTCATATGACATCCTTTTAGCTGAGAATAAAATGGGGTTAATTAATGCTAATGAAAAGTGGTTGTTCTTTATTTTTGAGATGAAAACATGAGTAAAGCGAGCTACGTACTCAGAGTTAAGAACTTAAGGGATCTCTCTATGAAGTTTTTTGGTTTTTCTTATGAAACCTATATTAAAAAAATCTTGAAATGATTTTGGATACACTATTCAAAACCCATTGATACTTCTATTGAGAAGGGTTGTACTTTGAGCCATGAACAATGCCCCAAAACAAACAAGAAAAAAAAGAATGAGAATGGTTCCTCATGCTAGTATAGTGGAAAGCTTGATGTACACTATGTTATACACTTATCCTGATATTTGCTTTGCAGTCGGCTTAGTTAGTTAATACCAAAGCAATCTAAAACTTGGTCATCAGAAAGTATTTTTTTTTAAAATCTTCTATTATATTTGTGGCAATATCAATCTCATTCTAGGCTATTAAAGAAGAGATTTGAGATAAAAGATTTCTGTGACGTAGATTGGCTTGATGATAGAGATGAGCAAAAAAATCCATTTCTAGATGTGTGCCCATCTTTGGAGGGAGAGTCATCTCTTAGTACATTAAGAAACAGAGTTACATCATCTTATTTATGATAGAGGCTGAATTTGTCGCATGTTTAGTAGTAGTTCGGAGGCAATGTGGTTGAGAAAATTCTTGAGACAACTCAGGGTTTCAACTTATGCTCATGAGGTTATTCAGTTTTACTTTAACAATATGGCAGCATTGGAGTATGCCAATGACTCAAAATACCATAGTAGAATATGTTGAACCTAAAGGTTCAATAATACATGTTTTAATGATAATAAGACATTAATTAAATAACTAATGCAATGCTTGAATTTGTGATGATAAGATAGGTAACATGATTGGAACAAACTAAGACATGTGCAAAATTCCATCCAACATATATCTGATTTGTAAGGAACTCAAGTAAAATGCAAGAAGTTTAATTCGAAGGAGAACAACATCAAATCAAGTACCATCCGACTCAAAAGTATTCAAGGGAATGGTTTATAAATTGTATTTTTTTTTTTTTAAAAGGACACATTATAAAGCTTAGTAAAAGAATAAATGTACAAAACTCAAAACCCTTAAAAATGAATTAGATTAGGTTTTGGATTAATAATTAAAATAAAACTATTATAAAAAACCAAAACTGGATGTATGCAGTTGATCGGACCTCAAAATGGATGATCGGGCTAGATCGTTCTAGACACAACCCTAAAAACCAGGTTTCTGTCTAGCGTGGCGGTCGATTTGCCCAGGCTATGGTGATCGACTGGCCCTAGCTTGGGCGATCGTTTGCTGGGCTTTAACTACCTCAACTACCATGTTTTTCCACCCCATAAAGTGAGGACTTTGTGGGTGGTTTAAGAATGAAAAAATGTTGTGAAATCCATTAGAAAATCTTTGTAAAAAGGGTTTTGAGCTTAGTGTATTTATATTTTTCCTTCCCCAGTTTAGTGCCACATTTGCAAATCTACTTTCTTTGTGAGAGTACTCTTAAAAAAGAGGTTTGTGTTCCTCTTTAGTCTATATAAAAAGAGAGAGAGGGTTCATCCTTAACCTAGAAAAGGATTATAAGGGTTTCTCTTAAGCTTGGTAAAAGGAGAGTGTAAAGTTTGATCCTCACCCGATTGAGAATATTAGCATAATGAAAATCCTAAGGACTCTTGGGTAGTAAATATAGGTAAGGGATACTGCACCACTATAAATCTTTGCGCCTCCTTTATTTTCTTGCATATTTACTTTCTTGCATTATTTCTCTCTTCTTTTCTTGATATATCTTAAGCATAATTTTTATATTTCACTTATGCTTTGTTTTGAATTATTTGAATTAACTTTAAAATATTTACTCTTTTGAGTTTAAGTTTTCGATCAACCTAATTCACCTCTCTTCTTGGGTTGTCTTGGGCCTAACAAGTTGCATCAGAGTAAGGTCTCTAATCCATTGACTTAACCATGAAAAAGTAAAGATAAATGACAACTCTTGATTACTTTTCTTTTCAAAAGGGTGTAGATATTCATAAACCCCCATTCTTCGATGAGTCAAATTTTGCACCTTGAAAAATTAGAATGAAAATTTATTTGAAATCACTTGATTTTCATTTATAAACCATCACTAAAAAAGGATTCATATCAAAACCATAAGTATTTTGGAATGATGAGTATAAAAATAGTTTTTTATTAAACATTAGAGTTATGCAAATTTTGTTTAGTACTTTATCTAAAAATGCATATAATAGAGTCTCCTTATGTTTAAATGCTAAAGATGTTTGGGATACTCTTGAAATTTTATATGGTACTAATTAAAATTTTGTGATGAAAGATATCGTTGATGAAGTTGTGCCTATGAAAAATGATATTTTTTATTAATAAGGAAAGTTAGAATGTCTCCAATATGGTGATGGACACTATATGGCTCATGAAAAGGATGAAGTTCAAAATAAAAGAGCAAACATACATTCCATGGTCCTTGAAGAACATGGGAGCTCCATCATTTGCTTGTTCTCACAAAAAGAGAAGGCAATATCTAACACTAATGCTTATGATTTTACATATGATAAATTATTGGAAGCATTAGAAGCTATGTATAAAGATTTGATAAAAGTATTTAAACAAAATAAAGTTCTTAAATCTCAAATCAATTCTTTAAAATAAGAAAATGAAGCTTTGAAGAAAGAGGTTGAGTTCTTATCAACTTTAAGGAATGAATTTCAGAAGGAACGATACCTTAAAATTTGAGAATGATGATCCATATAGTAATCTTCAAAAAGAGATTGATCTTTTGAAAAATGAAAATATTTCCTTAAAAGATGAAAATAGCTCTTTGAAGAATGAAAATGAAAGGTTAAAAATATGTTGTTCTTTGACTGAGCATTTGGAAGATGAAAATATTTTCTTTAAGAATGACAATAGTTTTTTGAAGATTGAGCAAAATAGGATAAAATCTTGTGATTCTTCAAATGAGAATTTGAAAAATGAAAATATTTCCCTAAAGAATGAAAATAGTTTTTCGAAGATTGAACAAAATGGGATACAATCTTGTGATTCTTCAAATGAACATTTATCAAAAAAAAAAAAAAGGTAGCCCTAAGGAAAATGATTTTTTCTCTTGAACATGACCTTGAAACCATGAAAAATGAAACCTTGCCTTGAGAAATGAAGTTCAAAATTTATCTATTTTTTCTTATTCTTCAACCTCTAATAACTTAGTTGTTGAAAATAAATCTTTGAAAGAAAAGATTGAAGATATGAACAAAATTCTTGCAAAATTCACTCAAGGCAAAGAGAATTTAGATAAATCTTAGAAAATTAAAAGTATGCTCTAGATAAGGTTGGCCTAGGATATGACTCTTCAAAATAAAAGAAATATTTCAAGAATTTCTTTGTAAAAGCAACCTCATTATGTGATTGTTTAAATGAAAAGAGATACTCCAAAAAAATTTTCATAGAAGTTATTTCTTCATATGATTCATTAAAATAAAAGAAATATTTAAAAAATGTGTTTGTAAAGGAAACATCATCTCATATTCTCTTTATTGTTTGTCACTACTGTGGGTGCAAAGGATATATTCTTCATTTATGCTTAATTAGAAGAAATATTCATATGAGTATAAAGAAGGTATGGATACTAAAAGGAACCCAAGTTCAAAAGAGTCCTTACACTAATTCTATTAGACCCAAAAAGATTTGGGTATAAAAAATACAAAATTGACTTTATTTTATAAGTATGCCCCAAAAACTTGACTCTCATAGAAAATATTGTGTGATTCAAATTGGATGAATGTTGCATATTTTTGCATTTGCTTAAATTTGATGATAATTATATGATTTACAATTGATGATATGTAATACTGCTTAAATTTACAAATGTATACATGTATTTGGTATTCAAATCTTCATTGAAAATCTTAATGGCCAAGTCATATACATGTCTTGATGTGATATGCTTAATGTATTCATATTAGTATCATTTGGTTCATATCAATTTTATGCGATTGACCTTTGGCAAAGAATCTTAAAGTTGCTCATTAAGTATTTATTAAATTCATGAGTAAATTTGAGCATGATTGTGTTATGAAATTTATGATGCCTTGAAACTTGATTGAGAAATTTATTATGAAACTCTTGATGCCCATTTTTTTACATGTTGTGTAACTTTTGATAATTGAAAATTTTTTCTAACTTTAATACCTTGCCCACAATTGATAAAATTTAATTATGACAGCATACTTTGATTGATGATGCGTGCTTAGATTCATTAATGTATACTTGTTTTGATGATCTTTAATAATGGATTATAATTGGAAATAAAATAAAAACAATTTTAGCTTACTATGTAAACCTTGATTTACTTGATTCAAATATTTTATCATTACTATGCTTTGCATATGATCTTATTTCATTGCAATAAACATGTGTGGAAATGCAAATGACTTATCATTATTTTTTTTGACATGTTTTAGAATGGCAAAATATCTATATATGTATCATGATTCTATACTTATTTTGATATGTGCTTTAATATATGTATATGAAATGGCGCTATCTTTTGATATATGAAATGAGTCTTTGTATTAGATACAATTTCTATATTATCTTCCCTAAATTATGCATATGCTTTGCTCTTTATATTGTCAAAAAGGGGAAGGTGAATATAACATTGATACTAGGACTTAGAGTCATATAATTATGAGATCTTAATATAATTAAAGTATGTTACAACTCTATGAAATAGTCTATTAGTAAAGGTTGTATCTATGCATTGATTCTATATCTTGAAAAATTATTCAATATAATTTTTTGAATAATACCATTTCTACCAAAAAAGTTTGTACAATGAATTCAATCTTTGCATTGTTCTTCTTATCTTATAATACTTATCTTAATTTTTACGAAGATAATGAGGAAAAAGTATAATGATTGACTCCATGTTTTGAAAATGATCTAAGCATAAATCATTGGATGATATTGATTTCAAATGCTTATGATCAAATGCAATCCATATATATTTTTCTCCTTATTTAATGATACATATATCAGGTTTCTTTCTTAATTCAAAAGGGAGAAGATATATTGATTAACATTTGATAAAACTTGAAAAATTGATTAGTACATTGTTGAATATATATATATATATATTTGTAGGCACATCAATTTTTCAAAGGAATATTTTATATCTAAAGTCTACGATATTACTTATTATGAAATAATCTTTTGAACATTGATACTTTATAATTACCCTATTTTGAAAGTACCCTAAATTTTTTGAAATGATCTCTTATAAATATCGTCCTCTTTTTTTTTGAAATATTTTTTATATATCTCTATAATAATACAAAAAGGAGAATAATATATATAAGTTCATGGATTTTTACTGGAGCTTAACATTGAAAATCTAAATTTTTGTTGAATTTTTTATATTTTACTGATACTCCTCCAATACTCTAGGTTTTTTTGTATTATTTTGTGATGAGCTTTTGATATATTCTTATGCTATGACCTATCTTTTAATTAAAAGCCATCTCTTGATTAAAAAAACTTAGATAGGGGGAGAGAAAGGGTTGAGGGACATTAAATTTCAGTATTCTTGATATATGCATTAAATTCTTTATATACCCTCAAGTATCGAAATGCATGCATTGTCTTATATTATGAATCATATCTTATTAACAATGCACATATATTTTTTTATATATTAAAAAAGGGAAAAAATTATTGATTAATGATCATTGATCGGCACATTGATTGAAAATATGCTTGTTGGTTGATATGAGTTAGGGTTAACTTATAATCAAACAATAAGTAGTATTATTTATACTTGCTAATAAATGACTTATGGTCATGCAACAATTGGTATTATCATTTAGTATCATAGTACAAAAGGGTTAATGTGTATATGTATATTCATGCATAATTTTTGGCATGAGTTTTTATGGTATCATGATAATCATCTTAACATTATCATGCTTCTATCCTTAATTAAATACATTCTTTATATGATTTATTTTGATGATGTCAAAAGGGGGAGAAGTAAGATTGATTGTAAGATTCATTCATGCATCTAAAATTATTGTTTATAGATATGATGTCAAAAAGGGGTAAAATGAAATTATTGCATATATTCATAAGAAATAAGGGGAGATAAACCATTGATGTATTAAATAAAATTTTGAGATATACCCTTGATGTATTGAATATTAGCTTCTTTATTGGATATCAAAGGTATAATTATTTGAAAACATAAATTTATGGGGAGCACAGTTGTACCAAATATGTACATGATTACTATGAGTTTATGATGTCATTGTATTTGGCGTATTTGGTAAATACATGATTAAGTATATTTTATGTTCTCCATTTTATATTATAATCAATGGTTTGTCATCATCGAAAAAGGAGAGATTGCTAAACCTAAAGGTTCAATCATGCATATTTTGATGATAACAAGACATTGATTGAAGGACTAATGTAATGCTTGAGTTTGTAATGATAAGTACTATAATCGAAACAAACCAAAACATATGTAGAATTCCATCCGGCATGTATTCGATTTGCAAGGAACTCAAGTAGAATGCAAAAAGTCTAAGTCGGAGGAGAACAACATCAAATCAAGTGCTATCCGACTCAAAAGTGTCCAGGGAATATTTTATATATTATAATTTTATTTTTTCTAAGGACACATTGTAAAGCTTAGTAGGAGAATAAATGCACAGGACTCAAAAACCTTAAAAATAAATTAGATTAGGTTTTGAATCAATAATTAAAGTAAAACTATTATAAAAATCTAAAACTAGGTGTATACGATCGACTAGACCTCAAAACGATCGGCCAAGCTAAACCATTCTAGACATAACCCTTAAAACCAGGGTTTTATCTAGCTTGGCAGTCGATCACGGTTGACCTGCTCAGGCTAGGGCCGTTGACTGGCCTAGGCTAGGCGGTCGATCGGCCCTAACCTGGGCGATCGACCGCTGGCTTTGACAACCCCAACGATCATATTTTTATTTGATCGTTGGAGTTGCCCTTGAGCCCCAACGACTATATTCTTCCACCTTTATAAAATGAGGACTTTGTGGGTGGTTTGAGAATGAAAAAATGATGTGAAATTCTTTGAAAAATCTTTGTAAAAAGGGTTTTAAGCTTAGTGTGTTTATATTTTCTCTTCCCAAGTTTAGTGCCATATTTACAAATCTATTTTCTTTGTGAGAGTACTCTTAGAGTTTCTCTTCTTTAGGGGGGATTTGGGTTCCTCCTTAACCCATGTAAAAGGAGAGAGAGGGTTCATCTTTAGCTTAGAAAAGGATTATAAGGGTTCCTTCTAAACCTGATAAAAGAAGAGTGTAAGGGTTTGATCCTCACCTGATTGAGAGAATTGGCATAGTAGAAATCCTAAGGAGTCTTGGGTAGTGGATGTAGGCAAAGAGTATCAAACCACAATAAATCTTTGTGCCTTCTTTATTTTTTTGCACATTTAGTTTCTTGCATTAATTCTCTCTTTCTCTCTCGATATATCTTGAGCATAGTTTCTATATTTTACTTGCGCTTTATTTTGAATTATTTTTAAAATACTTAGGCTTTTGAGTTTGAATTTTTCATCAACCTAATTCACCCCTCATCCTTGGGTTGCCATGCGCCTAACAGAATAAAACACATTGACATCAGAATTATTACATTCAAAATATGGTTAAGTAAGGAGAAGTTACCCTCAAATATATCTCCATTAATAGGATGATGGTTAACCAGCCCATTGCTAGAGATGTATACCTGACCTACATTAAGAGTTTGAGTCTTCATAGGGTTTGACTTATAAGGGTTATAGTTTGGATATTGTTGAAATAAAATATTTGTTGTATTGTATTTTATGATGTGTTTCATAAATATATTAGTATAAGGCATATGAATGTTTGAATGTTAAAGGCTCAAATTAGTTGGCTCATATGAGTGATCACCCTAGTGCCTGATGCTTAGAAAGTGAGCAAGTGAGACAAGAATGGCCATGTAATTAACGCTTGGTTAGTGACATTATGGATAGTTGCATGAAGCATCACCTTAGTTAGGACTAAGATGAGAGAGCCGAATACAAAATATGTCCACAAATCTGTATAGAACCTAATAAAGCCAAATGTAAGCACATGAGTAAGTGCTCATATTAGACATTTATGTGATGCCTAAACCCAAATTTGTATGGCGTTTGAGATTGATATGACTCATTTAGTGGAAGCTTCGTCATAGCGTGTAGTGTGTAATGCGCATACTAAAGTTTATTATTTAGGGAATGATATGATAAACCTTCTTTCTATCACAGTGTGAGCTCTAAAACTGTGATATGCCCTTGAATCTAAAAATATATCATAAAATTAGAGTTCAAAGTAACTTCTTTAGCTTTGTCATCCAAGACCATAAGAGATATTGTCACATGAGTCATGACTATGAAGCTATTTGGACAAAGATAGGTTGGTATGATTATTCAGGAAGATCGTCCTATATCACACCTTGAGTTTGTGATTTATAACCTAGACAATTATTATGCATGGTTGTATATAATCATGAATATAGACATCTAACTTAATGATTTTCAGTACTACTTAGAGATGAGTTTTTTAAGGAGTTGAGAGTATTTGGTCTGATATAATCGAATTAACTAGAGTATAAGCGAAATTAGATTAGTAATGTGCTATATTAGTTAGATGATGACTTAATATAGAATTTTCACTATGTGTTTTATCAGGTTGTATGCTCCACTACTTGTATGAGGCAAGAAGTACAAATGAGATAAAGAATTTCTTTGTCCTATGTGGATGAGTGGGAGATATTGGCGAAAGACCTGGTTTTGATCCATTCAACATCCGCATAGGCCCTTGGTAGTAGCTGAGTTGGCTCCAAAAACCGACTCCTACTATGCATTAAATTCTGATGTTGTTTCAAAGCCGAAAACATTTGTAAGCAAGAATAGAGAAGGTAGAAAAGAACTCTCTTATGCAAGACCTCTATATCCGTCATCAGAGACGGGTGAAGCAGTACAAGTGTAAATTCAAAAGGAGACTCTAATAGCCTCTCTCCACCTGGCGGTAGTGGTATTCAGATCTCTCAAGGGAAATGTGCATGGGTGCAAGAAGCCTTGAACATGAAAGCAAAATTCACCGATCCATGATCTTCCACGTTCAGGTAATCCGTCTATACTAACTTCACTTCAAAAAGGAAACTGCATCAAGTGTTGTAAAGGGTCATCGGTACGGGTGAGGCTAAAGCATTCAAAAGATTCTAACGGCCGCCTAAAGGTTTTCCGGAGCTCAGGTTTCTCCATGACTGAAATGTGTGGAGAGTTTTGCGAAGACCATGTCAAACTGTCAAATAGTGTTATGAGAACCGGCATTCTCTGCTTCGAGTGTGGCGTGAGAATAAGATTTTGTCGGTTGTAGGCCTGTTTTTAAAGTTTTTCCACATAATGAAGCAGAAAGGAGGTAGGCTTGGGCGACACCTGCTGTGACCAGTGAAGTGAAGCTATGTTGTAGGTTAAAAGAAATGCTAAAACTACTCATCAATCTTGATCTTGCAAGAAGTGAGTGCACTAAGTTCATCTGAGCATGACAAGTCTCTTATCTCTTGCATTAATCTACATCCGGTGTTTTGTATTCTTGTTCTTTTTTGTATTCCTGTTCTTCAAGTCCCTTCAATAATTGAATTTGAAGTAGATATAAATTAATCTATTTACTATGTGTATTTTATATCTGTCGCTTGGATATTGATACCGTAGTAGGCAAGATGGATTTGCACCTGTCGTCAGCTGCACGACTCAACTGGCAAGATGGATTTTATCTCATTCGTAGATGGGTTTGCTGTCTAGCTTCTTGAATCAAGAAGTTTGACCTATAAGGAAGTGGGTCGACAATGTATAGCAAATTTAATGCATTGTGATCCAGATTACATGCATGGAAGGTTAAGCACGACATAAAACAAGTGAGGATGACAATTACATTAATTAAATATATAATTGAGTTGGAAAGGATGTGAACTAGTAACCTCTAGCAATCTTAGTTCTGAATTCATTAACCATAAAAGCAAGTAGGTACCCTTCACCTACACGCATGTATGTCCTGCTCTTCTTGTTCTACATGTTATGGAATCTCCTTTTGATTCTTCTACATTTTTTTTTTTTTTTTAACTGTGTGTCGGTAAGCAAAAGGCCAAAGTCCCTAGGTTACATCCTCTCAAAATTACAATGCCACCCAACAACTTGTGGACAAATATGGTGCTCAGCCCACAAAATCACCAATCCAGAGTAGTTTCGAATCTAAGGTGCTGGAATTTGTCACGCAATAAATTGCTTCGTTACCTTCATAGTAGATGTGAGAAGCTTTGGAACATGATAAGAATAAGATTACTGCAACGACCTTAACATCACTCAAGAAAGGATGATGAGAACTTGTCTTACCTGAAATCTATGCTACGAAAATCCCAAAATCTCCGCCCATCGACATCCTTTGATATCTTCCAATATTCATGTTCTTATGCAATTCAACATCCTTATTTAAAGTAAATAAGAGTTCCTTCTGCAAAGCCTCATAAACTCTTTTGAGTGTTAGACTTGTTTTATCTTTGCTTCAAAAGAGAAATTTTCAATATCATGTTAGTCCACGCACTGTGATTCCTACATCTAATGAAGCTATTTTCTAATTTCTATTTCTATTTTGTTTTATGTTTTGCTTCTAGTTCTCTAATCTTTTCTCACTTAGTAAAACATGTTGGAAGGCGCAAAATTTTAAATAAATTTTGTGCTTATGAGTCAGCTTATTACAGTACACATTCACATGTGGTTCATTCATGTGGGTTTGTTATTTTTTGCTATTTTTATTGGATCCTGAATAGATAATTAATTTTTTTAAAAAAATCATTAGTTAAAAATAATAAAAGAGCGGAAATAATGAATTCTTCCTATGAGAGAATGTCAAAGGATTGCCTATTAGTTATTCTAATTAATGCCACATGGTATGTAGGCGGTACTTCAGATTTGGTACATGTACTTACATTCATCTTTCTGTCTTTAGTCAACCACATGTAAAAATAAATTTATAAAAATATCTAAAAGAGGTATTTATCTATAAAAAAAATACTATAAGTTATTAGCAAAAAGAAAGAAAGAAATTTAAGACAAACACTTCTTTTCTATTCCTTACTAACAAATGTTCCTTCTCATTGACAAAGCTCATTAGAGAATCTGTCATTTTCAATCATCAGATCTTTATCGAGCCTTATTATATTTATAAATAAATTTATCGTGGCAACTATTGCGATGGGTTGATCGTCGACCTTCAAGGAACCTTGAAATACACATGATATATATTAAGAATGACAACCACCACCTTCCAACCCCATGTAAGCATCCACAATGAGTTGACCTGATTTAATGGGCAACGTTATCTTTTGGACAACCGTATAAAAGTTTCTATATATGAACCGTTCGATAAAAACCTTGAAGTCATTTAGATTGCTCGTCGGCGATATATTACTTCGGAGAACTAACAAACGAAAGCGACACCTTGGATTGATGGGAAGGAATGATAATACTAACAGCAAATCAAGAGTATGCACAGAAATTTTTATGCTAGCGTTTGCAGTAATATGTTCAAACATTACAACTGGTGCCAACCAAATCTTAGCCGGCGCTTCTTGTCTTGCCGAAGTCGAGGGACGAGCCGAGCCCGAGCTAACGAGCTTGGCTCCTGTAAGAATAAGGCGAGAAGAGGGGGAGAGAGAGAGGTGGGCCCCACAAGCCACAGCACCCCCATGGCTCCATTCTACTTGCCTCCACACTTAATCTAACCCTAGGTCAGACCGTCCTAAACCTAGGTTAACACCCTCTAAACCCTAGTTCAAGACATATAATAAACCCCAAAAGACATCACCATCGACATTATATCACATATCATATCACATCATAGCACCCTCTCTCTCTCTCTCTCTCTCTCTCTCTCTCTCTCTCCAACACCACTCCCTCCCAAACTCACGCCGCGCTGCCCCCCTTCAGCCTCTACCTCTCTTTCTCTTTCTCTCTCTATATTATTTTATCCATTTCATCAACCTCTGGGGAACCCCGCACCTCTCTCTTTCCCTTTGTCCCTTCAAGCTCCCTTTCGCTGCACTCGATCTTCGTTCTTTTTTCTATATTTCCTACTTCCCTATACAGGCCTCTCCCTGTTCTCTCTCCCCTTCTCTCATTTCTTTTCTTTTTTTCCCCTCACCTCGTTGTTCTTTAAATTTAATAACATAAAAAAAAAACTCTCTTTAAATATGATTTCCCTCCCTTTTCCCACTTTTTTTAATTAAAAAACAGTTCTCCTGTTATTTTTTTTCTTCATATTATTGTTTTTCTTGTATGAGGCCATGGCTGGTTTGGATCTAGGCACCACCTCCAGATTCGTCCACCAACTCCACCACCGCCCCGACCTCCACCTCCAGCAGCGCCACAACCCCGACTCCGATGATGACCACAACAACAGCAGCAACAACAACAGCAATAACAACGGCAGCGGCCAATTCGCCGGCGCTGCAAACCGCGATGGCTCCTCGTCGGGTCCTCAGGGACTCGAACTCGTCGCAGCAGGCGCCGGGCCTGGCGATGTCGTGGCCCGGCGCCCCCGCGGCCGTCCCCCGGGGTCCAAGAACAAGCCCAAGCCCCCCGTGATCATCACCCGAGAGAGCGCCAACACCCTTCGGGCCCACATCCTCGAGGTTGGCGGCGGCTGCGACGTCTTCGACTGCGTCGCCACGTACGCCCGCCGCCGCCAGCGCGGCATCTGCGTCCTCAGCGGCAGCGGCACCGTCACCAACGTCAGCCTCCGCCAGCCGTCGTCCGCCGGCGCCGTCGTCACCCTCCACGGCCGCTTCGAGATCCTGTCTCTCTCCGGCTCCTTCCTCCCTCCCCCCGCCCCCCCAGGCGCCACCAGCCTCACCATCTTCCTCGCCGGGGGTCAGGGGCAGGTGGTCGGAGGAAACGTTGTCGGTGCCCTCTTTGCCGCTGGCCCGGTGATCGTCATCGCCGCCTCATTCACCAACGTCGCGTACGAGAGGCTCCCGCTCGAGGAGGAGGAGCCACCACTGCAGATGCAGCCACCTGCTCCGCAGGGGTCAGGCGGCGACGGCGGGGGTGGCAGCGGCGGTGGAGGGTTCCCGGACCCCTCCCCCGGGCTGCCTTTCTTCAATTTGCCCCTCAACATGGCCAATTGCCAGTTCCCGGTGGATGGGCACGGGTGGGCGGGGGGCGCGGCTGGCCGGCCCCCTTACTGATGGTGGTGTAATTGTGAATCCAGAAATTAGCTATAAGATATTTGAGGTCGAGGGAGATGGCACCGGGCATCAGATGGATCTGGCAGCTGCCAAAGGTTAGCATGCATATTTGAGGATTTCCATGTACAATTGGCTTTTCCTTTGTTTTGATATTTTGGTTTCTTGGGCTTTCTGTTTCTACTTCTTCTTCCTCTTCTATGTTTCATTTCCCTCGGATATTGTTTGTTGCTGCTGCTGCTGTTGTTGTTATTGTTCATGGAAAATCTCTCTTCATAAGCAATGGGTTTGAGGCCACAGGCCCCTTGACACTTGTTTAATACCATCATCATCACCCGGATATATTCACTATTTCTTCCTTACTTCTACCATCATCACCATCTAAATAGATCCACCACTAGAAGTTCTACTTCACCTTTCATATCTACATATTTTCTTTGGTAAACTTCATGTCTACATATCTGTTTGGAGTTTGATGCGGGTCTCGCCATTATAGTTTGGAGGGTCAAGTCTTATCTAGGCTTCTAGTATTATTAAAAGAATAGAAGAATAAAATATAAGGAATGAAGAAACGGAGCGATAGGGAATAAAATATAAGGAATGAAGAAACGGAGCGATAGGGAAATGGGAAGTTGAACTTTATTTACAGCGCAGTGTTGCTTCAGTAAGGCCAAAATAATAAAAGTAAGAAGCAGGACATGATGGGCTAGGGTTTCGTCTCTGGGAACTGAGACGGAGAACTTAAATTAATCTCACGTGTGCATGTCTTTGATGGAAAGAGCTTTTACTTTCTTGGAACAAGCTCCTAGGAATCTTCACCCGCTCGCTCTCTATCTTTGCATCTGAAATCTAAAATGCTGGTCTCCATGAAATATTGGAACAAGCACATTCAAAGATTCCTTTAGTTGTGCATCGAAGTCAATGATGTCAAGAAAAAGGAAATGATGGCTTCTGCATTTATGCAATGTTTTATTGTTTAGCTCGTTTTGTTCATTTCCATTAATAGACTAGCAAACCTTTCTATGGATGCTGTATTATTGTGTCACCTCCTTCGCAACACAAAGCAACAAGGAGGGATCATTTGCAAGTTACCTATTGGTAGTCATAATACCAAGTATGTCATAAGGCATGACTTGCACTAGGTTACGTTATATGATTTGTACCTTTATTAATGTTGCATCTTCTCGTCCTTACAATTAATGAGGTTATTCTGATTGTTTTGCATTAAATTTAGCACATATTCCAGGGTTTAATGCAAGAATTTTGTACTATCATTTTCTGAATATTTGAATCTTCTTCTCCTCCTCGTTTTTCTTTACCTTTTTATCTTCAAAATCACGTGATGATTCAAGGTTTTTGATAGTTGCACATTCATGCAAACGGCAAACTGTTTATGTTTGTGTTTACCACATTAGGGGAAAAGGTAATCCATGCTATATAAGAGTTCCCTATGCTAGTGCTTGACACGTGATTTCTTGACAATTGTTTAGAACTAGTTGTACTACTTCTAAAGTAACTAATCATAAAATTCTATCAGCTAATTGGAATAGACCTGGAAAAATATTACTTAATATTTATTACAAGTTTGAGATCCTTCAAGATACAAATTATGTCTCACTGTTAAGCTTTGATCCAGGTTGATCACAAAGCTATTTGCTAAAATCCATAAAAAAGATGGAATGAAGTTCAAAATAATGTGAATGCCACCAATGTACCGATATGTCATAAAACATCTTCCCATCTTGTGTCATCTTCAGATCTTAATAAAGATTACTTGAGCCACACGAAGCATTAGATGTCAGTCGCCAAAAATTGGGATAGGTCAAGATGTAGAACAAAGAAGTAATGGAGGTCCCTGGTATTTTTAAACTTATCCTCGACAATATGTGGAGTTCTTGGTTTGTACACACTTTTTTCTTCTCGTGGTCCTTTTATTTGATCTACGGTATGATACTGAAGTCAAGTAGGGACATGAAAAAACCAAAGGAATAATAAAAATCTTTTAGGACGTCCTTTTATCAATGTTAGAATGCACAGAAAATTATGCTCTCGAAAAAATTGTACAAAATGAACCATGCCAACCTTTTAGACTTCTGAACAACTATAGAATAGGTTCTGCACCAAGCATTAGTTATTATAGTCTTCACACTGTTGTATTTTCCAAATGAGCAATGTCTGATTATAAAACAATAATAACAAAAACTAACCGTTATCATGATGTTAATAATGTGGATTCTCATTGATTTGTATTGCAATTCTGAAAGTTTTTTCAACACAAAGTTGCAGATATTTTAGCTCACATTGTGTGTGATATCTTTTTTAAGGGAAACACTGTGCGTGATATCATTAACGAATATTTGAAGTGTTGTTGTTCATAATGATCTGGTAGTTTCTGTTCGACATTCAGTAATCAGATTTGGGTCAATTTGAATTTCAGTTCGACCATCTGAGAAAGTACTTTTTCAATGTTGTTAAACATGTCCGTCCGTGTCATTAGGATTATGATAGCACAGGGGAAGTGTTCATATCATCTAAGATTTGGTCACATCACGAGCACATAATGAATACTTCAATACGGGAAGAACAATAGATGACTGTTGGAACAGGATATCCTTTAGACGGTGTTGACTGATATATTTTTGAACATAAAACACGGTATTGTTTATTTTGCCTCCATTGGGTATTATATCAATCTTAAATTTTAGGGCAACTTGATATCCAATTCTTCAATGGATTAAACTTTAACGATTGATATGTGGACAAATGTTTAGTCCTTCTTAATACAATTATTTTTTCACTAAATATAGTTATCTTATTAGGGATTAAAAATTAAAGAAACTTGGTATTATGGGTCAAATGTTAATTAGGTGATAAACAGGGCCAAAGGTTTAAGTCCAATCTATTAAAAGACCGGATGGCAATTAAGCCTAAATTTTATTTGCTTCTCTAATAAAAACCCATGAAGCAAAAATATTATAGAAATCATGCTCACACTCTCAGTGTGTAGATGGATAAATAAAGATATTAATATAGATATTCATTCTATTTATCTGAAATACATATGAATATATGGATACATAGGCATGAACCATGCTAGTAATGAAGAACAGTTCTTTTCTTCACATGATCACACAGAAAATATAACTATTTGAGAGGCTTCATTTATTATTAAAACTCAACCAACTTGGTTAACGTTATATAAATGTTCTCTCAAAATATATTATATAAATGATTGCCTCTTATCTGCTAACTATTAGAATGATTATAGTATTTATAAAAATAATTTCCATGTTCTAGAAATTATTAATGCAATAAAAATCACATAACTAAAACTACTTCCAAAAACAACGGCAGATATGAAAAGCATAGAAAAAAAAAAAAAAAAGTAGAAATCAATTTCATCTTAAGGACTGATTTATTGAGTAGATATTTGATTCTTTGAACCAGTTGTTTAAAAACAATCTCATGATGAAATGAGTTTGATGCCCCGCAAACACTTTATATCAATGTAAAATGAACAATTAAATGAAGACTAATTGGACAATTGAATGTTTGCTGTTCGACATTCTCATCAACGAAACATTGTAAGTTCAATATCTTAAGGAACATATCGTTCATCATGTAGTTTGTTATTTCTGCTTTATCTTGTTAGTTTTTCAATTAGCAAATAGACCAGTGTACTATTATTCCTCTAAGAGGTTTAACTTTTAACTCATTTCAGTGGATGTGCATGTTTCTCTAATAATACGTACAAGTATTTGGGTGTAAGGAGATGAGCTTTTGTTGAATCAGTTTGCATGGAAGTGATGTAGACCAGAGTTTGAAGCCAAACCAGATTGTTCCGTGTTATTGTAAATTCAAATTAACTTTGTTATAATCAAGTTAAAAAGTTCCAAATCTATCAGTGAAAACACCACTAAATTTGCCGGCGTTTACCCCATGAGTTTACCGGATCTAGCGGTTTTTCCTAAACTAACTATTTTGATCTTTTTGATTTTAAGGGAGATGTAACCATTGTGGCTTTTGAAGTCTTTTGAGTATAAACCGTGCACTCAATAAGAAAAGCAATCAATATTTCATATGATAAATCCAATAATATTCATCTCTTGCTTTTTATTTGCAAGCTCCTTACTTTGGGAACTTGGCAGTGACTAATTAAGCATATGACTTGAATTGTGTTTCCTTTGAGCAAATGGATTTATTTTATCCATTGTTTTTTGGGTGGTATAAATTCTTTGAAACACATAAGGAGACATTAAGCTAGACAGAACGGAGCCCATGAAGCTTGACTGCCACAGCTAAGTGGACCGGGAAAAATATATTGAGTCATAAGCAATGCACTTTATTTATATTCATTTCAATATTGATCAGCACATCACGGTTGGACAGCAGCCCACTCAATTTTTCTTATAGGTGCATATGTTATTTTAAATAAGCTTTTCAAGACTATATAAATTGTGATTCTGATGAAGTTAGATCATCTTTATTTGAAGATAATCCGCTTATGGTGATCTTTTATTATATAATTCGCTTTTAGTGAATTTCAATCTGTTGTAGCAGTGGCTTTGCCATAGGGTTTTCAATATGTGGCGACCTGATGTTTGGCCAAGGTATGCTTTTGTTTAAATTTCTCGCTCTTTTCAGAAATATAGAGATCGAAGAGAGCAGTATAATCCGTGCAAAGATCAACTTCCTTAATAGCAGTCTGCAGTGGAATCAACCTCGGTGAAATAATACTACACTTCTTTTTCTCATCATACATCTTGTCTTTTGGTGACAGTTTCTTCTACGTCTAACTGGAGTTGCCCACCAATCAAAAAACAAACGTAGAAAACAGCCTTACTATTTCCTTCTCATTAACGCTGCTCATGTTTTCTTAGTCGGACCTCACACTTTTCCTACCTTATTATTTCCCAGTCTCCACCTCACTGGAAATATCTCTGGCCTGCTCTTCACGTGGCCAAAGCATATCATATAATTTTCAATGATTTTATGCAACGTTCATCAAGAAAAAATGCCATCACCTATATACTCATAAGTCAATAAACCTTGAAGTTGTTGATGCTTTGAGAATCCTACATCAAATGAGTTAGTTGCTTCCTGAACTATAGTCCTATTCATAGATCTCTTTGGTTTACTTCTTGATAGAACTTAATTCCTCACTTACCAAATGCTCCGCTTAAACTTTTTTACACGACATATTGACATTTATATGGTCAATATACTTTCTCTTAGTGATGTTTATTTTCTGGTAAGAAGGGAGAACATGTCATTTCTCAAAACATTTGCATTTGTTCATATGTATAGATTTTGACCACAAGAACATCTCTTCAGTCAAATTACTATGATAATGTCCATCTTTATTTGTGATATTCTGAATAGTATTTTTCCATTCCAATTTGTTCCTCACATCTACATCACAGAACAAGCATTTGCATTCTCATCACTAAACCAGGTAGGTGCATGTGTGCAGTGTATGAAGAAAGGGACAACCATATCCTTACACTTCACTTCCTCTTTCTCCTTAACCACTTCTACCTTTTCTTTACCATCCTTCACTTTCTTTTTTTGTTCTTCCTTTTCGGCCTTCTTCTCAATCTTATGAGGTACAATTTCTTCATGCTTGCGTGTCTTCTGGCGAATGTACTTAATCAATTTTTCCTCTATGGTGCCAACCACACTGCAAGTCTGTGCATCTCGATTCATTTTAACAGTGTGAACACCTATTTTTTCAACCACAGAAATTAGATATCTTATAGGAGATCATAAAGAAATGATGATTTTTTCAAAAGTCAATACCTTTGAGTCTTAGCAATCTCATCTGGAGGTCATATTCACAGTTCTTACAGTGCATATGAACTTTTATGACTGTCTTTCTCACAACCTCTTGGGATGGGTAAATATTAGCCAATTAAAACAGGCACAAAACTGAGAAAAGAATAGTATTAATGGAGCTGATATATTCGAAAGGTTCAAAAGTTTGACACTTAATTTTCTTTTGATCAAGTATTCCAGTGAGGTTATTTGAAAAACTTGCGCTCAAATTAAAATGAAAAGAAAAGAGAGGTTGCATATGGAAGTTATACCTCTTTCTTCTTCTGTTCCCTCTATTCTGGCGGCGTATCCCCCTTTTCCTTTGACTTGGGTGATATCAGCTTGACTTCTTCCTCGTCTTTCGTTCGATTCTTTTGTGAATCTTCACTGGGTCCAACACACCCTTCACCGAAACCTTTCCGGTCTCCACTTCAATATCCACCTTCCGAACTCCTGTTTCATAAGATCCCAAGGTTTGAGTGCCCATCATACCTTTAAGAAGAATTATTTATGGTATTACCACCAAATGACTCAAATTAAGATGATAAATAAAATAACCAACTACCCATAAAAATATAAAATAAAATAACCAAAAACAAACAATGTGTAAGATGCCAAGATGTATTCTTATGATTGTTTTCTTCATGACTAATACAAAATTGATGTGAGACAAAGCACTCACTAATATGAGCTTTCACATATTTGTTCGTTCAAGCTCCGACATTTTTATTCAAAGTGAAAGATTTATATTTAAATTTATAAATCTAATCAAATCTAATTATAAATATAGGGAACCCATCTACAGCATTTCTTAATTCATATAAATCATGAGTTGAATCTACTCTAATACCTTTTATAATAATTCAAGTTCTCATCCAAAAAAGATTAACTAAGAATATATTATTTAAACTTTTGATTCTGTATGAATATTCAAAATCTTTTTAGTATATAACTGAAACTAAATACTTCTTGGTATTAGCTTTCACAATTCTGCAACCAATTCTTTCCTCTCACCTGCAACCATTTTAAGCAAAACCAAGGGAAAAGAAAACCCTATAGAGATGGGCAAACAAAGAAAAAGCGTGAAATATGGATTGTTATGAAAGAATATTTTGCCTTTAAGAATATTTTTCCTTTTCTATTAAGCTGGGTAGAAGGAAGAGGGATGGGATTTTTGTCAAGGTTGTTTTGGGACGGGTTGGTGGGATTCGTTAAGGGTGGTTCAGTTGCTATGCATAAGCTGCGCGGATGGACTGGGATTGTCTGCTCCTTACTCGGACCATTCCTTGGTACGTCTACAGCCACAGGGTAGCTTGAAAGAGCCTTTATTTCTGTGCGAGTTCCACTGCAAGATAAGATTTTATATGAGACCTTCTAAGTCACCGCATCGATCAAATAGTTAATCATTTAATAACTACTTTGAATTCACATAGGGCAAGTGTTACCGTTTTATTTATCCATCTATTTATCTATCTACCTACTTATTTATTTATTTATTTCTGAGTAAAAGGTCTAACTAAATCTTTTAGAGGGTATTTATAGCTGTCTTAAGCTTGTTGATGTACTTCGGCAAAAGGAGTAGGACATGAATGCATGATGTGATGCAAGAAAAGAAAACAGAAATATGGAAATGGAATATAAAAAGCCTGAATGAAGTGCATCGGATTAAGCATTTTCAGGTTAGGTTTCAGTTCATCCTATCTCACCTCGGTAGACGTGCTAAATTTGATTTACTGACGCCTACTTGGAGCACTACATCTCATGAGAAATAAACAAACATTCTTTGCTGATGTATGCCATGTGAGCCAGCTAGCAAAATTTAACAAATCCTATGAATTTTAAACCTAGCTTCCGATGAGGGACAAGGTTGCAAAATCTTCGAGGACTACCATCACACTGGGTCTATTTCAACTGCTTTGCAAGCACGAAATTGGCCTCATTCCTTTTTCTTGAATAATAAAACATCAGAGGTTTGAATGCTGGACCTTTCACAAGAAGAAGATTTTAAAAGATATGCCAACCAATTGACTTTATAGTTATTGGTCAAATTAATCTAAAATTTTATTATAATGACAGCCTAGCGGTTGCATACTTTTTTGTCCCCAAAACGATTTAGTTTCAAACCTTGAAAAGTGTATTATTGGTGAGAGAGTAATTCATCAATAATTTCTATGAAATGTTTGGATGCTTTTCTCTTATTATTGTTAAAATAGAATCAGTTTAAAAAACAAAAGTAGCTAGCATTCTTTTGTCAAAAGTTGAGTAATTAATTTTTCACAAAAGATAAGATAATTGTTGCAAGAAATCCATGAAACCATAATTTACTAATGAATTCTATTTTTTCTATACTCTAATTTTCACAAGTGTAAGGAATATCTGCACCTAAGAAATTGAATCTTAGAATGGATTAGAGGTTTTTGAATGTTGTCCTCAAAAATGTATATCTTGGTGACAAAAAGATAATTTAGACTTTATGCATTTTGACACTTTAGCCTAACTACTACTCATGTTCAAATAATGTTGTTCAATCCCCTCCAATTATTTCTATTTTATATGCCATATAATTTGATATTTGTAAGAAATATTGTACTATTTTATGGCATTGCAGCCACTGTATATTTAAGCAACATTATATGTAATTGACTTTTCCTACAATGCCCTGTAAGAATGAAGTTCACACTTCAGTGAGTTTATGGAGATAGATGGCAATAACAATGAGTCTCTTTATTTTTTTTTCTTTTTTCTTTTTTTTCTCCCGATAAGAAGGTTTTAATTATTTTGAATGGCAATAACTGACAAAGTGGCCAGCTATTTACATTTTGCAAATAATTGCAAGTTAGTTTTGTAAGTTGATCAAGTAGAGTGCATCAACCTAGCACGTTTGTTTTGCAAGTTGATCAAGCAGGACGCATGAATCTAGTGAAAAGTTTCCAACATAACATTCAATATTATCATTTATATATTTGATGAACCAATTAATGAAATGGGCGTAATAAATTGATAAAGCTTATTTAGTAAACCCAAAAAAAACTATTCCATTGCATGAATTCTGCGTCAACTAATTACTTAAACATCTTACTGTTGAAAAATTATTCCTTTTGTAATGTCTCAAAAAAAAAAAAAAAAAAAAAAAAAAAAAAAAAAAAAAAGAAGAAAAGAAGAAGAAGAAGAAGAAGAAGAAGAAGAAGACACGCTTGTCTTTTCTTCCATTCCTCTTATTCTTCTACGTATAGTGCCTATAATTTAACCAACTTTGTATGTATTATGCCACTCTATCCCATCTTCGTAGTTTGTGATCATTGTACGGTCCAATAAGGACACTAGCCACGTAGATTAGATACAATCAATTTTCAACATGACATCGGCTCACTGCTATTTCGTATTAAATTCTTACTTGGCGACCAAGTATGTTGGTGGAGCTACCAATAACTAAAACTGTCATGAAATAAGAAGAGAGCACGTGATCAATTACCGACATCCAGTAAAGGCACTGATATTTTCGCATATATATTCCCAAAAGTCGGCTCCCATTGTGCTTTTTTCTCCCGCGAGGCGAGACTTAATGCAACAGCATAACCAGCTGTCAAAGGGAACGAAAGCCACTCATATTACCCACGTTTTCTCTATCAAAGGTGAAATAAAAAACATTAAGGAGATTCCCTGTTACATACTCCGTGCATGTTTGAGCTCCTTCCTGAATTCGGAACAGTGCAAAGCCATCCAGACCAAAACAAGCTCATGACAGGGATAAAATTAATTGTGCTGGCCTTGAAATTGGATCGGATCAGTTGGGTCACGTCCTGGCCTGATTTTGTCTCCCTCTTTTCTGTTTTTTTTTTATGGGGTAATTAAACTATGAGCACCCCGCCAGCCAAGCAATCTTCCGGCAATAAGATCAAAGCCGTTTCCCTTCTCGAATAAAGAAAAAGAGAAAAGGAAAAAGAAAAAGCAACATTTTAAATGGTTTAGCATCTAAACTTACGTATCTTTTATCTGTCCATATTAATTTAAACCGTCGGATCTCAACCTGCAGCATCACCGAGCTCGCAAAGCCTCCACCACCAGCAGCACCGCCATGTCTAACCCGGACTCCTCGTCCCAAACAGCTTCCATTGCCTACGACGACTACAAGAAGATCGATGATGCGATCCGCCGGGAGGACCAGAGCTTCCTGGAGACCTTGGTGGGGGAGCCGACTCGCATCGTGAACCTGTCGGGGGACCCTCTGATCAGCGTGCTGATCAGGTGCCGCAAGAGTGAACTCGCCGTCAAGCTAGTGATGAAGATGACGTCGCTGGAGGGACTCAAGGCAAAAAACTGCGAGGGCGACACGGCCCTCCATGTGGCTGCGGCGGAGGGGGACATTAGAGCGGCCAGGGCCATTCTCGATCAGGCAAATGCCAACCACGTGACGAGCGAGTTCGTCGGAGCTAGGAACAACGAGAATGAGACCTCACTGCACAAAGCAGTGAAATATGGGAAGGAACGCATCTTCTGGATGCTCGCAGAGGAATATGGAAGCGAGGTGGGTGCCAGAGGGGTCGATGGTTCCAGCGTTCTACATTACGCCATCATGTGCGGCTGGTTCGGTATAGCCTCTAGCCTCTGCTCCTCTTTTTTATTTTTTATTTTTAATCCACTGCTAGTGTTTGACACTGTTATTGTATAGCAAAAAATCAGAACAATATTTATTTATCACTGTACTACTCTTTATATAGAGCTGAAATATAAAAAAAAGTAAAAAAAAGGTATTAATTCAAAACTATGTCTAACAGATTCCTGATTGATTCCTGATGTCAAGCCATAACAGAAATATACAATAAAATAAAATAAAAACTCCTAAAGATTTGATCTGTTGATCGATTATTCTGCCATAATTTTGGAACCTAAGGCACATTTTCAACACTCCTCCTTGCCTTAGTAGTTGCAAAGGCCTAATTTGCTTCTTAAAATTTCAAATCTAGCTTTTGTTAGAGCCTTGGTTAGCACATCTGCAATCTCATCCTCTGTCTTGCAATACAGCAGCTTGATTTCTCCAGCTCTTCTCTTAAGTGATACAATTTGATCTTGAAATGCTTGGTTTTGCCATGAAAAACAGGATCATTCGCTATTGCAATTGCAGCTTGGTTATCCACATATATCTGTGTTGGCTTATTTTGCTTCATATGTAAATCAGCAAGTATTTTTCTAATCCAAACTGCTTGATTTACTGTAGCATTGGCTGCTACATATTCAGCTTCTGTTGTACTTTGAGCTACCACATCTTGCTTCCTTGAGGACCACGTAAATATTCCTGATCCAAAGCTGAAACAGTAATCTGTTGTACTTCTTATGTCATTAACTGAACCTACTCAATCACTATCAGAATAACCCTGGAGCTTAAAATTCTGACAGTAAGAATATTACAATCCTTTTGGCAGCTTGAAAATGCACTTCAGTAGCACAATGCATGAATCTTGAGAGCAAACTTACTGGAAACATTGTGTCTGGTCTAGTAGCTGTAAGATACATCAAGCACCCAATCAAGCTCCTGTAGTGGCTTTCATTAAATTAGTGGAAGTAAACAACTTTGAGATATTATCTTTAAGAAAATTTGAGAAACAATCATTACACTTAAAAAATAAATTGAAGTGATGATTTCTATTTAGGTCCTGCAAGATAACATTCAGGAGGAACAATCACTTTATCAACATCTGCCTTATGAGGTTCCTAATGTTGAAAAACCAATTGTCCAAGTCCTAGTATAAATGGATTAAGCAATAATGCTATGGAGATTTACTAGAATTTTTTTTAAAAAAAATTGCGATATCTTTAGGTTATATGGTGTATTTAATAGACTGAGAGGAAAGGATGATTTACAAAACTTGAGAAGTGAGAACTCCTAATAATGATGGGATGCTATGGAAGAAGAGTTGAGCTCTATTGGTAAAAATCGTGTCTCAAATCTTATTAGCCTAGTTGAAAGGATGCAACCAATTAGTTGCAAGTAGCTTTATAAGATCAAAATGAATTTTAATGGTAAGGCCGAACAATATAAAACCAAACTCATAGCAAATTTATACAAAAAAATACTCTTTAAAGAGACCTATTCTCCAATTTTATCAAAGAACTTTCTTAGGGTAGTGATGACTTTAGTGACCTATTTTGATTTGAAGATATCAAATGGATATGAGAATGATCTTTCCCAATGATAATTTAGAGAAAGAAACTTTCATGGAACAACCCGAGCATATGACTTGCATACCAAGTATTTCCATTCATGAATTTAAGTAAGCTTCTCCATTGTGGTATCTCATATTTAATGCAATAATCATTTCATTTGGGTTTAAAGAAAATATTGTTGACCAATGCATATACTTAAAAGTGAGTGGTTGCAAGTTTATACTTTTAGTGTTATATATTGATGATATTTTGCTTGTTAGTAGTGATCTTGGTCTATTTAAGAAAACTAAATAATTTCTATTCTAAAAGTTTAAGTTGAAAGATATATGTGAAGCCATCTATATTATAGGTTTTAAAATTCACAAAGATAGATCCTTATAATTCCTTGCATTGTCCCAAAGTCTTATATCTTTAGGGTATTAAAAAAAAAGGATTTATTATATCGGATGCCCTATAGAGTTGGCCCCTAACTCATTTAAGAGTTCTTGTGAGATCTTTCTATCAGAATTGCTTAGGGCTAGAGATTGGGAACCAAGGTGCTGCTCATGGGTAGTAAGGTGCAGTTCTCATATTGCAGCAAAGACTTTGCATTGAGAGACAATGATTTTGACTTCCTTTAAATGATTATTATCCCATAAAGTTTAAAATAATTCTTAATTATAGTACATTATCAATATTATTAAACTTATATTAAAGGTGTTAATTAGTTAAGCTAGTAAAGTCATTAGGTGTGCCGTACTGGTGACCTTGGGTTGGAGCTTATCCTAACCCTAATTTTAGCTAAGCGTCCTTCTATTTTGGTTCTAAAAATATTATTAAATCTATATTTTTGGTAAATTTATGTTTACCAAATGATTACAAGTAAACCTTGTTTCAAAACAAATGTTTCACTCTTTCCCTTGAAAGGTTCTACACACACACACTCTCTCTCTCTCTCTCTCTCTCAAAAAGAAAAAAGATAAACAATTGGTCCCTGCATTTTTGTTTTAATGAGAAAAGGATGGGAAATCTACTTCCAAATAGCAATGAATCTAAAAGAGCTAGAAGAAGGTTGAGAAAAAGTTGATTTTTAGTATATGATTGGTGTTTTCCTGCGTAATTCCTTATCCAAGATATAAATGAATCACCTAATTTTCAGTAAATTTTACTTATTTGTAAAAATCTTGTATTTTTAGAAGTCTCAAAACAAGCTTTAATTCTTAAAATCTTGCACATATGAACCTTATTGAATATCATGCTATATAACTTTAGAAAGTCTTGGACTTTATGCTCATATGCATTACTTGCTCCTATATTCAGGGCTTGCATTCGACATGGCACAAAAATATAAAGAATTAGCATTGAAACGGAATGAAGCAGCGCTCACACCTTTACAAATAATGGTGACCACTCCTCAAGCATTTCGAAGCACGACACACCTTGGGCCTTTGGCATCTCTCATTTACAATTGTTAGTAATCCCTCTCTCATTCTCCCTCTCTCTTCTTAGTAAACTTCCCTAACTTGATGCTTACTAAAGTGTTACTTCCTAAAATTCTTCAAATTTATTCTTAAGAGGGAGAGTTAACTTTTTATTCTTAAAAAATTTATTTTTTTAATATTTTTATTAATTTAAATGGGAGTATTCCCTTATTTTTATGAGAAATCTTAAATAAATTGATATTTACTTAAATAATTTTGAATAGAAATAAAAGAGAGAAAAGAGGATGTGAGATCATAGGAAGCTTTGAGCCTTGTACACCATATAACAAAGAAAAAAATAAAAATAAATAGGAAAAATAGAATATTACAAAATGGGATGAACTAAACTAGTATCAATATCGAACCGAATTGGTCCGATACTAGTTCAACATCAGTTCGTAGTCCATGAATCTTATGTCTAGGTTTTTTTTTTTTACTCTTATAATTTTATATATATTTTTCTCTCTATATTTAGTTTCTAGCGTATAATGTAATTTATTATATGCCTTAAATTTAGCCTCTCGTGCTGCCTTTTTAACTTTTTTCTTAGCTATCTAATCATTTTCATATGTTTCTTTTCTCCTATATTTAGGTAGTTTTTCATAACACTTCTTTTTAGCTTTAACTATTAATTAAACTTTCTAATTCTACTACCAGATTTTCTTATTTATAGCTCCTTACTTTCCTAATATCTTTATAGTTATTTTTCTAAAACTATTAGCCATCTCTTATTATATAGTATTAATTTTTTCATCTAAACTCTATTTTCTTGCATTATCCTATCCTTAAAACTTGTAAGTTTCTTCTCTTTCAAATTTCAGTATCCAATCCATGGATTGTTGTACTCTTTGGTCCTCCCTAATTTTCAAATACATGGGAATCATAATTCTCCTAATCAATTTTTTTTCCATTAGATCCTAAAGAAGAATACTAATACTTTCATATTTTATCCCCACCATGCAAAATAACGCAAGTCTTTTCTTCCTTTTTCGTTGATATCAACAATTGTGAAATAAAATCAAGCTTCCATATAAGCCAAGAGGAGGTCAATTTGGACCCTAACCTACTCCTAAGCTACACCACCACCTTGGTCACTAGAAACCTCTAGCTGCTTCAAGGCCATCCACAAATAAACCATAAAATGGACTAGAAAAATAAAGAGGAAAAAAAGGAAGAAAGGAAAGGAAAAAAGATCAAAGCTATTGAACTCAACACAATTGCTGGCTTCAAAATATCGCTAGATTTGGCCACCAGTGGTGATATCTTGGCAACCAAGGTGGTAATTTGTTGCCAACAATGCAGTTGGATGGGTGATGACAATGGATTAGTTGAGCAAGACCAAACTTAGAAATAGTGAGGCCTTAGTTGGAGGACTTGTAGATGGAGTAACTAAAGGCAGAGGAATGACAGTAATCGATCGAAGAGAAGATCCTTTTCACACCTGGTAAAGTCCTTTCACATGGATCTCGAGCGAAATTGCTCTTAAATCAAGCAAACTAAGCAGGTTATCCTTAATCAAGTGCTTTTAGGGTTGAACTAAGCACTTCCTTAATGGTTCATTTAGTTCGCCTATGGTTCGGATAGATTCGCCCTCAAATTGAGCGGGTATAGTCCAAGCCACCCTTGATTCAGCATGAACTAATCAATTCGGTCTAATTCGATTGGTTTTCAGAACCTCGGTCAAGACAACTGGATATCTAACTACTTCATAATACTTCTTGACACTTTAAAATCAGCAAGCAATAACATCATCTTGGTTGCACATCAACTTTTGAATACTTAGAAGTTTGAAAACCCATCACAAAACTTAGCAAGGATTCTATGAATTTGATCAAATTATGAAGCAATTGCTCCAACAAATTATATATAAAAATCAATAAATATTTTTGTCTCCCTTATCCTTTTTTTTTTTTTTTGAAGGATTACATGCTCAATTTTGATTTTCCAAATAGTTGGAAACTTGACCCCCATGTCATGTGTATACAGCTAGCTATATACAACATGGACTTGAAGTCAATATGGTAGGATCTCAATCAATGTGTGTACCAGCTGGACATACTTTGATAATTGGTCATGCATCAACAAACACAATCCAAGTTGAACATAGATAGGAATTAGATATGCTAATAATGGAACCATAAGTTCTCTATCAAGGAGTACCAAAGTATATCTTTATTGAATAATCTATGAAAAAATGGAAAAAATATGTAAAATCATTAAAAATTATAGAGATAATATTAAAGAATATATATATATATATCCAGTACAATCCTTGTGTATCATATTCATCAACCAAAATGTAATAAAAGAATAACATATATTGATAAATTAAATTCGATCAAGTGTAACTAATTTGAACAGACCCTATACCACCAAGGTCTGAATTCTATAATTATAGTTTTTAAACTCTAAAATTTCTAATATTAGAGGATGATGGCTTTCTAATGTTTGATTTCAGAAAGCTTTACCAATACACATTCAATCCTAATCTAACTAGCAAGCAAACTGGAAAAAAAAAAAAAGTGATTAGATCTTTACTACTACTGCTTTTTAAATAAGAACCTAAAGTTTTGAAAAATAATAAACTAAGTTTTATAAATCTTGGCTTTCATGCCTTATTGCTTCATGATTTTGCATCTGAAATTCTTTGTCACTCATAAGAATGAATAATAGAATAGAATGATCTTATTTCTTTTTGTTGCAAAACATTGCCATGTTGAAATCTCAAGTTAATAGTTGGAAAAATTGATCATTATTATTTGGTTTTTCTTTTATTCTCTTTCTAAAATAAGTTTTCAAATCTCATAGTATCTCTCTTCATTGTTCACATATTAGTATGGTAGAAGGCAAAGTAGACATTCTGCATATAGTCATGGTTTGTCAAATCTGATGACACCCTTATGTAGAAATGGGTTGATAATGTGATATGGGGTCAATATGATATACTAAGAGATTTGATATCTTGCTTTAAAATGGTAGACATTTCTTTCTCTAATAGATAGAGATCCTAATTGTAGCCTTTTTTACCATGCATACCCTATTGGTTTGTTTTCCCTCAATATAAAGAATGATGGATATCAAGAAAACTAGTGTCCATGCATATCTATATATTAACTTTCCCACACCCATATTTGTAAACCGAATATGCAAACAAATTAACAAAAAAGTAAGTATCAAAAAATGGGGGTAACTTAAATTTGCTACTTTGCTACTAGAAATCTCTTTGAAATCTAAATCTTTCCTTAAAATCTCTTTTTATCTCTCTTCTCTCTCCAATAGAATTACTTTTCCCTTTTTATCCAAGTAGAAAAGGCCCAATTACTAGGTTTTCTTTTTCTTCTTTAGAAGAGTATCATGCATAACATAATCCCTTAAGAAACTTTAAAACACATGTACAAAGATATACCATGCTTCTGTCACACTTCAAGACCTTAGGGTGGATCTAGGATGCAATAACCCACCGCATGTTAGGCATACAAGGCATCTAACAATAGGAATATTTATTCAACCAAGAACATTCTAAGCTAATATAATGTAAAAAATGAAATAAAAGGCTAATCACATGAGATTCTTATACAATTGGATAACATGAAAGTAAAACAAGTCTTTATTAACTCCTAAGATAACTAAACTAACTAGTAGGTACAGCTTTCTACCCAGGTCTTTCTTCATATCTTGGGTTCTGAAGAATAATATAAGATAATTTAATGAGTTCATGCTCAGTAAATATGAATACTTGTAAACTTATAATTTAAGAGATTAATACTTATAAAACTTTTAAGAGCATAGCATGTCATATCATAACTGTTATCTTACTTTCCTTTAAAATATTTATAATCTTTGAAGTATTTTTGAACTCATTTTGTATATTATTTCATTTAACATAATGTCCCTATTTCCAATTTTCATGTCATCATAGTCAAGGTTTACATGTCTTCATTTATTAGAGTTTGCATATCGTTAAGCTATCATGTCATCTCAATCATGATTTTTATATTATTATTTAAGATAATATGTTATCTTTTTACCAATACTGCAGTCACATATATCCCTGTGACAGGGTCAGAACACTATATTTAACCTATAGATGAAGGTATATCCTTCACATATAACCCTTATGGAAGTGGGTCTCGGTATCAGTCACCAAGTCATGTCATAGTAAATCGAGGGTGACATTTTATCATTCTATATTCATTTACATCCAGTTAATCCATTTCTTAATCATTCTTGCATTTCGTTAGATAATGTTATATATATATATATATATATTATTGTTATTATTATTATTGGTTATTATTATTTTTGGTTTCATAATAATATAAATTTTAACTTTTATATTCTACTTATTTGAATTAATAATTTTTGAAATTATTAATTATGCATAAATTAAACAATTATAGAAGGTATTAAAATCTAATATTCTACTGCACATAATAAAGCAATAAAATTAATTATGCAAATATGATGACAGAATAAAAATTATTAACGTACAATTACCAGTTAAAATTAAATATTAACAATAATTAGAATATATATATATATATATATATTGAGAATTAGGTAATTTATTAAAATTATTAATTTATAATTAGCCTACTTACCTCACTCACTAATCCATAAAGGATCAAGTCAACTTGGTTATTGATCACCTACATTATAATATTTAAACTTTTTAATTCTTACAATTAAAATCATAACAACTAATTTTAAATTCCAAAATAACCTATCTAGCTTAAGCTTGAGCCCAAACCCTTGGTACACTTGCCCTTGCTTGGACCAAAATAGATATGGCCTAACTAACCTGGTTCACCTGTCAACTAAAACAAGGTCTGGTTCAAATCAAATGGAACCAGTATTAGCTTGATTAGATCGAACCAGTTTGGTTCAATACCAACGATTTGAATTACCTTAACTTATTCAGATTAAATGCTTTGAGTTGGTTCCCATGGGAGAGCCGAATAGATTGAGACCAAGTCCAAGTGGTTCAGCTTGAACGAGTTCTGAAGGATGGGCTTGGAATTGAGCCAAGGAACCGGCTCAACACAAGTGGGTTGGCTTGAACCCATTGTCTTCCTTCCAGCACCCTACCCGACGCTTCGGGATGGCACGGTTGTCCCCCCAGCGGCCAATACACCGCCGGAAGTCGCCAGACCACCGGCCATAGCCGGCCATCTTCTCTAGTGGGAAGCCCAACCCCTCCGATCACCGGACCCAGCCACCGAAGGCCGAAAACTACAAGAATAAGCACGGTCGTTGATGGCTGAATCCAAGGGGTTGCCGGAGGGGATCCTGGTCGGCCCAAGCTTCTCCAGCACCGACTGTGGCCGAAGCTGGGTCTCCTCACTAGCGAAGGCACGAAAGACTCCAAGCATGGGTTCAACTCACGGTACAACCAGGTTCTTCACAAAAACAGAGTGCATCACATTTAAATGGCAAGAATCTAGAAATCAAAGGAAATTTAAGGCTTAGATCTCCTCCTAACCTCCGGCTCTTGTCGAATTCTGGTCCTAGAAGAGTCCGATCCACTCTAGGTCCCGAATCGACCACTTAGATGTGGCCGTAGGGCCGGTTTCCACAGAACAGTGCAGCCGGCCCTTTCTCACTCAACTCCGGCGATGCCGGCGACCAAGCCCGGAACCCATAGCTCTAAAGAAAGATCGCAAAAATGAAAAGGAGTGGGAGGAGGTTACCTCGCCGGAGATGCCGCCGGAGTGGGGGAAGGAGCCACCGAAACTCAGCCACAGGTACTCTGTTATCAAGCTGAAACAGAGACCAAGATAAAACCTTAATATCATTGCTAATCCAAGACAAATCTCACTACCTCTAAGCTATAACTTGGAAAAATGGGAGGGAGGAGGATGGTTACCTGCTGGAGATTGACGCCGGAGAAACGGAAGGCACCAGCGAACCCACAAATCCTCCGGTGATCAACCTTGAAACTGGATCAGAGAGGCTCTTCTTCTTTTTCTTCTTCCAAGAGAAGCCGCATGACCCAAAAACTCGAATAGAAGAAATTAATGGGCAGAATGAGTTGAATTATAAGTCCATAACATTTTTTCTATTTTAAAATTAAATTTAGGGTATTACAATATTTTCTTCTTATAATACGATGTTTTCATCATACGTCGAGCTGGATTATTGGTGCCGCAAGGATAAAGCCATGGTAGAATTTTACCATCGTCTCATGTCTCATGGGTATGCCCATCAAATTTCGTACATTTAGATCAGCTTTGATACTACTTATAACACCCCAAACCCACCTAATGGTCCAATTAGCTTTGTTAGCAGGCCGAAACTACGTGGCCTAAAAACTCGAGTGGAAGTTAATAAGTAGCAAGTGGACTTGAGTTATAAGTACATAATACTTTTTTTTCATCCAATGTAGGACTAAATTTGAGGTATTATAATCTTCCCTCTTATAATGAGACGTCTTCGCTGCACACCATAAGCTAGCCAGAATCTACGCTTGAGTCGGGTCATTGGTGCTATAAGGGTGGCTCCACGCTATGGCGGGACTCTACCATCATCCCATGGGTAATCTTTTTCTCATGCTCATTAATTTTCATATACTTATGTTGGCTCTAATATCATTTATAACGCCCCTAACTCATTTGTTGGCCCAATTAATCGTGGGACTCTACCATCATCCTATGGGTAACCCTTTTCTCATGCCCATCAACTTTCGTACATTTGTGTCGGCTCTGAAACCATTTATAATGCTCTAAGCCTACCTGCTGGCTCAATTAACCTCGTTAGCAGACCAAAACCGCATGACCAAAAAACTCGAATGGAAGTTAATAGGTAAGAAGTAGACTTGACATAGCACTTTCTTTCCCATTGAATGTGAGACTAAATTTGGGGTATCATAATCTTCCCTCCTTCTTTATAATGTAAGTTTCTTTTTCATTCAATGTGGGACTAAATTTGGGGTATCACAATCTTTCCTCCTTATAATGCAAGGTTTTTTTCCATTGAATGTGAGACTAAATTTGGGGTATCGCAATCTTCCCTTCTTATAATGAAGTATCACAATTTTTCCTCCTTATAATGCAAGGTTCTTATCGCATGCAATAAGCTAGTCAGAATTTACCCTACCCTCAAGTCAAGTCGTTAGTGCTGCAAGGGTGGCTTCATACCATGACGGCCACCTACTGATCCAACTAACTCCATTAGCAGGCTAAAACTGCATGGTTCAAAAACTCGAGTGAAAGTTAATGAATAGCAAGTGGATTTAATTTATAAACACATAAACTTTTTTTTTCATTCAATGTGAGGTTAAATTTGAGTATCGTATTGAGGCCGGAGAAGAAAGGATTTCAAGGTGATTTAACCTTCTTGATCCCAGCCATTTGGAGATCGTAGGGGAGCTGACGGAATGGCCTCCTCCTCCACCTCCGGCTCACATGCTTGTATAATGCTTACGCCATGCTTTCTTGGTTGGGCCGAACCGATCAAATGGATCAGGTCCGATTCAACCAGGCTGAGCCTTACACTTCCAGTGTTAGCCCCAACATGACAAATTCAAAGTTGAAACCTTGTGGAACAGTGACCAAGTACCATATAGGCAGCCATAGTAGCATAGCATAACAGGACCTCAACTATTAGCTAGGCTTTTGGATGAATTATGATGATTTATCACCAAAAAGAGAAACTAAAGGAAAAGAGAGATGAAGTTAGAGTGCACTATTCTACGTGAACTAGATGTGAGAAACCTCTAATTTCCTCGTTCTTTCTTGTTTCTAGTGATTCCTTTGGAAGAGAAAATGCTAACTCGACATGAAGGTGATGAGGAGGCTTTGATGAGACCACCACGGTCGCATCAGGTAAGGTTCCTTTCTCTTTTTTCGTTTATTTATATTTTTTGAGTAACATACCTGCATAAATAGTAATGATTCCAAAACACTTCAAAATCAAATGGCAAGGTGTACACAGATGTAATCACAGAATGAATCATACACTCTTGGAAATTTTCCTTTCCATTTCATCTTAGTGTGGAATGGTCTTTTGCTGGTTGTACCTCTTTTTTTGTGGGCCTTACAACCCATATCTGTGCTTATTCTTGGATTCTGAATATTTTCTTGGTTTCTCAGTTCAATTTGATTTGTAGTAGTGATGCAACATTGGATCTATGGATTACCAGGTGCATGATTCTTGTTTCTATCCTGATCTTTTCCAACAAATTAACTAATTACTTAGTAATAGGAGGTTTCTACATGGGTAAGAAGAATAATGACCTTCAATCCAAAGATGAATATTACTGGAGGTGTGGTGATCTGTTTGAATTTGGCAATCAATAGAGACATGAAAGGATAGCAAACACAGCAAAGTTCCAAAAATTGAAACAAGTGAAAACAAACCTTATGTGCTGGCTTTTTGTTTCTAATTGGTTTATCTCCTCGAGGGTCCAATAATAAGGACTCAAGTCAAAAAAGTGTTTTTGATATTCAAATTTTTTTTTTTTAAAAAAAAAACATATGTAATATTTAGATGTTTTATGTTCTACTTTAGGCTGAAAGATATACATTTTAGAAGTTTTAACTTACTTTTAATCTTGTAATATCTTGAGGTGAATTCCTTAAAAACTTTTTAAGTATAAATTAGGGTTGTTTAATAGGTTTATTTTGGACATTTAAGGATGAGTTATTGCAAACCAAGTTTTCAAATATTAGTATTAAGATCGATATTGAATTTGTCCCCACTATCATACAAAGGTGCCCTTTCTTTGTTTTTTTTTATTATTTTAGCTTATTTGTTTTAAATCAGTATTTGAGTGAATATTGATACATTGAGGAGTTTTTTTTAGCATAAAGGTGGCTGGATTGATGTGAGGGGAGGCTAGATCTGCCCTCCTTCCTCTCATTTATCCTCTCCCTCTTTCATCCTCTATTTTTTTTCTTTCTCACCCCACATTACTCCCCATGACTGGGCTGGAGAGAACGTGTCCCTCCACTACTCTTTGTTTTTTTTTTGAAATCAAGAAATCTGATCAAGTTGCTCTTGATGCCAGCTGAACCGACTGATTAACAAACCAGTTTCTTGTAGGTGTTCTGATCTTGGTTTCCTATTAGAACATTACTATTATCAATAATGCCATCCATTTTCAATAGGGCTTGAATCCTTGTTGTGAATTATTTCATCTTTTTTGTTTAATAATATTATTATTTTTTAATACTATTCTCATGTCCTTGAACCGATGCTCGGCCCGAGGTAGAATGCGATATGGCCACATATCCTTAGAGTCAACATGCCAAACCTATCTAACCTTAATATCCACATAACTCAAGTATAACATCAAAAAGGTATCTCATATCCACAAATAATAAATAAAGTAGTTTCTACAACATCAACATACTATCTTCAATACATACAAGTAACATGGCTATTGAAATATATCATCACCTCAATAATATGCATGAAACCATATAGAATCCAAATGAATCAACATAACTACTCTAAATCTCACTCTCCACATGTCCCAATGTCTAGCTTGGCATAGGCATTATCCTCTGCAAGAAGGGTTAAGGATTATGAGCTAATAGCCTAGTAAAAATTCTTATCATACAGATATAAATATAACGATAAAATAAAATTATTTAAATAATATTAGATAGAATATTTGAGCAAAATAAATCATGCTGCCAATGATATGTTATAAAACCACATGTCAACATATAAACAAATGTTTTATCAAGTTTTATCTTTTCATGGCATTGGACTATACCACTTTAATATTATATTAAGAATCACCACAATAGTATACCGGTGAATCAACTTATCGGTATATCAATACTCTCCATATATATACTCCACATACTGACGAATAAGTCGTATTAGTATTAAAAGCACACTGAAGATACATAGCGATCCCTTCTTAGCCAGTATTCTATATCTAGCAACCTAACTTGACAATATCTTCATAATCTGGCAATCTCCTCACATCTAGATTGGTTTCCATACTAGTACTACATGTCACAAATCTAATCAAACAAGACTAGTTCTAAATCAGACTTAAACTAGCTCTAGGTTCTCCTCCCGATGCCACATGTTTAAGCCAACTTGAACTAGTGCCACGTATTAATAGCATAACTATGCCAGATGTCATAAACCAAGTCAAGCAATCATTCCAATGGTTCTATATCGGGCTTAAACCAGCTATAAGCCATGCCCTTGATGCCACCTCATCATCTCTCAATGATTAATGATTACTCCACATACCATTCTTTCCCCACATCATCACTTTATTGATATGCAAATTAACTTTCAAATCCACCACAAGATCAACATCATAAATCATATGCTTGCATAACCAAATCATGCTAGTAAAATAATGTATGCAAAACCATAATGCTTGCTATTAAATATATGCAAAAAATAAAACATATCATATAAGAGTAGGGTAAGATTTCTACCTCGAATTTCTAATCCAATTTCCTTTATAATACTCCACCAATATTAGTCAATCAGTCCAATAAATGATCACCTATAATTATTACCATAATAATTAATTTAATCTACTAAAATTAATAATTAAATAATTTACCTTAATACCCTCCTAGTCCACTTAACATTGGGCCTAAGCTTAAATATCTTTAATTAAGGTTTAATCAATATTTAATTATGCTAATAACCCTCTAATCAATTCATCTATCCATGAGCATTAATTGAACTTACACTAGCTTACTTGGATCATTAGTAGCTCAATTAAGTTACTAGCCACCTTAATTAGAGTAGTTTTAACTAATTAGGGTTTAATTAGATTAAACCCATCACAAATTGACTTGAACCCACCTTAATTAAGTCTAATTAGCATTCTGGTTCAATAAATTGATTCAATTTCAAAATTTTGTTCACTAATTTGAATAGGGTTGGATTTTGGTTCATTGAATTGAACCCGAATTGAACTTCTGGTTCAACAAACATCTTGATCTAGTTTCTGGCTCACTGAACCAGCTAATATTGGCTTCACTGAACCAACCAATTCCTGGTTCATGTTTAAATCTGATTATAACAGGATCTGGGTTCAATTGGACTGAACCAAGTTCTGGAATTGGTTCGATGATCTGAGCCATAAATAGGTTCTAGAGCAAGATTTCATGAATGGGTTCAGATCAACTAGGTTCCGGCTTATGGAAATAGGTTTTAGCCATTTAGATTCTAACCCAAATTTTGGTTCACCAAAATAAGATAATTGGTTTCAATCAACCATAATTGGCTTAGATTACATTCATTAGCTTAGGTCTTATATTAGATTCAAAGGACCCAAACCAATTAAAATCGATCAATCAAATCAAATAGGTATGATTTGATCTTTGAACCGGTTTAATAAACCACTAGCTCATCTTCTTCCTCAAAAGACTAGGTTGCCTTCTTAAGGCCGTTGAGGCCAATATTCGGGCAAAAAAGGGTGATGGTTGAGAGCTTCGAGGGTTTCGAAAGAGGATGATACCCTATTTGTGAAACAAGGTAACACAGCGCAAATAGGGTATCGCAACTTTATTTTATTATAATACCTCAAAAATAATTCCACATCGAATGGAAAAGAAATGTATTATGTGCTTATAACTCAAATTTACTAGCTACCAATTAATTTTTACTTAAATTTTTGGGCCACATGGATTTGACTTGAGAGTAGATTTTAACTAGCTTATGGCGTGCAATAAGAACGTCCTATTATAAGAAAAGAAAATTGTAATACTCCAAAAATAGTTCCACATCGGATGGAAAAGAAATGTGTTATATACTTATAACTTAAGTTTTGAGTTACGTGGTTTCAACCCACTAACAAATTAATTGAACCAGTAGATGAGCTTAGGATACATAACTCAAGTTCACCTGCTACTAATTAACTTTTACTCGAGTTTTGGATCACAAGAACCAACAGATAGGCTTAAAGCGTTATATCCATAGTATAATAAAAATCCAATATCTCCATCCTTCTTACTTGGCTAACGTTGATTTGCTCTCAGGTTTCCCGTCAGACTTAAAGAACTGGGGCCTATAGGAAGCCCAAGAGGATGGAAATTCTCAAAAATCTCGGTTCAATTGGTTTTATGATTTTTAATACTTAGACTTGGTATCACTGGATGTATGGTGACTAAAAATTCTCATTGGCAAAATGAATAAATTCAACAACAATGATCTGAGTTTCATCAAACAGAAAATATCTAATTCAAAAGGTGCTCTGCCATCCGAGTGCGTTGGCTTATTGCGTAAGAATGCTGTTTTGGATACTGTGTGTTCTGGATTCTGCTTCTTTTCACCTCTCCATACTTTTTTGTGGGCCCACTTGATTGTATATTGTAGTCTGCTCATATGCTTTATAGATGGCAAAAATTTTATATGGATGTGGAGATCTGCTGTCCATTTTATCTTAAGATGGTTCTCTCTATTAGCTTGAAATGCATCACTTTTGTCCACATTTACTTGAGAGATTGAGACAATACATTTGATCAGATGTCTTGGCAAAAAAATGGAAAAAATTTGGGGCCCACAAAGATATCAGCAATTTCTAAAGGTTTCCAAGTGTCTCTTTATTATGTGAGTTGCCTCTTCAGCGACTGAAACTCTTGTGGTGCTAGCTCTTACACCAAATGTTAAGACCCAAACAAATGTCAAATGCTTATGTCCCCGCCAATAGATGATTGGAATTAAATGCATATGGTGGTGCATGCGATTGGAGCTTTGGAGGAGAAATATAAATAATGATTGTGCTGTATTTGTGAGAGAAAATGGGGAGGCCAGTTGTATTCCGATGTATTAGATGATTATAGCCGGCTTTATTTCCATCGAATTGGAATCATAATCTAAAAGAAATGATAAATATAAAAACGCAGCAATTGACATATGCATCAAGGGATGATGTCTTGAATTTGGAAAAGCTAATAACAGGCACTACAAATAAAAACATATAAAAGGTTTTTAGCCTAAGGCCAGCCAAGCTTCAACTTAGAAAAAATAGAACCATCTTGACTAATATATATATATATATTATATTTTAATATAAAATAGTTTTGTTAAAAATTATAAAGAGTATTTAAACACAGCTACCATCGATAAGCAGTGCAAGCCATAATTATTCCATCAATAGCTTTTTTTAATAATATATATATATATATATATATAATATAAATGTGGGTTGAACCAGTTTAGACTTAGCTCAAACATACTTAACTCGAGTTTGAGCCTATACCGATTCAGTCCAATGCCTTGGATCCCTACATCCAGCACATGGCTCCACTGAATTTTGTCCACATCTTTAGTAAGTTGGGCCAATGTTTCCATGTGTTGGGGAGGTTAAGCTTGGGTCTCAAAATTGTCACCTGATTCGATCAAGTTGAGCTTGAGCCAGTGATTGACGAGCTCAATAACCCAGCTTGGTTTGGCCCAAAATTTATGCAGCAAGTACATGTAATTTAGGCATATAAGTCACACATATACAGTAAAAATATATGATTAAACACTGCTTGATGCCTGAGCAAGGAGCATTAGTTGTTTCAGGCAGGAGTGAGAGAGTTTAAGGAGGTGTAGGGGTTAGGCGCTATGCCCTGCAAGGAGGGAAGCAAAGGGGAATGCGGGACGATGGGGTGATGCGTGCATGCCGCGACAAGAGGGGAGGTGCCAGGGTTGTCGGATGCACACTGCTAGGGTAAGAGCATGAGAGGGCCGTGCTGGGTATTAGAATGGGCCTTATGGCTTGCCACTAGAAGAAGGCATTGCATGTGAATTGTTTGAATAAATGAAAGTTTGATGCTATCCAGGTATGGCACTTCCTACCCCTTCCATCACTCTTGCCCTTTTTTATTGATCTCTCTTATTCACGCAGACATTTCCTCACCACTTTAAGAGGTTTAAAAGAATTGAAAAGTTTAGGTCCACCTGCTTGCTCTTATGTTATCCCAACATCCATAGAGTTTTTAAGTTGCTTAACATGTAATCAAGTTAAAGCAATTTTTTTATAAAATTCTCTCTGTGCCGAAATGCATGGTGGGCCATCCAAGGCAATAATAAAAATTGTTCATCAAAACACACAAATACAACTAATCAAGTGGTCTTGATAGTTCTCAACCATAAAAACAATCATTTGTTCCTTCATCATGCCCCCTGCCCCCTCCCTCTCTACCTCATTCGATCTGGTAATACTCTCTAAACGAACAGAACTCCTTGTATATATCACAATTACCATAACGTAAATGTAAATGTAATAAGACCTAAACTTGAGATTTCTTGCTTCTTGCACTATGATTTACTTAATATTTTGTATGAAATAAATATTGTATTTTTTTTATCTCTTCAAATTTGATCTTTTGTCTTTACTCAATAAAAATATGAAGCCTGTCAGAGCTATATACAGGTGGATGCAGGTCAGCAATCTGTGTTAACATCTCCAAGAAAGTTTCCTCCCCAGTATGACACCTGCTTTGACCTACTGAAATTGACTTACATTGCAGGTACTAAGTCCCTTTTATAAGCTACAAAGATTGAAGAAATTATTATATTGTGCTGATTTTAAGGTTTGTGTAAATGTTTTTGTAGTTAAATGGGTTCGGCTGCTTGTTTTCAGCATCTTAAAGCAATGTGAGTTTTACTCAACAATCATATTTTGACATTGTTTTCAGCATCTTAAAGCAATGCAAGTTTTAACAATCATGTTTTGGCATAGGAACTTCTCTCAGATACTCCATATATTTTACAGAAAGGGAAGTTTCAGGGCTATGATATGTTTATATAGTATAACATATATTATCCTATTTACAATAATTTGATGTAATTATGAATGATCTGGCTTGGTAGGTGGGTCAAGCTAGGAATGTTTGAGCTAGCCTGGCTTGGCCCAGACCAGAATTGCTTGGCTGACCTACCTAATGTAAGGGCTGGGCTAATTGAGTCATTGTTTCATGCTAAAAAGTATGTGTACAACATCTTCCAAAATATATGTATATTACTAACCAAAATTATAAAGGTCTTTGTTGCCCATTCATGGGCCGTCACTTCACATATTGATGATAAGATTCAGCCTCAAACTTCTGTGCAAACTCCCTCCAGTTAAATAATAACTTATGCACAGCACTTTACTAATGAATTATTAATAAAACTTAAGTAATGTCATTGGCCTTATTTGTTATTGCCTTATTGGACAGTATTGATATCAATTCAATTTCTTCAGCGGAAAAAAGAAAATTAACCATGAAACTTATTTTTTATTTGGCTAAAGTTTCTGATTACTGGGCCTACTGTTTGAGAGTATCTACCAAAAACATTATTGTCTACAAATGACCACCCCAATATTTTTCTTCTTTATTTCAATTCCAGTTATATGTTTTTTATTATACTTTTGTATGGTAAAACTTATGCCACATACATGCCTCAAACCTGGTGATTACAATAATAAAGCTTAACATTGTTACAATGATATTCGCATGATACTTCATATCAAACTTGGCAATGGTAACTGGTGTCTATATTCCCTCTTCCAAAGGAATATCCAGAGAGATTTGAATTTGGAGTTATTGTATGTCCTATCACAAACGATAGAAGGTAGAAATGATTGGCATACAAACACATGCATGCTCACTTGTGCACTTGGCATAGATGGACTTAAGGGCATGTAGAAAGACAGGAGGGAGCTACAGGAATCAACCGTATTTTAGATTCCTGGAAATAATAAATTTACCCCATATTATGATGCCAACCCTTGAGGCTCGACTCCACATTCATCTATCACTGTTATATTCTTATTCTGGCAAATTTTGGCAAGAGAAGCATGGAAACAATAGTAAAATGTGGCAAACATTTTGCATTGCCACCATTTCAGAATGAATGACTCCTTTGCTGATAGAGGGGAATCAGAGAAATTATTTTCTGGATCACCTGATTTAATAAATCAGTAATTGGAGTTAACATTTTCAAGCATAATGAAGTTTAGCTACAAGGGTTGTTGAACAAACAGGAAATCAAATATTCACAGTTACCTAAGAAGGCTTTTCTAGCGCATGCACTCAACTGCTCTATGATTCTAATACTGTTAAGTGACTGTAGTCAGCCAATGCAACTTAGGATTAATCACATTGGACGATCCTTTGTAGGCCATGGGGGTGCTCATCATTAAACAAGGGCTAGCAGAAGAGATCTTAGATTGAAGGAATTTCTGATGCAAACCTCTTGATCATGGGGTTTTCTATCCAGTTTTTTCACCTTGACCCAACTCTAAGAATTGATGTATTTAGTCATCTTCTAAGCCATAAGAACTACATGACTTTTTTATACGCTACCTACTTGCTGTTTTATCCTAAATATGAAACACTGCTGCATGGCATGGTTTGGGAAGCTCACTTACATTTGACATTAAAATGAAATCTCTAACTTCTAGATCAGGTACACTAATTTGAAATCCTTGAACTTCACATAGATTGCAGAATCTAACATAGGAATGGTGACTTCATTGTTCTTTGCCATTCCATTTTCATTAGCTGATTTTGTTTGCTTTTTGACAGTGTTTGGCAGAATTGAGGAACTTGAAACACTAAAAAAGGACCACAAACAGGCTATGAAGCTTATTGCTTATTTAGCTGCTTATCAAGGCTATTGGGAATTCATTGAAAAGGGGACAAAAAAAAGTGATGATACAGAGGCAGAGAAAACTAATAGCCAACAGAAGATTGATTCTCACTCTGGTGATCAACCTCCTTCATTTCCCAGTCAAGATAACACTACATCTCCAAAGCAAGAGGGAAAAGAAAATGAAAGGAATGCCAAGCGTTCTGGCAGATCTCGGTGGAATGAATCACCTTTGACACTTGGTGCAAAAATGGGCCTTCATGAATTTGTAAGGAAAATCTTGGACGTGTGCCCAGAATCAGCAAATTACGTTGATCCTGAGGGGAAAAATGTTCTCCAAGTTGCGATTCAGCATGGTCATGAAAACATTGTAGATATTGTGAAGTTTTTGACTTGTAAAGGAAATCCAGTCCTGCCATCTTGGCTGTTGTCCAAACGTGAAAAAAATACAAAAAACACTATCTTGCATTTTGCTGCTGAGATAACCACTGAAGGAGGCGCTTCCACTCTGCCAATGCAGCATGAACTTCAGTGGTTTGAGGTAAGATTGCAGCAACCGTTCGTTTATGTTTGTTATTCTCATTCCACCAATGGCAATGATAGCGTGACTTCTCACTGCAACAAAGTCTTTATATTTGTACATACATACATATATTCATGTCTATTCACTTAAAATAATCTAAATTGCAATATCATCTTCCATCATTGTTCAAGTGCAACTCTTATTGCTTTTGTGTTTGATCAAATATCAAAACATGGGCCCATCTGTACACTGCAAAAATTCCTCAAACTCCACTCATGATCAACATTTTCAAAATACTGCTATCATTCACTATCATCTTATGGTTTTTAAGATGATGTAGGGAGAAAAAAGTTAAGAAATACCCAACCATTCAAAATCATGTGCATGGTGAAAGTTGAGGGGGATGAAACTAATAATAAATAATGTTAGTGCTGTGCATTCTTTGCTACTTTATATAACAGTATCTCTTATTCTTATTTGTCCTGCTTCAGATGGTTTGTTTAGGAGATCTATTAGTTAATGGCAATGTCTATCAGGCAGTCTTGCTTTTGGTACTGTCATTTTGTCTTCGTTTCTTTAGATGTTAAATTGATCTATGTTAGAGAAGGGGAAAACGGATCAGGGACAAACCTTGGTGGGTCTGTTGAATTTAATGAAATGCTTGACACCTGAGATTTTGTGAAACTTGGTAATATAAAAGAGAAAGATGTGCAGGGAACAAAACAGGAATATCACAGAGAATGAAAAGGACATAGAGGACATGGACACTACAAATGACATGCCGAGATAAGAAAACTAGAGCAATAGTTTTCTGTATTTACTTGGTATATTTGGTTGATGCTATGTTAAAGATTGCGCTGTTAAACTAGAGCAATAGTTTTCTGTATTTCTGCATCAAGTCAGAACAAAATGCTTCAACACTGAAGATTTTATTTTCCCCAAATTTCCAACAAGGAACTATCAAATTCTTTATCTCGCCTTAGAGTATTCTCCAGAGAATACTCTAAGGCAACGAATACTCAAGTGGTGGTTTGTCTTGACTGAATTCTTTACTTGTGCTCATCAAAAAGCCAAATTGTAAGATCATTGCCAAGGAGACAATGATGTCACAATGTTACACTTCATTTTCTTTCTACCATCTAAAAGATTTAAGCCAACTTGCCTGCAAGGAACATAATATGATGTCACTATATGGAGACAATGAATTGATGAAATATGCACTTTCTGACCTTTTGTCTCGGTCATTATGAAGCTGTGTGTATTCTGAGCTTTTTCCTCATAATCGATGCAGAAAGTGAAGATGCTGGTGCCCAAAGATTTAGAGAATAGCCAAAACAGTGAGACGATGACAGCTCAAGAGCTCTTCACCAAGAATCATACGGATATGGTGGAGCAATCTAGGAAACAACTGATGGAAATGGGAAAGACATGCTCTGGCCTCCTGGCTGCTGTAGTTTTTGCCTCTAGCTTCTCCATCCCACAGAATGGTAGTGACCAAGATCTTCACAAAAGGACTGCATTCCAGTTCTTCTCCCATGCATTTGTAATCGGACTGTCATGTGCTGCAACTTCTCTAGTTTTGTTCTTATCTCTCCTGACGGCACCTTATAAGGAGCAAGAATTCCGTCGCTCCCTCCCCACCAAGTATTTTTTCGCTGTGACATCCTTCTTCATGGCTTTGCTCTGTCTGCTCGCAGCCTTCACATGCAACATCTACCTAAGTATATATGGTGGGAAGACCAAACTAATATCGCTTGTTGGTGAGCTGATTGCTGTTCCAGTATTTTGCTGCATAGTGCTTATTCGCCGTGGCTGCAACTTCGGAATAATGCCCTTCCTCCGTAGTTTTTGGCGTTAAGAAGCATGCTTGGATTCTGCAGTCCAATAAAATAGAGTGGTTGAGGCATGGGACGGCAATTTGCTTGAGCTCTGCATTTTAGTCCCCGCAACCGCCCTGTTAACTATTTCATGGAGCATGAGATCTCAAGTTACAGCAATAGAACTATAAGTAAGGGCAGATATCTTTTTGCATTTCACTCGTTCACATTCAAGGACTGGATTGTTTTGTATTTGAAGACCACCTTATCAGATTTGTGTTGAACTGAATATCTTAAATTAAGAACTTGTTTATTTAATTATTAATTTGAATATGTAGGTCTCTTATGGCGTGATGGTACATTTCCAAAAGGCAACGGCTAGCTCTCACAAAAACTAGTCCATTGCATGAATTCTGCGTCAACTAATTACTTAAACATCTTCCAGTTGAAAAGTTATTCTTTTTGTAATATCTAAAAAAAAACGCTTGTTTTTTCTTCCCTTCTTATTCTTCCATGTATTGTGCCTATAATTCAACCAACCTTGTATGTAATGTGCCACTCTATCCCATTTTTGTAGTATGTGGTCATTGTACGGTTCAATAGGACACTAGCTATATAGATAGATACGATCATATATTTTAATAGCACGTACGATCAATTTTTAACATTACATTGGTTCGCTGCTATTTCGTATCAAATTCCTAGCCTGGCGACTAATTATGTTGGTGGACCTACCAATAACTAAAATTGTCACGAAAGAAGAAGAGATCACACGATCAATTACCAACATCCATTAAAGGGATGGATATATATATATATATATATTCATATATTCCCAAAAGTCAGTTCCCATTGTGCTTTTTTTCCCGCAAGGCGAGACTTATGCTACAGCATAACCAGCTGTCAAAGGGAACGAAAGCCACTCATATTGCCCACATTTGCTCTATAAAAGGTGAAATGAAAAACATAAGGAGATTTCCTGTTATATTCTCCATGCATGCTTGAGCTCCTCCCGGAATCCGGAACAGTTCAAGCCATCCAGACCAAAACAAGCTCATGACGGATAAAATTAATTGTGCCGGCCTTGAAATTGGATCGGATGAGTTGGGTCACGTCCTGGCCTGAAATAGGACATAGTTTTCTTTATTTTGTCTCCTTCCCTTTCTTTAATTTTGTGGGGGGTAATCAGACTATGAGCACCCCGCCAGCCAAGCAATCCTCCGGCAATAAGATCAAAGTCGTTGTCCTTCTCAAATAAAGAAAAAGAGGAAAAGAAAAAGAAAAAGCAACATTGTATATGGTTTAGCATCTAAACCCCGTGGGCTACGTATAATTTAAACCGTCGGATCTCAACCTGCAGCATCACCGAGCTCGCAAAGCCTCCACCACCAGCAGCACCGCCATGTCTAACCCGGACTCCTCGTCCCGAACAGCTTCCATTGCCTACGACGACTACAAGAAGATCGATGATGCGATCCGCCGGGAGGACCAGAGCTTCCTGGAGACCTTGGTGGGGGAGCCGACTCGCATCGTGAACCTGTCGGGGGACCCTCTGATCAGCGTGCTGATCAGGTGCCGCAAGAGTGAACTCGCCGTCAAGCTAGTGATGAAGATGACGTCGCTGGAGGGACTCAAGGCAAAAAACTGCGAGGGCGACACGGCCCTCCATGTGGCTGCGGCGGAGGGGGACATTAGAGCGGCCAGGGCCATTCTCGATCAGGCAAATGCCAACCACGTGACGAGCGAGTTCGTCGGAGCTAGGAACAACGAGAATGAGACCTCACTGCACAAAGCAGTGAAATATGGGAAGGAACGCATCTTCTGGATGCTCGCAGAGGAATATGGAAGCGAGGTGGGTGCCAGAGGGGTCGATGGTTCCAGCGTTCTACATTACGCCATCATGTGCGGCTGGTTCGGTATAGCCTCTAGCCTCTGCTCCTCTTTTTTTTTTTTTTTTTTTTTAATCCAATGCTAGTGTTTGACACGGACAACGAATGCTTCTGTTATCTACTACCAGAATTTCCTGGGTTAAAAAGAAAATGGAGCAAAGGATGCGCTTGCGTAGAGGGTAATTTTTGTAATGGAAGTAAATGGATTTGAGTGGAGTCGAATCTCGAACATCCGCGCTACATTCTTAGAGATTATATACGCTATTATAATAATGAGAGAAACGTGGTAGCACGTTGACACCAGCGATGGAAATGGGCCAGACCAGGGACAATACACGCACACGCGCGCGTGCAAATATATATATATATAAACCAGCTGAGAATTTCTTTTGGCTGGTCTGCAATGATATGAGATTGACAACATCTGGTGGCTGGACTTGTTAGAACTAGTCAAGCACCCGGGCTATGCACGACACAAATATAACACAAATATAAATATAAATGTTACGATATTTATAAAATAAATTAAATTAAATTAAATTAAAATCTATAATTTTTAATTAATTAAACATAATTATAAAATTATTTAAATAAATCAAATTTCACAACCTAACATATAAATACCGTTTATTCAACCTAATATATATCATAATATGTGGATGTGTATACTACATAAACTTATGCAAATCTTATCTAATTATAGCCATCATTTTTATGCTGATCATAAATGGTTGTGATTATAAGATTAGACCTATCTATTCTAAATATGAGGCAATTAAACCCCTTTTTTTTTCCTTTCAGAGGAGAAAAGAAAGAGAGTCAAATGTGTCTCCTATAATATCACATCCCAATAATGTTTTTATTTTGTGAGATCTCAAGGTAAGCATTCAGTCGGTTTGGTTCAAAATTAACCAAACTAAATTTTCTGAAATATATAATTAAACTAAATTGAATTGTTTTAAAAAATTGAACCAACCGAAGGAGAAGGGAGGGGAGAAAAAGAGAGGAGAAGGGAAGGGAGGGAAAAGAATAGTTGTTATCCTTTTCTTTATTGGGAAAGAAAGAAAAAAAAAGAAGGATAAAATTTATAAAACATTCCTCCTTCTCTATTTAGCCCCCAATTTGGGGCATAAAAAAAAATAAAATAAAATAAATTAAAGGGAGAATAGAGGGGAATTAGTGACCCTCATTCCCTTCTCCCTCTTCATTTCACCTTTCTTTCAAATAGAGATTGTTATAATCCTTCTTCTTTCTTTCCCTCTCCTTTCCTTCATTTTTTTCCTGAGCCTATTTGGATCTTTGGAGGGAAAGGAAGGAGAGGGTGGAGAAAAAGGGGAAGATGAAAGAAGGGTTGCTACTCTCTCCTTATTTGGAAAGGAAGAAAAAGAAAAAAAGGATAATTTATGTTCACTTTATTTGGATAAAAGAAGAAACAAAAAGTGAAAAAAATTATATTTATAAAATTATAAATATATTCTTTAACATAAGAGATCCAAATTAGTTTATAGGGACAAAATTAAAAAGATAGAATAAAAATTATAAACTTATTTTTTTCCTCCTCTTTACCTCCTAATTTGGAGTGTAAAGAAATTTAAGTTTTTGAAGAAAAATGAAGAGGAATGAATAACCCTCATTCTTCTCCCCCTTTTTTTTCCTCCATCCTAATTAGAAGTTTTTAATACTCCTCTTCCTCCTTCCCTCCCCCTCATTAACCTCCATCTAAATAGATCCCTAGGAGGTTTTATGTTAGATTCTTAAATGATGCATTTAAGGACTTGGATGGATAATTTCTTTAATTGGGCCCCTACATCCTCCTTTCTCACATGCCTGTGCATGCAAATATATAAAAAGAGCTATGTCCACATGGTAGCCGAATGGTCATCGCCATAGTTGACACATGATTATGTGGTAAATGTCCATATTTTTTTTCCCATTTTGAGTTTAGAATGCAGCCACTATGAATGGTCTAAATTGAGATTTAAAAGTTTCATAAAAAATTGCCTTCTACTAATGGAAAAATAAGCTACATACATAAATGTATCACAACTAAGATACCAATTAGATAAGTTGGTATTGTACCATAATATATAATGTCAGGCATGTTGGATCAAAATGGTATAATTGAAATAAAGAATAAAACATTTAAAGGTGCAGCTCAGGATATAGTAAATTATTCTACCCTAACTTTTTCTTGTGGGGTGAGGTTGAAAAGATAACTATGTAAATCTTAAAATAGTGTTCCTAATAAAATAGTTCAAAAGACTTCTTATGAGCTATAGACAAGTTGGGAATCTAGTTTGAGAAATATGTATATGTCGGGATGTCTAGTTGAAGTCAAAATATACAATTCATTAATGAAGGCATTTGATCTAAGAATGACAAGTAATTTTTTTATTGGTTATCCAGAAAGGTCAAAAGGATAGAGATTTTATGATCTATCTTATACACCATAAATAGTAAAAACTAATAAGGCTAGCTTTCTAGAGGATGATAATATTAGTGGGAGTGAACAACTTCAAGACATTATCTTTAAAAAAATTTGAGGAACAATCATTACACTTGAAAAATAAATTGAAGTGATGATTTCTATTTACATTCTACAAGATAACATTCAGGAGGAACAATCACTTTATCAACATCTACTTTATGAGGTTCCTAATGTTAAAAAACCAATTGTCTAGGTCCTAGCATAAACGGATTAAGCAATAATTCTGTGGAGGTTTACTAGAATTAAAAAAAAAAAAATGCAATATCTTTAGGTTATATGATGTATTTAATAGATATGAGAGAAAAGGATGATTTACAAAATTCGAAAAGTGAGAACTTCTAATAATGATGGGATGCTATGGAAGAAGAATTAAGCTCTATTGATAAAAATCATGTCTCAAATCTTATTAGCCTAGTTGAAAGGATGTAACCAATTAGATGCAAGTAGCTATATAAGATCAAAAGATATTTTAATGGTAAGGTCGAACAGTATAAAACCAAACTTATAACAAATTTACACAAAAAAATATTCTTTAAAGAGACCTATTCTCCAATTTCATCGAAGAACTTTCTTAGGGTAGTGATGACTTTAGTAACCTATTTTGATTTGAAAATATCAAATGGATATGAGAATGATCTTTCACAATGATAACTTAGAGAAAGAAACTTTCATTGAACAACCCGACCATATGGTTTGCATACTAAGTATATCTATTCATGAACTTAAGTAAGCTTCTCCACTATGATATCTCAAATTTAATGTAATATTCATTTCATTTGGGTTTAAAGAAAATATGTTGATCAATGTATATAGTGAGTGGTTGCAATTTTATACTTTTAGTGTTATATATTGATTATATTGTGCTTATCAGTAGTGATCTTGGTCTATTTAAGAAAACTAAATAATTTCTATTCTAAAAGTTTAAGTCGAAAGATATATGTGAAGCCATCTATATTACAGGTTTTGAAATTCACAAAGATAGATCCTTACAATTCCTTGCACTGTCCCAAAGTCTTGTATCTTTAGGGTTTTAAAAAAAAGGATATATTATATTGGATGCCCTATAGAGTTGGCCCCTATCTCATTTAAGAGTTCTTGTGAGATTTTTCTATTAGAATTGCTCAGCGCTAGAGATTGGGAGCCAAGGTGCTGCTCATGGGTAGTAAGTTGCAGTTTTCATATTGCATCAAAGGCTTTGTATGGAGAGAATGATTTTGACTTTCTTTAGATGACTCTATTACCCCATAAAGTTTAAAATAATTCTTAATTACAGTACATTATCAATATTATTAAACTTATATTAAAGGTACTAATTAGTTAAGCTAGTAAAGTTATTAGGTGTGTGTTACTAGTGACCTTGGGTTGGAGCTTATCCTCACCCTAATTTTAGCTAAGTTTCCTTCTATTTTGATTCCAAAAAAATTATTAAATCTATATTTTTGGTAAATATTCTGTTTACCAAATGATTACAAGTAAACCTTATTTCAAAACAAATGCTTCACTCTTTTCCTTGAAAGGTTCTACACACACACTCTCTCTCTCTCTCAAAAAGAAAAAAGATAAATAATTGGTCCCTACATTTTTGTTTTAATAAGAGAAGGATGGGAAATCTACTTTCAAATAGAAATTAATCTAAAAGACCTAGAAGAAGGTTGAGAAAAAGTTGATTTTCGATATATGATTGGTGTTTTCCTGCATAATCCCTCATCCAAGATATAAATGAATCACCTAATTTTCAGCAAATTTTACTTATTTGTAAAAATCTTGTATTTTTGGAAGTCTCAAAAGAAGATTTGAGTCTTAAAATCTTGCACTCTATGAACCTCATTGTGTATCATGCTATATAACTTTAGAGTCTTGACTTTATGCTCACATGCATTACTTGCTCTTATATTCAGGGCTTGCATTCAACATTGCACAAAAATACAAAACATTAGAAGCAGCGCTCACACCTTTACAAATAATGGTAACCACTCCTCAAGCATTTCGAAGCATGACACACCTTGGGCCTCTGGAATCTCTCATTTACAATTGTTAGTAGTCCCTCTCTCAATCTCCCTCTCTCTTCTTAGTAAACTTCCCTAACTTATTGTTTACTAAAGTGCAATTCTTTGAATTTATTTTTAGGAGGAAAAGTTGACTTTTTATTCTTAAGAAATTTAATTTTTTGATATTTTTATTAAATTTTCATATTTTCATAAAAAAATCTTAAATAAATTGACGTTTACTTAAATAATTTTGAATAGAAATAAGTGAGAGAAGAGAAGATGTGAGCTCATAGGAAGCTTTGAGCCTTGTACACCATATAACAAAGAAAAAAATAAACATAAATATGAAAAATAAAAAATTACAAAAAGGATGAATTAAACTAGTACCGGTAGTTTCATATTGATTCGTAGTTCTATGAACCTTGTCTCTACTTTTTCTTTCCTTAGTCTTACAATTCTATATATATATATTTTTCTCCATATTTAGTTTCTAGCTTATGATGTAATTTATTATATATCTTAAATTTAGCCTCTTGTACTTTCTTTTTTTACTTTTTTCTTAGCTATCTAATCATTTTCATATTTTTTCTCCTATATTTAGGTAATTTTTTATAGTACTCTTTTTTACCCTTGACTATTAATTTACCTTTCTCATTCTACTATCAGATTTTTTTATTTATAGCCATATTTCTTCTGACTCTCCTAATACCTCTATAGCCATTTTTCTAATACTATCAGCCATTCTTCTTATATAGCAATAATTTTTTCATTTAAACTCTATTTTCTTGCATCATTCTAAACTTAAAACTTATAAGTTTCTTCTCTTTCAAATTTCACTACTCAATCCATGGATTCTTATACTCTTTTCAAATGCATGGGAACCATAATTCTCCTAATCAAATTTTTTCCCATTAGATCCTAAAGAAGAATACTAATACTTTCATGTTTTATCCCCACCATGCAAAATAACACCAAGTCTTTTTTTCCTTTTTCATTGGTATCAACAATTGTGAAATAAAATCAGGCTCCCAAATAACCCAAGGGGAGGTCAATTCGGACCCTTAACCTACTTCTAAGCCCACAACACCACCCTGGTCGCTAGAAACCTCTAGCTACTTTAAGGCCATCCATAAATAAACCATAAAATGGAGTAGAAAAATAAAGGAAAAAAAAAAGTAAGAAAGGAAAGGAAAAAATATCAAAGTTATTGAACTCAATATAATCTCATTTTTTGGCTTCAAAATATCACTAGATCTAGCCACCAGTGGTGATATCTTGGCAACCAAGGTGATAGTCATGCAAGTGGATGGGTGATGACAATGGATTAGTTGAGCAAGACCAAACCTGGAAATAGTCAGGCCTTGGTTGGAGTGGAGTAACTAGAGGCAGAGGAATGACAATAATCGATCTAAGAGAAGACCCTTTTCACATCTGGTAAAGTCTTTTTACATAGATCCCGAGCAAAATTGCTCTTGAATCAGGCAAACTAAGCAATTTATCCTTAATCAAATGCTTTTAGGGCTAAACTGAGCACTTTCTTAATGGTTCATTTAGTTCGCCTGTGGTTCAAATAGGTTCACCCTGAAATTGAGCGGGTGTAATCTAAGCCACCCTAGGTTCAGCATGAACTAGTCAATTCAATCTGGTTCGATTGGTTTTCAAAACCTTGGTCAAGACAACTAGATATCTAACCACTTCATAATATTCCTTGACACTTTAAAATCAGCAAGCAATGACATTATCATGGTTGTGCATCAACTTTTGAATACTCAAAAGTTTGAAAACCCATCACAACATTTAGCAAGAATTCTATGAATTTGATCAAATTATGAAGTGATTGCTCCAACAAATTATATATAAAAATCAATAAACATTTCCGTCTCCCCTTATCCAAATTTTTTTTTGAAGGATTAAATGCTCAATTTTGATTTTCCAAATAGTTGCAAACTTGACCCCCATGTCATGTATATAGGCCTATATACAACATGGACTCAAAGTCAATATGGTAGGATCTTAGTCAGTGTGTGTACGAGCTTCACATACTTTGATAATTGGTCATGCATCAACAAACACAATCCAAGCTAAACATAGATAGGAATTACATATGCTAGTAACGGAACCATAATTTCTCTATCAAGGAGTATCAAAGTATATCTTTTATTTGAATAATCTATGAAAAAATAGAAAAAATATGTAAAATCATTAAAAATTATAGAGATAATATTAAATAATATATATATATATATAAAGTACAATCCTTGTGTGTCATATTCATAAACCAAAATGTATTAAAAGAACAACATATACTGATAAATTAAATTCGATCAAGTGTAACTAATTTGAACAGGCCCTATGCCACCAAGGTCTAAATTCTATAATCATAATTTTTAAAACTCTAAAATTTCTTATATTAGAGGATGATGGCTTTCTAATGTTTGATTTCAGAAAGCTGTACCAATACACATTCAATATCCTAATCTAACTAGCAAACAAATTGAAAAAAAAAAAAAAGTGATTAGATCCTTACTACTGCTGCTTTTTAAATAAGAACCTAAAGTTTTGAAAAATAATAAACTAAGTTTTATAAATCTTGGCTTTGATGCCTCATTGTTTCATGATTTTGCATCTGAAATTCTTTGTCACTTATAAGAATGAATAATAGACTAGAATGATCTTATTTCTTTTTGTTGCAAAACATTGCCATGTTGAAATCTCAAGTTAATAGTTGGAAAAATTGATCTTTATTATTGGATTTTTCTTTTATTCTCTTTCTAAAACAAGGTTTCAAATCTCATAGTATCTCCCTTCATTGTTCACATGTTGGTATGGTAGAAGGCAAAGCAGACATTCTGCATTTACTCATAATTTGTCAAATCAAATGATACCCCTGATTTGTCAAATCAAATGATACCCCTATGTAAAAATGGGTTGATATATGTGACATGGGGTCAATATGATACAATAAGATTGAGATTGGACAACTTGCTTTAAAATGGTAGGCATTTCTTTCTCTAATAGATAGAGATCCTAATTATAGCCTTTTTTTACCATGCATTTCCTATTGTTTTGTTTTTCCCTCAATATAAAGAATGACGGATACAAAGAAAACTAGTGTCCATGCATATCTATATAATAACTTTCCCGCGCCCATACCTATATTTGTAAACCGAATATGCAAACAAATCGACAAAAAGAAAGTATCAATAAATGGTGATAACTTAAATTTGCTACTTTGCTACTAAAAATCTCTTTGAAATCTAAATCTTTCCTTAAAATCTCTTTTTATCTCTCTTCTCTCTCCAATAGGATTACTTTCCCCTTTTTACACAAGTAGATGAGACCTAATTACTAGGTTTCCTTTTTCTTCTCTAGAATAGTATCACGCATAACATAATCCCTTAAGAAACTTTAAAATACATGCACAAAGATACATCATGCTTCCTGTCACATGCCAAGACCCTAGGGTGGATCTGGGATGTAATAACCCACCGCACGCTAGGCATACAAGGTGTCTAACAACAGGAATATTTATTCAACCAAAAACATTCTAAGCTAAATAATGTAGAAAATGAAATAAAAGGCTAATCACATGAATTTCTTATTACAATTGGATAACACAACTAAAACAAGTTTTTATTAACTCCTAAGATAACCAGACCAATTGGTAGGTATAACTTTCTACCCAGGTTTCTCTTTATGTCTTGGACTTTAAAAAATAATATAAGATAATTCAATGAATTCACACTCAGTAAATAGGGCTAATTATAAACTTATAATTCAAGAGATTAATATTTATAAAACTTTCAAGAGCTTAGCATGACATAACTGTTATCTTACTTTCCTTTAGAATACTTATAATCTTTGAAGTACTTTTGAACTCATTTTCTATATTATTTCATTTAATATAATGTCCCTATTTTCAATTTTCATGTCATCATAGTTAAGGTTTACATGTCTTCATTTGTTAGAGTTTGCATGTTGTCAAACTATCATGTCATCTCAATCATGATTTTTATATTATCATTTAAAATGATATGTCATCTTTTTACTAATACACCATGGTTATATACTACAGTCACATATATCTCATGATAAGAGTAGAGCATCACATTTAACCCTATGGATGGGGATATATCCTTCACATATATTCTCTATGGAGGTGGGTCCTGATATCAGTCATCAAGTTATGTCATAATGGACCGAGGGTGACAAATTTTATCATTATATATTCATTTACATCCACTTAATGCATTACTTAATTATTCTTGCATTTCCTTAGATAATGTTATATATTATTATTATTATTGTTATTATTATTGGTTCTTATTATTTTTGATTTCATAATAATATAAATTTTAACTTTTATATGCTACTTATTTGAATTAATAATTTTTGAAATTATTAATTATGCATAAATTAAACAATGAAAGGAGGCATTAAAATCTAATATTCTACTACACATAATAAAGCAATAAAATTAATTACGCAAATATGATAACATAATAAAAATTATTAACACACATTATCAGTGCAAAATTAAACATTAACAATAATTAGAAATTTTATATATATATATATATATATATATATATATATATATATATATATATGTTGAGAATTAGGTAATTTACTAAAATTGCTAATTTATAATTAGCCTACTTACCTCATTCGTTAATCTACAAAGGGTCAAGTCAACTTGGCTACTGACCACCTACATCATAATATTTAAACTTTTTAATTTTTACAATTAAAATCATGATAGCTAATTTTAAATTCCAAAATAACCTATCTAGCTTAAGCCTGGACCCAACCTTTAATACACTTCCACTTTCTTGGACCAAAATAGATATGGCCTAACTAACTTGGTTCACCGGGCGACTAAAATAAGGTCTAGCTCAAATCAATTGAACCGGTATTAGCTTGATTAGATTGAACCAGTTTAGTTCAATACCAAGGATTTGAATTGCCTTACCTTATTCAGATTAAATGCATAATGGATCAAGGGTGACATTTTATCATTATATATTCATTTATATCTGCTTAATGCATTACTTAATTATTCTTGCATTTTCTTAGATAATGTTACATATTATTATTATTGTTGTTGTTGTTGTTATTGGTTATTATTATTTTTTATTTCATAATAATGTAAATTTTAACTTTTATATGCTACTTATTTGAATTAATGATTTTTGAAATTATTAATTATGCATAAATTAAACAATAATAGGAGGCATTAAAATCTAATATTCTACTGTACATAATAAAGCAATAAAATTAATTACGCAAATATGATAACATAATAAAAATTATTAACACACATTATCAATGAAAATTTAAATATTAACGATAATTAGAAATTATATATATGTGTGTGTATGTGTGTATGTTGAGAATTAGGTAATTTACTAAAATTGCTAATTTATAATTAGTCTACTTACTTTATTCGCTAATCCATAAAGGATCAAGTCAACTTGGCTACTGATCACCTACATCACAATATTTAAACTTTTTAATTCTTACAATTAAAATCATGATAGCTAATTTTAAATTCCTAAATAACCTACCTAGCTTAAGCTTAGACCCAACCTTTAATACACTTGCACTTTCTTGGACCAAAATAGTTCACCGTGGACTAAAATAAGGTCTGGTTCAAATTAATTGAACTCGTATTTAGCTTGATTAGATTGAACCAGTTTGGTTCAATACCAAGGATTTGAATTACCTTACCTTATCCAGATTAAATGCTTTGGGTTGGTGGCTAAATCCAAGGGGTCACCAGAGGGGATCCTAGTCGGCCCAAGCTGGGTCTCCTCGCTAGCGAAGGCACGGAGGACTCCAAGGGTGATGGGTTCAACTCACGGTACAACCAGGTTCTTCACAAAAACAGAGTACATCACATTTAAATGGCAAGAATCAAGAATTCAAAGGAAATTTAAGGCTTAGATCTTCTCCTAACCTCCGACCCTTGTCGGATTCTGGTCCTAGAAGAGTCCGATGGACTCTAGGTCCCGAATCGACCACTTAGATGTGGCCGTAGGGCTGGTTTCCACAGAATAGGGCAGCCGGCCCTTTCTCACTCAACTCCGGCGATTGCCGGCGACCAAGACCGGAACCTATAGCTCTAAAGCAAGATCGCAAAAAGAAAAAGGAGTGGGAGGAGGTCACCTCGCGGAAGATGCCGTGGGCGTGGGGGAAGGAACCACCGAAACTCAGCCACAGGTACTCTGTTATCAAGCTGAAACAGAGACCAAGATAAAACCTTAATCTCATTGCCAATCCAAGACAAATCTCACTACCTCTAAGCTATAACTTGGTAAAATGTTGAGGGAGGAGGATGGTTACCTGCTGGAGATCGATGCCGGAGAAATGGAAAGCACCGGCGAACGCACAGATCCTCCAATGATCAGCCTTAAAACTGGATCAGAGAGAGGCTCTTTTTCTTCCAAGATACACGTTGAGGCCGGGTTGAGGCCGAAGAAGGAAGGATTTCAAGGTGATTTAACCACCTTGATCCGAGCAGTTCGGAGATCGCAGGGGAGCTGACGTAACGGCCTCCTCCTCCGCCTCCGGCTCGCATGCGAGTGTAACGTTTACGCTCTGCTTTCTTGGTTGAGCCGGACCGATCAAATGGACGAGGTCCGGTTCAGCCAGGCTGGGCCCTATACTTCCAGTCTTGGCCCCAACATGACAAGTTCAAAGTTCAAGCCTTGTGGAAGGCTCCCAAGTACCATATATGCAGCTAAGGTAGAATAGCATAACAGGACCTCAACTACTAGCTAGGCTTTTAGATGAATTGTGATGACTTATCACCAAAAAGAGAAACTAAAGGAAAAGAGAGACGAAGTTAAGAGTGCACCATTCTACGTGAACTAAATGTGAGTAACTTCTAATTTCCTCGTTCTTTCTTGTTTCTAGTGATTCCTTTGAGGGATGAAATGCTTACTCGACATGAAGGTGATGAAGAGGCTTCGATGAGACCACCACAGTCGCATCAGGTAAAGTTCCTTTCTCTTTTTTCGTTTATTTATATTTTGTGAGTAATATGCCTCAATAAATAGTAATGATTCCAAACCACTTCAAAATCAAATGGCAAGGTACGCACATGCAATCACATAATGAATCATACACTCCTTTGGAGATTTTCCTTTCCATTCATCTTAGTGTGGACTGGTCTTTTGCTGGTTGTACCTCTTTATTTGTGGGCCTTGCAACCCATATCTGTGCTTATTCTTGGATTCTGAATATTTTCTTGGTTTCTCAGTTCAGTTTGATTTGTAGTAGTGATGCAACATTGGATCTATGGATTACCAGGTGCATGATTCTTTTTCCTATCTTGATCTTTTCCAACAAATTAACTTTATAGGAGGTTTCTGCATGGGTAAGAAGAATAATGACCTTGAATCCAGAGATGAATATTACTGAAGTGTGGTGATCTCTTTGAATTTGGCAATCAATAGAGACATGAAAGGATAGCAAACAAAGGAAAGTTCCAAAAATTGAAACAAGTGAAAACAAACCTTATGCGCTGGTTTTTTGTTTCTAATTGGTTTATCTCCTCGAGGGTCCATTATTATGACTTAGGACTCAAGTCAAAAAAGTGTTTTTGATATTCAGAAAAGTTTTTTTAAAAAAAAAATCATATGTAATATTTAGATGCTTTATGCTTTATTTCAGGCTGAAAGATATATATATATATTAGAAGTTTTAACTTACTTCTAATCTTGTAATGTCTTGAGGTGAATTCCTTAAAAACCTTTTAGTGTAAATTAGGGTTGTTTAATAGGTTTATTTTGGACATCTATGAGGATGAGTTACTACGAAGTAAGGTTTCAAATATTAGTACTAAGATCCATATCAATTTTATCTTCACTACCATACAAAGGTGCCCTTTCTTTGCTTTTTTTTTCTTTTACTTTATTTGCGCTAAATCATTATTTGAGTGAATATTGATACGGAGTTTTTTTTTAGTATAGAGGTGGTTGGATTGTTGTGATGGTAGGCTAGATCTGCCCTCCTTCCTCTCATTTGTCCTCTCCATCTTTCACCCTCTATCTTTTTCTCTCTTACCCCACATTACTCCCCATGATTGGGCTGGAGAGAATGTGTCCCTCCACTACTCTTTGTTTTTATTTTGAAATCAAGAAATCTGGTCAGGTTGCTCCTGATGCCAGCTAAACCGACTAATTAACAAACCAGTGTCTTGTAGGTGTTCTAATCTTAGTTTCCTATTAGAACGTTACTATTATCAATGGTGCCATCCATTTTCAATAGGGCTTGCATCCTTGTTGTGAATTATTTCATCTTTTTTGTTTAATAACATTTTTATTTTTTAATGCTATTCTCATGTCCTTGAACCGATGCCTGACTCAAGATAGAATGCGACACGGCCATATATCCTTAGAGTCAAAACCCTAACAGCATGGTAGACCTATCTAACCTCAACATCCACATAACCCAAATATAATATCAAAAAGGTATCTTATATCCGCAAATAATAAATAAAGTGGTTTTTACAACATCAACATACTATCCTCAATATATACAAGTAACATGGCTATTGAAATGTATCATCACCTCAATAATATGCATGAAACCATATAAAATCCAAATGAATCAATCTAACTACTCTAAATCTCACTCTCCACATATCCCAATGTCTAGCTTGGCATAGGCATTATCCTCTGTAAGAAGGGTTAGGGGTTATGAGCTAACAATCTAGTAAAAATTCTTACTATATAGATATGGATATGCAAATAAGATAAAAATATTTAAATAATATTAGATAAAATATTTGAGCAAATTAAATCATGCTATGAATGATATGTTATAAAACCACATGTCAATATATAAACAAATGTTTTATCAAGTTTTATCTTTTTATGACATTGGACTACATCACTTTAATATATTAAGAATCACCACAATAGTATACCGATGAATTGCCTTACCAGTATATCAATACTTTCCATATATATACTTCACGTACTGATGAATAAGTCATACTAGTATTAAAGGTACAATGAAGAAACATATTGACCCCTTCTTAGCTAGTATTTTATGTCTAACAACTAACCTAGCAATCTCCTCATAACCTGACAATCTCCTCGCATCTAGGTTGGTTCCCATACTAGTACCATATGTCACAAACCTAATTAATCAAGACTAGTTCTAAATCGGACTTAAACTAGCCCTAGATTCTACCCTCGATGCCACATATTTAATCCAACTTGAAATAGTGCCACGTATCAATAGCATAATTGTGCTAGGTGTCATAAATCAAGTCAAGCAATCATCCCAATGGTTCTACATTAGGGTTAAACCAACCATAGGCCTTGCCCCTGATGCCACCTCATCATCTCTCAATGATTAATGATTAGTCCACATACCATTCTTTCCCCACATCATCACTTTATTGATATGCAAATTAACTTTTAAATCCACCACAGGATCAACATCATAAATCTTATACTTGCATAATTAAATCATGTTGGTAAAATAATATATGCAAAACCATGATGCTTGCTATTAAAATATATGCAAGAAATAAAATGTATCACATAAGAGTAGGGTAAGATTTCTACCTCGAATTGCTAATCCAATTTCTTCTACAATACTCCACGAATATCAATCAATCAGGCCAATGAATGATCACCTATAATTATTACCATAAAGAATTAATTTAATCTACTAAAATTAATAATAAATAAATTTACCTTAGTACCCTCCTAGTCCACTTAACATTGAGCCCTAAGCTTAAATATCTTTAATTAAGGTTTAATCAATATTTAATTATGCTAATATCCCTCCAATCAATTCATCTAACCATGAGCATTAATTGAACTTACACTAGGTTACTTGGATCATTAGTAGCTCAATTAAGTTACTAGCCACCTTAATTAGAGTAGTTTTAACTAATTAGGGTTTAATTAGATTAAACCCATCACAAATTGACTTGAACCCACCTTAATTAAGTCTAATTAACATTCTGGTTCAGTAAATTGATTCAATTTCAAAATTTGGTTCACTAATTTGAATTGGGTTGGATTTTGGTTCATTGAATTGAACTTGAATTGAACTTCTGTTTCAACAAACATCTTGATCTAGTTTCCGGTTCACTGAACCAACTAATATTGGGTTCACTTAACCAACCAGTTCTTGGTTCATGTTTAAACCTGATTATAACAGGATCTGGGTTCAATTGGACTGAACAAAGTTCTAGAATTGGTTCAGTGATCTGAGCCATAAGTAGGTTCTGGAGCAGGATTTCATGAATGGGTTCAGATCAACTGGGTTCAGGCTTATGGAAATAGGTTTTAGTCATTTAGATTCTAACCCAAATTTTGGTTCACCAAAAGAAGATAATTGGTTTCAATCAACCATAATTGGCTTAGTTTACATTTATTAGCTCAGGTCTTATAATGGATTCGAAGGACTCAAACCAATTAAAATCAATTGATCAAATTAAATAGGTATGATTTGATCTTTGAACCGGTTTAATAAACCGCCGGCTCATCTTCTTCCTCCGAAGGCTAGGATGCCTTCTTAAGGCCGTTGAGGCCCATATTTGGGCAAGAGAAGGTGATGGTTGAGAGCTTCTAGCATTTCGGAAGAGGATGATATCCTATTTATGAAACAGGGTAACACAATGCAAATAAGGTATCATAGCTATATTTTGTTGTAATACTTCAAAAATAATCTTATATTAGATAAGAAAGAAATGTGTAATGTGCTTATAAGTTCACTTGCTACCAATTAACTTCTACTCGAATTTTTGGGTCATACGGTTTTGGTTTGCTAACGAGCTAATTGGCTAGTAGGTGGGGCTTGAGGCATTACAAATGGTATCAAAGTTAACCCAAGTATATGAAAGCTAGTGAGAGCATAAGAAAAGGACTACCCATGAGACAGTAGTAGAGTTTCGCCATGGCATGGAACCATCTTTACAACGTCTTATTATAAGAAGAGAAGATTATAATACCTCAAAAATGGTCCCATGCCTGCTACCAATTAACTTCCACTCAAATTTTGAGCCACATGGTTTCAACTCGCTAACAAATTAATTAAGCAAGCAAATAAGCTAGAGGTGTTACATTTGTAGTATAATCAAAATTCAATATCACCATCCTTCTTACTTGGTTAACGTTGATTTGCTCTCCGGTTTCCTGTTAGACTTAAAGAACTCGGGCCTGCAGGAAGCCCAAGAGGATGGAAATTCTCAAAGTTCTCGGTTCACTTGGTTTTATGATTTTTAATACTTAGACTTGGTATCACTAAATATATGGTGACCAAAAATTCTCATTGGCAAAATGAATAAATTCAACAACAATGATCTGAATTTCATCAAACAGAAAATATCTAATTCAATAAGTGCTCTGCCATCCGAACGTGTTTGCTTATTGCGTAAGAATGTTGTTTTGGATTCTGTGTGTTCTGGATTCTGCTTCTTTTCACCTCTCCATACTTTTATGTGGGCCGACTTGATTGTATATTGTAGTCTGCTCATATGCTTTGTAGATGGCAAAAATTTTATATGGATGTGGAGATCTGCTGTCCATTTTACCTTAAGATGGTTTTCTCTATTACCTTGAAATGCATCACTTTTCTCCACATTTACTTGAAAGATCGAGACAATACATTTGATCTGATGTTTTGGCAAAAAATGGAAAGAAAATTTGGGGCCCACAAAGAAATTCCAATGCAAGGGCACAAGATATCAGTCATTTCTAAAGGTTTCCAAGTGTCTCTTTATCATGTGAGTTGCCTCTTCAGCAACTGAAACTCTTGTGATGCTAGCTCTTACACCAAATGTTAAGACCCAAACAAATGTCAAATGCATATGCCCCGCCAATAGATAGCTGGAATTAAATACATATGGTGGTGCATGTGGTTGGAGCTTTGGAGGAGAAATATAAATAATGGTTGTGTTGTATTTGTGAGAGAAAATGGGGAGGCCAATTGTATTCCGATGTATTAGATGATTATAACTGCCTTTATTTCCGTCGAATTGGAATCATAATCTAAAATAAATGATAAATATTAAAAATGCAGCAATTGACATATGCATCAAGGGAGGATGTCTTGAATTTGTAAAAGCTAATAACAGACACTATAATAACCAGAAGAAGGCATTCATTGTATATGAGTTGTTTGAATAAATGAAAGTTTGATGCTATCCAGGTATGGCACTTCCTACCCCTTCCATCTCTCTTGCCCTTTTTTATTGATCTCTCTTATTCACGCAGACATTTCCTCACCACTTTAAAGGTTTAAAAGAAATGAAAAAAATAAGGTCCGCCTGCTTGCTCGTATGTTATCCCAACATCCATAGAGTTTCTAAGTTACTTAACATCTAATCAAGTTAAAGCAATTTTTTTATAAAATTCTCTCTATGCCGAAATGCATGGTGGACCATCCAAGGCAATAATAAAAATTGTTCATCAAAACACACAAATACAACTAATCAAGTGGTCTTGATAGTTATTCAACCATAAAAACAATCATTTGTTCCCTCATCATGCCCCCTGCCCCCTCCCTCTCTACCCCATTCGATCTGGTAATACTCACTAAACGAGCAGAACTCCTTGTATATATCACAATTATCATAACGTAAATGTAAATGTAATAAGACCTTCGCTTGGGATTTCTTGCTTCTTGCACTATGATTTACTTAATATTTTGTATGAAATAAATATTGTATTTTTTTTTATCTCTTCAAATTTGATCTTTTGTCTTTACTCAATAAAAATATGAAGCCTGTCAGAGCTATGTACAGGTGGATGAAGGTCAGCAATCTGTGTTAACATCCCCAAGAAAGTTTCCTCCCCAGTATGACACCTGCTTTGACCTACTGAAATTGACTTACACTTCAGGTACTAAGCCCCTTTCATAAGCTAAAAAGATTGAAGAATTGGTTATATTGTGCTGATTTTAATGGTTTCTGTATATGTTTTTGTAGTTAAATGGGTTCGGCTGCGTGTTTTCAGCATCTTAAAGCAATGTGAGTTTTACTCAACAATCATATTTTGACATTGTTTTCAGCATCTTAAACAAATGCAAGTTTTACTCTTAACAATCATGTTTTGGCATAGGAACTTCTCTCAGATATTCCGCATATTTTACAAAAGGGGAAGTTTCAGGGCTATGATATGTTTATATAGTATAACATATATAATCCTATTTATAATAATTTTATGTAATTATGAATGATCTGGCTTAGTAGGTGGGTCAAGTTAGGAATGTTTGAGCTAGCCTGGCCCTGGCCCAGACCAGAATTGCTTGGCTGACCTACCTAATGCAAGGGCTGGGCTAATTGAGTCAATGTTTCACGCTAAAAGTATGTGTACAACATCTTCCAAAGTATATGTATATTACTAACCAAAATTATAAAGGTCTTTTTTTCCCATTCATAGGCTGTCACTTCACATATTGATGATAAGATTCAGCCTCAAACTTCTGTGCAAATTCTTGAGTGGCGAAAGAAAATTAACCATGAAACTTATTGCTTATTTGGCTAAAAGTTTCTGATTACTGGGCCTACTGTTTGAGAGTACCTACCAAAAACATTATTGTCTACAAATGACCACCCCAATATTTTTCTTCTTTATTTCAATTCTAGTTATATGTTTTTGACTTTATTTTGCATGGTAAAATTTATGCCACGTGCATGCCTCGAACCTGGTGATTACAATAATAAAGCTTAACATGGTTACAATGATATTCGCATGATACTTCATATCAAACTTGGCAATGGTAACTGGTGTCTGTATTCCCTCCTCCAAAGGAATATCCAGAGGGATTTGAATTTGGAGTTATTGTATGTCCTATCACAAACGATAGAAGGTAGAAATGATTGGCATACAAGCACATGCATGCTCACTGGTGCACTTGGCATAGATGGACTTAAGGGCATGTAGAAAGATAGGAGGGTACAGGAATCAACCATATTTTAGCTTCCTGGAAATAATAAATTTACCCCATATTATGATGATAACTCTTGAGGCCCAACTCCACATTCATCTATCACTGTTATATTCTTAGTCTGGCAAATTTTGGCAAGAGAAGCATGGAAACAATAGTAAAATGTATCAAACATTTTGCATTGCCACCATTTCTGAATGAATGACTCCTTTTCTGATAGAGGGGAATCAGAGAGATTATTTTCTGGATCACCTGATTTAATAGATCAGTAATTCGAGATAACATTTTCAAGCATAATGAAGTTTAGGTGCAAGGGTTGTTGAACAAACAGGAAACCAAATATTCACACTTACCAAAGAAGGCTTTTCAGCTATTCAGAGCTAGCGCATGCACTCAACTGTTCTATGACTGTAGTCAGCCAATGCAACTCAGGATTAATCACATTGGACGATCCTTTGTAGGCCATGGGGGTGCTCATCATTAAACAAGGGCTAGCAGAAGAGATCTTAGATTGAAGGAATTTCGGACGCAAACCTCTTGATCATGGGGCTTTCTATCCAGTTTTTTCACCTTGACCCAACTCTAAGAATTGATGTATTTAGTCATCTTCTAAGCCATAAGAACTACATAACTTTTTTATACACTACCTTCTTTCTGTTTTATCCTAAATATGAAACACTGCTACATGGCATGGTTTGGGAAGCTCACTTACATTTGACATTAAAATGAAATCTCTAACTTCTAGATCAGGTACACTAATTTGAAATCCTTGAACTTCACATAGATTGCAGAATCTAACATAGGAATGGTGACTTCATTGTTCTTTGCCATTCCATTTTCATTAGCTGATTTTGTTTGCCTTTCGACAGTGCCCGTCAGAATTGAGAAACTTGAAACACTAAAAAAAGGCCACCAACAGGCTATGAAGCTTACTGCTTATTTAGCTGCTTATCGAGGCTATTGGGAATTCATTGGAATGGGGACAAAAAAAAGTGATGATACAGAGGCACAGAAAACTAATAGCCAACAGAAGATTGATTCTCGCTCAACTGATGATCAACCTCCTTCATTTCCCGGTCAAGATAACACTACATCTCCAAAGCAAGAGGGAAAAGAAAATGAGAGGAATGCCAAGCGCGAATTTCGATGGCGTGAATCACCTTTGACACTTGCTGCAAAAATATGCCTACATGAGTTTGTAAGGAAAATCTTGGATGTGTACCCGGAATCAGCAAATTACGTTGATCCTGAGGGGAAAAATGTTCTCCAAGTTGCGATTCAGAAAGGTCATGAAAATATTGTAGAAATTGTGGAGTCTTTGACTTGTAAAGGAAACCCAGTCCTGCCATCTTGGCTGTTGTCCAGACGTGAAAAAAATACAAAAAACACTATCTTGCATTTTGCTGCTGAGACAACCACTGAAGGAGGCGCTTCCAATCTGCAAATGCAGTATGAACTTCAGTGGTTTGAGGTAAGATTGCAGCAACTTTTCGTTTATGTTTGTTATTCTCATTCCAATAATGGCAGGGATAGCGTACTCTCACTGCAACAAAGTCTTTATATTTGTAAATACATAACATATATTCATGTCTATTCACTTAAAATAATCTAAATTGCAATATCATCTTCCATCATTGTTCAAGTGCAACTCTTATTGCTTTTGTGTTTGATCAAATATCAAAACATGGGCCCATCTGTACACTGCAAAAATTCCTCAAACTACACTCATGATCAACATTTTCAAAATACTGCTATCATTCACTATCATCTTATGGTTTTTAAGATGATGTAGGGAGAACAAAGTTAAGAAATACCCAACCATTCAAAATCATGTGCATGGTGAAAGTTGAGGGGGATGAAACTAATAATAAATAATGTTAGTGCTGTGCATTCTTTGCTACTTTATATAACAGTATCTCTTATTCTTATTTGTCCTGCTTCAGATGGTTTGTTTAGGAGATCTATTAGTTAATGGCAATGTCTATCAGGCAGTCTTGCTTTTGGTACTGTCATTTTGTCTTCGTTTCTTTAGATGTTAAATTGATCTATGTTAGAGAAGAGGAAAACGGATCAGGGACAAACCTTGGTGGGTCTGTTGAATTTAATGAAATGCTTGACACCTGAGATTTTGTGAAACTTGGTAATATAAAAGAGAAAGATGTGCAGGGAACAAAACAGGAATATCACAGAGAATGAAAAGGACATAGAGGACATGGACACTACAAATGACATGCCGAGATAAGAAAACTAGAGCAATAGTTTTCTGTATTTACTTGGTATATTTGGTTGATGCTATGTTAAAGATTGCGCTGTTAAACTAGAGCAATAGTTTTCTGTATTTCTGCATCAAGTCAGAACAAAATGCTTCAACACTGAAGATTTTATTTTCCCCAAATTTCCAACAAGGAGCTATCAAATTCTTTATCTCGCCTTAGAGTATTCTCCAGAGAATACTCTTAAGGCAACGAATACTCAAGTGGTGGTTTGTCTTGACTGAATTCTTTACTCGTGCTCATCAAAAAGCCAAATTGTAAGATCATTGCCAAGGAGACAATGATGTCACAATGTTACACTTCATTTTCTTTCTACCATCTAAAAGATTTAAGCCAACTTGCCTGCAAGGAACATAATATGATGTCACTATATGGAGACAATGAATTGATGAAATATGCACTTTCTGACCTTTTGTCTCGGTCATTATGAAGCTGTGTGTATTCTGAGCTTTTTCCTCATAATCGATGCAGAAAGTGAAGATGCTGGTGCCCAAAGATTTAGAGAATAGCCAAAACAATGAGACGATGACAGCTCAAGAGCTCTTCACCAAGAATCATGAGAAAATGGTGGCGGATTCTAGGAAACAACTGATGGAAATGGGAAAGACATGCTCTGGCCTCCTGGCTGCTGTAGTTTTTGCCTCTAGCTTCTCCATCCCACAGAATGGTAGTGACCAAGATCTTCACAAAAGGACTGCATTCCAGTTCTTCTCCCATGCATTTGTAATCGGACTGTCATGTGCTGCAACTTCTCTAGTTTTGTTCTTATCTCTCCTGACGGCACCTTATAAGGAGCAAGAATTCCGTCGCTCCCTCCCCACCAAGTATTTTTTCGCTGTGACATCCTTCTTCATGGCTTTTCTCTGTCTGCTCGCAGCCTTCACATGCAACATCTACCTAAGTATATATGGTGGGAAGACCAAACTAATATCGCTTGTTGGTGAGCTGATTGCTGTTCCAGTATTTTGCTGCATAGTGCTTATTCGCCGTGGCTGCAACTTCGGAATAATGCCCTTCCTCCGTAGTTTTTGGCGTTAAGAAGCATGCTTGGATTCCGCAGTCCAATAAAATAGAGTGGTTTGAGGCATGGGACGGCAATTTGCTTGAGCTCTGCATTTTAGTCCCCGCAACCGCCCTGTTAACTATTTCATGGAGCATGAGATCTCAAGTTATAGCAATAGAACTATGAGTTAAGGACAGATATCTTTTTGCATTTCACTCGTTCACATTCAAGGACTGGATTGTTTTGTATTTGAAGACCACCTTATCAGATTTGTGTTGAACTCCTTATCAGATTTGTGTTGAGCTGAATATCTTAAGTTAAGAACTTGTTTATTTAATTATTAATTTGAATATGTAGGTCTCTTATGGCATGATGATAGATTTCCAAAAGGTAACGGCTAGCTCTCACAAGATCTGACAGCATGCACCTGGCAATCGTCCAACTGCAAGGCATCCAATCTGAATCACCTTACATTATGCCTCTATGATGCTATCATATTTAGCCAACCAAAGCGATGCAGGCCAGGAGCAAGACCTTGCCACCCTCTCATTCAAGCCTCTCCATGAAAGCGTGCATGTTTCAATAGATGGATGATGCTTTACGCACGTCCCTTGTCCTCGGCGTGGTGATTGCCTATTGGAAGAGCAGGGTCACGATTGAGCTGGCTGCGAATTTTAATGGCGATATCGTCCATCACGTGGCAGTGTCAAGGGTGGCTAGAACTACGGACGGTTTTCGTGTTTCCGTATCATATTTATGTCATAATAATTTATGAATCAATATAAATACAACACGATTGATTAATCGCATCAAAAATTCAAACACAAATAGGATACAATTGTTACATAAATAATACGATACAACATGCATAATCAATTTAATAAATAAATAGTATTGGATTGGCACGATACTACGCATACAATTTGAATAGACATAACTTGTTTAACACGAACAGATACGATCCGATGTGTTTAACATGATCCACTTAATATGTCATCAACTAAATAAGTCTTAAACATATCACTTTCGGATTGATGGGTCACATACCACGATTATTTTGTGTCATAATTGTATCCACATGTTTACAATATAGAACCTATTTAAGGTCAATCTAAATCCACTTATTTCATATTAGGTTCGAGTTGTGTTCGCGTGTTACGTTTAATTTTACCACCCCTAACTGAGACAGTGATGGAGGCATTGGTCAAAAAGAACAAGGACTTGCTTTTATGAATGCGTTGGTGCAACTATGATGCATTATGCAACTTACCTATTAACTTTCTGTTGTCTTCATTGTGTAATCTAAAGATAATGAAAATTACTTGTCCCATCATATTCTCTTTAACAATTCAAGCCATTTGGTTCATGGTAATTTAACTTAATAATCTGAGATTACTATATACATTACCATATTTTGCAATGAAATAGAGTTATATTTGATTATTAGTAATTTAAGATTATGATAAATCATGGTAATCTAATTTCTATATGAAGGTGGGTATCTAAAAATTAAACTCTTGACTTTTATATAAATATTTAATAATACTTAATCTGATTATATATTTAATTTATACTAAATAATATTTAAATATTTAATAATATATTTATATTTAATATTAAATATATAATAGAATATTTAAATTAATATTAAATAGTTTAAATACTAATATATATTTATATAGTAATATATAAATTTTAAATTTTAAATTATTAATATGTATGGCCTTTTTGCATATTAAATTATTATATAATATATTTCTAAATATTTATATATTATTATATTAATATATATTATATAATAAAATATTAAATATATATTATATATTATATTATATTATATATTATATATATATTAAATATTTATAATATTTAATATATATAATATTTTTAAAATTAATTTACAAAGAATCTAATTATCAAATATAAAATTATTAGGAATATAAAATTTTCAATAAAATTATATTATTATGAACCAAATGCCTTGCAAAACAACAACGTTGATGTAAATACTTACTATAAAATTCGAAGCAACACCCTGGTACACTAATTTCATGAATGAACTTACGCGCAAGGCCGGCAACTGTATCTAGGTTCAGACCTTATTATCCTTTTTTTTTTTTTTTTTTTTGCTTCCTTACCGGCCTTATTTATCTCTTTGATAAAGCATTAGATTCATTGGTGTTTGGGTACCAAGAAGCTCCGGCATAATGCAAGAACCGTAAGATATGATAAATTAAGAAAGCGCACTCGGTAAAGAATTTATACATGCCAACAAAATTAATTTGTTTACTTATTAGATCTACTTGTTTAATTTCGTACATCGTATTGAGTCATTGTTTGGTGTCCTTCCTAACTAAAGCGTGCATTCTCTAACGTGCGATAGCTCAGTATGCCGGGTTAGTCCCTATTCTTGCTTTATTCTAGATTTCAGGGATTCCTTTAGAACAGAGATTCAATGAGAGAGTTTAAAGGGTTCTGAAGGAGTCCGTGCTCGAATCATTTGGCCCATGATGCAAGGTTGAGATCCAGTACTAGCTCTGGTATCAACCTTGGTGGGCATGAGCAGGCTAGAGCCGAGGCCCAAGTTATATATAGACTTAGCCAAAGGTTTCAGGTTCATTGAGTCTAACCGGACCTTGGCCACTCTTAGCGTTTGGAGGACTAAAAAAATGGAGCATACCATCTTTATGCGAAGCAGCGCATGTAAGGTCTTCTGTTCAAATTAATAAAAGGCTTGGCCTCGTAAGGCATGAAAAGGTGAGATGCTACAAATAAAGTAGTAAGGTGACCTGGTTTTGTTGATGCTGAGATCCTTTTCCTTTTAAGACGAACGTTATATGGAGGAGAATGGTGTTATAACATCAATAGGGTGTCATAACAAATGGTGGGCAACTATTGATGAATCTCAAGCGGCTTTATCAAAGAAGGATTCATTGTTGAAAACTTTTTGTGTGCACATAAAACGATGGCTTATTGTAGAAGATCAAAGCTTCAAGGGGGCTTTGTAAATTTGATTTTGAGAAAACCTTCAACAAAGTTAATTGATCTTTCCTCCTAGATTTTCTCATGGCCAAAGAGTTTCCAAGTAAATGACTGCGGATATATCATTTGCTCTTCTTAGCTATTATGGTATTACTTATCAATGGTTCTTTTTAGGAAGTGGTTGTGGTGCAAGCAAGGCGTTAGATAAGGTAACCCCTCTCTCCAGCTCTCTTTATTTTTATCATGGATATCCTTTTTAAAATATTGAAGAAGGTTGGTAGAATTGAGTTCATCAAAATAATTGAATCAAAGCTTATCATATCTAATTTCACAAGCTTTTAATTTATCGATAACACTTATTTTCTATGCTATCAGAAACAAGAGTCCTTGTTAGCGATGAAATCAATTCTCCTTACCTTCAAGAATGCTGTAAGATTGAAAATTAATTTCCACAAAAAGTTGTTCAATTTGCATGATTGTATTGGAAGAGGAATCCAAGTTATTAGCTAAAATGATGATCTACAAAAGAAGATCCATTCCCTTTATCTATTTGGGTCTTTTTATAAATCAGGGAAGACCCCTCTCCTAATCTTAAATATAACTATTGAAAAAAAATGGAGGAAGACTTGCTACTTAGAAAGATAAATTCCTATCTATTAGTAAAAAAATTACCTTAACTAATATGGTTCTTTCGACTCTTCCTTACAACTATATGTCTATCTTCAGATTGTCAAATTGAGTAGCACAGAGAATTGGCAGATTGAGGAGAGCTTTTTAATGGAAAGGTAAGGATAAAGTGAATGGTTTCAACTCTTAGTAAACTAATATAGTGTTTATAAAGAGCAAAGGAAGGATTGGGAATCAAAAACCTAAAGATCTTAAACTCCCTCTCTCAAAATGGGCTTAGAAATTAATGCATGGTTCGGAGGCACTATGGGAAAACTAAATTAGAAGTCTTTACCATGCCAAAAGGAAAATTGAGATGAAAGTTCAGTGATCTTTGATCAACCTCTCCATTATAGAAGAATATATGTAGAAACCAAGATGCATTTTGATTTTATTCCTCCTTCAAACTTAAAAATAGGTATAATATCATATTTTGAAAGAATTCTTGGATGGGACTGATACCTTTGGCATATCTTTTTAGCAAGCTCTACTAGAGAGTAGTTAGGAGCAATTGTTCAATAGCCTCTCAATGAAGCTAACATTCTTTTATTTGAAAGCTAAAGCTCCGAGGTCCTATATCTATGGAGGAGGATGTTTAACTCCAATCTTTATATGGTTTGATTGCTTCTTTTAAATCTTCAAGGATGGCCAATACTCCAATATAAAAACTCATCAAGAATGGTATGTTTACTGTCAATTCTCTTTGCAAATTCCTTAATTGTGGCGGTTTGAAATTATATTTTTATAAAGTTATTTGAAAAGCGGCCATATCGTTAAAATTCAAAGTATTTCTATGACTAGCTTTAAGAAACCGACTCAACCCAAAATAGATATGAATAAAGAAGGATTGGCTTTGAGTAATGAGTGTCTATTATATAAAGCAATAATAGGAGTCATCAATTATATGTTCTTTAAATATCTCTTTGTAAAGAATGTTTAGCTTCATATTAAAGATAGTTTCAACCTTAAAAAGTAATCAACTAATTTTTATAATTTTTAGTATTGTTGAAAGAAAAAAAAAATATTAAATTAAATTTTAGAAAGCTTAGTTATCGATCTCCTATTTTGGGTGGCGTTCTATTATTTAGTTAGCAGCTAGGTTTTAGCTTGTGCTTCCTTTCATCCAACTTATATCTCTTCTGATGTTCCCCTTACCCCCTTCATTATAACTATGTAATTTTGTAAATATTGTACTCTACTTTAATAAATAGTGGGGGAGTATCTGGCCATTTTCCTGTCTAACGAAAAAAAGGGAAAAAAAAAAAAAAAAATGATGGGCAACCACAAAATTAGTCAAGCTATGGCGGTGTCACACGGAGAGGAAGAGACGGGGACCACGCCACCCTCTCTCTCTCTCTCTCTCTCTGTGTTACGTGACTCTGAAATTTTAACAAGCCCTGGACCATTAATTTGAACTTGAAATCGGAGGGAAAGCGTGCCACGAAACCCCCTTTCGGTGCGCCCAAGCGAACGGAAAAGAAGAAAAAGCTGCCCGCCCAGATAAGAAAATTATTAACATATAATAATAATATATAAAAAGTTATTTTCAACACTGTAAGGCTGGCAGAGTTCTAATAAAATAATATACAATAATTAAAAAAACCTAAATACGCTTTTATTAATAAAAAAGCAGCAAATTAAATTATAAATCCATGCGAAGATCTAGCTCTCGGCCTCCATTTTTTTTTTTTTTTTTCTTCCTTCTCTAGTAAAAATATTTATTTCTATTTCCCATCATTTTGTCCCTTCTTCTTCTTCTTCTTCTTCTTCTGGGCGGTGCGGCGAGGATTTGGGGGCGACGGACCAAGATTTGGAGTAAGGGTTTTCTCTCTCCTTTTTTTAATTTTTCTTCCAGCCTTGGCTTGGAGGCCGCTTTAGCCCCAAATCTGCGAAAAACATAGCGCGTCGTCCCCTTTGCGGCTTAGTCTATAGATCTATTTTTTGAGGTAGTGTTCTGTTCTAAGTTTCACCTCCGGCCGTTTATTATCATTCTTTTTCTTTGATTTTATGGGAAGGATTTTTTTTTTTTGAAAAAATGGGTTTGTATTATTATGAGTGGGTAAATGGAGAAGATTGGGTGAACATTTAATGCTGATATGTTTTCCCATTAATTTCCTTCTTCTGCATGGAATTTGATTTATTTTTTTGGATTTTTTTTAATTGCATGTTTTCCACCTGAATTTTTCCCTCTTTTTCCAGAGCTGCAGGAGTGATTTAAAGAGGGTTTTTTTTTTTGTTTCTATAATTTTAGGCCGTACTGTGGAGTGGAAAGATTTAGTGGAAGTCCGACGGTAAGAAGAACAGGATAAGTATCTAGGGCTTTGAAGAATGGATGGTAGAGATTCTTCAACACTGAACTCGTCGCAACCTCCGGGGATGATGGTGGGTAGCAATTCCCATGGAACTGGAGCACCCAACAGTTCCATGGTAGGTCCGAATTCAGCAGGAATGATGCATGGAATGCGGTTATCCTTCGGTCCTATGACTTCTTCCGAGTCAAAACCCATGGATTCACCTGGGTCTTTATATGATGGTATGTCTGGCATTAGACCAAGTGGTGTACTTAACATGGGTGAGCTGATGAAGAAGAAGAGAGGAAGGCCAAGAAAATACGGACCCGATGGTAGCATGACTTGGGCCTTAATTCCTAGATCTTCCACTGCAGGGTATTCCAATAGTCCAATGTCAGATCCGGCAATTAAGCGGCGAGGCCGCCCTCCGGGATCAGGAAGGAAGCAACAACTTGATGCCTTGGGTAATTATTATGCTACCTCGTTTAAGTGTATTTATGCGTGATCTGTCATTCATATATGGAAACTACCACTACAATTAGGTGTGCTGCTTAAGCTCTAACCGGTTGATTTTACAACACAAACCTTGTATTGGTTCTCATGAAAGTTTTATTTCTGTATGTTGTGCTGTGCGTAGCTATTTGAGTGTTGAAATGATGAGCTAATATGAGTATCTTTTGCATCTCCATCTGGATGCATTCAGGCAATGTTAGTTTCTACAAATCTAATTGAGTTTTTGTGCTTTGTGTTATTTATTCTTCAAACTTACTCAAATTTCTCTTTGTGTTAATAGGTCTAACAAATAAGTTATATCTATCATATCTCCTTTCTTTTCTATCTTACTTTTTCTTGGTATCTTTTGTAATCAATGGCATATCTATTGCCCTTTCTTATAGTATGCATAATTCTTTCTCAAACTACTCAAATTTCTATTTTTGGGATAGCTAGAGATAAAAGGCAAGCAATATATATCAAGACCATAACTCTATTATAGCTAGCATTTCACCATGGGTCTTATAGGCCTAATTCTTCTTTTTATTTACATCATTTGTTGTTTAATTTTCAGCCACTAATGTCTTGATGCTTCTAATTCTTTTGCCTAAAACTAAATTTCCAAATGTTGGTATAAATTAATTAATATTACTTTTCTTTGTAATTTCAGGATCTTCAGGGATTGCTTTTACTCCACATGTTATTACTGTTAAGGCTGGAGAGGCAAGTACACAAAAACTGATGCCAATTTATCTCTTTACATATATTTTATCTCTAATTGTGGGATTAAACTGACTAGAGAGAGAGAGAGAGAGAGAGAGAGAGACCTTACAGATATGTTTTGCCTAATAGCATGTTCCCATAAATTTCAGTATATTTAATCAATTTTGTTACTTTTTTGTTTACATGCTCACTGTCTTCATGTTTTGTGTCCTGTATTCATAAATGAAAAGGAAGTATATGTGTTGTGATGTTTGATAGATGGTTTGAAGTTTCATCCAAATCTCCAAACCAGCTTATCCGAAGATGGTGTCAGTTGCAGAGTTTTAGATGAAATTAACTTAGCAGTCAAATTTATTCCTTGTAGGATTTGTTTATATAGATGTTTTTCTGTTTCTTCTAAATGTAGTGAAGTGGTTTCTCTAAGATAAACTTATGTTTTTCAAGTTCATGAAAGTTTGAAAGCATTGCAATATTAAGCTTCAGGAAGATTTAGATGAAATATATATGTTTTGAAATATTTTGACCATCCCAGAGCTAAAAACTCTTAAGCATTGTATTGTCATATGTTAGATTGTCTAGTGATATATTACATCTAAACTTTGTTTCTTAAACATTTTACTTTCATGATTTTACTAAATTATATAAAGGTTTTAAGAAGAAAACTAGTATAGGAGTTGGACAGGATGTCTTGTTTTGTCTATTATTTTTTTATAAAAATTTTAGAATGTATCCCATCTGTAAAAGTCTTTTCTGGAAATTTTTAGAATACACATTTGTTTGCTTAAAGATAATTCTACATGGTGATGTCTTGTTTTGGCAGGATGTGGCTTCGAAAATCATGGCGTTCTCACAACAAGGTCCTCGAACAGTTTGTATACTTTCAGCTAATGGTGCCATCTGTAATGTCACACTTCGTCAGCCAGCAACCTCTGGTGGAACAGTGACATATGAGGTTTGAATACAGCAAGAGCTTTTATTATTATCATTACTATCATAAATTAGAAGCGACTCTTACATTAACCATTCTCTGCTATGTCATTTATACTTGTCTATCCCTATGCATATGTGCTTATATGCTGTTTGTAGATTTATTCTTGTGAAAAAATGATGATTCTTACTATATGAGTCTCTTTTACTTTTATTTATTTATTTATTATAATTTAAAGAGAACATTGGGGATGATTTGCAGGTCTAAATCAGTTTAAAATATTAAATGTGCAGCCGTAGAGAAATATTAAAGTTTTTTTTTGGATCTGTACATATGGTAATTGTGGAGCAGTCACTCAGTGCTACTACAAATCTTGTAAACTCTATTATGTTAGATGATGCTCACTGAAAATGACTAGCATTCAAACTTAAAGGTGCAGCTATTCATGCATCCTTGTTCTAACTTGACTTAGTTAATTTTTCCATAAATGTATCAATGCATTGAGGAATATAAGCAAAACTAAGTAATTTAATCTGAAAAACCATTTTCTGTTGGGCAAATCTTTGACAACCTTTTATTCATTTACTTGGATGATGAGGAAAGATGGATTCCTTTTTGTTACATTGCATGAACAGTAGTAGTTGAATATAAAGAATATATAGGTTTTTCTAGGTTTTAGTTTGGATAAGTCATTCCAGAATGCTCATAAAGTAGTGCTACTTGACTCCAAAGATTCTCACAACTCTCAGTTACAGATTATCTGGGTTTAACATTTAAAGTTCCTAGATTTAGACCACAGTCGTCTTAGAAGTTGTGGGAGGATGATTGGATTTCAACAGTAACCTAAATCTAATGGGTGAAGAGGATAATGTTCGCATGGGGAGCTATGGTCTGGAGTTCAACTATTGAATGAAATCTGGATTGTTTCACATACTATTTGTTGTCAACTCTAATATCCTGCTAAGATGAGTTATTATTGCACAGATGAGGAAGGCAGTTGGGGTACATTCCCTTAAGATTTATACAGATTATTATTGATTGATTTCTAAGTGATTCAGTGCAAATGCTAAACATGTTTACGAGTGAAAGACTGAAGTGTTCCAACCACATGGCAACGAAGTAAACTCCAGTATTATCTTGTGACTGTCCATCTCTTTTGTCAAAATACATGACCATGTGGTCCCTTCATGGGAGAGATTGATCCAACTTCAACTTATCTTGCAAAGATCTGTGAAAAAAAGCAGCTGCATGAAGTAAAGCAGAGAAGGAAAAATTCAGGAATATAGTGCTAGATCAATAGTATCATGTTGGTCTGAAGAGAAAGGAGGAAAGATGGCTAGGCATAAAGGGATCTGTTCTAGAAGCATTTCTGTCCTTTTCTCATAGATAGCAAAAACTAATGCAACAACAGCTAAGTCTTAATCCCAAACTAGTTAGGCCAGCTAATAGGCAGCAAAAACTAATGATGCCAAAAAAGCCTATTTTGCCCTTTCACTGGTAGGCCAGCATGGCAGCTACTTTATAATTTTAAAACCATATATTCTGGGCCTACAAAAGGCCAAATAATGACAATATATAACATTGTAAGCCAAGTATGGTAAAAATATGTGAACAGAACCGATAAGGACTTATGCTCACGTCAATTCAACAGTTCACATCATTGGTCACACTCAACAGGTCCAGGAGTTCTAATGAATCAGCTGACCACCTTGCCATTGTTTTATCTTAGGGTCAGTATCTTTGGATGCTTGTATTATCTGTCCTATAAGGATTCAGCTGATGCCCCTGTTCTTTTTCCCATCTCTCAAACCTTGAACCTTTGCTGTTTACCACAGATAGTAGCAGCAGGTGTCATCTGATTTGCATGAGTGGTTTCGTGATATGCGCCTTAGGATTTCTTTGTTCATAATCTCAATATAATTAATTTTTGGATAGACTAAATGCTCTGTAGTATGGATTGTGGCCCATTGGAGGGGCCAGTAATGTAGTATCTAATACTTGGATATGCATCTTGGATGGTTTAAAGTGGAAACTGTTTGTACACATTCTTGTGCATGTATATTGTTCTTAATCTAAGTTTACACCATGTCTATCATAGCATTTGACAATGATGTTGATGCAGGGACGCTTTGAGATCATCTCTCTATCAGGTTCATTTCTCCTTACGGAGGATTGTGGCACCCGTAGCAGAACTGGTGGTTTGAGTGTGGCATTAGCAGGATCTGATGGCCGTGTTCTTGGGGGTGGTGTGGCTGGAATGTTGATGGCAGCTACACCTGTGCAGGTCCATCTCTAATTACTATGCCTGTATTCTCATCATCACTCTCAGATGCAAATTTTGAAGCATTGCAATTTTGATGCATTCTCAGGTTGTCATGGGCAGTTTCATTGCTGAAGGGAGAAAACGAAAGCCAGAGCCATTGAAACGTGAACCCTCATCAGCCCCTCCTCAAATGCCAAGCTTCGGGCCACTTTTGGCAGCAAGCCCACCCTCTGATGGCACATCGAGCGAATCATCTGATGACCCTGGTAGCTCCATCAACCTGAGTGGCTCCGGCAACAATTCAAGCCAGTACATTCACTCTGCATATGCATCGGCTGGTTGGCCACACTCTGCAAATCAGAACAGACATAATTCTGACATGAACATGATGCCTAACTAACATATTTCAGTTTGGAGGTCTTGCTTGCTCGAAGCAAGAAAGTCTCACGAGTTGGATCAGTGTATTTCGTAGTAGTCTTTAAAAGTCTCTTCCTTCACAGAGAGAGAGAGAGAGAGAGAGGAAACGGACCCTGTCCTGGCCTCTTAACTTTATACACGCTGCCACCGGCAAGTTCCTAACAGAAAATGCTGTTGAAAGCTGAAATCATGGCTTCCAAGGCCATCTTTGTAGTTCAAAAATATTTGCTTGTTTTACTTCCGCCATATTTATGGATGTAGCTTTTGGTGACCAAGTACCTTGTTACAATTCTATAATTGATCGGTTTCTTGTGCTTGAGATGTTATGATAATGAATGCGATGTGTGGGTTACTGAATGACTGAGCTGCAAATGAAACAAGCTAAAACTCTATGGCCTCTTGCCAGCCTTTTAGGTAGCAGTGTGGAAATAAGTGCGACAACCATCAACCCTACACTTTTACTTCCTCTGTGCTTTCTGTACTCTTGTTTGATTTTCTCCTTGTTTGCCAGAGATTGAGAACCTTTGCTGACTCCTTTTTTCATATTGAGTGGTTAGAAATGGAGCTGTGGATGATAAATAACTGAGTGGTATTAAATTTCATTTTCTTTGACAAATAACAGAACATTGAAACTTCAAGACTGTAGCAAAACTGAGAATCTATGGTTCAAAGGCGCAACAGACGGTGAACTGTCCACCAAGGTCCAATAGATATGCGGTAAGAGAGGTAGAGCCCTTATTTCTCAATTTCAATTAATGACACATGGTACGTGTTTTCATTCAATGCGTCAGAATAGATTTCATAATTCATTAAATGGTGCATAAACATTTGAATTTTGACTGGGGACATGCTTTCGTGATTCATGTTTTGGACCTCTAGATTCTATGAATTGTGATATGCGTCCATGGCTGAAAAATATCAACTCATGAAGACATGTTTAACGAAAGTGGCTGCTGATTGGCCTATGGTCGTTGCAGGAACCTGTGCTCAAAGACGCCTTGAGAAAAAGAAAAAAAAGCAAAAAAATCCAATTCAATGGATTAGAATGCATCATTAACAAAAACATATATCAGAATAAAATTGAGCCAGATGGCCGCGTCTCTTGTCTCAATCCGAGCGAGTATTTGAAGTCGAAATATTGGAGGAGTGGCGTAAAATAATTGATATATTTAATTATGTTCATTAAATCATCTTGGTGGTGGGGGAGGGTTAGGGTGCTCAAAGAAAAGAAAAGAAAAGAAATATATATTTTTTTTCTTTTTTTCTTTTTTAAACGCCCGAGCGTGCTGCTCCCTTGCTTCTGAGTCTACTGGCATAATTTCCTCTTCCCTTCTCAAGCTCATTTCTATTTTCCTTTTTCGTTTGATTTGGTGAGGAAAAACCCTTTTTGTTAGTATTGTGAAGTCGGCAGGCACTGGTACATAATTTGCCGTAAGACGGCAACTCACGCTTAAAATCCCTTTTTAACTCGATCACATCCCCTCCAGCGCTCTCAAACCGGAAAACGAAGAGCCGAAAATGGAACATTTGTGGAAGGAGCAGGACTTCCTCAGCTGCTGCGGTAGCAAAAGATTCGGGAAAGAGATGGCCGCCGCCTCCCCCTTCGCCGATCTTGATCACGCCCTCCAGGCCGCCAGAGAAATTTGGTTCAACAAGGTCTTCAATCCCCTTCCCCCTTTATAAACCGCTCCTCTTCTGGCCTCCCCTCTTGATTCACCTCTTCTTTTCCTTTTTTTTTTTTTTTTTTTTTGTTTTTCTATAGATTGATGTGAATGGATGGCTCGAGGCCTTCGCCGCTCATCTGGCGATCGGCGCCGCATCCCCCTCCATCTCCCAGTTAGCCCCTTTCCCCTTCCTTTCTTTCTCTATTTGTCGATAATCTGTTATGCCCCCTATATTCCACTGTCTTGGGTTCTTAAATTTTTGGTGGATTAGGTGGAGCAAGGAAGAGCAGTCCACTGCACTAGCTACTGCTACCAATTCCACCATGCAGGTCTTTTTAAGTTGATTTTTTTTAAAAAAAAAAAATTCTGATGATGGTGATAATTATGGGTTTTTGGGAGTGTGAAGTGACAATTTCTTTTTTTCCAGGAATTAGTCGAGTGGAATTCTCGATACAGGGAGAAGTTCGGGTTTGTGTTTCTTATATGTGCATCCAGAAGGGGCACACCAGAGATCTTAGCTGAATTGAAGGTTAGGTTTGTTCTATTTTTTTGTTGGATTTGTTTCAGTATATGTTTCGATGCAATTGCTTTAGAAACGCCTATATCGTTATTGTTCTCACTGTAGAAAAATTAGCCAATAGATATTAATTTGTACCAACGTGGTACTAGACCTGACATCTGAAATATTACACGAACTCATAGAGAGTAAGATTTTAATAAATGACTTCTGTCTAATATTGCCTTTCAGAAAGGCATTTTTCTTGTTGTCAATCCACAATTAGAAGTGCGTGTCATTATTTTGCTTCATTTAGAGTTTGAAGCAAATTGTCAATTATTTCCACAATATTTGGAAAACTACCAGGCAAGGTTTTGTTTATTCAGTCCTTTTTTCCTTTAGAGATTCTTATTCTATGAGATCATTATATGATATAGGCTATTAATCTTCTAGTGTATTTTACCCACATGTCCAGCGATAAAAGCATATAAAACTTCACAAAATAAAGCGTGCAATCTATTGAATCTTTGGTTTGATTAAAGTTTGAAAATGCTGGTTTCTTTCTTGACTTTAGGCCACCTCAATATTTGTTTTTCCAAACTTACCAATGTGTCTGTTTGATGGACTTCTGGCATACATTTCTCAGATGATCAGATGAAGTTGAAGGCCTGAAATCATGGTCAAATCTGAACACTGCAAATGAAACTCAAAACTTTTTTTGAAAAATTCTGCACTAAACTGATTTCCAACCCAAAAGGGGTGACTCCGAGGCCAATATTGAAGAAACTATAAGCTAGAAGGAAAAAATTTGAGAAGAAAATACTCTAATATTTTCATATTTGCTCATAGTTAGCAGCGATTTTAAGAAGTCAAAAAGCGGCAAACTTAGGGCCCTTTTTTTCATATTTTTTTATCTTTAAAGTAGAAACATGAAATTCAATATAAAAAATATGTTTAGTTACATTGTTTTTATTCTTTATTTTTAAAATAACTTTTATTATTTATGAAAAAAGTGGAACTGAAAATATTCACTTCCACTTTTTTTTAAAAGTAACTTTTTGGAAACTCGAACAACTTTTTAGAAAAGTAACTTTTTAAAGGTATTTCTTGCTGTAAAGAATAAAAAATAATAGTAGCTACCAAACATATTTCTGATGTTAGAATTGTAAAAAGATAAAAAGCAATAGTAATTACCAAACATGTTTTCCTTGTCAGAAATGTAAGGAAAAAAAAAAAAAGAAAATAGAATTTCTGTTTCAATTTTTTTTTTTTTTAAAAAAGTGACAGTAATGCTAAATGCAGCCTTAACTATTTAAAGATAGCAGTAGAATTAAGATTTTTCCAGACTTTTTTCTAAGAATAATTAGAAAGATTACAAAGGACCTTGAGAAGAAAAGAAAGAATCAGAGGAAACAATAAAAATGTAAGGGGTTGTTGGCCAAGCAATATGGTTCCACACATGGCTAGCTCGATTTTGATGCAGACCTGGCTGAATATGCATATCTTAACAAGCCTCAACTGGTTAATCCCCATCTCTTTGTTGCTTCATTTGTTTGTTCGCTTCAAGGACTAACCACTCGTGGATGTGGACAACTTCTGTTACATAGAAAGAACTTTGTTTCTACTGTAGAAATAAGTGCGATACGTGTCAGAACTTAATGATCATGTTTGATGTATCATGCGTGTAAGGTTGTTCAATGACATGCTGCAAAGTCATCATCGACTAAACATGAATATCAATGTCTGCTATGGATTATGCTCATCGTCACAATGGAAAGCGGAAACAAAATTTCTACTTTGCAGTGGAGTTAAACCATGCCAACAACTCACTCTATAGGTGCATTTGGAAGCGGAATGCCAGGAATAAAAGCTAGGCTATTCCACTAAACGCCAAACTCTTATCCCATGCACTCTAGAATACATGATTCTGGTCAAACTTGGAGTAAACCCGATTAACCTGGTTAACATGGTATAAACTTCTTCACCAAGAGAGGTGTAGTTTATTCCATGGTATGCTTCCCTTTCCTTTCCCAAAAATGCCCACAATCCCCCTTCTTCTCACAATCTCTTCTCTTGCATGATCTCTCTCCCATGACTTAGAGGTGTAGTTTATTCCATAGTCTTTTTCCCTTTCCTAGAAATGCCCTCAATCCCCCTTCTCTCTCACAATCTCTTCGCCCTTATGATCTCTCTCCCATGACATCCATTATGGCGTCTTTGACGTGACACTGGTGCCATCATTAAAGAGACAATCAACATCAATGGGACAACCATCATTGGTGAGACCACTGCTATTCGGCGGCTCCACCAAGGATGTTGGTGACATCACTGAGGATTGGTGACTAATGAGACCATTGCTATTCAGTAGCTCCACCAAGGATGTTGGTGGCATCATCGAGGATTGGTGACTATCTTCTCATCAACATGGGGAGGAGTCCTCGGCGTGACCAAATGAGGAAAGTGTCCAAAATCAAGATGGTTTTTATCATTCTTGACACCCTCAATGACACTAGCAATGCTGTTAGTGGTTGCCACCCTAAGATCGACGGCAACATCATCATCACCATGATCATCATCCTCGATAATGTCATTTTGGCTAGCTCCTGATATAATATGGTATGGGTTGGAATCGTACCGAACCGACTCATACCGCCACCTTCACCATCACTGGAGAAAGGAGAGAGAGTGAGGGAGAGAGAGGGTTGTTGGAAGAGGGCCATCGTCGTCAAAAGAAGAGAGAGAGAGGGGGAGAGAGGAGCATCCTTTTGAAGTTGAGAAGCCCTCTGATCATGACTATCAGGCAATGTTGTTGATGCAGTTGGTCATTTGTGATTAGTAAATGAATGATTAGTGATGGGCGACAGAGAATGGCAGTGGGCGACAGACGAAGAGTGAGGATTAGGGTTTCATGAGGGGTGTCGGAACATTCTCAAAAGGGTGAAGCTGAAGACTTGTTTTAATAACTGATCGTTTAAAAAATGGGTTGAACTTGAACCCGATAATCCGATTAATTGATAACATACCCGATAAGGGAACCATTTTTAAAGGGTGAACTAATTTGGCTTCTGACTGATATGGCTTGGTTCGCCTTGAACTGACCAATTCAGGACAGTTCAGCTTTCCTTAGGTCCAAGATAAAGGTTGGATTGGTCACCCTTGTCAACATCCTACACTGGACAACTCTAGGCATCATTGTTGAGGATCACACCTTCTTGATACTTTGTTAGAGAGTGGTTTAACTATATCACTTAAATCAGATTATGCATATAGTTGTAATAAGATACGACAATATTGGGATCCTTCTCCTCTCATCTCTCTCTCTCATTTTGATATGTATAATTTGCAATGATTTGGAATTGCTTTATTTAGATATGTTTATAACTTTATTAGTATGCTTATTTTTGAATGATTTAGATAATAGTTTGCTTATGAAGTTATCATCTTTGATCTTAATCTTAAAACTCCATTACTATTGAGTTTTCAAATTTTCCAATAATTTCTTTGCCATCTTTTTCAATGTGGGTGATATTGGTTTTATTTCTAGAAAGAAATTATGGCCTGTTTTATTTGAAATGGTGTGATTTTATGGCTCCTATGTGCCTTTTATTATATTATTATTTTTATTGAAGCAATAATACCATTGTCCTAGCACAGAGAGCAATATCATAATATATTTCTATTTTCTTTATGTTTAATTACTATTTTATTTATGTAAGTAGGGGTTAGTTTTTTCTAATTTACCAAAAAAAAGGACCTTTAACCTTCTCATTTCCATTTTTTTAACCAAACAGCATTCAGACTTAACCTCAAGAATAACTTATTCTATTTGGCTTATTCCATTTAATCCTTGAAGTGACTAGAATATAAAGGATTAAGAGTTAAAATATTTCAATGATGCTATTTTGCTTCTAAATGCATCCTAAAATTTCTCTAAGCAGGTATTCCCTACTACTGAGAACAAACTTAAATCTTAGGTTAACTGAATCATAGACTAAACCAAGATCAATTTTCTTGCCAATAAATTAAGATCTAATTCCTTGTCTTCGATCCACCTATTTGAAACCTAAATTTGCAAACTGTCCCCTTGGAACAAAAGAAAACTTGACTCTACAACAAAAAAAATAAAAAATAAAAAAGAGTAATAGGAGATGACATTCATTTTTAAAAGTTCACCTTTTCTAGTTGCTTCTCATGGCATGAATAGCAAAACTTTTTTAAACTTTCTTTTTGCTACTCATTGAGGGAGCGTATCATTTTTTTGGTAAAAGATATCATAGTTTTTTTTTTTTTTTGCTAATTAAATCTAGAATGCTTGAAGAATTTATATTTTCATGTATCTGGACACATAGTGCATGCATACAAATACATGTAGGTGCAAGTTTTGTTGCATATACACAGAACTTGTTACATCAATTGCCTAGTTCTACTTCTCTGTTTTTATTCAAATGCTATTCTACTGCTTGGTTTAATTTACAAGATGGTTGTTGCAATGATAAAACTCATCATATCTGCTGCATAAAATGTGGTGCCTTTCTGAATATTTGCTGTGACTAACAGGTGGATCTCATTCAGGGCTCTTAGTTCAAGTAGCTAGTTTGCCAAATTATGAATGCTTCCTAGTAAAATACTAGAGTTAGTATGAAATTGGCTATGAAAAACAGTTAATTATCATACCTGGCAGCAGCCATCCTTAATATGAAATATAAATCTTGGTAGTTGGTTATCTTTTACTTTTTTTTTAAAAAAAAAAAAATTTGAATTTTGTACTTGAACTTTGACTATTTTTAACCCTTGTCTAGGCTTTTTAAGTAGGGATGTTCCTGTTGCATCAGCTTTAGAATGGACATTTGTTCTGGTATATTAGTTGCAGTTTGGTATATTTTCATATTTGGGGAACCTTGTGTCACTGTTTAAATTTGAAACATGGTCGGTTCCATTGATATGCTCATGTGACATGCTATCTATAGATTGGAGAATGGATCATCTTCTACCATATGCCTCCATTTCAAATTTGAATTATCAGCTTTGCTGGATTGGGATTGAGAATGATACTGACATACTCTTAATCATAGTGTATCTGATTCAGCTCTATTGCATTTGATTTTACTTAATTGTCATTAATCTAGTGAATGTGCCTTGTTATAGCAACGTTACCTGAATAGGCCCATCGTTGAATTTGAGATAGCAGCAAAGGAGGAGATGAAAACAATTGAACTGCGTCTTGCAAAGCTTTTCGAGACCCAGGCCAGAACAACCCTGTCTGTGACTGCACAACTACCTGTCAGTCAATCAAATAAACCTGGAGGTATTAATCACAGCATATGCTTTATGTTTCTGACTCACAACTGCTTCCTCACTTGATATTGGTTATGCTTGCTTGATGGTATTTTCTGTTATTTTCTCATGTCTAAAGGGTCTGTGCAGAAGCAGGTGCATGCTGATGGAACGTGTTACCAATATGTTTATGGTAACAAAGGAAGAAGTAGTGTTCATTCTTTGTTCTCTGCAATTGTCTTACTTCAGTTCTTTATCATTTCCATGATAACCCAGCCAAAATCATTTTTCTTTGGTTCTCTTTTGAATGGTCATTTTTTGTTGGTTAATTGGCTTCGCTCTCAAGAGTAAGAGAGGGTGGGATCGCTTGTTGTTGTTGTTGTCATGCAGTATTACTGTGACAAGGGGGAAAGGGAAGATAAAAGGAATGGTGGAAAGGAGGAAGACAAATTGTGGCATTGGCGTGGTCCATTTCTGTCACATGTTTGTCTCAATTTTTCTCACATCCTTTTTCTGCATGTTTTCTTGGTGTCTGACCGTCAAGATGTTCTTCCTTTTACATTCAAAGGGTTTCTCAGCCTTTCTTTTGTTGTTGTGTGTGTAGTGTTACACATTTATTTGTGGTTCAGGTGACTTTTAATGCATGCATACAAGCAAGGCATTGCTTCCAAACAGGTAGGTTTTGACCATTCATGGATCAAAACATCAATGCACCAGAAGGGCATTGTCTAATAATCCTTGAACCAATTGAAAATCATAATTGAAAATTCTACCATTGCTGCTTTGGAATGCTGCTTTGTATTCCATAATTGAAATGAAATTCATAATTGAAAATTCTACCATTGCTGCTTTGCATTCCATTCTGTCTAATAGATGTTATTGGTTAGAGTTTGTGGAATGTCTGGAAAAGCTTTGTATCAACTATTGATGGTTGTACTAGGATTCTAGTGTTTTGTTAATCACAGCATTATTGTGTATTTCTATCATAATTCTGGTTTACATTTTACAATATGCTGATCCTCCCAAGGTAAATTATGACCTTTCTTTCTTTTGATGTTCTTTTTGGTTTTTGGGTGTTTCTTAATTCAATCTTTTCTTCTGTCCACATTCTCTACTTTGGTAACAGGTTCCAAATTCATTCTTCCTCAAACTTGAACTGTTTTGTGTTACTTAAACTCGCCTCTACTTAAATGAGTTGGATCGTTTTAATCTCTTAGTTACTTGGATAATTGCATTACATGTCCTTTTAAGCAAGCTTGCATTTGTAAATAATTTGTACAGATTTAGTTTCTTCTCTTTTATTGGCGCTGAAGACATATCAGTCATAAATTCATCCAAGCATAACCAAAATTCACTGTTCTATTTCTTGCCAACAAAAGCATTTATTCAGCAAGAATGTATAGCTGAGTTTATTTGATGTTGCTGACTGGATCTAATTGATCCTACATCTCTTTTTTTTTTTTGCAAATTTTTTGACTGAAAAAGATCGTATTGGCATAATTGGAGCACATCTTACAGCTGTTGCTAAGGCATCTGCCAATAAGTCCCCTGAAATTTCAAGTAATGCTCGACGCACTCGCCCTCCAATCACAACCCATGTGTTGGATGTTGCTCGTGGCACTCCTGCATCAGGAATGGAGGTACACCTGGAGATGTGGAAGGACACCCACCAGCGTCCAACATTCACAGACCGAGACTCTAGCATGTGGATGTTCCTAGGTTCTTCAGTCACAAATACTGATGGTCGTGGTGGTCCTTTGATGGGCATTGTTGATTATATCACTGCTGGGTTTTATCGAATCAGTTTTAATACTGGCAAGTATGTGCCCTTTGGCTTCTTTCCCTATGTTAGCATAGTATTTGAGGTCAGGGAGAACCAAAGTTCAGAGCATTTTCATGTCCCTTTGTTGTTTTCACCATTCTCCTTCACTACATGTAGGGGGAGCTAGACAAGGAATCAGTGTTGTATGACTACACTTCAAATAACAAGGTTAGAGAACTGTTGAGGTGGTGCTTGGTTATTTATATTTGTAGCAGGAGCACATATGACTGCATTACTCCGGCTGGTTTGTATAATGTGACCATGATGAACATCTATCTGCTGTGCCTTCGGTGGCTGGCGTATCTGGGAGATCTATTCAGGCAACAGTATGTAACGCCCGTCTTGCTGAAGTATTTTGTTTCGTGCATTGACTTTATGCTGGCTGAGGAGGTCGGAGTTGCTGATTGCATTCACAATCCAGAGTACCAGGTCATTTATACTGGCTGAGGAGGTGGGAATTCCACTCATTAATTGATCATACTCTATTGAGACAGCTATTACCAAAAAAAACATCAAAATAAATGGGTTTCATGCTCTAAAATAGGGCAATCATTAAGATAATTTTTTGAAATCAAAAAAATAAAAAATAATCTATGGTCTGTAATCTAATAAGTTAGACGAAGGGAAGGCTTATGAAGTTCTCATGTTGGTTTGATTCTGGAAAAGAAAAGAAAGAAAAAAAAGACTGAAAAACAGATCCTATGGATGAAGTGGGGAAAATATTAGATGCTTCCCTTGTTTGCATGCTGTAAATTGAAATAGCAGTCTAGGTAGAGAGCCAAAATAATTAAACTATTTCTGTGGTCAACTTGTAAAATTCAAGATTCTGGAACATGTCACAAAGGCTAGAAAATTCTCAAATTCCAAGAGTGTATTCAAATTAAAAAATAACTCCATTCATACTTATGAAAATATACTAGGTGAACACACTTTTTATTAAATTTTTGGTACTGATTAGCAATATATTGGCCATTATGTGCATCAACATAGTGCCTAGAGGATGGAATATCTGTAATGATGCCTCGGACAAACACCAATCTAAAGTAAAAGTAGGAGAACCTTCATATGATAAAGATTACGCATAATTCCAGCACAAAATGTTTTATAAGAGTCAATGCAATTTAATTCCATACGATTTCCACGCAGAATAGAGCAGAGACCAAGAAAGTTAGGGCGCAAAAAAAGCTCACTTCTCTCGTGAAGCTTCAATCAAGAAAACATTGGTTCAAAAGTGTCTTCTATACTTAGAAAGAAGGAATTTATTTACTTTCATTCCTTTATATCCTTGTAAAATAAGGCAGAGAAGGATCAGCTAAGAAACTTAGTGAAAAATACCTCATATCATTCTCTTGTACTCTTAGGAGCTCCAATCAAAAGATTATAGGTACTAGCAATATCATTGATATACGTACTCAATGCTACTAGAGAGATTATCTATTTACTCTCATTTCTTTTTTGTCCATAGTAGCTATAGCTACATTATAAATGCCACAAGGGTCAAATGACCATAGAATCTTTCTAATATATGCAAATAACACCTCCTCGGTCTATATAATACAAATCTTATGAATTTTTTGATTTTGAAATTAGAGCATTTATACCTTTAAAAAAAATAAAGAAATTGGAGCACTCATCCACATTATTTTTGTGTTAGTAACCCTTTATCTGTAAAATCCAGCATAACTAACCTTTTCTTATTTCATTTTTGTTATTAGATAAATGATAAGGTATGCTATATGATTCTTATCCTAGACGGCGAAAGAAACTTTCTTATATAACATAAACAATACCTCATTGAATAGACATTGTGAAGAAGAATAATCTTCAATAATGTATAAATCAATAAATCCTCAACTTTAAAATCTTAGCCTTATTTAAACAAGTGAAGAAAATATTAGATGCTTTTAGTATTTAATTGAGTTTTTTCATTATTTCCTATTGTAAATTGAAATAGCATACTAGGAAAAGAGCCAAAATAATTAAGCCATTTCTTTGATCAACTTGTAAAACTGAAAATTGTGGAATATATCATAAAGCCTAGAAAATTTGCAAATTCCAAGAGTGAAGATTCAAATTTAGAAATAATTCCATTTGTATCTATAATATATTAAAATATTCTAGGTGAGTTGAATGACACACTTCTAGCATCAATTTAAAGCCAATATATAATAGGATTTTGATACAAATTTATCATAAAAGTTATGCATATGTCCACCACAAAATGTTTTGAGGAAGAGCATTTACCACAAAACCCTTTCTATCTAACAAAAAAAAGATTAATTAACAAATATTCCTTTTTAATTACTAATTATAGCTAAAAATGGATGTTATGTAATATTTGATGCAAACTTTTCATCTTGCCTCTCCTCTCTCATTAGAAAAAGGAGAAAAATAAAGAAAAAAATATAATTCAGGTAAGAAAAAAGATATTTATTAATTAATATTTTCTTTTATTATCAACAAATCAATGACCAAATGAATATTTTTTAATAGTCAAATGGACATTATGTAGCTTTTATTTTAGATGTTAAGATAAATATTCTGATATATATGTTTTGTAATACATCTTTTTATATAAAGCCACGTGGAGGAGAGGAGCCATTTTTTCGGCTTTAGATTTAATGTTTAATACCTTTCTAGATCTTTCTCTTTCTTTATATAAAATCTATCCCATCATCATCCTTTCCTCAATTCCCACTAGTCTTCTACAAATCCTCTTTTAGGCATAGTATAGTTCATTCATCTGCATTTTTCCTTCTTTTAAGAGAAATCTAGTTATGAAAAGAACTTTGTAGTTTCCTAGTTTCATCATCAAAGTGGCTTGCTTCATGCATAAGATCACCAACGCCTTGTCTTGAAGGATTTGATTTACTAGCCTAGAGGTAATTATAATTAGTATTAATTTATTATTTTATATCTTTTTTTATAACATAAGAGGGAAAAGATTTGCTTTTATATATCATGATTGAATGGAAGGCACCCTTAATGTAAGGTGGTTAGTATTGTTGGTTGCATGGGCTTTGGCAGAGTCCATAAGGGGATCTTGTAATTTTGATTTAGAGGTAAATCTATTCTTTTAGGTATAGATAATGGCATGAGTTGATAAGAATAACGCTACAACATTATCACCAAATCTATGAGCCTTTTGATAATCATAAAAATAATTCTTCTAGATGGCAATTTTGTTATCGTAGATAGCAAAGATTTGAAATTGAAATTGATAGAGATCAATTCATCATCATCTCTCTCTTTTTACATGTATACAGTATGACCTCCTCAGTTTAGACTTTTCAACCTGTTTCTAAGTATTAAATGTCACCTGCATCGAAGTTAATGTAATTTGTTATATCCAATAGATACAATAGAGTTAAATCAAGTGTGTTCATGCACCTTTTCATCCAACTTATAATTTAAGGGCAAGGTACAGAAATTAAGGATTATCATAAAGATAGTCTCCATCGGTAAGGTCAAACAATCTCAATCAAAGTTGTATCGGAGCAATCGTAGCGCAAATCTTTCCTTCTTTGGATAGTAAGTTTATTGCTGACTAACAAAGCTTAAGTAAAAAGCTAGACCCACTTTAGAATTAGAATTCCAAATAGGAGAAGTCATGGGATGCATTGAAGTTTTGATGGTGAATTATTTATGTGCTAACCACTGTTTTTATTTTTGGTCATTTGCTTAGGTCATTGATAAAGAATTAACTCTCAGTTAAAGGAAGCTTTTTGGCATTGCCATGCCAAGATCCTTAGATCATCGCTTGAGGGGTGACTCTTCATCTCTTTTTCTTAGCTATACCATTACTCTTTTCTCATATTTTGTCTGTTTAACTAATGAACATTATTGTGCTTGAGCTAGTTCATTACAATTTATAGTCTTCCTCTCCTTTGCTCTACATTCACATCCCCTTACTTTTTCCTAATTATATATTTATCTTTTTCTTTTTAGTATTTTATTTATAGAATAGAAAAGGCTATACATATATGTAAATTTTTATTAGATAATTTGTTACATGCAAGACATCTCTCTCTTCTCAAGTCTGCATCCCCTCCTCAAAAATGAAATTTGCTATGGGGATAAATGATGGAGGACTAGCCATGTAGTTGCTCCCTAGGATTACTGCAATAGTTCAAACTCTAACAGTGATCCAACTCTAAATGTTAAGTTTGTAGTTGGAAATTGCACAATGGAAGATGAGAAGTATGTATTCCAAATTAACTAGTTGCTATTATTTTATGAGCATAAGAATTTTGTGAGGTCAATAAGGTTCATTTAGATCTATGCGATCTTAAAATAATATCAAATCTTACAATGTAAATGATAAGTATAATGTATGTTCATTTTCCAAATCAACATATTTTGTGTTTGAATTATCTTAGATTTTTACGAGATGTTTTAATAATTTTAATGAAAAAACTCTACATATTCATTGCATGAGAGTTTATGGACCTCATCTATATGCAACATTTTCAAAATGCTAGTTAAACTATTCATGGCAAGAAATTTTGTGCAAGCAAATATATTCAAAATAAGAAATTTTTGGACCGAGCCCTTTATTCAAATATTGCATTGAGCAAAAGTGAGCATCTACTTTGGAGTTTTTTTTCTATTTTTTTAAATAAAAAATAGCTCAAAGATCTATAATATTTATTATTTTAATTTTAAAAATGCCATTATTAATGGTTTTGGTCATCCCATTATGTTATATTTAATAATAGGTGCAAAAGTAATAATTAATATAATATATACCTCCTGTTATAATAATCTGTTATGATATAATTATTGACCATCATTTTCACTCATCTTCCCGTGGATGAAATGAAATTTTTTTCAAAATTCAAATTTTTTTCATTAAATTTTCCTCACAAAATGATTGCATGGTCTAAGAAATAATATTTCTATTTAATGAAAAATGGATAGAGGGATAATGCCATTACTTTCATGTTGGTGCCTATTATTTTCCATTCTAACACTATTATAGTATTTATTATTTAAATATTAAGGATTTGAAAAAGCTATTTTTTAAGGTAAATATTAGTTGGCCCTCTTGAATCATTGCGAGGTTGAATAATAGTTTTGGCGTGCTTCATTACAATTACATAATGCATTATTTAAAACTTTGATGAGTGATATTAGATTAGATCTAATGTATTAGAACTCATTTTTGTTTCAAGTTAAAATTTTGTTATATATCTGCATTGTTAAAGAAATGGGTCTTGTTTGACTTTGAGTTGTGAGCGACACAAGTCTTTAAGCTAGATGGAAGTACAAAAAAATCCTTTGTCTTATTTGGCATGAATAAATTTATTTAAAATCATTTATATTTTTAAATTTTTTTTTAATAAGGTGTACAAATAAATTTATTCAAAAATTAGTCATAAATATCAAGCATTTAATAGTTAATCATATAATAATAATTGATTGAAAATAGAAATTCTATATTTAATTAAGTCAATTATAAATATCCCAATATATCCAACGTATCATTATTTTTAACATATTCTTGAGCAATCATTCAGACTCTAGAAGTTAAAGAATATAAGAATAAAACTACCATTGTATATAAATATGTAGGGTGGCATGCATGCATCATCAGATTGGATCGGGTCTAACACTTTCGAATCTCCATCCGAATCGGAATGTCCGACCTTTCATCAACGGTTCAGGACTAAATCGAGCCTAGCGTCGGTTTGTAGGTGTGAATCACAGCCATAATTTGGTCCTGGATCTTCTTCTATATTTTCGAGACCGATAAATCGTTCGGCGACGAGTTATGGCCGGAGACGAGGAAGAGAGGGCGAGGCGATCAGCCTATCGAAGTATCGCTCTAAATCTACTTCTTCTCAAAGAAAAGGTGTTCAATCCAAAACCTAATTCAATTTCAGGAAAAAAAAAAAAAAAAAAAATCATTGTGGTTCGCCTTCTCGGAAACTAGGGTTTAGGTAATTCGTTGATTTTGGTTTACGCTAATTATTTTACTTCTGTTTTTGGTTTGCACTCTTATGATAAATTATGCCGAGAGGGTGGAGTTTTAGAGTGCATCCATTCTTGAGCCATTAATTTTGTTCCAAGAAATCTTTCATATTCTTCCCCCTTGATCCATAAACTAACTCTCTTCACATAATTGCACAGCATGCTAAACCAAAGTTAGATTTTATTGTTTTTGTTTTTGTGCACTGAAAAATTGAATTTTGATCAGGATTGTATTGCATTTGATTTGCAAATCCTGGATTTGTTTAAGGAACGAACAGGACGAGGTTTTATTTGATTTTTATCCTTTCCTCAAGTGACTGATTTTTCTGATATCAATGAGACAGTGGGTTATAATTAGAATGACTTTAATTTTCTTTTCTGCTTCTTGAATGATAATTCAACGTTATGTTTAGAAATGTGCAATCAATTATTTGGTCTGTATTATTCTTGGCTTTGAAGCTATCAAAATATGTGCCTTCTTGCAATTGCCACAGCTTGGACAAGCTGAAATATTCTTTCTTTTTCTAGTTTCGTCCCAGTTTATGATGAACATTTACAATGGACTAGTTCTTACCATATTTGTGTGCTTCGTATGTTATCCACGCTTAGCTTTGCATTATAAGGTCCAGACCTACCAATGAATGGGGAATCACTATTTGACAGACTAACTACCATGAGAGACAACAGGTTTTTCTTTGTTTTTCCCTGGACAACTTCTCAATTTCATTACCATCCCTAACAACCTCATGAAGCACTTGATGCTAACATCTACTTAATGACAATGAATGTTGCGCTGCCTTAATGGCAGATGGTAGGTGTAATCGTTTTTGATAGCATGCAAACAACACTTTCTCATTGTATAAACATTGCAAAGAATTTTATATTACTAGTTAGTTGTTGACAATGAATGTTATTAAGTACGAATCGCTTGAAGCGTAGGAGCATTCTCTAATTCAAAATTAGAGCCCTCTGTAAAACTTTCCGCTTAATCAACACCTCTTCATTCCTCTCCATTTTCAAAAGTAGACTACTTTCTTTTTGAATATGACGGTGTTTGGTCATCTAGTTCCTCTTTCACTGAAGGAATACTTAGCAATGAGGTAGAGGGCCTCACACTTCTTACTCCCCAGTGCCAAGAGCTACTTGATGTAGAATCACCAATACCTTACAAAGGAGGAATTGGCCTGTCATTCTTAAGATAATTAGAATTTGTTTGTATTTTGTGTTCTTGGATGTTCCTCTGCTAGGCAAGAAAGAAAGAGGCAGTATGTTCTTACACTCCTTGCATTGACCCATGCGTTGTTAGTATGCCTACTTGGATCTTTTATTTTTGGCTTTGTCACATCCATTGTATGGAAATTAGTGGACACATCTTGATAAAATGAATAATTTGCTGATGCTTGGTGATCATTTTCTGATTCCTGTGTAGAACTAACCCTTTTTTTCAATATATTTCTATTTAGACAATTGTTAGGATTCCAGAGTTTATGGTAAAGAAATTATTGCACATAAATAAGATGTCCACTTATGTGCAGTATTTATGCAATCAGTTATTGGCATAAATGCTAGAAAGGACGTATGTTGTTTAGGAATATATATATTTTGGCAACTGCAATTTGTTTTTTATTCTTCTTTCTTTTTTCTCCTACAAGTTTCATATCATAATCCATTGCTGAGAAAATTGTTGATAACATGTTACATTATGGGAAGACTTTTGGGGGTTCAATGTAGTTCTACTGTTTACTCTATTTCAGAGTTATATCATGCAGCTTTCAAGCTCAATGCTTCTATTGCTTCATGATGGAACTGGAGATATCTGAGATAAAATATTAGATTCGAAGGCTCTCTCTCTCTCTCTCTCTCTCTCTCTCTCTCTCTCTCTCTCTCTGTGTGTGTGTGTGTGTGTGTGTGTGTGTGTGTGTGTGTGTGTGTGTGTGTGTGTGTGAATGAGGATAGCTTGAAATGTTACAATACCTACTTTCCACCATCATACCCTCAAGACTAGCAGATGTATCAATATAGAAAATGGCATTTTCACTGCTGACTCTATTACAAGTTTCAAAGCATTTCAATGGCTTGCTTTGAAAAGTAGCTTGCATAAAGGTGCTGGTGTGCTTAGTATGCTCATTATGCAGCTCAAGGATGGAGACAGCAAGCTACCTTTTCAATAATGTGCCTATTTACAAGAAGTCTTTGGTCTATATTGAAGATATGCCTCTAATTGAGAGGTGTAGGGCCTCTTAACCTTAATGCTTTTAAGATATCGAAATTCCCACTATAGAGTTGGTTGGGATCAACTTTTAATTACATCACGTTAGCAAATTTGGCATGAACGGCACGCCTGAATTTTTCCTAGAGGGAGAAAAAAACAAAAGGAAAAGTTAAATTAACACTGCTGTCCAAAAGACGCTTCACACCCTATAGATCCGGGAAAACTTATGCTCTGACAAAGTGATTGATGGTTATAGAAAACTTTGGAGTTCTTAGTCCTCCTTGTTGCAATCTGGGGCTTAGTGAGTTAATGTTGTTGCTTTCTTCATTGTTCTCCTCCCCTTTTATTGCATAATTTTTCCTATCTCTGTAGATATTTTATATATTCTTAGTTTGATTAATAAACTGGGGAAGTGCCTCAATTCATTGTTCCTCAGGAAAAAATAATTTTTATGTGATCATGTCATCTAACTGATAAGAGTGGGCATGTTTAAGTGTAGTATATATAGTTCTTTGAGATGAAAATTGCTACCCACCGACTGAGCTTCATCTCGCACGAGAACTTATCAGCTTTGTTCTTCATATAACTGTTCGCTTTATTCAATAAAAACACACATAAAGATATAACGTGAGAAGTCAATAAATTCTCTCCAATGGTGGCATAAGAAACTAAAATGGTTTGACTGCATCTATTTTTCATCCATTGACTTGCTTTATTGATAACATTTTGAATATTTTGAAGAGAAAGTGTAGTATATTAACTACCTTATTTATAATAGCAATAATCATTCGATCACTTTGGAGAAATATTGTAGACTGGTCACACATATCTATAATTTTTAGTGTAACCATGCCATTTTTTTTTTTTTTTTCCGAGTGAACGACTTTCTAGTTTTTGACTATCATAGGCTTCTACAAGCATATCAATAAGAAATTTTTATATATTTATTTTGTGCGCATCGAAATTGTGATTAGGTTTTATGCAATGCATGCGGACTGCATTATTGGGGCACGTTGAAAACGAAAAGCGCACACGGTTACTCTTCGCCGTCCTTAATAACAAGCACAGATCCTTAATACCAAACCATGTCTGTTTTCTTATTTTCAATATTTATCTTCTATCTACAAATCTAGCCCAGATAAAAAAATTTTTAGATGCTCTTTTTACGCATGAAAATATTGTATGATAGTTTGGATGGAATACATTATTTATTTATTTATGTTTGGTGCCTTTGTCATGGCAAGTTTATTCAACTAAAGGCAGTACAAAACCAATATTGTCAGTCATATTTAAACTTAAAAATAGTGTGAATAATTATGACGATTTCGCTTGTAGATGTGGTTAGTCATTCAACATGGCAACGCGACGGCTAGGCTACTTTTCATATGCTCTGCGCTTCGAGTTTTTCAGACTCCCTATTTTACTACCACCAATGCTGTGCCTTGCATTCTTTATTTTCTGGGATGCTGTTCTCTTTGACGCTCGCCTCCTCCGCTCCTAATTGTATAATAATCCTGGTGCCTGCGATCCTCCCGCAACTCCATTTTGATATTTTAGTGCTGGAGTGGAGACCAAGATTCCCTCCTCCTGGGTAGTCCAATAAACTGGACTTTTTTGACAAACGCTTCTGGTGGGAAGGAGACAAAAGGAAAGCTGTTCCATTGACACCTCGCTCTGGCGGGGGCCATCGCACCCCTGACCAGTCAACCCCTTTGACTCCACTGGTTTGCCACCCGGGCCCCGCCAAAACCCGAATCCCTCAATCCTCGCCATCGGTTTAAATCCCCACTAGACACTAATTAATTCCCCCCTAATCTGACTGGCTGGCGATTAAAGCGGATTAGGACGAGGTGGGTCTCCGAGGGCAGGTGCCTTGCTCTTTACCCACATGTCACACGGAGAGAAGGAAAGAGCCCGACTTCCCCCACCGCTCCTTTTTCATGCTGACGCGCTCTCTTGGGTTCTCGTCGTTTCCCGGACTCTCCCCCCTCCCGACCCTAATCCACTGAAACGAAAAGTACGAACTGAAATCGGAGTTCCACGGAGGACAGCGCAGAGCAGCCACTGAACTCAATTGACCTGCAGGCTTCCCCACTTCTCAGAAGCTAACCCGGGGAGGGAAACGGATCTGTGAACGGAGCTCCGGGAAACGGATTAATTCTTACAGGAACTGGCGCCTTTTTTGATTCAATGCGCGAATTCCATTTTCCTTTTCGTCGAATTCCGGGGAGTTATCTTACTTGGGGATGCGACAAAGCCTCGTGCTCTTTGACTCCGTGACGCCGACGTCGCTGCAGATCTCCGATCTCGGCCGTCGGATCGAATCGGTACGTTCCCACGTGCCGTGGAGATGCCGGTGCGATTGGTTGGGCCCTAGGCTCCCCTTTCCTCCTCGGTCCCGTCGCCCCACTCGAGATGACCGTAATGCCCTCGAACCTGACCGCCTCGGCTGTAAATTCGCTAAAATCCAGGGGCGAGAAGAGCCGAACAACGTTGACTCCTTTCGCCGACTTCGTGACACGTCATCGCTCGCCGCGCCACGTCGGTAGTGTTCCGAAGGCGTGAACCGAAGAGGAGCAGAGGAAAACCAGCAGCAGAGAGAGAGAAGCTCACACTCGCTTCCTTCTAACATTTTTCCCCCAACTAATTAAAAATTAATATAATTTTAGAATAGATCGTAAAAAAAATAAATAAATAAAAAACGTAAGGCCAATAAAGACCTCGTCGGCTCTTCTCCGGAGGAAGAGAAAGAGTGAGACAAAGAGAGAGAGTCGGATTTCAAATGTGATGGGGAGCGGCGCCTCCCGTCTCCTCCGCGTGCCGTGCCTGCGGCCCGCCGCCGCCGGTGCCGGCGAGGAGAGCCCGCCGGAGTTCGATGCAGGGCCGCTGGACGAGGCCCTCGGCCACTCCTTCTGCTACGTCCGCTCCGCCAGTCCTGCCCACTCCCGCTCCTCTTCCGCCTCCTCCCCAGCCGCCGCCGCCGCCGAGACCGTCTTCAAGTCCATCTCCGGCGCCTCCGTCTCCGCCAACTCCTCCGCCCCCCTCCCTGTCTACGAAGCCACCGCCGCCGCCCGCTCACAGGCCGCTGGTTTCCGGAGCTCCGCCTCTTTCTCCGCCATCCCCCTCCAACTCTCCTGCGGCGGTGGCGGCGGCGGCGGGGGGGGGCCGGCGTCGGGGCCGCTCGATCGGGGGTTCTTCCTCTCTGGGCCGATCGAGCGGCGGGCTCTCTCGGGCCCGCTCGACGCCGTCCCCTTCTCCGGCCCGCTAGTAAAGAAGAAGAGCCGGGGTATCTCTAGAAGGTTCCGGAAGCCATCCCTCTTCCGCCGGAGCCTCTCGGAGAAGAACCGCCCCTGGGTGGTCCCCCTCCGGAACTTCACCGCCCGGCGGTGCGACCCCGAGGACGCGCCCCCTCCCGCCGGTGGGAATGTCCAGTGGGCCCACGGGAAGGCCGGGGAGGACCGGGTCCACGTGGTCGTGTCGGAGGAGCACCGGTGGCTCTTCGTCGGGATCTACGACGGGTTCAATGGTCCCGAAGCCCCTGAATTCCTCGTGGGCAACCTCTACCGCTCGGTTTTCGACGAGCTCCGGGGGCTCTTCTGGGAGGAAGTGGAAGAGGAGGCAGTCTCAGAAGAGGGGATTGACAAGAAAAAGGTCACCTTCCAGGAGGATTCGAAACCTGGGAGGCGCCTCTGGGAGTTCTTGGCAGAAGGGGACGGGGATGGAGAATTGGACTTCTCGGGCTCAGGGCGGTTCGCATTCTCTCTGTCCAAGCTGCGGGATGGATTTGGGAGCTGGCGGAAGGAGGGCAGGAGGTTCTGGTTTCCGAAGTGGAGGTATGAATCGGAAGAGAAGGCAAAAGAGACCCAAGAAGTTACCGAGCGGAGTAGCCGCAGGCGGAGGAAGGCGGGGCCTGTGGCTGACCATGGATTGGTGCTGAGGGCTCTTTTGCGGGCATTGGAGGTTACCGAGCTCGCGTACTTGGAGATGACGGACAGGGCGATGGACTGCAACCCTGAGCTGGCGCTGATGGGCTCGTGCCTGCTGGTGGTGCTCATGAGAGATGATGATGTGTATGTAATGAATGTAGGAGATAGCCGTGCAATTGTGGCGCAGTATAGGCCTCGAGGAACAGCTGAGAGGGGGAGGGATGAGAACATTGCCAATGAACAAGATGGAGGAGCTGGAGGGAATGAGGTGGGTGTGGAGATTGAGACACTGGGTCGAGAAGCAACAGAATTGGTCGCATTGCAGCTTTCAACTGACCACAGTACCAGCATTGAGGAAGTAAGTTCAGTTAAGAGAATGTATATTTGGTGAATTGTTTTACATATCCCTTATTATGCTTTGTGTGTGTGTGTGTGTGTGTGTGTGTGTGAGAGAGAGAGAGAGAGAGAGAGAGAGAGAGAGAGATTGTTGTTCATTAACAAAGAAAGAAGAACAATAATTTCTTCCTTCAAACTAAATGAACGAAACAATCTGTTCATAAGGCTGGATACATTTAACTATGTGCTCCAACTACATTTGGACGCATGTAAGAGTAAGCTTTTTGTGAACTCCTGCCTAGTATGTAGCATCCAAGAAATACTTCATGACTTGCAATGTTGTTCATGGCCGTGTCAGCGACCTTCCCATATATGTGAATTTTAGCTTTCACTTATGTAGAAAGACCATGGCAAGTTAATGAATGTACCTAGATCTTGTGCAGATGAGAATATAGATTTTGTGATTGAATTTAACTTTTATTCATGCATGCGTGCACACATTGTGATATATGTGAATATTGGCTTTTGCTTGTGTAAAACAAGAATACTGAGTTCATCACTGTACCTGGCCCTTGTATATAATGAGAAAACTGGTCTATAAATGTTTCCAGCCCTTATTGGCATTTGCATGTGCATATTCTTTTTGTTTGGTGCATATTATATTTCTTTGGTAATTTTTTCCCCTGTTACAGCATATCCTCTTTTGGTTTCACGAATTTTAGTTTCTGCAGGAAGTCCTCAGGATAAAGAAAGAACATCCAGATGACAATCAATGCATCGTCAATGACAGAGTGAAGGGACGTCTCAAGGTCACACGGGCATTTGGGGCTGGCTATCTGAAACAGGTAAACTTACTCTCATAAGTTTGCCTTCCATATGTTTCTAAAATGGGGGATCCAACCTCCTAAAGCCTAGATGACTGGATCTTTTATAATTCACAGACTAAGAACTGTCCAATCAATTTGGAAACAGTCTTCAGATGAAGGCTTCTTGTCCCTTTCCAATCTCAGATGGATGGGATAGACCTTCACTGTTGATGTTGTGGTCTGTAACCATTGTTCAGTATTAACTAATCATGAAGCAAGGCATCTTTTGTGAGTTGTTTCATTAGATGGGTTTGTTATGATAAAATTTATGAATATGTTGCATCATTTTCTCCTTCTGCATCTGGTTGCAGCCTAAGTGGAATGATGGATTACTAGAGATGTTCCGGAATGAATTCATTGGAACGGCACCATACATAACTTGTACACCTTCACTCTGTCACTATAAACTGGGTTCCAATGATCAATTTTTAGTCCTCTCTTCTGATGGCCTGTATCAGTATCTAAGCAATGAGGAAGTGGTTTTACATGTTGAAAGCTTCATGGAGAGGTTCCCAGATGGAGACCCTGCACAAAGTTTAATTGAGGAACTTCTTTTCCGTGCAGCCAAGAAAGCTGGTAAGATTTGTTTCTGAACTTCTCACCTGTTTGTTATTTTTAATGTTTTGATAATTCTGTCTACAATCACTGTTGCAGATTAATTCAACAGCCTTTTTCTGAGGGAACACTTAATCTGCCATATCAGTTTATTAGATGTGGGCAGATTATTAGATGTGTATTATCTGTTCTTGCATGAACGTAAATAACAATCCTTATCTCATCTATTTGAGCAGTTATTATGGATATTGCCTCACCACAACTGCTTATTCAAATGGAAAAGTGTTCTCATTTTTTCCACAATTCTTCCATCTAAGTCAGTTATTGACATTGTGTCCTGTTATTGTATTGCAGTTAGATGCTCAGATACAATTTATTATATTAATCATCATGTGGGCAATTGTAAATAAAAAAAATTAAATTAAATATATCATTTGGATGAGATCACTTTGATATAATATTACAAATGCATTTCAACTTATCCGCTAAACTTCTGTAGATAGTGAATTGCATGTGTTTTGGTTATGATTTTGGTACTTAACAAGCACTTTTAAAATGATTAAGGATGATGTGTAGGTTTCTAATACTTAGAAAGCAATTCAAAATATCTTCGTGGAGGAAAAAGCAGAGGTGAATCTAACATATCCTAGCATGCTAGTTGCTGCAAGTTTATCTTTGCTTATCTTTTATGGGCTTGTGTTTGTCTCCATTCTGTTATATGGTACATGATGGCATTGTATGTAGGTAGCTCTTGAAAGGCACAAGCATGGTGTGTGATTTTCTGATTCTTGGTTATACATTGATGCACAATGGGGCTTTGGCATTACTGTGAAAATGAATGATTTAAAGGGATCGGACACACATGCACTCACTCATACACTTATATCAAATAAATTGTCAGGATTTATAGAACATGATAAACCCATGAAACATTGGATCTACACTAATAGAATCTACTTGTTCCAGGAGCATGTGATTATGATCTGATCCAAGGTATGGACAAACTTAATATTGAATGGAAGAACAGAATGACATGATGATAATAATCTTGTATGGACGTACATGTTTTGAGTCATTAGAGGGCTGAGATCGGATAAAGAGAGGATATATTGGTGCATGTTTTAATTGATGATCCTTTAAAGCGCATGGATGGAAAATAACTGGTGGAAATAACTGGTAGGGCATTTAATTGTTCCTGTAGCATTTAGGGGATTTTTGTGATGTTGTTGAGACAGAATAGTTGAAAAGATGGATCGGTGGTTGTGGTTTTATTTGAGATGAAAGAGGGAATTGGTTGAAGATCAATTATTTGTTCAAGTAAGAGCTGCAGTTATATGTGAAAGCATTGTCTTACTTGGCTTGCCCTTTTGAACAGCAAGCACTTGTATCTGTGGATTTTTCTGTTATAAATAACTAATGCAAGAAAAGAGTAGTGCAACTGATTCAGAAATTCAGGGTTAAAAATTGGTTGGGGTATTTTTCATTTTGATCATTCTAAGGGTTATTTGTGTTTTATGATAAAACAACCAAAGTTAATGTTGCTGGAATTCCTAATCTAACCAGAATTTGGTTTTAAATAAACTATGAAGAAAGATTTCAGTGGAAAAGCTTTGTTGGGATTGTAAGGCAAGCAGGGTTTATGCATATAGTATTTAAGTTATGCATCTAGGTTTTATTGGAATCTTTTTGAAATCATTTTATTGTTTGATTGTGCAAATAGAGGTGTCAAGAGGTGGAGCAAGTAGTTGGTGTTGCTAGAGGGATGAAGAACCATAAGGAATTGAAAATCTGATTAGCGAGGAAACCAAGACCTGAAGGGGTCTCAACTACATGCATGAATTCATCACTATGAAAGGAGACCAGAAACTCTCATATGTGACTTAAGTTGAATTTTGCATAGGACCGCCCAGTGTAGAGGCATATAATGGCCACTATAAACTCGAGAAACAAAAAGAACCCCTGGTGCTAAATTCAAAATTAAGGGTAAATTGTTGTTTATTTGAGAAACAGAAGAATATAAAAGGAAGAACTTGTCTCAAGAGAGACATCAGAGGTAACTGAGAAAGAAGTAAACAGAAAGGAGGAACTTGGAAATTTGGGATCCCAGTCTATATGTCAATATCATCATAAATCTCTTGGCTCTTGGGTTTTCAGCCTAACCAATAGTTGACGTAAAAGATCTAGACACTAATCCTAGAAAGTTAGGACTTCAAAACAAACTTCAAAATTCAGTTAAAAATTTCAGAAACTTTCCAAATATAATGAAATCCCTATATCTTTTGTTGTTTCAAGGATGTTTAGAATCAACTATAATTCTTCAATAACTTATAGTTATGTAGTCTTCTTTTAGGAACACATTTTCATACAGCAGAGTGTGTACAATGGACAGGTAAACGGTGACTATTACTTGGACCACTTTATTAGATAGTCTGTAAACATCAACAATATAACCAGCCTTGCAATGAGGACTGGTGGCAATCAGGTCAACAAATCACCTTAGCAGTTCGACATGATTATGTAGCCAAAACTTCACAGCTAGTACAGCAGACAGATATATTACATTTGAATATATAATCTCATAGAAAGATATTACATATCAAGCCCTGGATAGGGTATTTATGACTGAACAGTAATAACTAAGCTCCAGGCAAATGTGGTTGCTTAGGCAATTGGACCAGTTTACATGGTTATTAGAACACAGTTAAGTATTAATACTTATTTTAGCACATCTGGAATGATTTTATGATGCATTAAAAATGCTGATATTGTAAACTTGGCATTATAGACACATTAATATCTGCCAGTGAATATGTATGTGGGTGCGCATGCACGCACACTTAACTCTGTGAGTGCGCATGTGTGCTCGTGCGCACTTAACTCTCTGGGGAAACCCTTCTTATCAGAACTATTTGCTGTTTCCATATATTGCATCAATGGCCACATTAGTTCTGCAGCTACCTAACTTTCCATAAATGTAATCTGTGGAGGAACAACTCAATCTATGTCAAAATGTTAAAGCAGTTCCAGTGTCTTTACAGCTTCCTCACATGCAAATGTGTGAGTAACCATTTTATTATCCATGTGCCTGATGCACATAGATGGCATGGAAATATCATCCGAAATATTTTTTACAATCTAGTTTTCAATTTCCCTGGCTTTAGTTTTGAGGATTTACCCTCCTTAGCACAAGGAAAGTGTGTAACCTTTGCATTGCATAATTCTGTATAATAATAGCTTATGAATGCAAGAATATGGACCTGCCAAGGATATGGACCCTACAATACCCTTCCAATGTTACTGCAAAGTAAGTAGATTTTGTATATGGCATACACTTGAATTCAACCTGTTTTGTTCATCTGGAATCTGAAACCCTCCAGATTTTTGGTAACCTTTCTTGCCCCCACACATACTTCACCTTCATAGTTCTTGCATGGAATCCCATTTCATCCACTCCTACTTAATAGCAAGGAAAGGTAGATTGACTGGATGATTTCCTTTCCAGCCATGCACATTCAACAATCCAAGGAAATTATTGTAGTTAGGATGACCCGATCATCACCAGCATTATCAAGAGTAAAGCATGTTGTACTGAAAAGTGGTCAATCATCCCAAGTAATCATCATTTTTTTAGTTCAATATATCAAATGTTGATCTCATGGAGTCTTAAGGCCCTTGAGCATTAGAGCCAGTCCCTTCCTCTGTCATCTGATTTTCATAGGAGAAAACCTTACATCTTTGCATTGTTTATAATGACAGAGGTTGCTTCTTGCCTTGAAGTTAGATGCTTTACCGTCAAGCCTCTGTTGTGTTTAGCTAATGACTCTCAATTGCAGGTATGGACTTTTATGAACTATTGGACATACCGCAAGGAGACCGCAGAAAGTACCATGATGATGTTACAGTGATGGTCATATCTCTTGAAGGAAGAATATGGAAGTCTTCAGGGAAATGTGTGACATGCTAAGAGTTGGATGCACTTTGCTTTCTATGGTATACGACTGCCATCAGCATATTGCTGATTCCTATCTCAAAATTGTAAGAAGGCCATGGGTTCCTTTCTGATCATTAGCATGATCTGTCAGTGAGCCATGCTCCTAGGGTCCTGGAAATCATCATGAAAGCTTCAACAGGCAGATCAAATACACATAAACCAGCATGGCTTTTGAGTTCATGCTTGTTGATGTTGCCAAACAATCTGAAAGAGAGATTGGTTGGGGTGGATGTGGTAAAATATGAGCATACCTAAGGAGAGTTCATAAGATAGGTTTATTCTCGTTTTTTTGGAATGCTCAGCAGCAGTGGTCCTTGTGCTGCCTTGCTTTCCTCCTCTTCTTTCTTGTTTTTAGGGGTAAATGTTTCTTCAGTGGGAAATATTTTTACAGATGTATAACATTTCCTTTTGTTACATGTTGACACCCTCTCTGATCTGTTGGACATGTTCCGTCACAAGCTGATTTAAAAGACTAGAAATTCTTTAGCCAGGATTTTTGCAAAGGTGTTCAGATACGCCATTGCGATGCATATTATAACGAGTGCCACTTTTACTGCCACTTTATCGTCTTTGACAATCATCAGCGGCATGACTCAACCCCTTGACAAGAAAGTAGAACACTTCTTATATTGTTTAATATTTAATAAATCATCACCTTAGAGGATGTGCGAACCCTTTCGACTTCCATAACGATGTAATATTTATATTGCAATGAAGTGATATGTGATGGATGACCAAAGAAAATTTTTAAGTCATGAAATCTGCACTTCCTCTACATTAAATTATACATTTTGAATAAAAGATTACAGTCCAAAAAACTGATCCAAAAACAGTGCAAGTATCATCACCTTCCATCATGCAGTAAAAACTGCAGACGGAACTCCGGACTGGACCCATGATATCAAATCCTCCCTGGAGGCAACAAACCTACCACTCCTTTCTTCGTTCCGCCTAAATGGCGCAGCCAATTTCTCTAAACGCAAGGCAAAAGCACCGGCCAATCCCTGCGAGAATCTGTGGGTTCCAGCACCAGTATTAATAGAGAAGGATTGAGGCAGCACCTCCTTCTTCTCCACAGAATCTGATAAATTTTTCATCCACTCTTCAAAAGCGGTATTGGCCGCACCAAAAGACAGTGATCGCAGGTTCAGTGACCATTCATCAGATCTCTTTGCATGCAAGTTAGGATACAACCCATAAAGGGTTCCCAGATACAAAAGTTCATTAGCCCTCTGAGAAGGAAAGCTGTGGTTCCTGCATATATCTATCAGGCAATTGCAGAAGGGCCTCCGGACCTCCACTGAAGCCTCATTCAGTATCCCTCGGAATTCCTCTTTAACTTCAACGAAGCTTACTTCTTCCTTGCGGAGCATCTTCACCAGCCCAACCAGCCTTGGATTCGCCTTCTCCAAGGATGACAGCACCATCCCCATCTCCCCTTCTTCGCATAGAGCCACAAGTGAAAGCAAGCAGCCACAGAGCCGATCATCCGGTATAACACCTCTCTCCAATGAAGTATCGAACACCTTCATTGCATCGTCTATCCTCCCAGCCTTCCCCAAGCACTGGATCAAACAGGTGTAGCTCATAATGTTCGGCTCAACCCCATTCTCCAACATCTCTTGGAACAATTCCAATGCCCTCTCTGCCTTCCCTCCGCTCCCATGTATGTTAATCATTGCAGCGTAGCTCCAACTATCTGGTCGAGTGCCCTGCTCCGGCCGCTTCATATCCTCAAACAGCTTCTCGGCCTCTTCCTCCAAGCCAAGATCGGCGCACATGCTCAACAATGTGTTGTACAGGATGAAATCCATCGGCCATTTGTTCGACCTCATCCGCTCCCAAAGCTCCAATGCGTCCCGACTCCACCTCGCCTTGCCATAAATCTTGATCAGTGCAGTCAGTGTCTTCTCGTCGGGCGACAGGCCGGCGGACACCATTTCCTCGAACAGGCTCCTGGCGAGCCCCGGCTTACCAGCCTTCCCCATTGCTTCCAGCAAAGTGTTGTAGACCACTAGATTGGACTTCACGCCCAGGCTCTTCATCTCCTGCAGCACAAACTGAATCCCATCGTAGTCCCCGGCCGCGCCGAACATTTTACCGAGCACCGAAAAGGCGACCGGGTCCGGCGTCCATCCTCCAGCCCGGGCCCTCTCGTACAATGTCACCACCTCCTCCCGCTTGCCCAATTGAGCATACACATCGAGGACGGCCGAGTAGGTGACCTCATCGGGGATGACGCCGGTCCTGTACATCCTCTCGAACCACTCGACGGCTCTGTCGAACCGGCGGCAGCGCTTGGCGGAAGTGATGATGGTGGAGTAGGTGACGTTATCGAGAGGGACGCCACAGTCGACCATCTCCTGGGCGAGGTGTTCGACGAGGTCGTGTTGCCGACCGGCGCGCAGCGACTTCATGGTGACGTTGTAGAGGATGGTGTCAAGCGGGGATTGGCCGGCGTGGGTCTTGAGCCAGTCGAAGAACTGGAGGGCTTTGGGCCAGGAGCGGAGGGAGTTGAGGACGAAGAGGGCGTTTTCTTGAGAGGGAGGGTGGGGGAAGGCCTCGGCGAGGGCGGCGGAGAAGGCGGTGGGGTCGTCGGGGGCTTGGCGGAGGGAGCGGGAGAGGAGGGAGAGGTGTTTGAGGTCGGGGTTGAGGGAGAAGGGGGGGCGGCGGTGGCGGTGGGGGGAGAGGACGGAGGGCTTGGGCTTGGAGGGGTTGACCCAGGTGGGCTTGGGCTTGGGGGGGAGGAAATGGGAGGTGGAAGAAGCGAGCTCTTTGTCTTTGAGGAAGGTGAGGGAGAGAGGCCGGAGCTGGTCCGAGAGAGAAGGGGTGGTGGTGGATTCAGTAGTTGGGGAAGGGGATTGTTTGGTAGAGGAGGACTGGCAGAGGAAGGTTGTTCTGGGGGAGGGTTTGGAGAGGAGGAAGGGGAAGGAGTGGGGGGACGACGGGGACTGGAGTTCAACGAGTTGGAATGTGGGACTGCGAGTGGCGGCAGAGGCAGGACAGGCAAAGAGAGCCATGGCTGCGGGCAACACCGCCGTACCAACTCCAAGTTCTGATAATTTGAGGGGCTCCGTTTTGTGTTTTCTCCTGAAAATTTCTCTTACGGATAAACCATTGAGACATGTTATAAAAAAAAATATCTAAAGACGGCGAGGCTTGTATCCTGTGACTTGTGGGAAGACCAGGGAGAACAATCATGGACCCTGCCGTATGGACAGCCTTGATTAAGAGAAGACACATGTAAGTGGTTTTAAGTTGATCCAAGATATGAATGTGCCAAATGGTTTGGGGCTATATGGACCCAGGCCAGTTAGCCTGTTCAAAACCATGCCCACTGGATTTCATGTGGACTTAGACTTACATGACATGACACTCGCTTGTATTGGGCCTGAGTCCAAATTAGGTAAAGGTTAGGCCCCTTTATATTCTCTTTTTTCCTTTATTTATTTATTTATTTATTTATTTTTCTAAAACTACAATAGAAAACTCTGATGGAAGTTCTAACCTTTTTTTTTTTTTTTTGATAAAATATATATATAAGTATTTTATGGTTTAAACATTAATAAATTAGATCCCTGTGGTTTAAAATATTACACTTAATTGTCATGTGCTTTAAATTTTATTCAATTACACTCATATAGTTTGATCGTTACATTTAATTATCATATATTTTAAAATGCTATAAAATTACACTCATATGATTGAAATGTTACACTTAAGTATCTAAGTATTTTAAATCTAATCAAGCTTTATCCAAATATTTTAAATCTAATTAAATTTTCGTATGGGTGTAATTTGATAATGTTTTAAAATGCATGGCAGTTAAGTGTAACTATCGCACTATATAGATATAATTTGATAAAATTTAAAGCACTTGGTGGTTAATTGTAATATTTTAAACCATATATATCTAATTTAATAATACTTAAAACAGATGGTACCAATCTTTTTTTTTTTTTTTTTTTAAGGATAAACTATACATCTCTAATGTAAATGCATCTAGGTAAATCAGAAGATAGAAAATTTTGGAGCTTAGAGAAAATATTGGCATACCCTCATAATGTATTGGTATGGTGGTTAGCTATGTAGGTCCCTATTTGGCTGCTGTATTTAGTTCCTTACAGGCATGTTTAACCTTGATACCACATAAGATGGTTAACAGTCATGACCAGCATCAACAAGTACAGAAGAGGTTTTTTTCACTTGGTATCTTAAAGTCTCCTACTAAAAAATTACTATCTTAAAGTCTCTTACTAAAACAAGTTTGGTATCTCTATCTTTTAATTGTACAGAAAATGCTTGCCCAAGCATATCACAGTTTGACCATTAGAACAATAATGTTAAGCAGATTGTATACCGGTAGCAAGTGCTACCATAATTTGGAATGATAAATCTAGCTCTATCGTGAACTTTACTACCATCGTCATTAATCTTGGGAAAGTAAAGAGTGGTGGTTCTCACGTGAAAGAAAAGTTGCCGCAGGCTTGGTATTGTATAACTATTTTGAAATTTTATTGCTGCTTGCTACAGTGGCAGTAGTTATGCATAAGAAACATGGATGTGCGCAGCATATGATATGATGGGATGAAGCATCGATAAATATAATTTTCTATAAAAAATACATTATAAAAATAATTTTGCATTGAACGAAAAAAAAAATGTTATGTGTTTATAACTTAAGTCCACTTGCTATCCATTAATTGTAAATGAGGAACAACTATCAAACTGATTGACATGTATTCTTATTTAAGATTGAAGGTGGGGTAAAAGAACTCAATGAATGGATATGCTACAACATTTCAACATGGATGAAAGCTTATAAACCATAAACAAAGATGTACAATAATTTACATTGCAACAACAAAGTTAATGATATAGAAAAATAAATAATATGCATTTGGGTGGTAACTAGGCATGCAAGACTCTTGCGAGGCAACAATAGTTGCAGCATGAGCTTCATGATTATATCTCCTTGCATGGAAACAACGGGCAACTTTCTTAAGATTTTGACTACATCAATGGGGTTTGGCTTAGAAAATTACAAGTTTTAGAGCTATGACTTTTAACTCATAAAGTCAGGTCAGGCTAAAAAATTTTAAATCTATTTAAATTTTAGTTCGGACTCAGATTTACAAAAAATAGATTCAACCCAACCCAAAAATTAATATTTTTGTATTATATATATATATAATACAATATATACTTTTATATATAAATAATATTTTTATATATTTTTTAAAAATATAAAATGTGTTTCCTTGAAGGTGTGGGGGATGGGAAGAGTTGAGAGTAAATAGTTGATGCTGTAATCATCCTGTCGAGTTCTGCTTTTTACTAAGATGTACATATACATATATATATATATATATATATATATATATATATTAAATATATTATACAATGATGGTATATAATTGCTACCATTTTTAGGCTTTAGGTATTATCAACGAGTTAGACTTGAGCTAGTTATTCTTGATATGAGGTTGAGCCTGACCTGACTCAACTCAAATGCCTCAAAAAAAAACCATTTTGCCCTTAGCTTTGCCGGAGCTCGGCCAATTCATCATGGACTAATAATCCGGTCTGAGCGATTATGTACATATGGCAGATGTAGAAGGTCGTTGTTTGCTGCTCAGAACTTGATAGCACGTCTTTATTTGGTCACACTCCCTTCACTGTTCCCCACTCGGCCACACCCCTGTTCACTTATCCGTGGTTTGAAATCACAGGCTTGAGAAAAGGAAAAAGCTCGGGCTGAGCTGTGGCCCATTTTTTGCGCCACAGGCGTGACCTTTTGTCCCGTATTCTATCGGTTCGGAATTGTAGGGGAAAAGGGGCTCCCAGGTACGAAGAAGATAAAAAAGAAAGAGGAGACTAGCATTTATTTTATTGAGGATCTGTGAGCCGGCCGACGATTGGATTTGGGCATCGCCGGCGTTCCATCGCACACCCGTTTCCTGTTCTCATTGCCATTTGTTGCCTTTGGCTTGTCTTAATTTTGAATGCTATATGTATTAGAAAATAAATTTTATGTTTAACATTAGATCCTAACGAACTCTTTTAGCTTAAAATTCAAGAACCATGATTTGGCATAAGCATCAGATAATCATTGCCGCAAGCAGCAATTTAACAATACTTTCTAGCAACAAAGATATATAGTTTCAAGAACTAATATATTGAAGCGAGATTTTGCTCTTTACTTTTGCTATATGCTTTTGGCTATATGTAAACTGGTGTCATAAATTATAAGAAATTTAAAGGTATAAGGTCATAAAATTATTATGATAATTTAAGATCTCATTTAAAATAGTTAGCTAAGAATGTATTATTTGAATTCTTTGATTTTATAAAAGTATCCAAGTTTTTTTTGGATACAAAACTAACGTAAGACTAAATAGCATGAGTTCTCATTGCAATAATCCAAGTTCTCATCTTAAAAGCATCTGTATTATTTAAGCTTTTTGGTTCTATAAATATATATACCCTATATAAATATTCAGCACATCTATAGCATATAATTCATATAAAATTGCATGCTTGCGGGCATAGATTTTCACAATTCAAACCTTCCTCCATTACCACATAAAGCTAATTTATAACATATGTTAGATTACGAGTCGAAAGGGCTAAATGATTCCTTCCCTGCTCCCATTAGCTTGGATCTTATTATCTTCGCTGGGAAGGAAGCGCAAAGCAAAACAACTCCTTTCAGAGTCTCGAGGGCCAATCGAGGTTTTTCCACCTCCTTTTTAACTACTGAATGTAAGATAATGTATTATTTCCTAAAAAACAGATATATGAGATGTGAGGTGGTTTCTTTTGCGTTCTTTTGAATAGATCATTCCTCTCTAGCTCGACAGTGGAAGACTTTGGAGTGCCCCTTCCAATTTGCCAACTATCTTTCTATTTCTCTGTCCAGTTTCACTTTCATAGTACGTGGGGATGCATCCAAGTTGATGCTACATAAAAGCGTTGTTATCTGCTGACTAGTTCATGACTTGTACAGCAAAATGCATCTCCATTGAGGTGGGGCGGGGGTGCAGTTGTAATCACAGAGGATATTGTTAGTACGTAGAAGTCCCCATAAAATGGGGAAAAAAAAAAAAAGAAAAAAAGGAGAGTGATGAAGAAGAATAATAAAAGTTATATTCTTAGTGCTGGCTGACAAGGCTATGGTGCAAAACGATGGAATCTGGATTAATTTTCTTAGTCGCACAACAAGAGTAAGTCAAGGGGTTCGTTCACAACTGAGAATGGAAAAGTAATTCATCACGAAGGCATGCAACTTAGCGCTCTACTGGTCGTAGCCAACGACGGTAAAAGCCTGGGAGTCACCTACGTGATCTCACTATGGTGACAGCAGCGAAGGTTGGTGGGGTTCTCGTGGAAATGAAGCATTATATTCTTTACACTCGGCTGCTGACACGTATTGCCCACCGCCTATCTATCATATCAGCAGGTCACACAGCAGTCGACATGTTTTGTAAGTTCACTGCCATTACGTAGTCTTCTTTGGAGTCGGTACCTACCCGCATCGGAGTAGGTTAATCTTGAGTTAGGTTGCAAATTTAACATCGGTCACTTCAAGCCCCGATTTAACGTTGGAACTGCACCATCTTCGAATTAGATAATGATAAAAAATTTAAATTTTGAAAAGATTAGTAGTTGAGTCTAACTCTACTCGTAAATCTGCTTATAAATATCTTTATGAAAACAGTTTTTAAAAATATATATATATCCTTATGTTCAACTGCTGAAACCGGAGATATGAGAATGGCTCGTTACTTTTAAGTCAGTATCAAGTTCTTCAAAGCTTTCTCTCTGTAGCACGGCCTTACGGTTGCTAATACTCCATCTTGAAAGATTTTAAACAAAGATACTTACTCAGTTCGCTACTTTTATAAATTTTTGAATCAAAAGGCTGATCATTTTATAAACCAATTTAAAAAGTGATCATACCAAATAAAATTAAGATTTTGCTTAATTAGTCCTTCACAATAGACTTTACATAAATGCTGATCAAAAAGAGATGAACAACCAGTTCAGATTATTTGTTTTGCAATGTCCTTCAGCCTGCTTCTCATATATTTCTAATTTATTCTTTAATCAAAAAACTATGATCCTGATTATGTGAGCGTCTTCATATCATCTCAAGACAGAGTATTTGAAGAAAAATTTATGTTCTCATATCTTGAAAACTTACTTAAGTTTAATATATTCTTTTTGCTTAGTGATACATTTGAAAATAAAGAAATGCTACTGTAACCTGAATTACATTAGCATTTTCTTTTATTCCGGTGGAAATAAAGAAATACTACTGTAACCGTAGGAAGGACTTTTCCTGATCGTCTATTGACCATATTTAGTCTATCGTGATATCTTAATTAATGGATTGTTTTGTCGGGGAAATTTATCTTCAATCAGTCGGCATCCCTCTCCATGAAGTCAAGTGTTCAAATTTCAATTGCGGCATCCCCACCATACTTCTCAATAAAATAAAATAAAATAAAGTTTTAACTTGCTGACAGATGTCCTTAGAATAAAATGGAAATTCTATCAAACCAGCATTTTGTTCCATGAGGGTCGGCCGTCGGCCATGTGTTTTTTAATTCCAAATGCATGGCAGCCAGCTGGTAGAATTTGAGCCCCTGAAATATTTTTTAATAAGAAAACAAGAAGGTAATTCCCTTGCACTTTCATCCACAGACCTTGTTCACCCTTCTTACCTACTCACATAGACTACACACGCATCACATGTGCTTGCTTTTTGCACGTGTATTTCCATTAATTAACGCATGACACATCATGTCTTGCCAGGTTTATTCAATTTGGCTACTAGTAGTCCATCGTAGACTAAAGTATCCATTTCTCCAGAGAGATGTTATCAAAGCAAGCTCTACGGATGTCATTGCATGGATAAGGAATGCAACATGGTATCTCTATCCACTGCTTTATAGTGTAAAGAATATGCTATCTTTCTACAACACTTCTATTGTCATTAATTATATCTTTAGAAAGGTGAATCAAACTACAGATTTTCTTGCCAGTAGAGTAGCAACACTTCCTTAAAGTGCATTTTAAAACGATGCACCTCCTCAAAATTTATTCTCCATTTTGGATGCTGATGCTAAACGTGTTGCATTTGTGTCACTACTAAAGCATCTCTTTTATCAAAAAAAGAAAAAAAAGGAAAAAAAAAAAATAAGACTAAAGTGTTATCCTCAACAAGCTTAAGATAAAGGAACAGAGGATATTACACTCTGGAAGCTCTCAATGACTAACATTTATTCCCACCGAAAAAACTCTTCTCGTAGGAGTAGTTCCATAAATTTTAGTATTTGACTGAATGATGGCTTGGGCCTAAATACTACTCTAATAGTTCTTCTACACCTTCAGGCTTCAATTTTACCTCCACAAGGAAAGATCTTCAATTTTATTTTATAGTAACATAGCTCATGGGTGCATAGGTAAAACCAAGTCCTCTGGAGTTCAGATACCTGGATCCAAATGCATATCGTCGACTACGGGCTTATTGCAGGGTTTTTCATCCGACAACAGAGAGCATGTATTAATCTAGGCAACCCAGAGCTAAGTTGTTTCCATATCCTAAAAGCATCCTTCTAAAGGTATTCAACAACTTGGATAAAAAGATCAAACAGAATGTGAACGGAGGCCATGCAAGTCTAATGAAATGATGTTTTTCTTAACAGATTTGATAGGTAGGCAAGTGCACATGGAGAGAATGATATTATTTTGGCCATTTCACAGCAAAGAGTGACAGCGGATATGGGCTTTCCGACATAACGATACGTGGCGAATCTAAGGTGGCGGTAAAACTAGGAAGAACCCCTTGAAGTGTGAACAGCCTCCGGCCTCCGGAGACCGCAGTCTCTCTTGAAGGCGTGGGATAACTTCATACGGCCTGTTCGATCGCCACCTTCCTCCCTGTATAAAAACCCCACCACGCACTCAGTTCTGACACCTTGGCTCGATAATATCGCCACCCAACTCCTTTAGGTTCAAGCTTCCAAATTCTAAGAAATTTTGTGATGCACCTCGGGCGTAGTTTCTGCTCTCAAAATCCAGATTTCTTCTGGCTTATAAAAACTCTAGTGTTTCAGCCTTCTACATGTCTGGATTTACTTTGAATTTTGTGGTTTGAGGGTTCTGTTCTGTTCTCTTCATTGGTTGGCAAGAGTTTCCATGTAAACTATATATATTTTATATTTTTCCTCCTTTCTAACTCTTGTAGTATTAGTCAACTTATTGAGGAGCTTTTTAATATGCTAAGAAAGTTGTGCTTTTTGAGAAGAAAGTTTTGGTTGTACAAGGGCTGAATCCTCTGGAAGTTCTGCTTGTTTTTTTTTAAAAAAAAATTGCTTTGAGAAAAAGCTTCTATTTTTGGACATTCCAAATTTTCGATAGTTGCAGTGTTGGCGCATAAATGCGAATTTCATGGCCTTGGTGCGGGCTCCTTTTTATTTTTTAAGGGCTTGCAGATGCTCATTCTTTCAAAGAGCCAGCTTTTTCTTGCTCTTGTTCTCGCTCTGTTCCTTTCTTTGGGGAGGATTAGAGTAGTTTTTAGGCGTCAAAATGAGTCATGTGTCCCTGCCGCCAGGCTTCCGTTTCCATCCCACGGATGATGAGTTGGTCGGATATTACTTGAAGAGAAAAGAGGATGGGCTTGAGATTGAGCTTGAAGTTATTCCGGTGATTGATTTATATAAGTTTGACCCGTGGGAATTGCCAGGTAACATGACTTATTCTGCGTTTGCTGAACAGCCATAGATTTATCACATGATTTGCTTTACATCTTTGAACATGTTACAATGATCTGTGTTTTGCCATGAGTTTTTGTCCATAAAAAGTTTTTCGCAGTAAGCTGTAAATTAATTGTAGAAGTATAAATGGAACTTGATTTTTACTTCTATAACCACATAACAAGTACTTTCATTGAGCTACTTGAAGTCATATTGTAGATGAACAACTTGTGCTGCGTTGACTCACAGCCATACTTGATTTTACTTCTGATTACTTGCAAGGAACTGGAATCTAGCAAGTTAGGCTAACGAGTAAGCATTTCTTGAGAAAAGACTACTTTACGTTAAGATGCTGAAGTTTTGGAATATTGGGTTCCGGTCTGATCCTTATGATACTGATAATAATACCAATAATTAAAAAAGTTAAACCGTAAGCTTCGATTCATTTCTCTCATTCTTTTTTTAAGTGATAACAATATTTGATATCATGTTTTTCCCTGAAGAAAAGATACGTGATTCAGCAACCATGTGGTCTTATGTCCTTGATTAAAACTTGTGTGAATTTGAGTAAATTATATGGCGCCTTTAATATGCATGGTGGAGGAACAATCATCTTTTTCGAATATCTTGACTTTTTCTCGAGATGTCGGCTGTAAGAAGATCTTTTCCTCCTCCAAAAGTTATGTCGGTCAGGGAATGTCACAGTTTATATACTCTCGTTCTATTGGAAGTAATGTCCTCAACAGACTCTTACATCAACATCATCAAAGTAGAATCTTCTTGCAAAGGCATGAAAAGACTAACTAGGCTTTGCATATCACTCCGGTTTCCAAATGACTCCGTTTTCGAATACTTCTCCAGAAAGCAATGGTTCCAGTTATTCTATGATGTATTGCAGACAAATCATTCCTTCCGAAAAGAGACAAGGAGTGGTTTTTCTTCTGCCCGCGAGATCGAAAGTACCCAAATGGTTCGCGCACAAACAGAGCCACAGGATCAGGCTATTGGAAAGCCACTGGTAAAGATAGAAAAGTTTTCTGCGAGTCTTCAGTGCATGGGCTCAGGAAAACACTCGTTTTCTATCGTGGAAGGGCTCCTGGTGGAGAAAGAACTGATTGGGTGATGCACGAATATCGTCTTTGTGAAGATCTTTCTCAAGGATCTCCAAATTTTGTGGTATATATATATATATGTGCAATCCTTTTTATAGAATTATAATCCAAATTCATTCTTGCATCTCTAAATCTACTAATCATGTTGAATCATGACATTGTTTTTAATTTCTAACATTGCTACTCTAGGGAGCTTTTGCTCTGTGCCGCATAGTGAAGAGACGTGATCATGGGCAGAAGAAGATGGGTGATCTCCAAGGTGAATCCAAAGCTAGAGATGGTCACTCTTCTGCCATGACTGACTTCAGCCCAAAAAAGAGTTTTGACAAGGTCTGGAGTGCCTCAGAAGAGAATCAATCTGTAGTAACAGAGCTGTTCAACAGCAGCACAGGTTCGACTACAATCACTTCTTCTCCAGAAGATGGGAGGGGAGCTGAGCTACATCAAATTATGAATGATTCTGATCAGAAGATAGACTTCTGGGAGTCACTTGTTTCAGATGCCTCAAAGGTATAAATAAAAGGGTAAAGAGTGAAAGTAATTAGCATTCATCATAACTGAAGCCACATAGTAAATGTAGTCACATGATTTGATTAGTTGCTTGTGAAGCAGTGGATGCTTAGAAGTCATTGGCAAACAACTTGTAAGTGGATGGTGCTTTGCATCTGTCCCCTTTGACATTATCTGTGAATTTTTGCAGGTTTCTTCACCAAAGGAAGGCTTGTCTGAATCAGTGATTACAAATGTGTTTCCTAATTCACTAGAAGCATGCATACCATGTAATCTTTCTCTGATCACACCCTTTGCGAGCTTCAGAGAGGAAGCTTATGTGATTGATGGGGTTCATTGTAATGGATTCTCTTCATCTTTTCCAAGTTCTGCGAACTGCATGGACATCTGCAGCAATGTGGAAGACATCACGTTGCAGAGCTTTGAGTGGGTTACACCAAAGATGAATGCATCATTCAGTGGTACTACTTGGCTCACACTGTTCAACTTAATGGTTGTTGCTTCATCCTTTTCCACTAGCAACTGTGCTAAGGTATATTTGATCCTGTTTTGCCCTTTGGTTGCAGGATTTGAAACCTGGAATCCAGAGTTATCCCCTTCAATTTGTAGTCAGGAAAGCGAAGAAGAGGAGGTCAACCTGTGGTTGCAGGAAGACAGTATGGTCATTGTGAAATGAGAATTTTCTCTAGATGGAGACTAAAATACTCCAACTGGCCTTAGAAAAAGATATCAGCTATAGAAAATTGTGTTGTTGTGGATTACATGTGGCAGGATCTCTGAGGCATTGCCTTTTAGTGTTTGCTTTCAGACATATCACAACAGTTCCTGCCTAAATATATCAAGAATCTGATCTCCAGAACAACCCCTTTTAACGTGTGTGCTTGGAGACCTATAAATTAGAGCTTGTACCTACCAGATTGTGCCACCATTAACTTGGTGAGGTAATTATTGGTTTTCAATCTTCGGTGAAAGAATTGTGTAATATGGTTTGCTTGTAACTTCTATTATTGTATCAAAAGTAAACAGAGTATTTTTAAGATGTAATGAGTATTGAGTACCACTGTGGACTCTCTTACGCAAGACAAGAAAAATGAGCCATGTACTCATTTTGAGAATAAAGTTCTGCACTGTAAAAGGTTTCTATCATGCTCGTATATAAACTTCTATTCTTCTGAAATTTGTGATTGTCAATAGCTTCATGATCAGTCTTTTTTCTCTATGCTGAAGAACCTCCAAACAAGAGTCCTGCATCTAGTGTACCGCAATGGTATAATTAATAATTTCAAGTGCTATTTGTTTAGGCTCCCCAATCTTAAATAATTTTAATGGACGAGCTGGCCATATGTCAAGGTACAAATAAATTTGTAATACCAAGATTGCTTCGACTTCATTTCCAAAATATTGTCTGATGCTAAGGAAGTCATGACTTAGAAGTGAGTGGTTCTAAGCTTCCATGAATAAACTAATGTAGCAAAAGAAGAACACGAGAAGTCCCTTCTTGAAGCCTCTAAAAAAAATTGAGAGCACCGAAGAATATGTGCCATTCATCAGCTTCCTCCTGAAAAGAGCAAGTTGCTCTTCCGAAGCAATATGCATTATACTTTGAAGTGGTTTCAACCAAAGTCTACCTTTTATTTTATAACATTAGTATATTCCCTCATGGAGTCTAACCAGAGAAAATGGATAACAGGACCACTGAACAGCCCCCCTTCCAGTGAAAAATTGGCTCAAGAAATTAACGTTGGTAAACACTAGATTGCATAGTGAATACTTCATGTACGGGAGTAAAATCCTTGTATTAAATAAGTTTTTTTAAAAAAAAAAAATTCATTCAGCAGCAATAAAAACAAATGTGAATGCTGGAAATGGAGGTAATTGAGAGTGCATGATGATCTTGCAGAACTTTGAGAAGTCTGAAAGTTTTTTTTATATCTGTAGTATCCTTTGTGATATCACTGGCCAGTGAGGACTGGTTTCATAGTTCCAGCTGTTAGTGAATGTTTTTAGCATGATCTGGATTACTGGGCTATTATTATTAGACTAAAACTGAGTGCAAGTCTTCCATCCCTCCCTCGGTCAGGGGCTGCCAATGCAGTGTGAAGTATAAAAAATTATTCGACATTGTGAATTAAATATTAAGTGGTTGGTTAATAGGGATTAAACATTAAAATTCATTGAAAGCTGAAGATTAATTTGCTGTAATAAATCACATAATTGCCCAGTGAGGCAGTGACTGGTGCTTTCATGTTCTGGTAATGGAGGACAAATTAGCAAAAATATGAAGCCAGTTGCTGAGCTGCCTTATAGGAAAAATAAAATGAAAAATGTTGCAGTGGGATATCATAGGTCTTGGGAGCTGTTATTTGGTATTGCTATTATTTTAAAATTAAATTGAACTCCTCACATCAATATTTTATAATATTGTTATAAATCATACATTATGTCATCAAACATTGCTGTTACTCTTGGTTTTTGGATTTTTTTTTAAAGTTTTAACAAACTATAGATTTATAATATTTTAAAAAGAACGTATCATAGATCTATCAATTTTGCACAGAAAGTCTTATTAAAAATAAATATTAGAAGAGTTTATTTCGATAACTTTAATAAAAATTTTAATTTATATTGCTACTATCTCTTATATATCAATGTTTAAATTAATCTCTTCTTTTTTTCCATTCTATCCTACAAGTTGATAAGGGAATTGTTGCCCTTTGCTTTTAAACATGCATTTTTTGAGCTTATAGATTAACCGATGACAATTTTATTTTGACTCGACAAAGATGCACCTTCATCTGCCCTATTTGAGGAAGGGTTTTTAAGCTTTAAATAAATTCAAATTAGGTTTTAAAAAAATTAAAAATTTTATAGTCGAAATCGAGGTAAGATTGGTATATATACTGTGAGCCATGAACTCATCTTAAATTTATTTTTAATTTTTTATTTTTTAAATATTTAAGAAATTAAAATATTTTTTAAAGTATATTTTTTTAAAAATAATTAAAAAAAAAAAGATAAAGATAAAGCGACGGATCAGGAATAAAGTGAAGTATGAAAAGTGGAATAGAGTGGACAAAAACTAATTCAACATGCCTTGTTGCCGTTCCCAGCTCATTATTATAGTTTTAATTCTTTATGGATAATCACTCATTTTAATCAATGCTTTAATAGCCAAAACAATCAACTTGTAGACAAAAAAAAAAAGAAAAAAAAAAAAGAAAGGAGACTCCATTGTATCTATACGTCAAGTACATTTCACCCCTGCTTCATTTTGTTTTCATATAATGTGAATGTCTACCAACAATCACGGAACTCGTGAGCTTCCTCAGCGAGAAGGTACAAACTGCAAGGGTCAAACCGTTGCGTGCCATCAGGCGGCGTTCTGTAACCATACGGCCTAGTAGAGAAACATACACAAAGCCATGAAACTAGAATTAGGCATGCCACCAAATAATAGAACTGCGCGATGATACATCAACAAGATCGCTTGATATCCCCTTCGGTTTAGCCCTCTTGTTTAGAATCATTAGATGAGGGTGTTTTAAAACGACCGTTGGAGTCGGGCCTTTTTTTCGAATTTTTTAGTTCTCTTCCACCACCCACCAATGGCAACGGCCGCTTATTTCTCGAGGCGGTTAGGCGCCGCCGTCCGGGAGCTGGGCTTAGAGAAAGGGGCCGGGGGTTGGTACGGCCCTCACATGGCGGCCGCCGAGCGTGCCATCCTCGAGCGGGTTCCACTGGTCGATCTTGTCGTCGAGGTCCGCGACGCCAGGGTACCTCCTCGGTTCCTTATCTTTTCCAACCACCAAGTGTTTGCTGAAATTCCTGAATGAACCGTGGCTTTTCTTTAAATATCTTTGTGTTATGTTCCATGTTGGTTTTGGGGGACAAGCTTTAATCGGAAAACAATTACAATGAGCTAAAAGCTGAGGACTTGCTGCTATGAGATCCATTATGGGGTTAGATTTAGGCGAGAAATTAATATACTGATAGAGTTCTCATCCACCTGTTGTTTGGTGAAATTCTTGACCAATCTATGGTTCCTCTTTTAAATTCTTTTTCCCCTTCTTTCATTTCATTATGATTTCCTATTGGTTAGGGATACAAGATGCAAATGCTGATCAGGGTTTGCTGAAAGATGAGGCTTTGGTTTTCTTGCAGAAGTGATAGATTATTTATTTCACTTTATTTCTTTATAAAGTGAATTCGAACTGTATGTCTGGGTTTTAGTCTTCATCAAGATGGTTATGTTCTAGTTTGTGTTCCTAGGGTTGGTGACAACTGGGGTTTTTGAAAGGGGGGAATATTTGTTGGTTGAATTGAGGAGATTATGTGGAGACTAAGGGTGGATTATTAGGGTTTTAAATATGAGGTTACAAGTTTTATATAAAAAGGTCCAGAGAGTAAATGAAACAGATAAAGAATCAAAAGGGAAAGTAGAAAAGCTATTTAGATAAGGACCAAATATTTAAATATTCCAATTCCCATTTTCATTTCTAATTTTGGTTTAAAATTTTTTTTGACGTGTGCAGATACCCTTTACATCGGCTTTTGAGTCTCTGAGAAAAAGAATCTGTTCCCATAAGCATATGATTGTGCTTAACAAGATGGATCTTGCCAATCGCTCTCTGACAGAAGTATGCTCCTTTTTTGTGGGTTTCTGATTAACATCCTTTTGGTTTTATCAGTAATATAAGTCATTCATTATCGTGATTTTTGCCCCTCTTCTTTGTGTGTAGTTTTGCCTTGTCTCGATATAACTTTAGTATGGCATAAATTAGTTGCAGTGGTAGAATTGTTTCCAATGATCTTTATAAAAAATGTTTCCTTTAGGGTAGTGCTTGTTCTCATTTTCATTTTTCAATTCAACATTGACACTTTGTAGATCTGGGTTAAGCACTTCAGAAGCCAGAATTGTCTTTGCTATGGAGTCAATGCCCACAACAAGGACAACATCAAGGAGGTATTATGGTCCTTTATACCATTTCAACAACTAATGGAGTAACGATGAAGGTTATATTTGAAAAAATGTTACTTGTCATGTGTTTATGGATTTGTTCCATATGCATGATTATGGCTGTCACTTGAAAATACCTATGGTAGTTTTGCCACTCTGCTGAAAAGTTGGATCACTGAGGCAGAAAAATCTAATCAGTAATATGTGATTGATATGCACATTTCATTCAGCTGCTGAGCATTGTACGAGCTAAGATCAAGGAACTAAAGGTTGGTGAGAGTACGTACACTGCAACAGTTATGTTGGCAGGGATTCCAAATGTCGGCAAATCAGCCATTACCAATTCCTTGCACCAAATTGGCAGAATAAGTGCTGCAGGTATCCATCTTGAACTCTGTTAGATTGTGGTGACAACGTTTACTAAGTTCAAACCACTTATTGTTACTTGTTTGATGGGTATTTCATTCTGTGCCTTTTAATTACAAGAAAAGGGAAAATTGAAGCATGCTGTAGTAAGCCCTCATCCTGGGGAGACAAAAGATATTAGCAGTTACAAGGTAATGGCTTCTGTTGATCCAATCTGTTTATATCTTCATACATCTTACATCAAACATCACTTGTATGCTTCAGTTATTGGGGTAACTTCTGGGAAGTGGTGTTGTAAACAATGGGTAGTTGAATAGTGAATTGCCAAGCCAGCATTACATGGGACTGAGGAAAATTTTTGTTGCACTAATTGATGCCCCCAGAGTATTTTCTTTTAAACAGTCAACTTCTAATTTTTTTGTGCAATATGAATAGTTGTAAACAATGAGTAGTTGAATAGTTTTCAACCCCAAACATTCAAACAATGGACTATCCAACCTAAACTACACCACTTAGATTCTGATCTGAACTGAAATAAATTCGCAAGAAAATTTCTTCTAATTGTACTTTTGGCATAAATTGCATTACATAGGTTCCTAGCTTTGTAGAAATAAACTGTAATGGTATCTTTTTTGATTGATTTTTCTGTAATGGCCATTTATCAAATAAAAGATGAACATACAAGGTCATAATATTTGCCCCTATCCCCCCACTCCTGAAGCTCTAACACAAAAATCCTAGCTTCATCGGTGCAGCATGTGGGCAAGGTGGGGTGGTGGTTTTTTAGGTGCAAGAGAAGAGGAGGCTGAGAAAGAGTATGAGCGAGAGAGAGGAGGAGAGGGGTGGTGTAGGGTGGGCGATCCAGGCCCATTAGTACAAGTCTGTCAGAAAGATAAGGATTGTATTATCATTTATAATGACCATAAATACATCATTTATGTCATATTATATGATATTGTATCATATTAAGTGTTTAATTTTTGGGTTTAGCTGACAGGATCTCATACTAATTTCAGATCTTATTTTGAGCCTGAAAATTCAAGCCTAGCAGAGCCTATAGGGCCTCTGTTGGGACCCATTATCAGACCTATTTATCTTTTTTACTTATGCATCCAATTATTACTTTACTGTAACCACTTATTCAAGGTAAGATAATATAAAAGCAAACTTCATGGTTGCATCAAAAATCATGCATCATTTAACAGCAAGCATGCCTTGTCAACCTAGATTCCTGTTAATAACCTGCATAAGCGTCTGATCAATTTTAGGTTCAGTGTGTTTGGAAATGACAAAGCAGATCATGCTAAACTATTCCGGCAGTCATTGATGTAAATGTATAAAGGGAAAAATAAGTATTTTAAAGTTAAACTGCTATGCTCTTTATGCTGTGGAATGATTAACATTTTGCTCTGCTTCTTCAAATATTATCATGTTTCAGATTGCCAGCCATCCCAACATATATATATTGGACACTCCTGGTGTTCTATCCCCTAAAATTGTTGATGATGACTTGGCTGCCAAATTAGCATTGACAGGTAACGAGCTGCCTATACTTCTGTATGGCTTGCCATGATTTGCTTGACTGATGCATATTTGTCTCTTTCCTGTACCTTGCAGGAACTATTAAGGATTCATTGGTAGAAGAATGCGAGGCTGCTCGATATTTTCTTGCTGTTCTTAACTCGTCAGAGGAATACAAACAATGGGAAAACCTTAAAGATGCACTAGACAGCACATCATCTTTAAATAATAGAGGAAAACTTGTGGTGGGCAGTCATGCTGACCAGAAAACGAGAAGGCAATACTCTTCAGATCATACACAGGTGAGAGGGATTACGCAAGATAGTCTCACAACATCTTTGAGAGACAAAAACTAGAGGGGTTAATTAGTGTGGTCCATCACAACAAATTCTTAATGAATGTTGATGGCTGTTGCCATCTTTTACCTCAGTTGAAAAAAAATCACCATAACTTGGTAAATATTAGGTTTCTTGTTCATCATGACTAAGTTGATATTTACTTTTGTTTCATAAAATTGCATAAGAATCAATAAATGAGAAGATTCTATTAAATTTAAAGAGTAGGCATATATTAAATAAAGGGTAAAATGCAGATTACTATCCTATGGTTTAAGCGCTATCAAATTATGGTTATGTGGTATGAAATGTTATACTTAACTACCATGTATTTTAAAAGATATAAAATTGCATTCATGTGATTTGAAATATTACACTTACCTACTATGTGCTTTAAACGCTATCAAATTGCACCCATGTGGTTTAAAATATTCCATTTAACTATCATATATTTTATCCATTATTGCACTGAGAGGTATGCTATTAACTTTTTACGCTTGCAACTCATGTAATCTCTGATTTTTGCTTAAGTTGGAAAATTGGGGACTTCCATCAAAACACAAAAATGACATTTACTCAATTTATTTGTTGTCACACAATCGTGTGACATTTTTCATGAATGAGTGTCTATTTATAAGAGATTTTAGTACTTGAAATCGGTGAGATCAGTAGCAATTTTCCTCAACCTTCTCCTGAGTTCGTCAATCTTCTAAATCATGACAATGCACTTGAAAAATGAAGATTTTTTAATCATGGAATTAGTTGACTAGATCTGGTTTTTGTGTTTTGATGAGAGTCTTCAATTTTTCAACAAACAAATATTAGAGGTTGCGTAAGTTGCATGTATAAAAGGTTAATGGCGCACTTGTTAATGCAGTGATGGATAAAACACATGGTAATACAACATTCAAGCTACATTGGTGCAATTTGATAGCGTTTGAAATGCATAGTAGTTAAAAGTAACATTTCAAACTACATGGATGTAATTTGATAGCTTTTAAATCACATAGATGTAATTTGATAGTGCTTAAATCATATGATAGTAATCTATATTTTATCCTAAAATAAATAAGCATGTATTATTATGAGATGATGTCTCTATGTTTTATCCCCAGACATTTAAAAGTTACAGTTGCTTAAAGCCTTGTGCAGGACTTCATTGTAAAGGATGTTCGTGTGACCCTGTTCAAGACTATATCATCATGCAGGGGGTATTTGGAAAAAGAAAATGAAATGGAAAGGCTGATTGAATCTCAGTTTATGGCCTTGCAAGAGGCTTTTAGAGTGTCACTGGAAGCCAGTGAGGATAGATATAAAGCAGTTGCTGCAAAGCTACTCAACCTCTATCGGACTGGCAGACTTGGCCGGTACACCTTGGATGCCATTCCAAGTGATATACCTGCCTGCTTCAGAGAAAAGGTGGAATTACATTAGATTGAGCTAGCAGGACAGACGTCTAACTTTCAAGGGCGAGAGTTGCTGGGTCAGGACTGGACATGTAGGCTTGTTTCAGAGAAATTCTGAATCATGAAAAAAATCAGCCAGAGAAGTAAGATGTGACTCAGTTCATGTCTTATATTCATTATATTCATTGCTTTTGTATTATATTAGATATACAATTTTACCCATTATATAATTTCCTAACATTATGTGTAATAGATTATGTATTTAGGCTATCATACTGTGTATGGTTTTTTATACTTCTCGTATCTTAATGACATCTCTTTATGTTATTGCATACGTGAAAACTCTGGTTTACTTAGTAACAGCAATAGCTTTATATTCAATCCAAGGCTCTTATTGATGGATGGCACACCCCATTATTCAGATAGTATGGCGTCAAAGAGCATCAATGTGAAATTAGCTAAACAAATGCTATCTTCACCATTGGATTAAAATGCTGCATTACCTCCTCTTTGCACATTTCTATGGTTATAAAAGGGGCTACTTACGTCACCCAGGAAGAAAGAGGGCTGATTATGCTTATGCAATTTATTGGCTAGCCTCCTAAAGTTTGGAATGAAATTGGACCGTGGCGTTTGAGTCAATATCTATATATTATTTTATAATTAAAATTTAGTAATTGATAATAAAATATAAATTATTAAAAATTTTAAAGAAGATTAAAAAGTATCAATTTAAACTTAAATTTTTATTCAAAAATTTTAAATCTTATTTATTAGATTCAAATTGAGCTGGTACCAAATTGATCTTCTATCACAAGAGCACGTGATCTTCAAGCCATGTCCTTACCATCTACAATGATTAGATGATATCAGAAGAGCATGACTAGCAAAGCCTCTGATCATCTTATCTATCAGGCCTGTGGAAGAAATCGAACAATAATAATCACTCTCATGCATGTCCTTGCGCCAGGAGTATGGCCCTTGACAAATGGTGTCATCTTATCGCTGACCTCATTGCTAGAACTAAATAACCTTTGACACCAAGGTTGAAGCTACTTACAAGAAGGAATCTTGCTCGAAGAAATAAGGTTCCTCTCTTTGCTCTCAAATTCTCTCTCCTACTTTTGTTCTTATTTTTTTTAGGCACCTCACTTAGCTATAAGCCCTAGCCACTTTTCTTATTCTATACATTCTAAAACTAGAATAGCTATAAGCCCTAGCAACTTTTCTTATTCTATACGCTCTAAAACTAGGATAGCTATAAGGCTCGCCCTTAACCTTCTCACTTCTTCTTCCTTATTGACTTGAGCATTAGAAGACATTAATTGGGCAGCTCCCAATACCCTTCATTCTCTTCTTTTATCCTCGTAAGAGTGTTAGTCCAGGCATGAAATTCTCCTTTGTAGGACCAACCAAATCGAAGTCCACTTTAGTTTCTAATTCATAATTCATCCCATCATCTCTATTAGCATTTAGGATTTCTCAGTTAGATTTTGAGACCATCACCATTCAAGTAAATGGTTATTTTTAATTTTATAAATCATATTTTTTAATATATTTATTAATATATTCAAAGATTATATAAATAAAAATTTATTCAATAAATTGGTAAAAATAATTAACGTAAACAAATATAAAATATATATATCTTAATTATTTCAATTAAATTAAATTTATTTTTAATATAAATTAGATTTGAATAATATATAAAATTTTAAATATAGAGCGGTTGCGTCTTCTGATCAGAATCCGATCAAAGTCAGCTCGGGTAACAGGTCACCCGACTTAATCATCTCAAGTCGAAGTCGAGCAGAAGAAGCTCGTGCGTCAATTGGAAACGTGGACGGCGGATTTTTCTTATTTACTTTAAGGTGGCACCTAACCAACCGATCGTCGTCGAATCCAAGGCACAGCACCTCGGTCTTCAGCGAGAGCTAACCAGCCAGCTGAGCTCCTAGCACTCTGAAACATTAAGCTGCCCAAGATTAGACGGCAGGGGCAGATGAAGGCGTCGGTGAAACTCCGGGACGAGGAGAACAAGAGCCCCCTCCTCCGCGCTAAGCTCCCCCTCTCCGCCCTTGGCTTCCCTCTTATCTCCTCCGCCACCGCCGCCGGCGACCCCCACGACGTCTCCTTCCACCTACGCACCGCTCTCCCCGGCGGCCCCTCCCTCCAGCTCTCCTACCGCCCCCACTCTCCTTCCCTCCTTCACTCCCCGTTCTCCCTCACCCTCAAGTCCGGCGTTGGCCTCTGGGGCTCCCCCGACCGGTCCCCCCTCCTCATCTCCGCCCACTTTTCCCTCCCCTCCGGCGCCGGTGGGGATGCGCCTATCTCTCCTTCATTTTCCATCCAGATCAAGCCCCGAATCGGCGACTTCTCCTTCAAGAAGACCGCGGTCTCCTCCTCCTTCAGCTCTAACCCTAATCCTAATCCTATCAAGGAAAACGGGGGTGGGGTCTACCACCCACTACCACTGGCCCCGAGAGACCGGTCGTGCCTCGAGGACCTGCTCTCATCCGGCGTGGCAGTAGCGGCGACGACAACGCTGCCGATGACTGGCCGGGCCTCTCTGAAGTTCCGGTGGGGGGTGAACCTCCCGGCGGGAACGGCCGCGGCGCCGGCGGCGGCTGGGACCGGGTGGAGGTGGCTGCCTTACCTGACGGTGGACAAGGTCAGCATTGAGGCTGTGGAGAATGGGGAGAGAGAGGCGAAGAAGCCAGCCAAGGTGGGGACTGGTGATGGGGATTTGGAGGTGATGAAAGGAGTGTGCTTTTGGATGAGGAAGGAGGTGGAGGAGCTTCAGAGGGAGAATGAAAGGATCAAGGAGAGCATCGAGGAGGTATGGAGGAAGGCTTTGGACCGTAGGTGGAGCGGGATGGAGGGCTCTTTAGGAGGTGGATTGGATGCTAGGAGGAGTATGGGTAATGGACTTGGCTACAGCGGGGTGGAGAAGGAAGGAAGGCAGCGGAGGGGGGTTCGAGGTGATGAAGTTATTCGCACCAAAACCACCAGAAGCCTACAGTAACTGTGGTTCGATCTCTTAAAGCTTTCATCTTTTTTTCCATTTTTGCTCGTACTGAAGTGTGTTGTTTTTTTCTTAGAGCTCTGTGGATGCTAGTAGAATAAGATTGGACAACTTCTTGATATCATTTTTTGCCTACAGTTTATGTGATTGATTGAAGAGAAATGACCTCCTTATATGAGTTCTATTTCGAAATGAGTTCCTTTGTCATTCTTCTTGTCATCCCACTTGGATTGCACCATTATTATGCGCAAACACAGATAGCACACTTAGCACGAGGAATGGCGCTTGTGAATTATATTTGGGAAAGTTATACTGCTCTTGTGACTCACTTAAGTGTGAGAGGTGATTTTAGGAGTACGGTTGGGCTAGTGGCTGTGAATTGTGAACATGGGACAGATGAATGAAGATATTCTAAACATTTATAGTGAAGGAAAAAGGAAGCTAGTTACTTTTTCGGAAGATGGAAATTAAATTTTGATGTCTTGAACCACTTAAGAAATAGTGAAGCCTAAGAATGCTCCAGTGTGTCTTAAACAGAGCACAGCCCACTGTATATTTGGTGCAAATTCAAAATACTGAGTTTGGTATTACCCATGATCATTTCCAAGATGATTTGACAAAAAGAACGTCCGCTATTTATTCTCACATTTGCTTACCATGAACACCTTCTAGTGATCAAACCAAGGAGGATTTCCATGAAAAATTTCTTCATAATTCTATAGTCCGTTTGAAAATCTTGGGCAGATGCATGTCATCTTTTGGAAGATAGTAACTACCAATATTTCACTACAAGTAGCACCCTTATTCAATGTGTAGATTAGCTATTGTTCTCATTATCATCTTCTTTGTTGTTTTTATCATCTTCTCATCCTCCTCCACTTCTTCCATAGGGAGGTGGAGTTAGAGCAAGAAAGGAGATCACTGAAGGGAGTAGACAAGCTCTTTCATTGTTTGTGGTTCTCACAGAGCTGCAATTGATCTACCACTCCGTGTAACTTGGTGGCATTCGGAAAATTGGAGTTTCTGTTGCTGCATTTGGGCTGAGTGACTCTTCTACTTTGGGCCAGTGCAATGCTTTGTAGCCCTCTTAATCTTGGAGTTGATTCAACTTCCAAAATTAAAGGTTAGCTCCATTCCCTCATCAAAGCCTGGTGGCATGCTTAGACTTGAACTTTGTTCAGCTGCTCTTTGAAAGCTTGATGGTACTCCCATACCAACATCTGGTTCAGTCCCACCATCATAATCTGGTGGTGCTTCTAGGGTTGTATTTGTTCAGAACCTCCATCAGAGCTTGGTGAGACCCTCAAACTCTATTGGTTCAATTCCTCCATCATCAGAGGTTGTTCCGGTTACTCTGCTAGAATTTGGGGGCACTCAGGATCTCGGTGTTGGTTGGACTCTTTCATCAGGGTTTGGTGGCATTCCTAAACCAGGATTAGATATGATTCCTTCATCATCATCAGGTGTTGATTCAGATTTGTCAGAGCCTGGTGGCACTTCTGAGCTAGCTGATTTTGGTCCTACACCAGCTGGAGCTGGTTGGACTCCATGAAAACTTGACAGTGCTCCACCACTAGCATCTGGTTCAACTCCTCTATCAGAATTTGATGGCACATCTAGACTAGGTGTTGGCTCTCTTAGCCGCCAGGTGTTGTTCCAACTTCATCAATATTTGGTGGTTCACCCTGGCTAGCACTTGGTTCAATTCCTCAGTCGGAGCTTGGTGGTGCTCCTAGAGTAGCCTGGACTTGATTTGATAGCACTCAAAATTTCATGGCTCTCCTAGACAAGAGGGTCACCAAATCCCTCCATCAATACTTGGTGATGCAACTACATTCGGTCCAACTCAATGAGTGCTCGATGGCAGCACTGGTTCTATAGGGTCAGGCAGAGCACCGATTGTGGAAGCACCAGGGATCGGCAATGGTACACCTGGAGGGGTTGGCGGCGGCATACATCCATTGAAAGAAGTGCAGGTCAGATAATGGAGAAGATTATTGACAAGAAGGTTGGGGAATGACTTGTGGAAACAACGCTTTCCATTTTCCTTGGATGGCTTCACAACAGACACGGCTGAAGTGGATTTGGTGGGTGAAGTAAGACATGATGTTATCAGTGATGCAGCCGTTTATTCCATACATGGAGTGTTGACACAAGGTAGCTTCTGGGATCAGCACTGGGAGCTTATAAAAGAGCTTCTTTCTCCGTTGCAATTGTGTTTCTAAGCATGAGATCCATGTCGCCACAACCATAGCTGGTAACAGAAGCAGTAACCTCTCTTTTCCTCTTTGTTATGCTTGGGCCAAGTTTTTAGACCCTGCGGGTTTGAATTTCAGATCAGCTCAACATCTGAGTCTTTTGAATCCTTGAATCAAGTTGGATGGAGTTGTGAATTGCTTTGGAAACTTGGATACGTATCTCATCCTTGATCAGTCAGAAGTGGAGCTCTGATTTATTTTTGCATAGCTTTTTTTTTTTTTCCTTTTTTTTACCCCTTAAGATTCCACATAGCTTCTTCATATAACACATATACCGGCTTCTTGTGCCCCACATTGTTGTGCCAAGAATTTAACTCTTTGATTATGGCTGATTGGTCTTTCCTAGCATCCATGTTGCAAGAAGTTGGATAGGTTTCTGGCATTGGTTCATGGTAGCAATGATCATACATGGAGGATCAATAGGGATGGCATTTTCTGCGTACCATTAATTTCTGAAATTCTGAGAACAACCCCCTTTGGTAGGGACATAAATCCACCCCCCACCAGAAAGAAGATTTCAACAGAAAGTACATTTCAAACCATACCCACCCCACCTGACCTAGGCCAACACTGTGGAATTGAACTCCCACCTTTTGCCTAAGGTCACAAAAGGTGATGTTTAATGATATTTTTAAGAAAACATTGACTTTTACAATTAACTAGGCCATTTTTCTCCCAAAAAAAAAATACTTTATTGAAAAAAAATCAGCTGTTGATGAGTGAGTTTGTTTTAGAAACAAGGCAACAGAATATTTAACTGCGTGATTTTAATTATCAGCCACCACAACGCTAGTTGGTATGTTATATACCTCTTCAGTGACCCAAATGGAGTTGGTGCTTTTCTGCATGCTTGCGAAGCCACCTGAGCACACAACTCATCTGTTTTTGATTTCTATAAAAGAAGTCAATCTCTTTTTGTATGGAAGGATAAACTTTCTGCACTATCACAGTTTTGTCATGCACTTAAAACAATGGGAGAAGGCCATTCCCGTGCTAGCACCTGCACCATTAACCAATGAATTCATAGGGACAGAACAGTCACTGGAAGCGAGTGGCTATAAAACATAACATAAAACATAAACAAATCTTGGAAAATTCCTTTAGAGATTATCATTCCAACTTCTTTAATCAACAAATGGAACGCTTGGAGATCATCTAATCCATTGCATGTTCGGACCACTCCCCGACTGAATTAGCTGACTGAGAATTGATGGACCAAGGTGGCATCATAGGATGGAATCATCTCTAACCTCTGGCTCTGTGGTGGAGTAATATGTCAAAAACTTTACGCACTTAATTGATCCAGGTTATTGAGGAGCGTTTTTCAGCCAAGTACTGATCCATCTTTGACAGGGTGAGGTGAAAAGTTAAAAGATGCAGGTAGAATGGTGAGAGGATGATTTGAAAAAGAACAAGGAATACCACGTTGTCTCTTAAGAGGAGAAATGTGATGGACTGAATAAATGGCATCAATCTGAGAATCTTCCAACATGAACAAACAAGGATCCAGTCCAAAGTTCAGAAAAGGAGCTAGATGCACTAGTATCTCCAGAGAATTCTCTTAAAAAATAATTTCGACTGGGCTGTACAAGGACGCAAGAGAGCAGTAGCTGGCCACGGTTGTTGCAGTAGCAAGGCCAGGGGATTGCTCTGAATCACGCATTTATGAAGATGTTCTGTTTTATATGCATTACTAACAACTGCTTTCAAAGGAGCGAAGCCGGCGATGCGAGGATGCAGGATACAAAGTCAAGCAACTCTCCATCAAAGGCAACTCATTTGACAAGTGGAGAATGATGAGGCAATGTCTGATTAGCAGTGGCTTGTCCCAAAATGAATGAATACGAGACTATTTACAGAATACGCAGAAGCTACTTACCCTCTTCTATCTATCACCTTCTATTGTTAAGTATTTGCCTACCAAATACTACACTTAACGCCAGTCAGGATTACTTTTACCAACATTCTATTGCCACATTATCAGTCAAATCATATGCCACACAGCCATCTAAGTGTTTTAAGCTAATATGTGTTGCAAGCAGTTTGATTTTTTATTTGTTTGGAAACTAGATTCTATTCTACCAATAACTTTTTATTTATTTCTTAGTTTGAAATGTTAGGATTTTTTTTAAGAAGATAAAATGTTAGGATTCCTTAGTTTGAAAATTCCTTTAACTTACAAGATTTTTTTTAATTTGAAAGATTTAATTATAAAAAAAAAATTTAAGTCTTAATTATTTATTAGTTATGAATGATTTATATTTTGAGATTTTTTATAATTATATTAAATTTTTTTTAAAATATTAAATTTTAACTCTATAAATATATAGGTGTTCTTCTGAAATTTTTTTAGTAAAATTATATATATATATATATATATAAATATATTATAAACAGAAGGCTTAACCTCTCCGAAGGGTTAGTAAATGGTCTAACCTTCTTGCGGAGTTGTGACCCTCTCGAAGCCGTCGTAAACCCCAATTCTTTTATTTTATTTAGCGTTGCTGCCGGACTCGCAACGTCGGAGCCGCTTTCCGTAAAACGTTTCCCGTTACGTTCTTTGCTGGTTTCACGACTTCTTATTTTATTTATAAATAATGAACATTTAAGATAGTCCGCCGATCGGAGTCCAAGAGAGATGGCGACAGGAGGCGTCGGAGGTGGGAGTCGGGAAGAGAGCGCGAAGGCTACGGTGGCGGATCAGATCTCTCAGGCGGTGCAATCGACCTCCAATCTCCTCCACCTCATGCAGGACTCCTCCCCCTCCCAGGTTACCTCTCCTCTTCTTCTTTCTCCTTCCCTACCTTTCTTTCTCTTTCTATATCTAAGAAAGCTGTGAGCTGAAATCCAGACTTAAATGTCCGTCTATAACGCATCAATCCTTACATTATACTGGTACGATTTTTTTTTACTCTTTCGTATAAAGTCTGGCATTATGGCATGCTCGACGAATGGAGCTCAACATTGCAAAGTAAAATTCTTTTTAGAAGATCTTTTATACAAAAGATCTTAAAAGCTTTGACGATCACTCGTAATGTCGATGAAAGCACCATCGACGCGCTGTTTTTGATTGTATTCTGAAGTAAATGTTCAGGAGTTCAGATTTCTTGCTGAAGCAAACGTTGATAAAAGCCATTAGATTCGGATTGCAAGATGATTGGCTTTAAGTAAACAAATAGATGAGGGTGACGAAGATTCCACAAGTAGCAGACACCCATATACACAAAATGAGCAGAAAAAAGAGGATTTGCACAAAGTTGGATCCTTTTTTGGAATGCTACTGATTATAAGATCCATTAATGTCAATTGTCTAGGAATCTAATTTTGTGCTCAAATTTTTACATAATTTTAGGAAAAATATGACAATCTCACAACTAAAACATTCTAGTGGCATCCTCACATCCTACTCCAAAAATCTATGTCAGATACATATTCAAATTGGACATATATTAAACACTTGGATATTCATGAAGTTATATAGTTGCTACTTCCAAAGATTGGTGAAGAGTTGAACTCTTCTAACCATGAATTTGACCCTCTTTTTATGATAGAAATGATTATTCATTTTTTTGGTGATTGGATAAGGATATAGGCATTAAGATAACTTTGCAGAAGGTTTTTTCTTATATTCCCTGTTAGTCAGGAAGTTTCAATCGAAAGACCTTGTAAACAATAACTTTTTATTGTCGATTTTTAATGTTTAAACAAGCAATATTAAAGTTATAATCTATCCTACATATTCCAGTATCTCTGTTTCTCTCTTGCTAAGTGAGGCACTTTGATATGCATCTGAATCCCATTCTCAGATCCATATCCAGGCAACACTGTCTGGACGTTAAAATTACCTATACAATGAGTTGTCATATGCCGAAGAGAAACAAGCATATGTAAGTTGTCTCTGCTCCAGAATGACAGCAATTATGACAGTGAACAAACCTTGAGAAGATCTGCCATCATGTCTCTTTGGAAACATAAAAAATTTGTTAAAGAGATGACTTAAACAAGATCATGAATGAATTCCGTAACGGTTCTTGATTATGTTGCTTTTATTACAATCCTTGTGGATAACAATATATTATACAGCTCACAAGATCGTCAAAGGTCTTCTTCTTGGCCCAGGGAATATTACAATCTCCTTCATCCATCATCCTAAAATAAAATTTGTCTTTAAGAATATGACCCTAGAGGTCTTCTTTGAATGATATATATACATCTTAAGATACCATAGAAGAAGAGAAGACGATCTTTTACCCTTCTCATACATTCAAAATAGCATCTTGACCAAGCCATGTAAACATTTCATGGCGTAGCTCCATAAGAACGTAAATCAAGAAAGAAGAGGTTGGAGAAAAAGAGGTTAAATTTGTCAGTGTTCAGTAAAGAAAGCTCTCTCCAATGGTCCAGCAAGCGCGCATCTTTTTTAAACAAGATGTTTAGATTGTTAAACCCTTTGTTTAATGAAGATCATCCATCTTACAACCGCTGCTGCCAGTTGCCATAGTTTGCCCTTGCACTCACTGTATCAACTGTAGACCACCCACTTATTCTCCTAGAGACACATTATATTTAGGAATTTGTTTCTTGGCTAACTGATGAATTCCTAAAAGGTATGTCTACAAGGTAATAAGCTCAAGCTACATGAAAGAGCATAGAATGGGGAAGAAGAAGAAGAGGAAAGTGGGAGACCTGACATTCATAGAGAAAGAAAATTAATTATTTGTCATCAACCTGGTCACATATTTTTCATGTGGTTGCACTCAATTTACCATAAATACTTTCCAATCAAGAAAGTTCTTATCTTCTTAAGATAGCTATTCCATCATCCTCCAAATTTAATAACATCATAAGAATGAAATTAGTGCACCTTCAAAATAGGTCATTTACATTCCGGTACTTCCTTTTAAAAAGAGTACAACTCAAAGATAGTTTTAACCAAAATAACATGATCTGGCTGATGCATGTGTCATAAAATGCATAGTTGATTAAAGGTGTCAAATGGATTGTGTTGACATAGCTTGTGAAAGGGGGCGGCCTATGGACTGTTGCATTGTGCTGGCGCAGCATGGTTACTGTTACGAGCTGTGTTGGCATGGCCCGCAATACCTGAGGTGATGGCTTGACATAGCCCATAGTCAGGTCGGGTCGCATCATGCCTAGCCCCCGTGCCATGCCAGCCTACTGTGTCGGCCTGCCATGCCAACCAATTATGCTGACCCATCAGCACGGCCCATTAGCACAATCTAGCTTTTTCATTTTTTGAAATATTTTTTTAATATCAACCCAGCGAGCCATGCAATTTTTTAAAATAATTTTATAGAAATAAAATAAAATAAAATAAATATATGTATCTTTACTTGTGGGTAGGTAGGTGGTTTGCTATCATGGTTACACCATCCCACCATTGTGTTATTCGGTCCTCTTTTTCTAGCATTGAGTTAAGTGATCGGTTCCTCTTGAACTATTGCAATGGTAGTTTTTCTTGCAATTGCAATATATAAATCGGAATCTCTTATTGATGATCTCCTCGATGCTGAAGTACTTTCAAACATCAAAGGTCCTGCCTCTAGCTTTAAACCTGAAACTCAAGGCAGCACCATTGGAGTCAGGAACATTGGTTCTGATCTGTGACTATGTTGTGACAAGATCGGTCTCAATACGTTCGATCTCCTTCAAGTTGAGTTTAAAGCTATAATGAGGTGTGCGAGAGCGAGAGCTACCAGCATCAGACATTGTACGAACTAAAAGAATCTTCTGAAGAGAATAAGAAAGCTTATAAAGAAATTAAAAATGCTTGTAGAGAGATTAAGAGAGCTTAAGATATGGTGTGAGGGTGAGGAAGAGGGGCTGGTAGATATTTATAAAAGGTTAAAGACCCTCTAAATATCCAAAATGACATTACAAACTAGTCATTTTTGGTGGTTAGGAAAGACAAATTGGTCTTTTAAGCAACATACTACAATATCCTTTAAAACTAGCTATTTTTGGCTATTGAAAAGGGCAAAAAGATCTTTTTCTAAAGAAATGGACAAAGACACCTATGAAACTAATCATTTTTGGTTATTGAAAGAGGGTAAAATGGTAAAAATGCATGTCGGGCCATAGGCGGCCTACCATGGGCTGTGCCGTGGGCTGGTCCATCATAGGTCATGTGATGCTTGGCCCATTCGTACTTGGCCTGCTTGTGCTGTGCCATGCTTGGCCCATTAGTGCCATCATGCTGGCACGACTTGCGGGCCAGGCTGGGCCATGCCACAGGCCGCACAGCCCATTGGACACCTTTATAGCTAATACACAAAATGCAGTAATGGCTAGTGATAATAAAAACCAAGCCATATCTTGGTGTTATAACTGCTCTTGCAGCAGATAAAAATGATGAACTTTGCCTGTCTTACCATTATGATTGATAAAAGAATATGTTAATAAATTCTGGAAACAACATCATGTGCAGAGATAGAACATCTTATAATTAGATCTTATGTTTCTTTTACTGTTCTACTTGCAGGCTTACCTTATAAAGCTCCCTACGAATCTCTTGACTAAAGCATCCACTGTCAAGCACACAGGGCAAGTATGTCACTAGTTAGCTAAGATAAATATGAAAGAACTTCATCTGGAAGCCTCTGAAGTTTGACATTTAGGTGCTTTTGTCATTAGGTGTTAGAGAAACTTCCTCAGGTCATTTCATCTTTGGACGCTTACATGGAGAACAGTTTACAGAGGTTGGTCCTCTCTCTCTCTCTCTCTCTCTCTCTCTCTCTCTCTCTCTCTCTCTCTCTCTCTCTCCCCACCCTGTGTGTGTATATATGGAAGATGGGAGAATCCATCAACCTATTCATTAAGATAATGAAAAATGCTGACCTTCTCCTTTCTCTTTGATAATTTAACTGCATTTATTTTTTCCTTTTATTAAGTAGTAAGCTGGAAGGTTCCTCATATATGGATGTCAGTGTTTCTGACAACTTCAATCTTTAAGTAATTGTCTGTCCAGATCTGGAACGCTGTAAATAGTTCCTTTGTATATGTTGGAAGTCCAAGCTCATTGAGATGTTTAATTGGACAGTTAGTAGAACAGACAGGATCCAGAGTAAAAATAGTAAATGTATCTAAGAAGTGAAGTTTTAGATCTGTAAACTTCAAAAAGGAGAACATTGAAGGCAGGTAAGTTGATGGGACAACATATTAGATGAATTATAAAAATTCAGAAGTTCATGAATTTTCTGGTTTATGAAGGTGTCAGCTGTCTACTGGATCAAGTTAGAGAGATTTTTAGTGGGTGTCCCATGCATGCTAGTGAATATATCCTAACAAATAGATACTTGCCAATGCATAGGCCTTGATCGTTGCATGATAGCAGCTGAGTGATTTAATTGAGTTCACTCATAAATTGCTAGTTCTGATGATCTTATAGTTGGTTTTGAACCATCTGGATGGTTTCTTTAAAAGCATAATTTATTTGGGCTCTGTTGGATATGGAGCCTAAGCACATTAACTTTCCAAATAATTGAATGAAATTAACAGGCGACAATGCAACTTTATCCTTTCCCTACTAATATGTACTCGCACAGCCAATATATTTGGCAATGCACTATCATTATGTTGACCAGATTTTATACTTTAATCATCACTTCTCCCTGTATTGAGTTTGACTGTCATCATGAAGTCATGCTACATATTTTTCTTCTGGATCCTTCACCATAAATATCCTTTATATGAGAATGATCTACAGGAAATAGAATAGCTTGATACTATTAAAATTATGTCATCTAACTCATTTCCTGCTTAAAATTTTCTTTCTTTTCCCATCTGATGGCAAGGCTATCATTAATCTACTAATGCTTGTGACGTAATAAAAATTCTCTTCTGTTAATATTATACCTTTTAACATAGTTCTCAGTTAGTATTTTCTATTTTCTCAATCAGATGATAAAACTTTTATCTATATTTGAATGTTTCCTCTCTTTATTCAAATTGTCTGGGAAACATTCTTTTTTTTTTTTTTTTCCAATTTTTGATTGTGTTACTTTTTCAGTAATTATATAAGAGTTTTGTTACTTTAGGGTTTCATAGACACTGCTTTTAGAAGCTTTATTTGATTAATGCTATTTGATTCTCACAGTGCTCCTCATCTGAAGACTGTAACTCAGCTGTTGTCAAAATTGGAAACCTCTCAGCTTAGATCTGCATTTCCAGCCTGTGAACAAGAAGGGGCACAAAAACATTCCAATTCAGAAAAAAATTGTTGAAACCATCTAATGCCTTTGCAGGTTCTATACCTGAAAAATTCATCCTCTCATTTTTTAAAATATCATTGATTATTCTACATGAGCATAATTACACCATTGTTAAAGACCTTGAACTATTCTAGGGAGTATTATATTCTTGTTTGGAATTCCTTGTTCCTTATGTAAGAGCTGATGCATTGCCTGCCACTCTTTATGGAGGGTTGTTGCCTAATGTAGTACTTGACTCCAGTGTCGTGCCCTACTCCACTGGAATTGCGTGATCACCACCCAACCATCAGCCATTGAGATTCCTCCTTCATGGTTCATGGGAGTTGTGTTGTGGATTCCTACTCTTTGGGATAAGGTATACCCTACCTAGGTATCTTTGCAGGCATATCTGTGAGCGAAATATAAGTGGAAGGAAATTAGACTACAAGGGTGAAGTAAATAATTCAATGCATGAAAATAAAACAACTAACATGAGAAATACATACTAGGAGATTAGCAGGGGTAGTAAGTGGAGACTACTATTTCTCTTCCTATTAAATCCCCAAAAGAAAAATAATAGGTAGGAGATGTATGCGATAGCTGTTTTGGTCAGGGCATTTATGCAACACTTATCTGAGCATAAACTTCTATACCGGACTCCAAATCAAGTTCTGTAAGATGCATTGGATTGGATTCAAGACTTGATGATTTTTCCAAAAAGTACCATGTCTGGGCTTCTGGAAAATTATGGAAAAATCTCGAGAAATCAAGGACCTGATTTGTTGTGGGCATGTAAGCTATGGTTGCATATATAGGTGATGAAATTGACTTCTGAGGGTTTGTGACGCTGGAAGGTTATCATCTATATAGACACTTGTTCTTTTTTTTTTTTTTTTTTGCCTTAGTAGAGTGCTAAAAGATGGGGCGTCTACACTTGCATACTTGTCTAGCAGTCGTGTCCCTTTTCTTTTTACCCAATCTCAAAAGGGATTGCTTAATTGATTTGGTTCCATTTTCATCAGCTGTTGTTAAACAAATCAACTCCCATTATCATGAAGAACATGTTTCAGTTTAATTGCTTGTAGTTCAGAAGAAGAATTCCGCTTAAACCATGTTTTTTGAGCAACGGTTTCATTTGCTACCCTAGTTTTTTTTTTAGCACTTACAAGTACTTATATTTCATACATCTGTTCAGAATTGAAGACAAACATGTTTCTTTTCTGCTTTTCTTCAGTAGTTGATGTATAATTTCCATTAAAAAAACAAGGAAATCATTGTCAAGTTTCTTTGATTCAAAAGGACAGATCAGTTACCTTTGCAAAAAGGTATCCATGGTAAATGATATCAGAGTTCAACATTGTTGCAGGCTAATGTGTTATCAGGAGAAACCTTAATCTGCATAGTAGTATGGATGGTAAATGAAATCAGTCTAATATAATTGCAGGCTTATGTCTTACCATCGAGAGAGGCCTTCGGCTATGTAGGATGACCCTGCAGTACACTAATGGCATCTTCTTGCTACTTGTTCTTCCATGTGTCATACATTTTCTGAGAATTGTAAATAATTTAAATAGCTGAAAATGTGTCACCATTCCATAACTCATATTAAGGATTTATAAATTTTGATGTGTTTTCCCTGAGATGCTTGCAGCCTTCAGTGATGGCCCTGCTTTTCTTATAAATGTCATTTCTGAATTTTTTCATTTCATTTGCTCCATAACTGTATCTTGCCTATTAGCAGTTAACTAGAGGTAGTGCGCACACCAATATCCCTTCAATTGTATAGTTAATTTAATTGGAGTTGATATTTTCCTTATGCCTATTCTCTATATTAGAATGATAGGTGAGGAATTTACTCATTTCACTCTCTTGAGACTTTTAACAGGTGATACTTGCATCGATTGATCAGAGTTATGGTTGGAAAGTTCCTATTTCAAGTTTTCAACTGAAAACTGACTTGAAATTTGTTTACACACCTTAACATTCTTTGTTAATCAATAAAATACAACATTAATCCACTAAAGGTCCGAATGACTTTTGGTAATGAGTGAATTGGTCATTTGGCATGTTTAAAAGGATTTCTGGAACCAAGCAGTCGTATTTGTATCTAACTTGCAAGGAAGGATGCAATTTTTGGTCATCGGTTGATGATGGGCATGTGTATGAATCATTCCCCATACAAAGCAGAAAAAAGGGTTCCTGCTTGACATGAATGTTATATAGTTGAACATTGATCTCAGTAGCAAACTGCACCTAGGTAGAATTTACTCTCACAAAGTGAAGCTTAATCCTGGAACTAGAAATGGATTTGGGTCTTGGCTGGGTTCCAGACTTCCCAGCAGCCCGTGGCACGGCCCACAATCCAATCATTAAAAGAGAAATGCGATGCTGGGATCTAGGTAGCGTGGAGGTAACAGAATAAGTTGACTCTGAGTCATTCTGAAATTGCTAGAAATAAATGAAAACATCAATTGTAGTTGAATTTTTATTTGTTAATATTGAAAATGTTTTGTCCAATCCTCTTTTAATCAATAAAATATAATTTTTATTGCTATTATCATGAATTAAATTTTCAAGCAGTTGATTCTACGAAATGTATCGCTGTATTACAAACGAACTCATATGTCGGGTTTGAATCATGGCATATATATTCTAGATCAAGAGAATACAATTTACATATTAATTATTCTACAAAACTAACCATCTTTAACATTTCCCTATGGAGTGAATCGCCATTGAACTTTATGTGAAATTGTAAAATAAAATGCCTCGTTTATCTGCTGATGCTACTGCACGTAGTACTTTCAGTCGTTCAATCATCCATTGCCACATCACTGTGCAAATAGACTTTACACACACACACTCACGCACAACAGCATGCCAAAAGAATTTCAAAGCACGGCATTTTCCTATAGAACTTGCCAAACTTCAATTATAGAGTACCATCGGTGGCAGGGACTGGCTCAGATGCTTGCCGTGTGAACCAGAACCACCGGGTCCAACTTTCCCGCTTCACGAACTGGGAGGAGCGTTCGCCTTCGCCTTCGCCTTCGCCAGCCTTTCCCTGTCCAAAAGACGTGCCGGGGATTCGCCCCTAATCGCGACCCCACCAGTTTAGATGAGGCCGCGCCGCCATTCGTTCTAGTCTCGCTGGGAGGAAAAAAAAAAAAAAACCCAAAAGGGCAACGGTCGCTGCCAGGCCGAAGAGCCCGCGAAAGCCGCGGCAGTGGAAGGAGGAGAACTCGCAACCCTATCTCCCCGTTCCGCCTATTTCTTTCCAACTGGCATTTGCTCGAAGGGGGAACTTGAACGGGACGGCGTCCATGCTGTTCTCCGCCTCTTCCTCCTCCTCCTCCTCCTCCTCTCTCCCGGCCTGTCGTGTTTCCCCAATCTCTCGGGTTTCTGTCCACGCCGCGCCCTCTCGATGCCGTTTCGGCTCCCATCGTGGCCCTGTGGTTAGCGCCTTTGATTTCTTTTCCTTGTTTAGATGATGATATTTCTTCTTTAAAATGGCTGTAGAGCTTCATGTCTTGAAATGTTAGACTGTGGAATATAGGCGTGCAAGATAATTGAGCCGCTGAAATCGAGCAGTGGAGCACCGCCGTGCATTCCGATTATCCCTAATCCGATATTCTTGACGGAGCCGCGCCTGCAAGATGCGGGCCGTAATCACGACGCAAGGCTGCGTATCTTCTCTGGGACTGCGAATCCCGCGCTTGCTCAGGTGAATTACTCTAGTCTCGGTGCTTGTTTCCTTGATTGATAGTAAATTTGATTAGAATTATATAATCTTGAAAGGTTCTTGTCTTGAATCCATATTGTTTGCTAACTATTCTACATTTGGACGGTCAGATGTCTTGAAAGAAGTAATCTTTATATGTTATTCTGCCAGATACCTGTTATAATCCTATGCTTCTATTTTGGTGTGTTTGTGTTGTCTCTGAAGGGTCATCTCCACCCTGGGTCATTATGTATTTAACAAACACACATGCATTAAAATGGTGTTCAACAGTCAGTGCCAAAAAAAAAAAAAAAGTGACAATTAGGTGCATATGTCATTCGTTTACTCTTTTGTATCCCTATTTTAGCCATTCTTGACTACCTGGTTGTATTTTTGGGTAACTGGACCTGGCAAGGTTTTTTTTTTTTTTTTCCCCCTACCATATTCCCATTAAATGTTCCACTTTGTGCACTCTGCATTTCAAATTCCATGCATGTTCTGAATATAATGGTCGTTTGTTCGATCTATTCACCAAGCACATTTTTCTTTTCCTTGCAGGAGATTGCAAATTACCTGTGTCTGGATCTTGGAAAAATTAAGATAAAGCGGTTTGCTGATGGTGAAATCTATGTGCAGCTGCAAGAGAGTGTGAGGGGGTGTGATGTGTTTTTAGTGCAGCCAACATGCCCCCCAGCAAATGAGAATCTTATGGAACTTTTGATAATGATTGATGCCTGCCGCAGAGCATCTGCAAGAAACATAACTGCAGTTATACCATATTTTGGTTATGCCAGAGCTGATAGAAAGGTTAGTACTTACCTTATGTACTTGGTGTTTTTGTCACCTTCATCTACAAATTCTTTGATGACTTTCTTGGTATCTTTAAAATGTTTTTGAAGCTGAAATTTATGATATTTGTTACTTCTTTGAACTTCTATTGCCACTTAAGTTGATTATTAATTCATTTTCTTCCTGTAGATTTGTGCTATAAAATTTCTCCACAATAGTGGATCTACATGAGCATTAGCAAACTAACCTTTTTTTCTGCCATCTATCATCTTTCTCAGACTCAAGGCCGTGAATCCATTGCAGCCAAACTTGTGGCAAACTTAATTACAGATGCAGGTGCAAACCGTGTACTTGCATGTGATCTTCATTCTGGGCAGTCAATGGGATACTTTGACATTCCAGTAGACCATGTATATGGTCAAGTAGGCGCCCTTAATCCTGCATTTCATCCATACAAATTGATATGATGTTTCACATATATTGATCCCCCATAATCTGCGTATCTAATTGACGACGTAAACTTGTTCATTTGATGCATGTCTAGCCTGTGATCCTTGATTACCTGGCCAGCAAGACAATTTGTTCTAAGGATTTGGTAGTGGTCTCTCCAGATGTTGGAGGTGTGGCAAGGGCACGTGCTTTTGCCAAGAAATTATCAGATGCACCTCTGGCCATCGTAGATAAGAGGCGTCATGGACACAATGTTGCTGAGGTATGATTAGGTTCACCTAGAGTGAATTTTTTGATTACCATGGCATAGTAACATAGTTTTATTTAAATACTCCATTCCGTGCTCATATGAGCCAGCATTCTGAACTGTACTCATATACATAAACATTTGGCACCCATTTGCACAAGATGATGCACATATTGACAATGTAAACCCAAATCATGCACAGTTATTTCGGTGTGAAATTATTGGGAATGTTAATCCTGACCCTTGGTTTGAGTGCCATCTAATGACTACAGCCTCATCATGTTTTATTAACTTTTGAGTCCATGGTGTATTTTATATGCGCTTGTATGTTATTTTGTGAACAGTTATGCCTTTGCTATGCAGACTTATGCTTGTTTTGCGTGCACATATGCTTTCTTTTATGCACAAGCCATGGACTAAAAATTTAATAAACATAAAATTTTTGATCAACAGGCCCTGATGTTTAATTTGGCAGGCAACTTGGGGATTGGAAGTTAAATTGCCCAATATTGTTTCCACTTTTATGAGTTTTTTGAGTATGAGGGAATTTTAACTTTATGATAATAGACATTTTTTGGAACTGTTTATCCCTGTTCCTGAGTTTACCACTGAAGACATGTGCTACATATATATTAATTACTAGAAATCACAATCAAAGGTAAAATGTACAAGTTTTTGCCAAAAAGACTTTATAATGAAAAATTATATGATCAAACTTCATACAAGGATTATTTGATTTATGAAGATAAATGGTGCATGCAATTAAACTCTCCTCTTATAAAAAATAGAATAGATGTCTGGGCATTCTACTATTAGTTGGAAAAAAAAATTCCAGATATGAATTTTTACTCCTTGAAATTTTGTCTCACATCTTAGATTCAAATGGATCCTTCAAAATAATGTTATTATTGATCGTCGATTTAATATGTTCATTATCATGTGTGTGTTGCTGTTTAAGTTTTATTATTTGTGTATTTATCACTTTGAAAGGTAGTAACTGTATTCTTTCGAAAAAAATGACTATAGTTGTAACAAAACATGACAATGTCATTATACAGGTAATGAATCTGATTGGAGATGTTAAGGGGAAAGTGGCTGTCATGTTGGATGATATGATTGATACTGCAGGTGAGTCAGTTATTACTGACTGGTAAAATCATTGCTCTTCAGTGACTACACAAACACGCTTGAAATGCCCAACAGGATGTGCTTTGTTTCTTGCTGTAACTCTGTTTTATGATGCTGTTAAATGCTTCAATAACCTTGCAACAAATGATTCATGCTGTAAGTGGAAAATTTTGTCTGGCAAACTTGTTCTCAATTGATCCTTCTAGTATTTGTGCCTGTTGATGCAATGTTATTCCCAGAAGATGTTCTTTATGGATTATTTAGTACTTTTTCAAACTTCATAAATTGAATTAGATGGTTTTGGTACTCCCAATCTAGTGTCTTACAAAGTAGAAATCTTAAGCACTATTTTTTTTGATGGATTCAGGGACAATTGCAAAAGGTGCAGCTTTATTACATCAAGAGGGAGCAAGAGAAGTCTATGCTTGCAGCACACATGCTGTTTTTAGGTATCCCTATTCCCTTTTAAAGATTAATTTTATTTTGATTTTAAAGAATGTAAAATTAATGAATTACACATGCACATTAAAAACTTGTCATGGTACAAAACTAACAACAACAACAACAACAAAAAAGCCTTAATCCTAAACTAGTTGGGGTTGGCTGCATGAATCTTTTTCTTTATTCTGCTCAGTTTTGAGCCATATTTTCTGTAAGATGCATGATACAAAACTAAGTTTTCAAAATATTTGTGACCTTTTTTCCTCAAAAAGAGAAAAAAGAAAAAACTTCTCTGTCCCTGCTTAGTCATGTGCAAGCTTCTACTGCTTCTGTTAGTCTCATGGCTTAAATAAACTGTGCTTGAATTGCATTTTCATTGCGCGCTGAGGTTGGCTATTATCTTCAGTATTATAGCCATCTTTCTCTTTTCTTTTAGTTACCCATAATTTCTTAACTTGAGGCCATTTAACATCTCAACAATTCACATTGTGATAACAACTCTCTAAATTCATCTCTTCCAGAATTGTACTTGCCTTGTACTTCATCATGTTGTGGTTAACAAGCCCCTTTTTATGGTAATCTGTTAGCAAGTGAAAGAAATGAGTAGGATTACATCGGCAGTAGAGATAATTGACTCAGGTTGTTACTGTGGGAACCAGAACATAGTAATGGAGAATGCCGCCCGCTTTGTTACTTGTAAAAGACTATTCACTTATTGGAGTCTCAATAGGAAAAATTGTTGGCACACCGTGAGAGCATGAACCTCTCTTAATATGTTATTTCTGTGAAAATTTCCTTCTATGTGTTTCTTTGGGGTTTGCCTTATGCTCTATGTTCATTTTGCACTTTATTTAACAATGTCTTGAATGTGGTATACACTCTAGTGTGGATGGTGTATCAGTATGTTTACATTTTTCTTTTCCTTGTAGCCCTCCTGCAATTGAGAGGTTATCAAGTGGCCTATTTCAAGAAGTCATTATCACAAATACTATTCCAGTACTGGAGCAAAAAAGTTTCCCTCAGCTGACAGTTCTTTCAGTCGCAAACCTTTTAGGTGAGACAATTTGGCGTGTCCATGATGATAGTTCTGTGAGTAGCATCTTCCAGTGATGAGCCTACTGATTAATCAAACATCTTTTTTCCCCAGAAGGGCTGTAAATTCCTCCCACCTCTCTCTCTCTCTCTCTCTCTCTCTCTCTCTCTCTCTCTGTGAGAGTGTCCTAAGCTGGGCTTCTGTATTTGTTCTCTTTTCTTGGTGAATGGAATTCATTCTACTAAACATGTTGGACTCAGTCCTATTACACTTTCTGCAAATTTTTTGCATCTCTGCCTAGTGTTCATGTGATTTATTTATCTAATGGGTATTGTTAACATTGAGTACCAAAATTTGAGATCTTAAAATCAGCAACACTGGCTTCCTGTTGCCTTCTGCTGACTGATAGGTTGGCTATATTCTTCAAGAGAGAGTAAAAAGAAGCAGAAGAACAGTTAGGGTGGCTATGACTACAACCTGTGTCCACTTTTATCGTTGATTATCTCTTATTTTTTGATAAAAATCATTGATTATCTTTTTGATGGCAGAAAAATGTTCATGAATTATGTTGATTTTACTGAACTTTCAGTTCCTTTAGGTAAATTTAGTACTTTGATGCCTGCCATTAATTCCTCTACCTTAACAAGTAAATAGGTTCATGCCCTAGGCCTTATTATAATGAGTGGCTTATTCATTTGGTCAGCAGTTCATTGGAACATTGCTGATGAAACACAAATATGGGTGTACAACGATTATAACAATCGAAGTTCTTTGAGCATGCTCTTTGATTTTTTTTTTTTTTTTTTCACTTGTTGATGATTATAACTGACTATGTTTCTAATAATTAAGTTTTGCAAAAAAGAGAACTCTTAATTTCCACCTTGTATTTTCACCGACTCCAAAATGGTTGGGAAAAGGAAGCAGCAACAGCTATGGTGATCACATAATAATTTTTTATTGCTATGTGGAATGTTGGAAACTCTGGAATTGAAAAATTAACACATTCCACTAGTATCTTTTTATTTTAGTTTGGCCCATGCTTGGTAGTGCAACATGATGATGCAAGCAGCAAAACCACTCCATTGGTCGCTATCCAGAAACATGTGGAATGAAGAATTAACAGTAGGAGAATTGCTGATAAGCTCCTCATTAGTCCTGTAATTACTTTGTTAGATCCATATTCATATAAAATAACAAATAATTTTCACTAACTCTACATGGAATGAGCCTGGCAAGAAACCATCCGCACATTCTCAGACAATCTCTATATTTGCCCTTCTAAAATAATTGTGCAGATTATTCACATAATGACATATATGAATTGCATATAAGATGCTTCATGTTGAGTGGGTGAAGATTCATACAATATATGGATAGTGTACAAATAATGACATAAATATTTTTCAGAAAAAAACAATTCAGACATATTAACTTTGAATTCATCAATTTAGATTATTTTGAATGGGGAAAACAAAGGCAACACACCACTGACACTTAAAATCGAAATGACCATTATAATTTTTTTTTTTAAAAAAAATTAAGTCAAACTATGGTTAGCATTGGCCAGACATTTCTTCATCCAATATTATAAATAATGTCAATATTTTTCCCTTATGGAACCAGTAGCAGTAAAATTTAATTTATGAACGGACGTTTTTAACGACTTTCCCATCCTTTGATTTTTGTTTTTAAAAAAAGAATTTTTTTTTGTTTCGCATTATCAAAAAATTTGGACATGTTTATATATATACTCCTACTCCATGGTCTGGTTTAACAGCATCAAAAACTAACCTTTTACCCATGCGATAACCTAACTATCTTTTTAAAACTCTGAAACAAAGGCTCCGAGCTTAGTTTATGCTTTAATTTCTATGGTTTAATTGCCGACCCTAATCCAGTCCAACCCAATCCAAGTGAGCTCAAGCGAGCCGAGTGCTAACCCGATTGGCCAATTCCATGTAGCGAAGTGATCCAACACCGGATTTAGCCTCTCCTCATCCGGTCCAGAATCAACGGCCTGGATGCAATCCATTTAACATCCCCAATTCATCCCAACATTTGGAAGGGATCAGCAGCTAGGGTTTCGCATCGATCCCCTCTCCTCCCTATAAATAAAGAAGGAAAATCCCTTCTTCCCCTCGGTTCCCGTCTTTCGTTCTCACCGAAGTATCCGATTTCCCTCATACGCAGCCTCTGTTTATATTCCACGCTTTTTTTTTCTTTTTTTAACCTTATTGTAGAAAGGCAATGATGATCTTTGACGTGTGTGCCGGAGATGGAAGCGATCCATCGTTGATGGTAACGCAACCCTCTAAGAAGTTCTGAGCTTTTCTTCGCCCATCAATCTTTCTTTCTTTTTTTTTTTTTTCTTTTTAAATCTTCGTGGATTAAATTTGCTTAGTCTTGCACTAGTTGCTCCGATGGTAAAGATTTTTTTTTTTTTTTTTTTTGCTTCGAAAAATTGTTGTCGATGAGGTTTGGTTTTGGGGGTGAGGTGATGAAGAAATTCATGATCTGTCAATCCACTGACAATAAAATTTATGATGTTCCTCATGAAATTCCGACAGGCTCTGATCACTTCCCAGCCTCTCCTTCTTCCTTTCCCCCCTTTGTTTTTTTTCCTGTTATTTTTTTTCCAATTTTGAATTGTTTTTAGTTGAATGTTCCCTTATTGAGTTATTAAAACCAAAAAAAAAAAATGAAACCAACCTCTCTCTTTTTTTCTTTTTTTTTTCCTTCTGAATACTTTTTTTGTCCCTTAGCGTCTTTGAAAGGAAAATACTGCTTGTACTTAAACTTTTTGCAGTCGATTTTCTTGGCATAGCAAACATATTCAGTGAAAAAGTGTTTTTGGATCTTACTGGACTATTGCATCCATTACCAATTTATATATAAGCGGTAAGATGCCTGTATTACGTTTACATAATGGTCTAGCAAATCGAAATCAAGTGCCTCTTGTAAGGGAGAGGGGTTCTCCAAACTTGAATAATATTTTTGTACTTTTTGCTTTAATTTTGAAAACTACGTCCTTCCCTTGTTTTGAGCCTTGTGGTCCTATTGCGGTTGGTAGAAGTATTTCAAGCTAATTTTGGACCTTGGACCAGTTATGACATAGTCATGTCATTTATCTTTATAATCAATTAGAAGGTACCATTCTTCTCAAAAAAGAAAAGAAATAAAAACTGATCTGGTCCAACTCATCTTCTGATTCATCTTGAGCAAGCAAAGAGTAATAATTGTTTGGGAAATTCATATGCAGATTTTTGTGCAAAGAGTACAAAGTTTGGCACAACATTTTATAGTCTTGTTTGAATGCTAGATTATGGTATTTAGTGACCTGCATGTTTGAGAATTCTTGAGTCAATGTGGTTGTGTGGAAGAGAAATAGCAAAGAAAATGTTATTGATGGAACTCTCAGTCTTATTATTTTTTAAATATATATATAAAGTTTTATAAAATTGGCTACAAAAGTATGAGGTTCGATCATTTTTTTTATTTTTAAATTCATAATTTTTAAAATTATTTTATTTTTTTTATTTTTTTTATCTTTATGGACTATGTAGATTTAAGGTTAATGGAGATAAACAAATTTAGACTTAAGAACGTAGACAAGCCTATCTCTATAAAAGGAGTAGAACGCGAATTCTGAAGCTATTTGATCTTTTTTATTTTTTATTTTTTGAGATTCATGAATTAGGTGAATGTGATCGAATATAAATTTGAGTACATTCGAATATAGTTAAATCTATTTCTCTCTATATATAGATGATAGGTTTGGTGACTTCTTATCAATCTTAAAAACCTCTCTTTCATGAACCTTGAAGACTTGTTTAATGGGTGTGGTAATTGATTGGTTGAAAACCTTGCTTTATTATCAGATTATATAAGTTGTCATGATTTTTTCTTCATTCTTTGCTCTTCATACTGTTTGGGAAGGTTTAAAACCTAAAGGGCCTCTTTGGACGACGTAGCCATTGGTGGGAGAAATAGAATTTATCAAGCATGATTGATTGAATTAGGATTATTCGTGCTAGTATTTACTAGCTATTCATGTCTGATTCAAGTGGACGAGAAGCTAGAGGAGTGGTTGTTTTTTTTAAAAAAATTAGGTATAAGATAAAAAAAATTGAAGCATAGAGGGGAAAAAAAAAAACAGAAAAAAAGTCCAATTTTATTATTTTATACTTTTTTTAAAGAATATATAGGAAATAATAAAAGAGGTTAAAATTGGTGGAGAAAATTTTATCAATTAAAAAAATTTGAGGCATCCAATTTTGAGACACAAGAAAATTAGATTATCAGAAGTCATCTTTTAATCCCAAATATTTCTGGGACTCCAAAGCTTCTGCTGCATCAATCTTTACGATCCAATTTTTACTCCTCAATCTTCTTCAACTTTTCTTATCATTCGTTCAAGAATAGAGTTATTTATGCGGATCATCCGAAAGATGCTTTTGGTTGACCACTTGAGATTGGAGGCATGGGATTATCAATCCCATTCTATTATATTCAAAAATGCTAAAGATTCAAGCAAAATGAGATTATCGATTTCATTCCATTAGATTCAAAAACATCAATGATTGATACAAAAAATTGATAAAATAATAAAGATTATGATTTTTAAATCCAGCCTTTACTCCTTTAAATATGGGGTTAGATTAGATTTTAAATCCAATCTCAAATATGCTACCATACTATATATATTTTTAGTGATTTTTTGAACAATCATGTGAGATAGCTGTTGATCAATAACTATTCCAAATAATAAAATATTGAAGGATGGAACTTATAATTTAACTACTAGAATATAAATTGAATCTTTATTTCTTTCTCTGTGATGTTGCATGATTATTCAAAATAAATTTGGATGAGTAAATAGACCGGATCCATTTTATTACCAAATATTGGACCTGCCAGCCGTTCTAGTCCTCTGCCATGAAAAGAGAAAGGCTTAGGCTTGAAGCAGAGAAAACCAGCAGCTTGGTCATCAGATTTGTTGGCCCTTAAAAAAAAATTTAAAAAAAATCAGAACTAGGATCCTCTTGCGTTTTGTTCAGTTTGCACCCTAAAAAGCTGTGCATACTGAGATGGCCGCTACACTGCTTATTTTGAAAATAAAAAGAACTCTTGCATGTTCATTAAACCCTCATGTTTGGCACTTAACCACTGACATTTTATATTGAATAAAACTTTGGTGCAATACTTTCTATGCAAATGCTGCAATTTTATATGTACTTCTTCTTTGCTTTTTTTTCAACTATTATTATATCAGAGATTAGACGGAGGATCAGATGGTTTGAAATAAAAAGAAGCAAGAGAGATGAATAAAACTTCAGCGCTCACACATAAAGCATTGCATTTATATTTTATTTTTCTATATTAGCACTTTAATATAATATTATTTTAATATATATTTTATCTTGAATATGCATTAAAATGATCTTGAATAATTACATAAGCATAAGAAGCTTAAATGATTAATGAATGTTTGCGATAAGGCTCGGGATGTAACAAGTGGTATAGAGCCGGTCCAATCCATGGGCAATTTGGAGTCGAGTACACTATATTTAATCCTGCATCAAGGTGCCTAATAGAGTGGTGCCTAGCAGAGCAGAGGCAATAAAATGACCAAGAAATTTGTTGGAAAGACAAAGGGGAGAAGGGGGAAGGCAACGAGCAAGTGCACACTAAAACAATTTACACGGGGGTAACACGTAAAGCGATGTTAGGATTTATGTTTAAATACAACACATACCAGGGTTGTAATGCAAAATCCCTTTTTGATTTTCTCCCCGGATATTCTTTTTATCCCAGGGTTTATGCTTTGGCATGCAATTATGGGTAGAAGAAGGGAGGAAACGATAGGCAGGTTCTTCTCTTGTATGAAAAATAATAGATGAGAGACGATGGACAAAGATATAAGATGGTCGCTCTCTCTCTCTCTCTCTCCATGGCCAGGTGGGGCATTAAACAGAAAATAGAAGCAGCATGAGGATGGGCCTCTCAAGAGGTTTCTTTGTGAGTATTTCTCTTTGGCACTGCTCTTAAGGTAATTCTCTTTGGTCATTCTCGTATTCTATTTTCTTTGTTATTCTTTCTATGGAGATGTTAACTAACTTTATTCTTTTATTCTTGTTTATTTATTTATTTATTTATTACACTAGGACTTTTTGGCCAATGCTGTGGAGGAAGAGGCAGGGTTCTGTAATCCTTAGAGTGAATAATGAGAAGGGATTTTAGAACAAAGAAATTTCCTTTATGAGGAGAAAGGGTTTTAATTTATAAGGGAGTCATATGCCATTATATGTCTAAAATTTAATGAAAATTGTTGATATATTTGACTTTTCATTAGTTGCAAACCATGATTTATTTGTTCTTTTAGCAGCTCACATTTTATTCATTTCAATTGGGACCCAATACTCACAGTTGATGAGGTGCAAGTGGGTGCATAGTTGACCAGGTAATGTTGTAGTTCTCTTCGTTGTGGTTCTCTTTTGCATTTTTCTATTATCTTTGTGAGATACACTAATTCAAATTGGTGACTTAAAAGGTAGTAGAACTACAATTAAAAATAAGAATCTAGTTAAAATCAGAAGATATTGTTGCGAAAGCAAACCTGAAGAAAGAGGAGATGGTTTAACATTTGGAATGGTAGATGAAGTCTATTGAAATATTTTAACTAAAATCTGAGTTAACTTTACTTTATTATCTATCTTGTGCAAGAATTTCTCAACCAAATATTCTGATCTATGCAATTGGGGTCAATTATCTGCTTTGTTGCCCCACTGCAGTCATACAATCTTTCATTTTGGTTTACATGACACTTCTGGTGGAACCTTGTAATGCAAGGAGGACACTCTACTGAATACTTTTTCACACAGCAGCACAGATTATATAGTTCTCAGACACTTTCACTATTATCACATGCTAATATCCCTAAAGTTATGCTTTAGTAGTTCTATGTTTGCAGTTATTAATGGCACTATTGCCCTTGCTGGCAATATAAATGGTAAGATTAGCCAAGGTTGATATTCGAATTTTTGTACATGCATGTTAAATGCAAAATATATTTTTCTTATTCTACTTTTGGTATATTAGGTTAGGAATCATGATATATCGTTCCATGCATATTGTCCCATAAAAGGTGTGCTATACCATACTAGTACCAAACTGACAATCGGTACAGGAGATGTATGATGAATCGACCCTGGAACTAGGCATACTAACACTGTACTTTTATGGTACTGATATAGAGTCCATACTGAAATTGTGAACCTTGTTATGGATGATTTATTAATTAATATTATGGTCTAAACTAACATAGAAGATGCCATCATTATACTTGACATTCCTTTGCACCATCTTAACAACACATCATCTTGTAAGCATTAACTATTTTTTGCCATATATAGGAAAATATTTTATGTTGTCATCAATCTGTATGTAGTTGTTAAATGTAGCGAAAAGTGAGAGCATATCTTAAATTGGATTCCATATCCAATCTAAGAGTTCTTTCAAATTTTCAAAACACATTCGATCACCTTTTCTGTTTGTTTTAAAAATAACTGAAAATCCCAATAATTCTGCTTTTTCAGTAAAACTAGAGATGCTACCAGGAAAATAAGAGAAGAAGGACAACTTATCCTCCTACTATAAGTTCAATACATGGAGCTTACCACACCCCTTTGCAACTCAAGAGATGACCTCTACTGCAGTCACATCATCCTAAGCAAGTCTTATATTGGACCATGCTATCAGCAGTTTTTGAGAAAGCATTCCTCATGGATATGTTTTCAAGGATTTATATATGGAGATGCTATAGCTTACAAGCTCAAACTTCTTAACCAGGTCATTCTTCATCAGTGCTTTCCAAGTCTCCCTTTTTCATTCTATCTACTCCTCTTCATTATTTGGAACTAGAAGTGGATGGTCAGATAGACTTGTAATATGTCTATTCTGTTATGGTTACTGGCAAATATCTATCAGAAGATAATTGAGAATAAGATCAGAGCGTCAAAGCTTTTAGAGGAACATAGTTCCAATGTATCATGTCCATGTGACCTACATACTATGCCATTCTGGTCCTAGTTAATGTAGTTACTTAGATTTATACTCATTGACTCTCTGAGTTAAAAGAAAACTCAGAACCTAGTCCCCAGGTGGTTGTTATCAAGGGATATGGCAACTCAGCTTGCTGTTATGCATGTCCTGAACATTGCCTGCACCAGTTTCACATGCTTTCTCAAGAAGCTTAAAAAATGGGAATCAAAGAATGTGAATACAAATGGCATCTCCTCACCTTTCCTGTGTCTGCATGTTGTTTTTATTGAGATGTTTTTTGCTGGTATCCCTGCTGCCAAGTGGGTCTCATGAGCACCAAGACCTTATGTTTTCCTGGTTCAATAGAAGGATTTGTTCCCTCTCTTACTCTCTCTTTTTTTCTTGAACTTTATGTGGAAGATTAATTATCTCTCTTTTCTCTGCAATGAAGAATCAATACTCCCTGCTTTAGGTTCTTTTCACACATTAACACTTGAATTACAAGTGATTCAAATGGTTCTCTTGTGAAAGCTATTTGACTTGATTCTAAACTCTTTAATGGAAGACACAGGAATCAAATCACATGAACTGAGAAGTGAGTTGTCATGATGGTAAATCCTTCAGCATCTTGAGCTTATCAGAGTGACCAGATTTGTGACATGCGATGACACATGTCAATCAGCTATCCATTCTAAACAAAACTCAGGAGAAAAAAATATTATATTTGAGAAGAGGAATAGTTGTATAATGTGGCTGATAATTGCTTTTCTCTGGAAACGACAATACAATGAAAGTGGACTCAATTGTAGATAGTGAAGTTCACTAGACTTGCAGTATGATACGTAATTCTTTCATGTATGGAGAATAAAGTGTTTTCGTGCGTTTTGGGTATATGATCAATTTAAAATTATGAACTCTATGATTAAAGAATGATGGCACTTTCATATTCTTAGATTCGAGAATTAGAACCTAATGAAAGTATCGGGAAGTTTCGCCACTGAAACAAAGAACCAGAATTTTGTGAATTGTGCACATATTATAGCCTCAATCAAACTAGTTGCAACATCTGATTCATGTCCAATCAATTTTTCCTGTAAAAGAATTATTTGTTCTGTGGGAGAACAGCTGAAGAGCTCCCTGGTCTTGGGAATGAACCCACAACTGGAAAAGAGAGAAAATTCATATGCTTCCAATGAGGAAGTTATGCATTCTCCATCTTTTGAGTCTCTAACGTCTGGTCTTCCATTTCCTGATTTTGTGAACAACTACCACTATGCATCAAATGGTGGAGCAGTTCTTCAGCAGTCTCATCACTCCCATTACCAGAGTTCGCTTTCTGAATTGTTCAATGGATCTACCCAACTTCCACAATCTTGGCATCATCAGGGTCTTGATCATCAAGCTATATATGGAAAAATGACCGATTTTAATTATGAATCATCTAGAAAGTCACATGCTGCCTCAAGCATTCGCTTTCCTGCTGACTATCAAGCTCAACATGGTGATAGGTTGGGAATTCTGCATTCAAAAATCACTAATTTGGTGCCTGCACATAGAGGCACTAGCGCTGGGGGTAACTCATATTCATCATGGAGACAAGGAGAATTCAAACATGGGGTAAGCCCCAAAATGTTTGGAGAGTTATATTACTGGATTAGATCTTGATATCTGGTGCTATGGGCTTGTAATTCTTTGTTTGCAGGACATGTTTTGCTCTTCAAATTCTCATATAGGAACTACTGCAGTGTTTAGCAGCATGCAGTCTGGCGGGGCAGCAACTGGCAAACAACGTATTAGATGGACACAAGAATTACATGAACAGTTTGTTGAAGCTGTTAATCACCTTGGGGGGGCAATGAGTAAGTAATGAGCAGTCTAAAAGCTAAAGCTGAATACCTTGATGCTATAGAGTTCCCTCTCCATTTGATAATTCGAGAGGAGAACTAGACTATTCTAATGAGATTTTGGTTTTTAAGTGCAGAAGCAACTCCAAAAGGAATATTAGCACTTATGAAATCACGAGGGTTGACAATTTTTCACATCAAGAGCCATCTACAGGTAATCATTGGATTTTGGGGAAGTGTTTGCCACTGCTTTCTTTTTCCATTGATTTTTCTGATGAGTCTCTTTCTCATGTCTGCAGAAATATCGGACTGCCAAATGCATGCCAAATTTCCTTGAAGGTATATCAAAACCTTTTTTTTTTTAATGTCCGCTAAGTTTTGTCATATTTCTGGTTGAACTTAATGAATAATGATAAATTTTGCAAAGCTGATAGAAGGAGAAGATTCCCAGTGAAATTTACTCATGACCATGCTCTCGTTTTTTCACTGAGAGCAGAAGATATATCTGCATAGATGTCAGCATGGAAACCTGGTTTTTGTTTGAGCTTTTAGAATATCAAGTTGCCTTCTTTATTTTTTGTCAGAAGTGACTAGAATCCTCACATACCTCTGATTTCCATGCTAATTAATTTGGCATCATCCACCAGAGCACCTAACCTCATGTGTTTATGTCCTGAACGCATCACCTGTCCATCTGTCACAAAAGGCTGTAACAGCCTGTAACAATCCAAGTTTAAGCAGCCCTGTTTTCCCTCTGTTCTGCAATGATATATTATAGATATGTAAAATTGAGCTTTAAATCCTAACTCAGCATTGTGAATATAAACTATTCTTGTTGTCAGATTTATTTAATTATTTACTTTTAATGCAAACTTCCTTAACCAAGACTCCAAGAGACTACTTGCAATGACTACGTTTGAGAAACTAAGCAGGAGCTCCTTTGATATGATAGGGAAGAATGGGAAGACAATCAATAATGTTGGGATGCCAATATCTAATTTTGGGAGGTAATTGTGTTTGGATCTTCTCTTTATTTCCATGCCAGCATATTTTGCAAGTTAAGTTGGATATTTGGACTTTGGGTTTCAAATATTTCTACGTCACAGGTATGGAGGACTTCAGATTTATGAAACACTACGCCTGCAAATGGACATTCAGAAAAGCTTATGTGAGCATTTGGAGGTATGTGCGACCAGTTCTTAACATGGATTGATGATCGCTGCATTCTTGAGCAAACTGACTTCAAGTTCCTACAAGAAATCTAATGGTGATACTGAAACATTGGAGAAACTTTCGAGCATTACCTAGTGAAAGATTGATATAAAGCCACTGAATATCACATTTTCTTCATCATCTATTCATATTAATGTCAGCTTCTGTTTACTGCCACAGTTCCAGAAGAAACTGCAGATGAGAATTGAAGAGCATGCAAATTGCCTAGAAAGGATGTTTGATCAACAACAAAGAAGTTGCAGCTTCTTTAAGAATGACAATTCAACTAAAGCAATGACCCAGTCTATTGCAGAGTGTTCATCCATTGGAGAATATGAAAACAACACAGAGGTCATTCCCACTAAACAGGAGCCCCAAGCATCTGCATTTGAAATTGGTCTGAAATAACAAGGGACAATGAAGTTGTACGAAAAGATAATCAACATGTATAATTTGCAATTGGACACAAACAGAGACGCAAAATTTTATGAAAACAATGTTCTAGGAAAATCTGGAAAAAGAATTTCAAGAATCTTGATAAAGAAAAAATGTGTCTGACTAGAGTATCGAGTTAAATACTATTTGCATACCTTGAAACCTGAATGATATGCCAGTATTACTTTCAGATCTTCAAATGTGGAGCTTGTGTCTTGCAATATTAAGTGAAACAGCTTATATGGCATCTGATTTATTTCCTGCATGAAATGTTAACTAAATCTGTGATGAAGTTGATGAATACAAAGTCAGTTATACATTTTCAGCTTACTGCTACTTTATGTACTTTTGTAATTATTTATTTTAATAAATAGGTGGAATAACATGTCCTTTCATCAAAAATTGAGAAAAAAATATTTACGGTTAAACCAGAAATAATCTCCTCTCACAGAGTAATAGAATGCTGATTATTTTGTTTGTAAGGAGCATTCAGTTCATGCCCTCCTCTTCAATGGAGATTTGAAGCAACAAATACATGGGTGATCTTCTACCACTTGACGGTCATGCATATGAACAAAGAAACTACTTGTTCAATGAATGAAACGACCAGGAGATTTGGATTATAGCATCTTGAAATGACACTCTTCCCATCAAGTTTGCTGGAGAAGGTGTGTTTGAGGGAATTTTCAAAGCTCAAGGTCTTGTGATATTCCTTGCTTCCTCTCACAGGATCTGAAAATGAGCCACTCATTGTGCTAAAATTGGGACTGTGGAATGCAGCAATTGACAGGAGCTTCTTCTCCTTGCTTACGCTGGCCCTGTGCTCAATGCTCTTGTATTGCCATTGCTTAATATCTGTGGATGAATCAAAATAGAATCAGTTAATAAAAATGATTTCTATTTTATTTGATTTATTCTTTGAGACAATCAGAGGGGTTTGCTATCCCTTACCCAGTTTATTGAGATGACAAATTTGTGGTAGTGCATGCATGATTCAGGTCACTTGTAACAACTCCCAGAAATTTTATCAAATGGACAAGCAGGCACCTGCTTAAGAATCTATACCACCTTAAATTTTTCAAAAGAATGATGCTAGTTTAAAAGAAAAAACTTTGATCTATATTATTTATTATAGCATGATTAAAGTTTTTATCTTCTTCGAAGAGAAAACTAGAGAGGGAGGAAAAGCACCCTAATTTATTTGGGCACCTGATTAAACCAGTGAACCATCAACTTTTGTCATTATTGTTTGGTCTAAGGACTTCATATGCTTAAAGATTATGTGACTAGCATCCCACTCTTGATTGCAACACTGTATATGGCATTGCTAATCTGTGCTAGAGTTGTTAGTCCATCCTTACCAAATTAAAGATATGCACATTAATATAGATTGACCATGAAGTTCTAGTTGAGAAAGCCATGTATGAATCTAGGGGATGCTTATGATCTATTTAGCATGCAAACAAATGAGATGTTCCCTTCTCAATATCCTCTGTCTAGTTGTTTTCATGATACCAAAGCTCCCTTGATACTCTCTCTCACTCACTGTTTACAGGGTTATCTCAATGACACCACCCATGTTGACAACAGGATCACCAGGAAGTGGTTTGGTGGGGAGCCATCCACCATTTTTTCTTGATTTTCAGTCCTTGCGCTTGGTTGATTAGGAGGAACAATGCCAAGCCAAGAGCATCGAACTGTGGGGAGAGACCAATCAACTTGTCAGCTTGGGGGCATGGTGGGTGGTAATTGATCCTCTCTGATAGTTACTCCTTAAATATGTGGACAAATTTCTCAAGATCAAGTCTTCAATTCTTAGCCATTAATCCCAAGAGAATATGGGGACCCTCTTTAGCTCCAATGAGTATATGTCCATTGCATCCCTGAAAAAATTCACAATATATTTAGCAAACAAGTTTTTTGGAGAGATAATAGACAAAGACCTTTGATCATTATGCAACTTTTTTAAATTATGAGCCACTCAAGATCACATTGCAACTCTAAGAGAGTTGCATCTTTTTTGAGTTGGATGATGAGAATGCAGCAGGCTTGAATTTCAATAGCTCCTAAGATGTTGGTTCGGTGGTCAAGCTTTTGCTTATCTGAAACAACAAATACTTGAACATAGCTCTCGAGATCACCTGATTGATAGCTTCCTTTTCTCTTAGAGGAAACTAAAAGAGCTCTTCAACGTTTGCCCTCATTTTCTGAATCACTTGGTCAAGTACCCCATGATTTGCTAGCTGAAAAATTTAGTATGATGTTGCCTTGTAATGTGGAAACGTCAAAACAAGTTCAACGCAGGCTTAGAACTCAGATGAACACCGGGAAAAAATGAATTAGTAGTTTGGTAGGCGTTATGAGTTGCAAACAGGCCATCACTTTATCAACTGCAAGATCGCTAGGCAAATATGAACTCATAAAGTATAAGTTTGGAGGGCTTCAAAGTAAAAGAGTTTCTTTGAAAATGATTTTTTTCCATAAACAAAAATGAATTTGTTCAGTGAATTAAGCTCACTTTGTTTGAGAGAAAGGGAGATCGAACTACTTGTACTTTAATTATCCGGTCTTAATTTGTTAAATATGATTATGTTCAATTTAGTTTCAATATATGTAAGTTTTAGACATGGTCTCATCACTCGTTCAGTTGGCCAGACTTAAGTTGGGAGATTGGACCAAGATGTTTAAGTTCTAAACTTCAAAATAAAATATAATTTAATAACAAAAAAAAAGATGGTATGAATTTGGAAACAAATCACACCTATTCGGCTCTTTCGCATGTTTTTTTTTTTTTTCTTTTCTAAACAAATCTTAAATATTAAAAAAAATTTGGCAATCGTAGAAAATGACTAATGATATTATATATATTGAATGTCCAAGATAAATAATGGTTACCACTTAAATTGAGCTTTCTATAAAAATTCTTCTACAACAACACAAGCCCTGCAGGAAGAAAACCTATAGCCAATTATGTGGCATTTTGAGTAGATTTTAAGAAATTTTAAAATTTTTTAAAAAACTTAAAATCAACTATATTTGCATATTTAATATAGTACTAAGTCTCAGAATTTAAAATTTATTGTATAAATTAATTATAAAAAATTACTTTAATTAGATTTATAGATACTTAGTATCTTATCCTATAATACCACCTTCCTTCCTTTCTTTCTTGTAAGAATATATATATATATATATATATATATATATATATATTACCGAAACCATACTGTAAAAATTATGTTAGTAATAAAATTCATAAATTTGAATAAAATTTATATTTGCTACTAAATCAACAGATATCCCCAAGCCTCTAATCCAAAATAATCCCCGCTACATGCAAATATGTTAGCCTATTTCTCAAGTTGAGGATCAAAGAGTCTACTGAGAACAATGATTCGGAAAAATCATTAGTCACCATCGTAGAAGGTATCGGAAAAATCATTAGTCACCATCACCGTCCAGCTTGTTGTCCCCCGGGAATTCAAGGGGTCATTTGTTGATACACGGCCAATCAGCATTCGGATAAAAAAAATTTCTACCACTCCATTTTGAGGACTCATGGAAATATCTTGAATGGTACAATAATTCATTTTACGTACAATAATACATTGAACTACTGCAATCAATCTACACATCACGTATCCAACATATAATATTCATACAATAATACCTACAACTCCTTTTGAGCTTCATAGCAGGAAATTATATAAAGTTCTTCACGTAAATTGCTTTGAATGCGGTGAACTGTTTGCAAGAAGAGCTTCAACGTTCCTCGTTTGGGTGCAACCTTCCGAGACTTTCGGCTTTCCCCGTCCTTTTCTGTCCCCGTTTTTCCTCCACTAAGTTTGTTTTCTTAGCCTAAGTCGAAGCCATTTTAGTCAAATTCTCTTTGCGAATTAATACTTTGAGTAAACCTCTTACCAAACATTTGTGATAATTGATTTATAAAGTCAGAGAATTTCTCACGCTACCTTTTTTTTAATGAATTCATCAACGTGCAAATTAAATAAATGCCAATGGCACTTTTTTTTTTGCTTTTCACTTTTTTTAATTCCATTTCTGCATCACATCCTTCATTAGAAACTTAATTTGCATAATTAAAAATAAATAAATAAAACTTAGATGTGATATTAGCTATATGTTTTTAATTTTGTCTATCTTTTTTTTTTTTTTTTTTTTTTTCAAGTTCCTCTTAATTTTTATAGAGTGACGATAGAAAGGGAAAAAAAGGCTTTGATTAATATTTATTTTTTTAATATTATTTTTAGTTTTATAAAATGATGATAAAGAGGAAAAATAGAGAAAGAGGGGCAGATGATAAAAAAAAGCTTATGCCTTCACAACCATACGTTGGCATGAGCTAACATTGGCAAATTTTTCTCTTTTTTTTTTTTTTTTTTCAGAAACTTTAAATTGGTACAACACATGGAGTTCTGATGGCGTGGCCTATCCCAGTGTTATCTAAACATGATTATAGAATTCTAGTGAAATCTGCTGCGATTATTCATCGTGATAATGGAACAAGTACTACCAAATAAAAAGCAGTTTTGAACTAGGCCTCGTAGTTTGTATGGTCCATTGAAAGGCGTTGATGTGAACCATGAAGCTTGGGATAGATATAATAAGATGACAGGTGGTTGAGTTGATTGCTACTTTTGATGGGCATCTGCAATGTATTAATTAGCTGTGTTAACCTGAGAAAAAACGCTGATGGCGGCTGCAATCCTTAACGAATAAATAAAATCCCATCATCAGAAGATGCATTTTGTTTGGAAAAAAGCTGAAGTACATAGGATGTCATTTATTCAATGGACTAGAATATAATAGGTGGATAGGAAAGACAATCATAACCCATGAAGCGGTAATCCGTCGCAGTCCATCCTGTTGAGGTTAAAAATTCTTTATATATATATATATATATATAAATTATTTTTATTCTACTAATGAAGATTGAAATAAGCATATTTTTATCTTATTATGTTTCTTTTATTTTATTCCATACTTAAGCACTATAATATCTTTTATATTTTTATATTTATAAAATTATTTTTATAAATTTTATTAAAAATTTATATATGTTATTAAAAAAAAAAGTAGAATGGAATGGAATGGGATCGGATAAAAGGCGAACAGAATGGAAATAAATTTTTATATCTTTTTCTCATAACTTCCATGTAGGTGTTTTTAACAGGGACAGGATAAATTTTGCCTATATAATTCTGATTTTTTTTTAAAAAAAAAGAGAGTTTTCCCTATGTATGATATTCCTCCTATTAGCCTCATTAATAGCATTTATAAAATCATTTCTTAAATTCTAGCCTTCAAGTTAGTAAGATTCCTGCCCTTTTTGCTAAATACAGTTCAAATTGCTTTCATTAAGAGAAGGTTTATTATTAAGAACTTTCTTTTTATCTATGAAATTTTGTGTCGCTGTAAGAGATCTGGTACTTCAGGAGTTCTCTACAAAATCGATTTTGAGAAAATGTTTAACAAAGTAAACTGAGACTTCCTTATGAAAATATCGGCAGCTTATAGCTTTCCTTTCCGATGGAGAGATTGAATGCTCTCCCTGCTTAGCTCATCTGTACTTGGTGTGGTAGTAAATGAATGTCTTAGGAGGTGGATTAAGTGCATATAAGGGCTCTATCAAGGTGATCCACTCTTTCTTAGGTTATTCATCCTAATAGCAGATGTATTTACCAGATTGTTGAAGCAGGTTGGTTCCATTAGTCTAATCAAAAGTATTAGGGATTCTTCTTATTTTTGGTGATATAAGGAGTTTAGACTTTGCAGATGATTTGTTCCTGTTTTGTACCACGAAGAGAAGGAGATTTGTTGTAGTTAAAACTCTTCTTTTTTGTCTTTGAAAACATATCTAGCTTCAAAATCAACATTCATAAGAGGTTGATATTTTGCTTAAATGTTAAAAAAAGGGGATGTCATGTCCTTTGCCACTCTTCTTAGCTACAAAAGAGGAAATCTCTCATTCATATATCTTGGGCTTCCATTATGCAAGAAAAGAATCTCCAAATAGTATTGACAACGACTTCTTGAAAAGATTGAAAGGAGGCTTGCCCAAATGGAAAGGAAGATTGCTCTTCATTGGAGAGAGATTGTGCCTACTCAACTCAACTCTTATAATATTTCTATCATACTTCATATTTTTATTCTGACTCTTAACTTAGGTGATTCAGTTGATAAAGTAAGGAGAATTTTTTTAAAAAAAGAAAAAGAGTCGGTAAGTGAATTTCACTACCTAGTCAACTGATAAGTTATTTGTAAGGATAAGAAAGAAGGACTAGGCATGAGAATTCTTAAAATAGGCTTGAAAGTTCTTAAAGAGGTCGGTTGAGGATAGAAATCCTTGATTGAAATTAATCTCTAAAGCCTACTACTTAAGGTGTCGACTTGCTTTGTAGGGAAGGAAGAGATTGCGAAAAACATCTCCAATTTGGAAGGATTTATACAAGGATCTAGATGTTTTTTAGAACTACATAATCTTTAAACTTAGTAATAGGAAGAGCATTGGGTTTTGGGAGGATAGTTGAGTAGCCCCTATTCTCCTAGCATACCAGCATGGAGGAGGAAAAAAGTGTTAATCACAAAAAGAAAAAGCTAGGATTAGCTGGTTACATGATATTTGTGGAAAGAAAAGAACTCAAGATACTTTCTTAAAAAATCTTCATCTCTTTCATCAATTCTTCACAAGATTATAGTTGGCTTTATTTTATGGGACAATCTTTGCCGTAACAACCGTTTGAATTCTCATATTAGTTTCTGGAATCTTTTTTTCTAAACTATCCTCACCTCATTTGGAAACCCCTATAATATTTTTCATAAAGTTTGTTGGTGGGTTAAGTTCTCCTCCCTCATGATCCCTAAAATAATAATATGAATTAGTATTATCTTCCATCATAATGATAGCTCATTCTTAATTTAATAATATTATCTTTCATCGTGAGGACAACCAAGGCTTATTGTTAATTAGAAATGATTACACATTTCAATGCAAGGACGGCTCGTTTATTTAAGTCGTAACAGTTGTTGGAATAAATAGTTAATAAATTGATGTTTTACGCTATGTATGCAACAAAAGCCAAAGAGACGAGAGCTTTTTATTTTTTTTTTATTTTTATTTATTTATTTATTTATTTATTTATTTTGCCCCTTTTTTTTAATGTAAAGAGATGGTGACATTGTTTGCCACTCAATCCAACTAAATCATCCATAGGAGAAGTTCTTCTCTTATAAATCATTTGATGGTCCCAGTCTATCAGATTGGCTTCTTTAAAATCTTAATCATCCATTAATTAATCAAATTGAGGAGAAGAGTCGGCGCACGCCTTCAGTGATGCATTGACTAACAAATCTTCGAAAAATTAAAGTTTTGCATTGACCAGCAAAGATAAAGAAAAATCAAATTTCTTTGTAGTTAAAAAAAATTATGTATTAATTATTTATCTGATACATATATTTTATATATCTTGTACCTTTTTGATTCCAGATGTTGAGAGGAATACATGAAAAAATAAAGCATTATAACTTTAAAATTAAAATTTAATAATATAAAAATAAAGAAATAAAATTTATTTTATTTTATTTATTTTAAAAAATTAAATCATATTAGCGTACACTTAGTTTATATTATGTAGTCATAGAAAAAAGTAGAGGTGCCATTATATAGTCAAATTTAAGTATAGCGTGCCTCATGGATGTCAGCATGACCAAGGCTCAGAGGCAATAAATTAATAGCATTTTTCTTCCCTCTTTTTCCAAGATAGTAATAGTAGAGATTTATTTTATGTAGAAAGAAGCGGGCAGTTGTGGGGGCTGGTAATTCGTGGAAGAAGATGTTCTGCTGTTTTGAAGGTTGGTGGCAAATGATGAATCTCAGCCTTATTGTTTACATGAAGCTGGTTTGGGTTAAAGCACTTGTGTATGCAACTATGCTTGATATATAGATGTCGTCTATACTATCCAGTGATTCTGTCTGGATAATTACTTCAAAATTAGCTAGTTTCCTAAGTTTTAGTGTTTTACTGATGCGGCTAAGAAGTAAGAGACTCTTTGTAATTATATACACTTTCACAAAAATAAAGTGGCACTGCAAGTTGTGAGATATGCTAATTGCTTATTGAGCACATTTGATCATCCAGAAACTGTCTTTGAAAACTGAGTTCTTTTACAGGCACACTAAACTTTGATATAGGAACCAAAAATAAAAAACTTTAAAAGGTGATGCCAAATATTGGAGGAAGAAGCACCATATCATGATTTGTACGAGCTTTTATTTATCCATAATATTTTTCGAGTAATCAAGTCAAACAGGCTTGTTTTCAGATTTCCAGGACCGGTTTATTCCAGTAGCAGACATAATTTTCACTTCTTCAGCTTCATGCGATCCAAGATGTTCTTCCCTTCAAGTTTACTAGCGAACAACTGCCTCATGTATTGCTCAAATTCCAAGCTCTTATAATGGACCTCACTTCCTTTCACAAGTTCTGGAATTGGGCCTATCAACATACCACAGTTCAGGGTATGGAATGCAGCAACCGACAGGCGTTCTTTCTGTGTGTTCACAATGGCCCGGTGCTCGATGCTCTTGTACTTCCCATTGCTCATTATCTGCAGAAAAACACAGGAGTATCTGATTAAAATAAAAGGAAGTTCTACTCTTCTAGCCCTCTTGAAAGCAAAATTTTAAGTCTGAAATGAAAATTATGATCTTCTGATCAAGCCTAGTTGCTTGGGAGCTTCTGCTAGCTCTTTGATAGGCCTCAAGGAATTTAAGCTCCATGTCAATTTCTAAATGATGATATTTTCTCTGTTTATATACCTCAAGGATATCACCAATATTGACAATGAAAGCACCAGGGAGGGGAGTAACGGGGATCCATCCATCATTTTTCCTTATCTGCAATCCCTGCGCCTCATTGACTTGAAGGAGCAATGTCAAGCCCACAGCATCAGAGTGCGGGGAGAGGCCCAGCACCTTGTCTGCATGGTCGCATGGAGGGTAGTAATTTATCCTCATTGCCTGAATCCCATCCTTGAACATGCCAGTGAGTTTCTCTGGGCTAAGTCCCAGGTTCTTGGCGATCGTTCCCAAAAGATAAGTTGAAACTCTCTTTACTTCCAGGGAGTATTTCTCCGTTGTTTCTCTGGAAGCATTCAAGGTTAGGTCTTAACTAAGCTGAAGACAAAGAACGATCCTTCGGTATGGACTTCAGTGATGTAATTTACCTGAATGTGAGAGGATGGGTAGGCCAAAACCTCAACTTCCTGGAAGGAAGAGGTTGAGTTGTGAGGTAAAACATGTCTCCCCAGTCTAACTTTTGATCCTCTGATGTCACAAATGCTTGGCCATAGCCTTCAATATCGCCTGGGAGCTGTGAAAAAGCCTCCTTTTCTGCTAATGGGAGCTTAAAGAATTCTATAATATCAGCCTTCATTTTCTCAATCACCTCATCCATGATTCCATGGTTCACCAACTACAGAGCCCAGCATGAAAGCAGCATGTCAGCATTAAGACTAGAGCTATAGACCAGTACATCAGAGGAATCTAGCAGGTGTTCCAGAGATAAGGAAAACAACTATTTTGAAATGATAATTTAGTGATACCTTCTGAACAATGATTGTATGCAGTCTATACAGACATATGATACCATAAATCCAATAGCTAGTGGTACTAGCAACAGGGTCTTGGAGCATATGGGGGGAGAACTGGGAGCAGGTGCCTATACCAAGATCGAAACTAAATAATGATCGAGTCCAAGTGATGAATTATAATTGATAACTGGTCTAAAAAATAGCTTACCAAGGCAATGAATTTCAGTAGTTCTGCAATACAATACTACAGATTAAACTAACCAAAACGTTGAAGACCATGGTCTGAAAACTTTTCAGGTTGACACAAAACTTGGTCAGAGGACTGCTTGGATCTCTCATATTCACATTCAAGATTCATTGTTGTAGAAGCAACAACCAACCTGGAAGAATCCCCACTCCTCACAAGCCAGATGGAGGTTGTTGGCTTCTTCCTGTGAGAATTCGGGATCGAGAAGCCTTTGGAGATCGATGACTGGAATCTCGCAACGATGACCGTCGTGGATCAAATCAGCCTTGATCTCGGGCCTGATGTACCTTTGAGGTATCTCTCCGGCACTGGCAGCGAGATTTTGTACTTTCTCGACTTGCATGGACCCTCCGAACTCCCAACGGTGACTTGGTGCCTCCATCTTCCTCTCAGAGAGGTGCCTAGCTTGTGTTCTCTGCTTTTTTCCTCCAAGGAAGCAACCTTTTAGACGAAGCAATTATAGACTTCCGAAGCCTAGACTGCTGCGCCAAGGCCATACGGTGAATGGGTATCGTGCTGGCCTCTCACTGGTTTTTTTTTTTTTTTTTAATCCAAGGACCCAAAGATGATTAATATAAAAGTTAGGCATCAGACGAATTAATAAATACTACTTGCATCTTCTTTCCCCTTTACATCAAGGACAGCGTGGTGGGGGCCGCCACGGTTTTTATCTAAACTAAATTTGACGGAACCTGCTACTCCGTGACTCAAGGACGGAAGACTCGATGATACTTGCACGGCAGTTAAAGACGCTTCTGCGTGGCTACTCTGAGCCGCAGAATCCGAACATTTTGAGCGGCTTTAAAAACTGCCCTCCAACGTTCGCCCATCTCTATCACCTAATATTCCGCTTGCAAGCTCAATCATGCCAGCAAGCTTACCGACTCATTTGAGAAATTTATCAACCATAGTAAAGATACCTGCTTCCTTTTTTTTTTTACTTCCTAAAGAAAATTAAAATTTTTCTTTAATTACCTCTGCATAACAAGTTATATACGAGTGATATCTTAACCAAAAAATATTAGAATATAATAATAAATATGCATTATATGAAGCTAATCAGGAGTTAACGGACTACTTCTTTATTAGATACTTATTTTTACGATTAATTTTGGAGGCCTTAGTTGGTGCCATAGGTTTGAGTTGTTGACTGTCTTTCAGTATCTATAGACTTTAGCTTGAGTAGAGAAAGAAGTATCTGCAAGTCACACAAAAGAAATATTAGAATCATCTACTTATGGCATTCATGTAGAGCATATAGCTTCCATCCCTTAATCACTTTATAATTTCTATAAATTTAATAAAATCTTGTTAGAAAATTTCTACATCCTCACTATTGCTTTCAAAAAAAAATAAAGAGCATCAAGCTCTAGATTGTCTTTATGTTGAGCAATATTGGAATATGTTGAGCATTGCTCATTAGATGCCTAGTTGCAACAAGTATAAGGTCAAAAACTATCTCAAGTTGAATGGTTGGCCTTCAATCTAGAGATGCAAGAAATTTAAAAGGTTGATAAGAAAGCTTGGGATCAATTAGATTGATCATTACTCAGCAAATTTGGCAAAGAGAGAACATGTGAACTTTCATTAGAGGGAAAGCCCCTACAATCACTATTCTTTAAAAAAATAGCTCCAAAACTTTCAAACTTTTCAAAAATCTTTGCACCATCAAAACAATTGATAGCCATAAAAGATGAATAGAGGAAAATCATGCGCCTCAAACTCTCTATACATGTTCTATGCTATACTCACTAGCATGTTTCATACTTTGTTTTTATGATAATATATGTAGAATTGCTACTAAGCATTTTATCTCATTACCCCTCCTTACTATATTTTAGAGGATGACGATAATGCTTATCTATTGAATCTAAACTTGGGCATGGATACCATAAGTGAGACTTAGATGTTATTTTTTGTATTATTTGATATTAATATAGTTACTTTGATATATACATTGAGGAGGACACTTAGGCACTTTTATATACTAACATATTAACATTGTGACAACATTTGGAGATATATAAGATTTAGCTTCTACTGATATTATCATAAATGTTATTACATTGTATATGTTGAGGTTCAGTAGGTCTTGCATGCTTTTAAGGTTTACTTTAAGAGTATACGATCGTATTGTGATTATTCCTAAATCAGGTTTCCGATCGGAGGTTACAACAAGCTCAAAGTGCTAAAATATGGTGTTAAACTGCTATTAAGCAATAGGTAGTGCTAAGGTTAGAGGTATTGCTAAATCAAAATTGGCTTAATTTCCTATAGAATCCTGAGAGCCAACCTAAGCATGGCTTGTGCCTATTTAGGCGTGACTCATCCCTTGATCTTTGTGCTTTGATTGCATAGTTAGGTATTTTTACGCATCATATTTTCATAAATGGTGCCAATTTATTAATATTTAAATCTAGTCTTTGTATGCCAATGGATGATCTATCTTTACTTGGATAGCAAAGGACCTTCCTTGTGAGAGAAGAAAAGAGCATAAAGGAGCCTAGAATTTTTCTCTGAGGAAATCATTTGATATTCAAGTCAACTAAAGTGGATAAAAAAGAGTCCTAAGGACTCTTGAATAAGATACATAAGATCAAAGCAAAGGATGAGAATTTATTGGCCTTTGAAGTCTTAAGCTGCTTTTATAGATATCTGGAGGAAAGGCTGATATCCTGTTTATCTGTGAAGTTTTAGGTTTTTTTTATAGATGTCTGAAGGAAAGAATGAGAGTTTGTTTACCTGTAAAGTCTTGGGTTGCTTTTATGAACGATTGATGAAGATATTGTTGGAGTTGGACTCTCATAATGGACAACTTCGACAAGCATGTGAGATAGTCATGGAGAAATCTTTTTTTCTAAATAGATCAATCAATTTTTTTTCGAACTAATTTTATGCTTGATAAGAAAAGTTTTAAATGAAGTAGGATAGGTTAACACTTTTAAGAAGATGACCTTTCTTAATAAAGCTCCCTTCCTTTGTAAGGACACGTACGTAATGGTTGACTAAACCTTTTGCTATAAGTTAGGCTAGCTAAATCAGATCCCATCATGTGCTATTATATGGTCATGTAGATATGTATGGAGTGCCTCATGGATGTCAACATGACCGAGGCTTGGGGGCTATAGATCAATAGTATTTTTCTTCCCTCTTTTTTTCAGAATAGTTGTAAAAGAAATTTATTTTATGTAGAAAGAAGCCGGTGGTTGCGGAATCTGGTTATTCCTGAAAGATGATTCGCTCTTTAAAGTTGGTGATAAATGATGAATCTCAGCCTTATTATTTACATAAGCCTCTTCATATAACTAGTGTGGGTTGAAGCACTTTGTGCGTGTAACCGAGCTAGATATATAGATGTCGTCTATACCATCCAGTGATTCTGTCTCTAAGATAATGAGAGATTTCAGGCTGATATTTATTACAAAAATAGCTAGTTTCCTTAGTTTTAGATTTTCTACTGATGTGGCTGACAAATAAGAAACTCTTTGTAATTATATACACTTGCACAGACAAATAGTGGCACTGCAACTTGTGAGACATGCTAATTGCTTGTAGAACACATTTGATCATCCAGATACTGATTTTGAAAACCAGGCTATTTTACAGGCTCACCAAACAGAATATAGGAATACAAAAATAAAATAAAATAAAATAAAAGATGATGCCAAAATATTGGAGGAAGAAGCACATTATGATATGTAAGTACTTTCATTTATCTATAACATTTTTCGAGCAATCAAGTCCAACATGCTTGTTTTCGGATTTCCAGGGCCCGTTTATTCCATCTGACTAGAATTTTCACTTCTTCAGCTTCATGCTATCCAACATGTTCTTCCCTTCAAGCTTACTAGCGAACAACTGCCTCATGTATTGCTCAAATTCCAAGCTCTTATAATAGGCCTCACTTCCTTGCACGAGTTCTGGAATTGGGCCTATCAGCATGCCACAACTCAGGGTATGGAATGCACCAACCGACAGGCGTTCTTTCTGTGTGTTCGCAATGGCCCGGTGCTCGATGCTCTTATACTTCCCATTGCTCATTATCTGCAGAAAAATACAGGAGTATCTGATTAAAATAAAAGGAAGTTCTACTCTTCTAGCCCTCTTGAAAGCAAAATGTTAAGTCTGAAATGAAAATTATGATCTTCTGATCAAGCTTATTTGATTGGGAGCTTGTGCTAGCCCTTTGATAGGTCTCAAGGAGTTTGATCTCCCAGCAGAACTTACAATATCCATGGAATTGTTCACACTAGCAACTGAACTTTAGGTTCCATATCAAGTTCTAAATGATGATATTTTCTGTCTATTTACCTCAAGGACATCACCAATGTTGACAATGAAAGCGCCTGGGACTGGAGTGACGGGGATCCATCCACCATTTTTCCTTATCTGCAATCCCTGCGCTTCGTTGACTTGAAGGAGCAATGTCAAGCCCACAGAATCAGAGTGCGGGGAGAGGCCCAGCACCTTGTCTGCATGGGCGCATGGAGGGTAGTAATTCATCCTCATTGCCTGCATCCCATCCTTGAACATGCCAGTGAGTTTCTCTGGGCTAAGCCCCAGGTTCTTGGCGATCGTTCCCAAAAGATAAGTTGCAACTCTCTTTACTTCCAGGGAGTATTTCTCCATTGTTTCTCTGGAAGCATTCAAGGTCAGGTCTTATCTAAGCACAAAAAATGTTGGAAGACGTAGAATGATACTTCACTGTGGACTTTATCGACGTATTTTACCTGAATGTGGGAGGGTCGGTAGGCCAAAACCTCAACTTCCTAGAAGGAAGAGGCTGAGTTGTGAGTAAAAGCATGTCTCCCCAGTCCAACTTTTGATCCTCTGATGTCACAAATGCTTGGCCATAGCCTTCAATATCGCCTGGGAACTGTGAAAAAGCCTCCTTTTCTGCTGATGGGAGCTTAAAGAATTCTATAATGTCAGCCTTCATTTTTTCAATCACCTCATCCAAGATTCCATGGTTCACCAACTGCAGAGCCCAGCATGAAAGCAGCATGTCAGTATTAAGACTAGAGCTATAGACCAGTATATCAGAGGAATCTGGTAGATGTTCCCAAAAAAAAAAAAAATAAAGGAAAATAATTATTTTGAAATGATAATTTAGTGGTGCCTGCTGAAAAATGAAACCATTAATCCAATAGCTAGTGGTAATAGCTTCAGGATCTTGGAGCATTTGGGTCCGGAACTGGGATCAGTTGCCAATACCAAGATCGGTAGTAAATAGTGATCGAGTCCGAAAGATGAATTATAATTGATGACTTGTCTAAAAGATGGGTTACCAAGGCAATGAATTTCAGGGGTTCTGCAATGCTAAAGATTAAACTAACCAAAGGGTTTGGTTGAAGACCATGGTCTCAAAACTTCTCAGGTCGACACAAAACTTGGTCAGGACTACTTGAATCTCTCGTATTTATATTCAAGATTCATTGTTGAAGAAGCAACAACCAACCTGGAAGAATCCCCACTCCTCACAAGCCAGATGGAGGTTGCTGGCTTCTTCCTGTGAGAATTCGGGATCAAGGAGCCGTCGGAGATCAATGACTGGAATCTCATGGCAACGATCGTCGTGGATCAAATCTGCCATGATCTCGGGCCTGATGTACCTTTGAGGTGTCTCCCCAGCACTGGCCGCAAGAGTTTGCACTCTCTCGACTGGCATGGATCCTCCAAATCTCCCACGTTGACTTGGTACCTCCATCTTCCCCTCAGAGAAGTATTTGCCTTTCGCACACAGAGTGTTTTCCCCTATCCAAGGGAAGCAATCATTTCGTCTAGATGAAGCAAATATAACCATTCCAGAGCCTAGACTGGGTCAAAGCCGTCAAACCAATGATTGTCTTGCGGGCCTCTCAATTTGTCCTTTTGCATCCAAGGCTCAAAAGAAGATTAATGGTGTGTTTAATTGAATTTGGTTGAGTTCGATGCTTGCACTAAGGTCTTTAGCATGAATCGAGTCCAAATATATAGACTCAATTGCGTCGAATTAAAGGGTGTCAAAGGATATATTAGCCATCTAAATGGTTTCTTAAATTAAAAAGGCATGGAGTGCGATCGTAGGATTCGGTGGGCGTTTCGTGAGCATTGAGCACTCTCTTTCCTTCTTACATGAGCATGGATTATGTATGGATTATGTTTCTCAGATGAGCTCTCTCCTTCTTAATGAGCATAATGAGCGCTCTCTTTCCTTCTTAGATGAGGATGAGCGCTCCACTTCTTAGTGAGCATAATGAGCATGGATTCTTTAGATGAACATATGCTTTCCTGTACGCTTTCTGATATGTTCGCTTTTCTTTTCTTTTTTTTTTTTTTTTTTTTAGATAATCATGATTTGTGGAAGAGCATGATTTGTGGGCATAGATGAAGAAGAAGAAGAAGAAGGGAAGAAGGGGACGTAAGAGGTATGATTGGAAGAAGAGAACGTAATCTTTGAGATTCTTTTCTGGGGTTATTATTGATGTTCGGATAAAAAATAAAAAAAAAAAGTGCTGATCTACCTGTCTGGAGGAAAGATTGTTGATTGAATGAGATAAGGAAGAAGACGTGGAATATTTGATAAGGAATATATCTTTCTCGGTGGGAAAGCGTGGCGTATGAAGTCCTTCATGGCATGAGAAATGGGACATGAGAAATGAGACTCATTAGGGGACGTGATTTATGGGATGGAACTCCACCTCACGAAGAGAAATGGAAGAGGTAGCGTGATTATGAATTATCTAGGCGTGGGTATTTGATTTAAGCCATGATAAACGGACGTGAAGAGAGCGGGCCTTGATCTTGTTAATGAGAAGCGATCGTAACGTGATCTTAGGAAAGATCTAAGCATTCTGCAATCCTCAAAACCGCGTCCATATTTGTGATAATATGAGGTGGGGACGTGAGTGGGTGATTCAATGACTCCATATGGGGCACTGATATGGAGGGGCGCTGATTTTGGATGGAGTCATTGAAGAAGAAAATGAGATGAGACGTGGGCGTTGATTTGATCGCTGATAAACTTCATGATTTGATACAGGATCTTTTACTACTTCCAATAATTTGAAATTTAAAATTTTATCAATGATTTTGAAACTTGAGTTTTAATCAAAAAATAAAAAAATTGTTGGGAATGAGATTCGGATCTACGCTCTCTTGGACCGAGCCTTAATTTTGATGGTTCAAACAAACTCAACCATCTTAATTTAATATCATGGTAATCTCTTTTATTTTCTTTCCATCGTATGTCATATTCTCAATTGAGTATTTAAGATTTTGACTTATTCGGCAACTGGGCCAAGTTCAAAAGGATCGAGTTGATTACTTGAATCATACTAAAAAAGAATTTGGAATTGAGCCATGTGGCCAAGCCAGAATATTGCACTTAGCTCAATGTTGATAATCAAAATTGCTGACTGAATATGAACATTAAATTCAACCTAATTATTAGTAATTGGGTTTACTTGTCGAGCCCAAGACTTGCTATTGACTCAACTAGTGTCAACTAGGCATATTGATTGAGACCGAATATTGGATTTGATCTAATTGTAAAGATTTTAACCTAGTTAATGATTGGATACTGATAATCAAATTAGCCCATTGATTTAAAATGTTACATCTGGCTTTCAATTAAACCTAATTAATGAATTTTATCCAATTGATGCTTAGGGTATTATAGATTAAACCAACTAATCAAACTCATATGCTAATCTTGATCTATATTACAGTCAAATGAGATAAATGGCCGAATTGGAATGCTGGATTAAACTAAATACCTAGACCATAAACCTTAATTGATACTTTTGTCATGATCCAAGTATGGAAACTTTCGAGTTAATTTCCAGATCAACCCAATTTATTGTTGCTATAAAAATGATGCGTCAAGTATTTAGACTATAGGTTATACTTGATCAATTTGTCATAATCCAAATATGCAAACTTTTAGATTGATGCTCAAGTCAAATCATTTGGTAATTTTTTAAAATTGATGCACCTACAAATCATAGGCTGTACCTGTCTATTTTGTCTGAGTTCAAATATGGAAACTTTTGGATTGGTATATAATTCAAACCTATTTTATAATTTTTTCAAAGTCAATGTATATGAAGATACAATCATAAACCCTATTTGCCTTTTCTATCATGGGCAAAATATGGAAAGTTTTATATTGCTGCCTAATTCAACCTATTTAAAAGTTTCTTCAAAGATAATGCACTCAAAGTCCAAATTGCAAGCTTTATCTGTCTGTTCTGTCATAATCCAAATATGAAAACTTTTGGGTTTCTGTCCGAATCAATCCATTAAAATGTTTCTTCAGGGAAAATATATCCAAAGTCCTAATTATAGGCCCTACTTCTCTTTTTTATTGTAAAGTAAACATATAAAGTTTTCGATGTTCGTCCAAGTCAACTTGTTCTGCAAATGATGCGCCCTTCATCACTATAGCTCGCTAATGTTTTGATGTAATGACTAAAATCACCTTAAACAAATGCCCTCCAGCAGGTTTCGTATGGAGGTTGGCACCGTAATTAAAGAACTTTCTGCCCCCATTTTGCAAGTTTTGAAGATGTAGGATGATTCTTGAGAAGTAATTTAGCTTTCGTCTAACAAACCTATGTAGGATTGTTTTTTTTTTATTAGTGAAGAGCAGAATTGAGCCACTGTGGTTTTCCTCCATTATTGGGCTTTGATTTAATTTTTTAGATTTTGCTTTTTTAGCTTTGGTCCATCAAGGAGAGGAGATGATCAAACCGTTGTGGTGTCGCTATCCTATTGGGTCTTAAATTTGGACCTCCTTAATGACGAGATGAACAAATCTCTATGGTGATACTCTCCTGTAAGGCTTGAATTTGATTTTTGGATTTTGCCTTTTTGGCTTTGGTCTACCCAGGAAAGGAGATGAATAAACTGCTATGGTATCATTCCCCTATTGAACCTTAAATTTGAACTATCCTAGCTAGAAGATGAGCAGATCGCTTAAGTGACGCTCCCCTGTAGTGCTTGGATTTGATTTTTGGATTTTATCTTTTTGATTTCAGTTCATTCAGGAGAAAAGATGAATACACCACTATGGTGATGCTCTCCTAGTAGGAGCTATCAATTAATAGTATTTTTCTTCTCTTTTTTTAAATAAGAAATAGTAGAGATTTGTTTTATGTAGAATGAAGCGAGCAGTTATGGAAGCCAGTAATTCTTGGAAGAACGGTTATAGAAGCCAGTAATTCTTGGAAGAAGATGTTCCATTCTTCTAAAGGTTCATGAGAAATGATGAATCTCAACCTTATTGTTTACATAAGCCTCTTCATAAAACTAGTTTGGGTTGAAGCACTTATGCATGTGTCATGCTTCCAAACCGATGCCCAATCCAAAAGATCGTGACATGGACACATATGCTTAGAGTAGAACCCTAAGAGCATGCAAGGCCATGTCGCAATCTTCTAGACTGAGATATTAATATGTATTTATGGTGTATCATTTATCATGCTACTATGTGATTTATGGTATTGATATATGATACCATGCGATTTATGGTGTTAATATATGATGGGATGGTATGATGCTTGGCATGTGAACTAGCCACTACAATGCTGCAGAAGTAGCTTTGGAGGTAGAAGATGTAGCCGAGGAAGCCCCATGTTGAAATTGGTTATGGCTTAGGGTGATGACTTGACTTAGTTTACAACACCTATCATGCATAGTTACTGGTACATAGTACTAATTCGAGCAGACTTAACAGGAGCCTAATCTTACTTAGATACATAGTATCGAGGGTAGGGCCTAAGGCCGTGGAAGTCCAATGTAAAATCAGTCTAGATTGGCTAGATTTATGGCTATGATATAGAAACAAAAAAATAAAATCAAATAAAATAAAAGGTGATGCCAAATATTGGAGGAAGAAGCACCGTATCATAATAGATAAGTACTTTCATTTATCTATAATATTTTCCGAGTAATCAAGTCCAACATGCTTGTTTTCCGATTTCCAGGGCCAGTTTATTCCAGTGGTAGACATAAACTCCTTTCATCTGACGAGAATTTTCACTTCTTCAGCTTCATGCGATCCAAGATGTTCTTCCCTTCAAGTTTACTGGCGAACAACTCCCTCATGTATTGGTCAAATTCCAAGCTCTTATAATAGATCTCACTTCCTTTCACAAGCTCTGGAATTGGGCCTGCCAACATACCACTATTCAGGGTATGGAATGCAGCAACCGACAGGCGTTCTTTCTGTGTGTTCACAATGGCCCGGTGCTCGATGCTCTTGTACTTCCCATTGCTCATTATCTGCAGAAAAACACAGGAGTACCTGATTAAAATAAAAGGAAGTTCTACTCTTCTAGCCCTCTTGAAAGCAAGATGTTAAGTCTGAAATGAAAATTATGATCTTCTGATCAAGCCTAGTTGCTTGGGAGCTTCTGCTAGCTCTTTGATAGGCCTCAAGGAACTTCGGTTCCATATCAATTTCTAAATGATGATATTTTCTCTGTTTACATACCTCAAGGATATCACCAATATTGACAATGAAAGCCCCGGGGAGTGGAGTAACGGGGATCCATCCACCATTTTTTCTTATCTGCAATCCCTGCGCCTCATTGACTTGAAGGAGCAATGTCAAGCCCACAGCATCAGAGTGTGGGGAGAGGCCCAGTACCTTGTCTGCATGGGCGCATGGAGGGTAATAATTCATCCTCATTGCCTGAAACCCATCCCTGAACATTTCAGTGAGTTTATCTGGGCTAAGCCCCAGGTTCTTGGCGATCGTTCCCAAAAGATAAGTTGCAACTCTCTTTACTTCCAGGGAGTATTTCTCCATTGTTTCTCTGGAATCATTCAAGGTCAGGTCTTATCTAAGCACAAAAAATGTTGGCAAGACAGAGAATGATCCTTCAGTATGAACTTTAACGACGTATTTTACCTGAAAGTGGGAGGGTGGGTAGGCCAAAACCTCAACTTCCTAGAAGGAAGAGGCTGAGTTGTGAGGAAAAGCATGTCTCCCCAGTCCAGCTTTTGATCCTCTGATGTCACAAATGATTGGCCATAGCCTTCAATGTCGCCTGGGAGCTGTGAAAAAGCCTCCTTTTCTGCTAGTGGGAGCTTAAAGAATTCTACAATTTCAGCCTTCATTTTCTCAATTACCTCATCCAAGATTCCATGGTTCACCAGCTACAGAGCCCAGCGTGAAAGTAGCATGTTAGCATTAAGACTAGAGCTTTAGACCCAGTAAATAAGACGAATCTAGTCGATGTTCCCAAAAAAAAGGAAAACAATTATTTTGAAATGAAAATTTAGTGGTGCCTACTAAACAATGAATGTTTACAGTTTATACAGACATGTGATACCATAAATCCAATAGCTAATGCTGATATAGAATCAGGATCTTGGAGCATTTGGGACCAGAACAGAGAACAGTTGCCAATACCAAGATCGGAAGTAAATAGTGATCGAGTCCAAAAGATGAATTATAATTGATGACTTGTCTAAGAGATGGGTTACCAAGGCAATGAGTTTCAGTAGTTCCGCAACGCTAAAGATTGACACAAAACTAACCAAAGGGTTTGGTTGAAGACCATGGTCTCAAAACTTCTCAGGTCGACACAAAACTTGGTCAGGACTACTTGAATCTCCCATATTTATATTCAATATTCATTGTTGAAGAAGTAACAACCAACCTGGAAGAATCCCCACTCCTCACAAGCCAGATGGAGGTTGTTGGCTTCTTCCTGCGAGAATTCGGGATCAAGAAGCCTTTGGAGATCAATGACTGGAATCTCATAACAACGACCCTCATGGATCAAATCAGCCTTGATCTCGGGCCTGATGTACCTTTGAGGCGTCTCTCGAGCACTGGCAGCGAGATTTTGCACTCTCTCGACGTGAGTGGAGCCTCCATAGTCCGGACGATGTCTTGGTACCTCCATCTTCCTCTCGGAGAAGTATTTGCCTTCGCACAATGAGATTTTTCCCCTTCAAGTGATGTAACCATTTAGTTCTAGATGAAGCAAATATATAGACTTTCAGAGCCTAGACTGAGTCAAAGCCGTCAGATCAATGATTTCCTTGCGGGCCTCTCATTTGACCTTTTTGCGTCCCAAGGACCAGAAGAAGATAAACATGCAAGCTGGCCATCTGACGAATTAATTAATAGTACTTGTATCCTCTTTCCCCTTCGCTTGGTGGGTAACCTCTGCCAAATTTATTTCCGTGTCAAATTATACTTGACGGTAGGCTGCAGCAAGAATTACATGGACTCCAAGGACCAAAAACCTCAATAATACGCACGGATGAGCGCCAGATCGATCCGATTTGTTGGAATCAAAATTATGCAAAACTAATTAAATCAAACTATCTAAAATTTCTAATTAAATCGAGTCCAATTATTTTAAAAAAATAAATTAATCAAACTAAAATATTATTATATTATTTTAATATTTTAAATATAACTCTATATATAATCCTAAAATATCTTAAAATTGCATGTGCTCGCTTTCTTTATATTTATTAAGGTTACATATATTTATTTCTTATAAAATAGCTCATAATAGCAAACTTATTATACCCTTTGAGACTATAATTTAAAATATTTCTTATGAATTAATTCATAAAATTTATATTTATAGTCAATTTATTTAATTCTATTTCATTTGTTATATAAAACTTAATATTTTATTTTTATTTTTAAAATGTAATGAGTAAGAATTAAAATTAAAAATTAAATAATTTAATGTCAAAAATAGGGTTGATGGGATGTGGTCTTTGATGAGATAGAGTTTTTCGTAAAAATAAAAACAAAAACTTTATTAAAAATAAGATAGGTGAAGATTTTCATGAGGACAAAGATTGGAAAGTTCCTACACCCGTTAATGAGGATGAGAATGAAGATGAGGGCTAAAATAGTGGTAAGGATGGAGATGATGGGTGGCTCTTCATCCACAATCCATTCCATTGTCATTTCTAGCGGTGCATTATACGCATCCCAATGGTTTCTTCTCTATCTCTCTTTATCTTTTCGCTTTCTATCGATGCTTATATGGAAGCTAAAGTAATGTTGAAAATGATGAAAAGAGATAGACAAAATTGATAAACATGTACACAATGCACCACATCTAAGTTTTATTCTCTAATAAGATTTTGTTCGAAAATTTCTCTACCCCTACTGTTACTTTTCCAAAAAAATAGATATGTACATCATCCTGATGTTCTTTATGCAGAGTAATATTGGAATATGTTGACCATTGTTCATCATATGCCTGTTTACAAGGAGTACGTGGTGAGAAACTGTCTCAAGTTGAATGATTGGCCTTCAATCTGGAGATGCAAGCAGATTAAAAGGTTGATAAGAAAGCTTGGGATCAATTAGAATGATCATTACTTGACAAATTTTTCAAAAAGAAAACATGTGAATTTTCATTGGAAGGAAAGCCCCTGTTCAAACAAAACGCTCCAAAACTTTCAACCTTTCCAGAAATCTTTGCACCGTCAAAACAATGATAGCCATAAAGTCTTCTAGAGGAAAACCCCTTGCATCAAACTCCCTGTACATGTGCACATGAGCTCAAAACAAACAGTAAATAGGACCAATTCAGCAAAGCAATTGGGTCATGCACTGCTCATATTGATGATTTTAAGCTAGATAATCTAATGGGTTTACCTTCACAAATATTTCGAATTATGTATATACTCTTACAAATTATATATATATATATTATAATTATTTTCTTTGTATGTATATATTTAGATACATGCACAAAAAATATATATATAAATAATTTCATAAATTCACTATTCAGATATATATTCTTATAAATTATTTTTTTTGTGTATATATCCTTAATAGAGGAAGCAGGTAGTTAATTTATAAGAATATATATATATATATATATGTAAATAATAAATTTATGGGTTATATATGCAAAAGAAAATAATTTATAAGAATATACATATAAATAATAAATTTATAATAATATACACATAATTCTAGGTATTTTTATTTGTGTGTGTAAAAATAGATAATGATAAAGAAATATATTGACTTTTTTTTGAAAAAAAATCTTCGTTTAATCTGGGGGCCTCGACACTCTTTTCCATTAGTCTAGATAAGTTTCTAGGTAGTACTTCTTCCTATTTGCATTACATATTTCAATTCAGGCAAAGACCATACTTCATTAAATTGCCTAGTGTTGATTATCCACACAAAATGAATAGAAAATGAATTGTTGAGGGAACAAGAGCTTTTTCCTTATGGGCAACGTACACATCAGACGACTTTTCTTTCTCTTGACAAAAAACCCTTTCTCTTGACAACGTTCATATCCTATCTAGCTTGCATGAGTGACAAGCTTCATCATGTAGCTATCCAAGCTAAGAGGCCAGTTTGAGGTCAGATTTTTTATATTAATTTTTTATATCTAAAAATCAAAGATTCTTAAGATTTAAATATTAAAAGTAAGAGGAGGTTTGATTGGGGTCACCAATCACATATAATTTTCTTTCCCTATGCTGTTTCTTTTTTAACATTATTTCCACACAATCTAGAAGCCTGATCTGTGTCACAGCAGTCATACCAGTGAGATGATCATCCGTGGCTCTCACCAGATGCCTTTTTCTCATCCAGTTTTAACATTACTTCCACACATTCTAGAAGCCTGATCTGTGTCGCAGCATTCATACCGGTGAGGTGAGCATCTGTGGCTCTCACCAGATGTCTTTTTCTCGTAGGGGGAATGAGAAAGTCCATCTGACAACAACTTGGTGGGACTCACGAAATTTGTGGCCAAGCATGGAGACTTTAGATGATTATAAAGTTGACGATTTGGCCACGCAACCAATAGCCTTTTCATCCTTTTTCACACTGAGAGGTGTTAGATGACCAATAAACTTTGCTCTTCCTTTCCCGTTTGATTGAGGGATAGGGGAAAAAAAAATTATTATTTTTTTTTTTTCGCTCTCTCTTTTTTATTATAAAATAAAAATCTTGAGAGATGATATTTATTTTACCATCCTTCCTTTCATTCTTTCAAAAGAAAAAATAAATAAAATAATTATTTAAGAAATATACCATTCAACAACGTAGCGTGGGGGACCAAAACAAATGGTAAATGGGACCGCTCCCTCTGAATTGATATATGCTTCAGTTCTCCATCACTCATTAATAGCTTGGAAAATAAGTCATAACATTGCTTGTCCACCGAAAATGTTGGTGAAGGGAAAAGAAGCAACAGCTTTTTCGTTGCCCATACCATCCTGATCAAATATTACGTAAGAATTACATCAGGATTACATAGATTTATTAAAAACTTTTAATTAAGTCCTTATAATTTTTTTAATTAGATACATCAAGTCATAAAAATTCTTCAATCAAATACATTTTTAACAATCTTTTCTTATATATATTATTTATTTTATTTTTTTAATAATTTTTTTAGAAATAATTCATCCTTTTTCAAACGTGAACGATGATTTGACGTCATTCATCAATGATAACTTGAACATTTTTTTTTAATTGAGCATATAAACTTATAATTTTTTTAAATAAGTATATCTACTCATAAAAATTTTTAAATCAAGTAAAAAAGAAATATGGATACAAGAATTATGAGAGTTATCTCTTGAGACCCTTGTTAACAACTAACTCAAAATGGCTAAGTCAGATAACCTTTACAGAATCACATGTCTGCCTTATACTGGAAAAGGATAAATTTTTTTTGTTAAAAGATGTGTTGGTAATATACATCAAAAAGCCTATAACATATATATATATATATATATATATATATAATCCTATATGAGAGGTATAATTTTCTTATTAATTCATTTACTATTAGTTGAGTAAGTAAAAAGGCACGATTTTGCTGCTTAATCTTTCCTGCATTAAATTTTTTTATGCACAAATAGATAACAATATTTCTTCTTTTAATTACTGTGCATAGAATTTTATATATGAAAACTTTTGATTGATTTAACATGTATTTACGAGAAATACTAGGTAAACTTAAATAAGTATACTTAATTAAAAATTTTTATAAGTTGATATATTTAATTAAAAAACGTTTTCAAGTTGGTATACTTGATCGAAAAAAAAAAAAAAAAGTATATTTACATTATTGTTGACGACCGTCACGTGATCTGTTAAGCTTGACAAACATTAAAAATGTATTTGAAAAACTTACATGAATTGATATACTTAATTAAAAAAAAGAATAAACACTCAGTTGAAAACCATAAATAAATTCATATACTTTTGATGTAATTATTCATTATTTCAGACTAAAAATAATATAACTCTTCTTTCTTTCATCCAATTCCTTTTTTTTTCCCAAGCTCTCAAAACCCCCTCTAGGATTTCCCCAAATCCTAGAGCACTCTTTATGGACTGACTTTCTCCTTATACAAGGACTGATTTTAGAGACTTGTGCTCCTTTGGACAAACTTCCCTTGCAAAGGCTCTTGGATCTTTATGTGTTGTGCCTCTATCTATCATCAGATTAGCTCATGTGAAAATGTAGCTAACCTGCTCATAGAGTCCATTTTTTTTTTTTTTTTTCCTAATCCGGTAGAGTTCGTCTCCTCTACCTCTCTTGTCATAACAAAGAAACTCTTTATTTCTTCAGCTTCATCTGATCTAAGAGACTCTTCCCATCTAGCTTACTTGATATGACAAGCCTCATGAAGCTCTCATGGCTTAAGCTCTTATAGCACTCGCTTCCGTTCGCAAGCTCCCAAAGTGGGCCTACTTGGACATCATAATTCGGACTGTGGAATGCAGCGATAGACAAGCGTTCTCTGTCTGTGCTGACGATAGCCCGATGTTCGATGCTTTTATACTTCCCATTGCTCAGTATCTGTTCAAATAAATAAAGACACAATATAATGCAACTTCCCTTATCCAAAAAAAAAAAAAGTTGACCTTTGAACCAGTGGGTTAGTGTTCTATACTTCCGTTCATGATCTCAAATTAGCTCCGTTAAAGACTTCTCATGGCATAATCATGACCAAATAGTATTAACCAATATTTTTCGTATCAAAAATCAGTATTGTTTCGATATCAGAGCGATATGGTTCGATATGAAACATTCCATACCAAACTGGCAGTATACTAATCAAATAAACTAAATAAATCAGAAGGTTTCAATTCATGAACCACATCATATTAAATCAAATTAGATGATTCGGTATGGTTCGGAACAGTTCAACATGCTTCGAAATCAACATGAATTGATTTGGAATGGCATGATCTTCATGCTTCGAAATCAGCATGGATTGATTTGGAATGGCATGGTCTTCTGTACTAAACTGAATCACAGAACAATGTCGGTTTTAGGATGATTCAGTATGATTTGTATTAAACTGTCTGGTTTGGTACAGTTCTACCATCCCTCCTATTAGGCTGCTAATTGGCCAAATTGGTAAAGTCTATTGGATTGATACAAGAGACCTTGGTTTAATCCCCTTGCTCACTCCAATATTCAGGCAGACTTCCATCCATCCTAGTTGTCAAAATAAAAGGGTAAACATTGTGCATAAAAACACTGATACTGATCTCATATGACATGTACCTCAATGATGTCGCCGATGTTGACAATGAAAGCATCAGGAAGTGGTTTGATGGAGATCCATCCACCATTTCTCCTAATTTGCAGTCCTTGTACTTCGTTAACTTGGAGGAGCAATGTCAGACCCACAGCATCGGAGTGCGGGGAGAGGCCAAACACTTTGTTAGCTTGAGGACATGGTGGATAGTAATTCATCCTCATTGATTGCAGACCATCATTGAACAAATCAGTGAGTTTCTCTGGATCAAGTCCCAGGTTCTTGGCCATCAATTCCAACAAAGAATTAGCAACTCTCTTCAGCTCCAATGAGTATTTGCCTAGCGAAGTCCTGCAAACATCAACCAAAACTAGTGTGTCTCAGAATGTAGTATTTAATTTGATATAGAGTGAGGAAGTACAAGGATAACCTGAATGTGGAGGGGTGAGTAGGCCACAATCTCAAATTTCTAGAAGAGATTGGCTGTGTGGCAAGGAAGAACATGTCCCCCCAATCCAATTTCTGGTCATCCGACAGCACAAAGGCTTGGCCGTAGCCTTCAATGGTGCCTGGTGTTTGTGCAAAAGCTTTCTTTTCATCTAAAGGCAGCTTAAAGAATGCTTCAATGTCACTCTTCATACTTTCAATCACCTCGTTGGGAATTCCATGGTTTACAAGCTGCAAAATCCAGCATGATTTTGCATCATCAATTTAGGTTATGAAAAACAGAACATCATGAAGTAGAACCATCATTACTCTCACAAAATTTTAAGAATCTTGCACTTGTGTTTGTCACTTAATGATGCCAAGACAAGTGTAACCTGAAAGAATCCCCACTCTTCACAAGCTGATTTGAGCTTGGTTGCTTCCTCCTTGTAGAATTGGTGGTCAAGAAGTCTACTCAGATCTATGATGGGAATCCGATCATTCTCTTCATCATTGTAGATGGGATCAACTTCAATTTCAGCTCTGATGTACCTCTGGGGGATCTCATCAAGCCCTTGGGAAGCTGCAAGAGATTGGACATTCTCCACTTGGAGTGACCCACCTAGGTTCCTTAGTCTCCCATCACCAGCTCGTTCTGCCTCCATTTCAGATCCTCTCTTTACAAAGGCAGGCTCCTTCTACTGACTAGTGAGTTTGTCTAGTTTATATTGTAACCACTGCCGGCGACTATCTTTGTATACAATAACAAGGACTACAAGCCTCCTCCCTTTGTTCTTCGAAAACTCCTAAAAGGAAAAAACATCGAAAACTCCTAAAAGGAAAAAACATCGAAAACAACCAACAAGAAAAATATGGGCATGATTGACAAAGTAAGAGCACAAATAAGAGATAAAAAGATTACTTTATTTAATAAAGACAATCAGAAAAATGCCAAATAAGCCTAACTATGGCTGAATCCAATCACGGGAGGGGCCCAGAAGATGTTGAGATCAAAAGAAAATCAGTGCTTACATGGAACCATCAGTTCATCCAAGGGATGCAGTCACTGCGCTCAGTGGGTCTGTTAGTGTTCAGTAGACCAAGTGCAGATTTAGAAAAAGTACTCTCACATTAGGTTGATTGCTGAATGACTTATCTAAGCTTGGAACTCAAAACCCATGTTGCCAGTCTAAGTCACATCCAGACCCAGTTCCAGCAATGCGCTCCTTTGAAGGACCAGGAAAAAGTTTCTAAATTATCAACTTGCCATCAGCCGGTTGCAAATATGTTCAAAGTTTTGATATAAAAAAACTCAAATTTTACTGTCCAAGTTGAGCATTGGTCTGGTCAATCTAACTGGACAAACAGAAGAGGCCAGCTGGGAAGCCAAAATACTATAATTTTTAGCAGTCAGATTATCATGCCAAGTGAAAGGACATCACATAGGTTCAGGCCGGCAACAAGAAACGCCAGCATTTTTCCTCTTTGGCCTTTACAATTTGGCCATTCAATAGGTTCCGCATAGGTTCCAAACAAAATCACGCACCAATTTGTCCAAAAATAAACTCTTCTCTCTCTAGTTACACTAGCTATTAAGGATGGTTTTTGATATTATTACTTACTTGGGTATTGCTCTATGGAGGTTATCTTGGTGATATTAGGAGCTGATTTAGCTCTGTAAAGTGTTAAAATTTAATCCCGTTGATTTGGATTAAAGTTTAGGATTTCTGGGCTGCCTTTCATTGGGGCGAAAAACATGGAGCTTCACATTAGGTTTCCTTCTTTAATTAGATAATTAATTGGATGCATCTAAGCAGATGCCAATCGTGCCCAGCCTATTGGATCAAGTCTCACTCAAGAACCACCAAGCAACGAACCAAAGCAGATGCTTGGGCAAATTACTCCGCGCAGCCGCATCAAGACTATCCAAAGAAGACTGAATTCTTGGGCAAATTACTCCGCGCAGCCGCATCAAGACTATCCAAAGAAGACTGAATTATATTTAATCTCAAGCTAAATGCATCTGGTAGACAAGAAACGTTCTTGATGTACCGGACGCATAATCTTCCAAAGAGAAGAGTAACCCTAAGATTTTGTTTTTTTTTATTTCTCCTTCAATAATATATATATATATATCTATCTCTGAGCCACTGGTTTTAATGAGAACTTGAACCCCTCGAGGTTTTCGAATTTGGGAGAACGGACTCCAAAATGAACCCTTAAGATTTGCCTTCGCCGTAGTTTTGATAGGAAAAATAAAATAACGAGAGGGAGTTGTTCTAAAAAGGAGGGGATTTGGGGGCGCCTACCTCGGTCCTGGCGTTCGAAGCGACGACCGAAGCGACGAACCGTTCACCTTTCGAGAAATGGCCGCCGCCGCACCGGGAAAGCGGCCGTGAACGGTTCCATCGCCCGCAAGGCCGAGAGAGAGAGGATGACATGGCAATAAAGTCGGCAGGCAACTTCACATGTCATGTCGCGCGTTGAATTCAGATAGAAATTCCGGCTTACGAGCTGCAGGTAAAGTCGGCAGGCTGCAAGTAAATTCGGCATCGCCTGCCGGCTATATCTATATGTTTTATGTCGAGGAGCACTTGTTATATATCTTTATTTGAATATGAAGTTACACATAAATTCCTAGATTTCAAGGTTCACATAAGTTTACTTGCATGGATTATGGCTTGAATATTTGCTTATAATGAATGCCTTCTGGAGTAATAAATTTGACTTCCGTCTTTTGCATTAGCAGAGCCGAAGTTGTCAAGAGTTTTGTTCCGAACACCTCAGGATTTCCCTTCTTTCCTGGACCCAGTGAAGAGCTTTCGAGTGGTCCGGTATTGCCTTTTTTTTTTTTTCCTTAATAACACTGATATCCTTCTTGAATTGCCACTGTTTTGATGGCAGATTTGACTCTTTTCTGCCACTCTCCTTTTTATGAAAAAAATTCTGAAACATATTTGTCGGTTACTGCTGCCTCGTCTAAAACGAGATGACGATAATGAAGAATATGCGGAGCCTGAAACATAAAAATTTGGTTGAATGCTCCGTACCGTACAGAGAGCTAACGAACCAGTTGACGAATGATGAAATGATCAAAGACATCATCTCTCACGCGGTGAGTAAATAGCCAACTGCAGATGATGATATACAAGCTTCTCACCTTCTGACCGATAATTTTTAAGGTCTGATCGGTGGTCAGTCCCATAGTGCTAGATGATTAACTGCTCATAGAAGAAGACCACCAAAAAGAATTTATTATTCCAGTTGAGATTGGTGCAAGAAAAACCAGATAATAAGTTGCGGGAGGTGATTCATCAACATCTATTGCAACCATCAAAATTCTTCTATCCAACTTGCCACACCATCAAAGTATGTAGAACAGATGAACACAAAGAAGCGAAGAAGAAATGTTTGTGCGAAATGCCAAGTTTATGCTGAATTTTACATAACCGTCTATTCTACACCCCAACTGAAGTTGACAATTCTCAGAAGCTTCTCACTTCCTCAAGCAATGACTAGCAAACCATGTTTATGGAATTCCACCAGCCACAGTAAGTTTCACAGTATGGTACAACGGCCCCTTTCTTCTGCAGGACGTGCTGAGGCTTGTTGATACCTCCTCGGGTCTGATGGGTTGTAGGTAAACTCAGAGGTATCAAGACCATACTGTCAACAAGCAAAGGCAGCAAGAAATAAGACCAGAGATGAGAGGACCAGAGATGCAAGGACCCAGCAATTACGAAAGATAAGGTTTAAAATTTGAATTATGCACAGAAAATCACCTTTTCCCTCATCCTTTGGCTCCAAGCATCATTCCTGCTTGGACGTCGATCAATGGCACCAGGTACAGGCACCCCAGTAGCTGGAACTGCTTGTTGGTTTATCAATGGTTGTCTTGGGGCAATATATTCATCATCACTGCCGTAGTCAGGAGGTCTGTTTGCTGCTCTTACTATAAGAGCTAACAAGAACAACAATGCCTGCAAATTAATACTCGTGTCAATTTACTGATGAAACTTATTTGGCCTTCCCATGAGGTCAAATCTTGGGTTAAAGTCCATGGTGGGAGCTTTGGCTTCAACATTGCATGAAGTGTATCAACAGCTAATTCACAGAAACTACCATAATGCAGCGAAATAGATCATAGTGAAGGAAAAAAAAAAAAAGTGCACATAAAATTTAACATGATAAGATGCATTGGAGTGTCAGTGGACCTATAGATCAACTGATGTGAAAACCATCATAGTATAACCCTTACCGCAGATTAGGTATGACTGCAGGTTATAAGGGTCTGGTGAAATAGCACCCAACATAGACCAAGTCAAACCCAATTAGATCACACAGGAAACAGTTCTGATCACCTGATGCTAGACCCAACATGAACCAACCCATAAAGTAAGTGGATCGGATCCTAGACCTGAAGCCAGTTCAAATTCAAAACCAATCAAATCCAGTAACCCACTTGCCCTCGTAAGGATGTGTAATCACTTAGAAGTCATCAATGTAACACACACCATACCACTAAAGAAAGAGTGGATATAAAATTCAAGGTAACAAATTTCTTCAGACTTTACATCAGCTGTTAGCCAAGTTATATCATTTTATACTTCCCTACAACTGGCAAGCACTGACTTACAAGAGTTAAAAGTCTTGCCAAATTTAAATAGATTTTGCAAGCATTTGAATTTCTTGCTAGTAATTAAACTTCAAGAAGCTTCTCCTCACAGAAGCAACACACATCCATGCCCTCATCGATCATTAAATATTAAACTGTTTAGGATGACAAGAAAGAATCATTAGATGGAACAATGGTGGACACTCGATAGCAAAAGTTACAGATTTATTCTGTCAATTTGGAAACTGATAAGTCTGTCAGTTAGATTGCAATTGTCTAATAGAAGGAAAGTTGCATCATCATGTTATCAAAAGCATCACATCCATGCAAATCACAAATTTACAGTACAAGAAAGGGATTGTAGAATGCAGTCAAGAAAACAAAGGGATTTACTGATTGAGAAAGAAATCTATGATGATGCTATACTCAAATGATAATTAGAGATTTAGAAAATCCATTATTTCAAGGACAGATTTTTATGTCTGCATCAGGGAAACTCATCGCGACAGTTAACATCATGTTCATGCAGTTATTTGGTTTTCCTATTATGTTGATTAGCCAGTTTAAGCTGCATTCCATCATTCATTTGCACATCAAAATTAGTCATTGCATATGACTTATAAAGCCATGCGTATGCAAAAGAAAAATGTAATCGAGACATAAAATCCAAAATGTCTTTTCATTTGTTCTTTTTTTTTTTTCTTTTGAAATGTTAAGAAAATATGAATTAGAAAATCAAACAATTCCACACGTACCTCAAAAATAACAGCTCCTAGAGCAACCAATTTTGCTATCTTCCAGTTCTTCTTTAAAAAATCATACATCATGTCAAAGTCCCCTGTTTTATCAGCTGGAATTATCTTCACAGGAAGTTATTGTCAGTACCAAGTAACAATAAAAGCTAGAAAATTAACTATATCAAAATGAAAATGCTCACATCTTTCCAGCTGTGATCAAAGAATATGAAAGCTGCCGCTCCCACCTCAACTAGGATCAACAAGACCATCAAGAAAGAATACTGTTTGGGTTAAGGAACCACTATATTCATCGTATGAGATCCAATATTCCACTTGGGAAAATGTGAGGAATGCAAATTACATAAAACATAGAACAGTGGATATAGGTGTGAATAACTTGGCATTAGATTGGACGAGGATAAGCCAGCTTATGAACCTCGTCCTAGCTACATGGCGTTAGTTTGATGAACCAACCTTCATCTTTTTCATTGTCAAGGACCATAACAAGCTTCTTGTCTCCTTTTTCATTATTTCAAATCTGAAGTGTTTAGGCCCCTTATAAGTTATAACCTTTGGCACCGTATCCCCCTGTGCTTCTTTAGGTGTACCCTGCCTTCATAGGAGGGCCCCTCTTATCTTTGTTGCACAGGGCCATGACACTATACAAAAACTGTATAATAAATAAACAAATGATCCCTGACACGACAACAAATATCTAAGAATGTTGTTGTATTTCTAACCAAGACAACTTTAGGCAAGAGCAAGAGAGGACCCGTCATGACCCATAAATAAATCCTAAAAGCAGCAGGTAGAGAGATCTTATATCAATCCAAGCTATTGTAACCTGGCAGAAACCCTCCAAAATTCCCCTAGATGTAAAGATGGACCAGATAAAGAGAAAAATAACAAGGTCCAACATGGGGAATTACACTTAAAGGAACAAATAATAAACAAAGGATTCAGACTGAAAAACGGTGCCATAACCATGCAAGTTTTTATGTGTATGTTTGTATAAGCACATATAAGTGTAAACTGAACACCCGAGACAGCTATAGAGATGACATATGCTTAACATGAATGGACATGTTGATAAATCTTAGTGGTTAATTATGAAAGGTTATATGCCACACCAAATCTGAAGTAAAATGAAACTGCCAAGAAGTCCAACCAAGACTTACTCATCCAGATTTTGCCCGGTGGTCATACTTGGGCATGGAATGTTATTAATTACAAAAGATAGTGAACTAAAGTGCATTTTTTCCTTACCACGTAACCACATTAAAGATTGCAAAATAGTATGGCATTCTTATTTATGAGAACAGGTATATGTATAAATTACACTGAACCAAACTTTCTTTAACAAGAAGAAAAGCAAAAACATGCTTTAAAATTTGTCAGCCTTCACCTTGTTCTACAAATAGCTTGCAGTTTGATCCAGAATAGTCTTAAAATACCCAAAAAAAAAACAAAGAAAACCTTTAGCATTTCAAGTTATGCAAGAAATTCATTATTGAAGAGCATGAAGGCCCCACCAGAGAACCAAGGAAATGAATATAATTACTAAAAGCAACAACAAAATAAAATCTATACTCAAAATTAGTTTCAAATACTAAGGATACACAAGACAGGCAGCATCTATTCCTCATTAGTACTCCAATACAACCAAAGCAAGATATGACAAAGAGGATAACTCCAATCCCAATGAATAAGTAAATGAACCTGCAAAAGCATCATATTGTTGGTAAAACCAAAAAGAATCCTGTTAAGAACTTATAATGACAGAATAAATGGATAAACAAAAAATGATTCCACTGAAGCTGCATTTTCTACAGGCTGTATATGCAATATCATAGTTAGAAACGATACACATGAAAAAATGTTGCTTGACACTTCAAAAAGTGCTAAACAAAAATAACAAAGTTTTAGTTAGCAACGTCCTCGTTCTGAGTCAACTTCCAAACTCCCAGCCTGCTGGATCAAAGAATCTGGAACCTGCACTAGCAGAGCACATCACACCATTTTTGGCACTCTGTTTAAGGAATCTGGGTCTCAGATCCAGTAAGGAGCTTTAAGATAAGGTCCAGTAAGGGGCTTGCTAAGAAGGATTATTGAAGCAAAAGATGTCCCAAGTCATTTGTTTTCTAGGTGATGGCAGATATTTTCCTTGCGCAACTGGGTCACTAAATGGTAGCTAATGATGGCAGACACAGCACTGGCTCATCCATTTCATGACAGCATAAATCTTCAAATGTGTTTCAATGAAAAGAACTTGGATGCAATACAATGCACTATTAGATAAGATATTGGTTAAACAATGTGAAACTGCACACAGTAACCTTTGACGGACATTGTAAAATTCAAATTTCTGTTATCAGAAATATATTAAAGCATCATGGATTAACTTTTGTACGCCATTAACTTCCTGGTAAGCTTACAAAGGCATTTACATTAGTTTGACAGGTGGTTAGAATAAAACACAAAGCCTACATAACACATTGAATTGGAGGAAATATGTAACACAAATCTGAGGATTAAGCCCATAAGGCAGGGGTTGCATGATGTGTACTCAAGACTTTTCCTATAAATAAAAATGCATAATCAGCTATGACATCAGAAAGAATGGTTTCGTTTGAAACAAACTACCAAAAGCAAAATTACAAAAAAAAAAAAAGAAGAAGAAGAAAAAAAAAGGTCCCCAAAGTTTGCTCCATTTATAAACATAGGCAAGCTTTTTCTCATATACATGAAACTGCTTTTCTGAAAATTTAGTTCAACATTTGTTTATATTCAAAGATATTAAAATGATAATTGTCTTCCATTCTCAACATAAATAGCTTTCAGTAACAGAAACTGAAAAATCCTATAAAATAAAATTCATTTGATTCCACAATATGCACTTTATACTAATTACTGTAGTTTATCACATGGATGTCACATTAAGGGTTTATATGAATGCTGATGGTTAAATAAAATAAGAGGAAAATGAAAAATAAGAGGAAAATGAACTCAACTACTAGTTGATAAATGTAATGTCTGTATCCCCATTTATCATGCATTTGCATTTTGACCAATTGCTACTATTGTTGTAAACCCTCCTCACTCCATGAAAATGAAAAAGATCATACAGAAGAAGACTCTTTTTTTCTTTTGTCGCATCATTAATGTTATATTTTGGATGAGATAAAGCTAAAGCAGAATTTATCCCATCAACCAACATAAAATTAAAGTTTGCATCCGATTCAACAAACCCAGCGTCAAGGACAGATAAGTCAAAAGAACCATACCAAGCTTTGGGAAGTTTATCGAGAATACTGTCGGACAGAGTGACATCTGCGAGCATGGGTCGGCCAAGCTTCAAGAATTCATAATTATTGCTAACAGGCGATACCGGACCATCGTCGTCGCCAGAAGAAAATTTGTTCCACTCCACCAGCAAGTACACCCCATAACCCACCATCGCCAAGCCGGCAAGTGCCAACAGTAAATTGAGAAGCTTCAGCACGCATTCCCAAAATCCCCGGCACGCCATGATCCTCCCCCCACCCCCCCCCAAAACCCTCCTATCAAAGCCCCTCCTCGTACTCTTCCAATTACCGGATTCAGATCGGAAATCACTCTTTGCACCGCAATCTCCTCAACCAAAACCCACTCTGAAGAAATCGAAGCCTCTAGTTTTTCAAGGGTTTTGACCCTAAAGAAAAATCCCCCAAAACAAAGCGAAACTGGGAGGCGAATTGCCAGAAAAACAGAGAAACTAGTGAATTCCCATAAAAAATGATAGAATTTAATGAGAAAGATGCAGAGGATAAGGAGATTGCAAACGGTTACCTTCGAAGGGCTGTCGCGAACTCGTTGAGAAAGTGCACCTCCGAGACGAGAGAAAGCGAGAGGGCCATCTCTTTCGCAACTTTCTACAACCAATTCCTTGGCACTGCGGGAGAAGGATGGGCTACCGAAAATTGGGCGGCGGATTCCAGCTCATTCCAAGCGCCATCCGGCGAGCCAGCGCCGCGTGAGTCGGAATGGATTTTTTTGAGGTTCTAACGATCTCAAAGCACACGCGCATGCCATGCAGCCGGGCTGATTGATGAATTAAATGAAAAAATATAAATTTTTTCTAATTAAATATTATTGAATTTAAATTTTAAAATTATCAGTTTTAAATTTAAAAAAAAAAGAATAAAATAAATAAAATAAGTGTACTAGATGTAAAGATATTTCAAATTTTTTAATAGAGCTTAATTGATTTGGAATTGTAAATTTAAAATAGATGAAATCAGAAAAAAAAATAATATTTTTAATAAATATTTTTTAAAAAATAAAAAAATAATAAATTTTTTGGTAAATTTAAAAGATGTAAAAGATATTAAAAATATAAAAAATATTTTTTAAACTAAAAAAATAAAAAAAATATTTTAATGAAATAAAATTTGTACCTGGAATGTAATTTTATTACTTTTTTATTTTTTAGAAAAATAGCATCACATCACCTAAAGAACTTTATATCATTGTCACATGTCTTTCATCTATTTTAGCGAGCTCACGGAATCCTATAAGAAGATGAGGTATTTAAAATTCATAGCTTCATGAATATTTTTTAAAGCCCCGCGTGATGATTCGTTTCTTAATTATTATATTTTGTTCTGAATAATTTTATTTGTTATAATTTTTGAGCTGTTCGTGTCTGCGTGTATATATATATATTACTTTATATACATTAGTTGGTCAAAATCCTATCCAAGATTAGATTAGGCTAGAAGAGACGCCACGCTGAGCAATGGGAAAAAAAAAAATTACTCTTTCAAATTTTTTTATTTTTTAAACAAAAATTAAATTTTATTTCACTCTTTGATTTGAAATATTATTTTTTAAATAAAATTAAAATTAATTTTAATTATATATATGGATTTGAAATATTATATGTGATTTCTAATATTTTTAGTGGAATGAATAATGAGTTTTATTTTTTTATCAATTTACTTTAAATACTTATTTTTTAATTTAATTTCTATTCTCTTCCTCATATCGGGGAGTTTTTTAAAAAAATTAATCTATTTTATAATTTTTTAAATTTTTAGTCTTTATTTGTTAGAAAATTTAGATTTTTGATCTTATGATGAATTTTTTTTTCATCAAAATTCAGTTGTTTTGTAATGAAGTGATTTGTTTGTTACATTTATTTTTATGATGATTATTGTGATAAATTTTTATTTTTTTATTTTAGTTCTTGAATACTATTAAAGTTAAAAAAATTTTATTATTAATATTTTTAGTGAAGGAAATAATAAGTTTGACTTTGCCTGTCAATTGATCATCTTTAAACAATTCATTTTTTTTTAAATTCCTTTCTCATTGAGAAATATTTTTTAAAATTAATTTATTAAATAATTTTTGTTTAGCTAAGCATGTATATGAAGAAAAGTTATGCTTAATTTTTAAATTTATTTTTTATTTTTTAAAAAAAATCGGACACTTATTTGAAACGGATCTAAACATTCTAAATCTCAACTTTACCTTTAGATTGCGCTTTAGTATGTAGATATAATTTTGCATGAAAAATATTATAAAAAAAAAAACACTGCACAAAAATAGCGTGTTACGGGCGGGTGGAGTTCTTATAGGCTATATATATATATATATATATATATATATGACGTCACGGCTGTGAAACATTTCGACTCCACTCGATATCTACGCACCCGATTTTTACGCTTTATGAGATGGGTTTATGGAGACTAAATGAGCATTGGTTATTTTCGATGGGTTTATGGAGACTAAAGATAAGCATCGATAACATCTTGGATATAAAAAAAAAATTCTCACCCCTTTCACTCAAAATAAAAAAATAAAAAATCGTCACGTCTGAAGCGCAGGTAGGAGGCGGAGACCGCGATCCGAGACACGGAGCGAGAGATTTTGATAACCCGGGACATAGCATCGGCGGCCTCGAAGGAGACGATCCCGAAGTTGGGAAGTTGGTGGCGGCGGTGGCTCCGCCGTCGCACGGCGTTTTCAAGCCCTCCCTCTCCGTCTTGGTGGCGGCGGCGGCGGAGTTGTGGAAGGAGAAGGTGGTCCGCCTATTGTTGATATCTTTCCTCTTCCCGGCTTCTTCCTGGGTTCCCTAGAGGACATCGAGATCTCGAAGCCCCTTTTCTTTTGATTCAAATTAGAGGGTTTTTTTTTGTCTGAAAAAATCGAGATCTTTTCCAATTGAAAAAGGTGAAATATCCCATTAAACAAAAGAATGGCAAAAAATCGAACCTTTTCTTCTCCAAGATATATTGATCCTCTGAAACCGAAATAAATTGGTATATTGGTCTTCGTAAATAACTTTGTTTAATGTACGCACAAATGAGCACAAGAATTTCTTCAAATTCCCGTAGTGATTGATATATGAATTTTGTTGGATGGAGGTGGTTAGCCGCGGCTGCGAAGAGCTTTTGGACTTGGGCTAGCGGGCATGGGCCTAATGGGCTGGATAGAATTGTTGTTGGACATGGATATATTGACAAACTTGGAAGCACAGTGCACATGGATATTGACAAATAAATAACCCTCGAATTCTTCCTTTTTATCAGAGCACTTTGCTAGAGAAGCTCAATTTGAACGTTTGGGCAATATTAGTTTGAGCCAATACAGCTTCACTTCCCTCCCAGTCCAACTCAATTTGAATCTGAACTATTCTCTTGCTCCAACCAAAACTCAATTCTACGGTGGTGCCCAGCATTCCGTACTTTTATATAAGCTTAAGTTGTCTCCGCTTCATCTATCTTGACTCGACCATACTGTGTGTGTTCCAGCGAGAATACAACAAATTCATGCTCATGCTCATGCTTAGATGATGGTATTTTTCTCGCAAGCTCAAAACAACTTTCACCTGCGCTTGGAACTTTAGACCTTGATCAAAATGCCGATGCTTAGAACTGGTTAATATAACATGACCTAGGATCAGGGTACAAAAGATAAATTCTAATATTATGTGAATGAGATTCCAGACTTCATTAACTTAACAAATCGGTATCAATAACAATTCTGGAATAATTAAAATAGATTGTATTAAAATAGAAGTAAGCATTGTTTCTTTATTTTGTATTTTTTATATATATTTTTTTTTCTAGAAAGAAGAGCCGACCTGGTCACAATGCCTTGACGGTCAGCTACAGCAATGTGAGTTCTCTAATTGATGATTATAGTTCGCAATCCGGGTTAAAGGGAATCTCGACTTAAGCCACGCATCACCTTCAATTGAAGCACTTGCTGTTAAGTTGTCGTAGTTTTATAGGCCAGTTACAATCAATGAAACAGCTACTTCAATTTACGGGATATGTGGAACATGTGCAACCTAAGAGTTCAGAGAGGGGTATCATAAAGTCACCCTAGAATAGATACCGGTGATCTGTAAGTGGAACACAAACCCTTTGCAGTACACTCTTTGTGCCTGATAATTTGGATATATTTAAAAGAAATAATTGCATCAGAACCATGTGATTTTATTTAAAATTTTTAATTATATTCTTATATATTTTTTAATTGAGTATACTAATGCATTTAAATTTTTTAATTAAGTATATATTAACAATCATTAATGATAACAGACTGGATGATAATAGTTAATGATGACTTGAATATTTTTTTTTTAAATATATTAACTTATAAAAAATTTTTAATTTAGTATAATGACTTATAAAATTTTTTTAATCAAGTACTAATAATTGTGGATAGAAAAAATATAGCAACTATTCCTTAACACACTTTTAATAACTAGCACTATTTGATAGAGCTAAATAACCTTTGGGTCACACATCTGCTCCGTATTGAAAAAGGATAAAATATTTTTTTATTAAGAGATGCGTTAATAACATATCAAAAAATTTATAGCATAAAAAAAAGGGCATATATTTGAGATATAATTTTTTTTATTAATTCATAACTATTAGTTAAGCAACTAACTAAAAAGTTGTTACTTCACTGCTTAATCTTTTATACATGAGATTTTTTTTAACAAAAATAGATAATAATATTACTTATTTAGGTTATTATATATAAAAATTTTTGATTGATTTATTTATTATGCATCTATAAGAAATATTAGTTAAACTTAAATAAGTATAATTAATTAAAAAATTTTATTAGTTAGTATACTTAATTAAAATTTTTTTATAAATTAGTATACTTAGTTAAAAATATATATTCAAATCATTCGACTATAATGTCATCCATTAAGTTATCATTAGCAAATGCAAAAAAAAAAAAAAAAAAAAAAAAAAAAAAAAAAAAAGCTCGATTAAATTGTTTAAAAATTTATATATCTCATTAATAAAAAAAATTTAAAAAAATTATATATTTTTCATGTAATATTTTTATTTAAAAAATAATAAAGAAATTACCACCACTCATAGCATATCAAACGAAGTATTCCGATATGATACGTAGTGGCCGTTCTGCAAATGTAGCACAAAGTTTGCATCGTAAAAAAACCAAAAAGAAAAAAAGAAAAAAAAATCTTGGTGGTACAAAGATTGCACCTCAAAAAAAAAAAAAAAAAAAAAAAAACTTAGTTGCTGTAGTCAGCCATCATCATCCCATCGATATAGAGATGTTGTCGAATCTTCAGCCCAAGAAATCAAAGTTAATTATTAGCTGGTGAAGGGAAGTACTCTAAAAATCTACATGACGTTGAATTAATGTACAAATCGCCCACGGACAGCCGACAGGACAGCATAATTCTTCAGAAAAAACACAGAAGGAAATCAAAGAGCGCAAGAAGCCAGAGACCAGAGTGCCGGGTCGCTGGAAAAGGCCAGATGGTGGCCCCCACACCGACAGTTCTTCAAGACCGCAGAGTCTTGTGAGATGAAAGTGGGAGTCGCGTCGCATGAGTCTCACCAATCACCGGAGAGATGGAGGCTGGGGTGGGGATTGGGTGGCCGGCGGCATGGCGCGGATGCCCCGGCGGTGGAGCTCGGCGAGGACGCTCTCGGTGGAGGGCGGTTTGAGGCCGAGAGGGAGGGGGAGCCACGGCTTGCTTATCGCCTCCGTCACCACCTCGTCAATCACTTCCTCCGCCTGCGCCACAAACCACGACGCCATGTTACAAAAACGTTTTGAAAACGGACATGCTTTCTTTCAGCCGGCTCTGAACTGGATAAGGGAAAAATTTTATCGCACAGAAGCCCGTCATTGCTGAGAAAGCGATGCTACAAAATGCTACAATGCACTTGGTCTTACATTTAATGATAGCTTCTAATTTGTCTCTTGTGAAAGAGGTCGGAGATAAGCTAATTTATGAAAAAATTATCACTTAAAAGGGGAGAGTTATCAATTGATAACTGAATGCAAGTACTGGATTTTCAAAAGAAAAAATAATTAACTGTATTCTGAATTATTTCTCTTTTAAAGAAGTAATAAACATTTTGTAGTGGTACCAGAAGTCTTTGCTATCCTAGTACTGTGTCTTGGTATGGGTAAACAATAGGAACTCTTGTAATTTTTGTTTGGCATAATTCAATGTCCCTAGGATTGCAATGGGGAACTCAGCATAGAAGCTTCTTCTATTGATTCCATCAAATCCAGAATTATTTTTCTTAGCATGTTATTTCCTGCATTGCTAATGCAAGGCTCACAAGAATTTAGGGCTCTGCATACCTTGGTCTTGAACAAATTGTGGGATGTTTTTGATCTCATATCCAAATATATGAATAAAACTGAAGGCTTTTAATCATTCCAGATGAGGAGGGCGTTTACGCTCCCTTTGATGGACTTTGTTGTTTTAATATCAATGGTGTTTCATATTTTTTGTTCTTTTAAAGCATAAGTGACAATATAATTTGATCACATTGTGAGATCTGGACAAAAATAAACATTCAAATGTATACAGTTTGGTATTTGTTTATAATGTTAGACTTGGAAGTTGATTAGCCAAACAAGCAATGCTAGAGTTTCCATCTCCACAAAATCAACTAAGCTGAAACAGTATTTCAGCAAGTAATTTTAGCCCAAAATGTTGCCATCATTTTTTAACCATCCAAATATCAGTCCTAAGCATGGTTTACCATCTCAATACTAAGAGGCATACCAGTAAAATTTTAACATAGTGTCGATGTGCCCAATATAATCGGTACACTCAGTATGCCCCCCTGTACTAGTATCGATACAGGACTAGTGTGGTATGATCCATCCGGTACAAAAATATACCAACCGGTACAGCATACCAGGCTCCTAAGTTTTAATAGAATGCTTGCTTCATTTTTTTCTTCAATATTTACTTCCAAATTGTGATTAATGATCTATTCCATTCATCCAAAGGATCATTGCTAAGTTCTTAGTGGTGCTGTAGATCTATATGGTTATTGTTCAATCCATGCAATTGATCTACATAGTTGGCCAGATGAGGGGACATATTCTAGATTTTGAGATGGTAAAAGTATCATACCAGATGAAGGTCATAGGAATCCCTCAACTGCCAGCTTCCATCTCCATTTGCATTCACACCATTACTCATCAGGGACCTCTGCATGGTTTAATTGAGAATTTTTAGAAGAAAAAAAAATTCAGGGACTAGTGATACATGATTTTTTATTTTAGATATAGACCAAAAAAGATGCATTCATGCATGCAAGGTTAGGCATACAGCGCACTCACCAATGGAGGGTGGATATATTGGCTATAAGGTGGCACAACAGGGCAGCCCCATGCATCAGCATTAATCTGAAACACAGTATCATGCAATGTCAAGTATGATAGTATGCGATTATTAATGAATGTGATAAAAGACATTAAGTATCATATCAACCAAAAAAAAGGTAAAAACACACAGAGAGAGTGAGAACATGAACCTGTGCTAATAAATCAGCAAAGTGGAATAGCCATAAGCAGTGTGTGCAAAGGAAATTACTGAAATAGAATTCACTAGCATCACTATATGTTTTAATTGTATCCAATGATCAAGGGGCATAGATTTACTTCCAACATAAAAAATTTATACTGTGGCAGGTTATTACCCCAGGGTAGGTCTTCCAAGCCCAACTGTCCGGAGGTGGATGCCAAGTTGGGAAGCCAGGATGGCCCCACCTTTGGATACCAGTGTTTTGGCAACCTGGATGAGCCCAAACAGGGTAGACCTGACTTGGTGGAACCCCACAAGGGGGAAAATATGGAGGGTAGGCCACCAATGGCTTGTGCATGTAACCCCTTGGTGTGGGGTCTCTATATGGCTGCCAATTCTTGCCAGCATCTTTTGGCAAAATGTATCTTCTATGCATCCGGTATTTCTGCAAAAGAGAAAGCATAAATAAGCTAAAAATACTTATATAGAAGAAATGCAAAGGGGCAGAATAGAAATACAAATAATAACAAAGCTTTAATCCCAAACTAGTTAGAATTGGCTACATGAATTCTTTTTCTTCATTCCATTTAGTTTTGAGTCATATTTTCAGTAAGATACAAAGATTTCAAATCTATCTTTATCACTTCCTTTCATAAAATTTTTGATCAACCTCTATCTCTTTTTCCATGTACCAAATCACTATTTTGCACCGTTACATCCCTAATGTCTACATTGCAAAAGTTCAGAGGTAGAATTAACAAAGACAAATGCAATAATATGCGACTTTAAAAAATACTATTTCTGCTTTATATATAGATAAAATATTATAATGATTAAGATTTCTCTCAAGGAAAAAGAAAATAAAAGAAAAGAAGATCTTAATCACAAAATACATTTGATTGTTTATGTGCATAAAATTAAGGTGCAATAAGAAATTAATCGATCGTTTTGTGATGTTCTTATTCTTATCCCATTACTCTATTTCCTTCCATTAGTGCTTCCATAATATTCAGAGTTTTAGTTGAAGACTTTGTGTCTCATTGTACATCATAGAGGCCAAGTATAAAAAAACCCTTTTTACTAGTGGCTGAGGAGCTGACTCAACTTGTGCTAAAGCCTGTTAATTGCACCAGCATGCAACAAAGATCAAGTTTAGTAAATTCACAAGCAAGATTAACCATGTCATAAAATTTGGCTCACATTATAAAATTATCCCATTGGTCCGTTGGGAGTCGATTCTATTTGGCCTAATGGAAGGAATATAAAATAAATATTGTTAATCAAATTTCAATTTATCAAAAAAATAATGTTAACCAAATTAACCTGCAAATGGCTGGCTACATTATGCCTTGTCAGCCCTTCTACTTTCATCAGCTCTAGAATCTTGGAAGGAATGGCTTGGTCTATCCCCAGTTGCTCTACAGCCTGAACAAATCGTCTATGAAGATCTGGAGTCCAGTCCACCTGTAAGGCCAACAAAATCAGAGCCAGGATCATGCCTCAAACCCAAAAGATTTTCAGTCTGCAGAAAAATTTTGAAAAAAAAAAAAAAACCCATCTTATATGAACAGATTGATGACAAAGAAAAGAACAGTCATTAAACAAGAAGTGCAATCCCAGTAGTAAATCTTTCCTCACCTTCATTTTCTTTCTATTGCTTCTGGTACCATTCGAATATGAATTACTGTTGGCAGCTATCGTCTTCTTCTTTGGATCCTCCTCGCTAGATTCCACATTGTCGTCATTATGCAAATGTGAAGAGGGTAGAGAGCCTTCTTTAACAGCACTGCACTCATCAGTTCTGGAACCATCAGCCGAGTTCACCTCCTCCTCAGCTGCAGCCTCTTCAGGTCTAGAAGGTGGAACTTCCTTGGTGTTAGCTGCAGCAATTGGATTGTTGCAAGTATTTTTGACCGATTTGGATTCCAAATTGCTAGAATTTCTCACTTCCAACAAGTCTTTGACATCCTCTGCACTCCATCTCTCTATGGAGCAGTTAGTTTTCTCTTGGCAGTCTCCATCACTTAACAATCTTCCTCCATGCTCCAGTTGTGGAGTTGAAGGAGCAGAGAACCTGTCATTTGCCACCATATTCTTATGGATATTTTCATGTCCCTTCTCTGCGTTTTCCGCTTCAGATGTGGTTTCGATTTTGAGTTCTGCTGTTTCTGTCTGAATTTGAAGCATCGAAACAACTGTCTCTTTGATGGGCTTCAATGATTTGGAGAGTCCACTCCCCCCTGCATTAAAGGCCTGTTCAGGGCCAAGGAGCTCAGAAACCTTTTTTCAAATTTCTAATTCATGTTAATACAGTCTTGTTTATGTCTAAGTATAATATTGGATTCATAGGCACCTTGTGAACTACATGCTGCCATATGTTTCTCAATTTATCTTCAGATAGTGGCTTCTGAAGGAACTCTGCTGCACCAAGCTGAGAAATTGACAGAAATAGATCAGTTAAGCATGCAAAAAAAAAAAAGACTTGTTAGACCTATCTAAGAACACAAGCACAGCAAAGGGAAGACATTAGATAACAAAATCACATGACCCTATGGACATTATATTGAAGATTGGGGTTATAAAATTTTATCAACCATGAAGTCCAATGAACTCACTGCTATACACTTCATCATGGTGCTCAAGCAACGGACATTTGAAATAACTGCAACAAAAAAAAAAAAAAAAAAAAAATCATTGTTAAAGACCTTGCAGTTAAGATGTGGAATTTTATTCTGCCTTCGGTGTATGTATGTGAGATGTACTAAAGTAGGACAACTTGGTGGGAAAATTGCAATTACAAGCCACTGCAAGCCAAGACTATAAAAATGAATCTTAAAATGAAACAACTCATAGAAAAATGTTAAATATCTAATTTAAATTAGTCATGGAATTTATGGTTGGACAACAAACTGTCTGGCCAACTCACCTGGACATCAGTCTGATCAGACTAAAACCTATGATCAAAACAGAAGCTGGACAAATCAAGAACTAGCATGGTTCAAGATATGCAATGAAAAATTTCAAGGATCATCTGGCATGACAAAAATGTCTGACTATTAGAAAATTCATATTTATTAATGAGTAAGGCAATAATTGGACCGGGCTTTGCCCGGTTCTTTTTCACACACACACACACAGAGAGATGAATAAGAACCTCATTATTCTCAAGTAATTTACTTAAATATACTGGCAAAGATCCAATCAAATACTGGTAAAGCGTAATTTGATGAGCAGTTTGAGAAGTATCTGCAGTCTAAACTTACCAATTATTGGAAGGTCCCGGGCCATTTCTAGAAACTTGAAACTCCCTCGACAATTGCCAGTTGTAACCTATAAATTATTGGATACTTTTCATGAATATAGCAAATTAACATATAACATAATCACTTGAGTTTTAATTCTTTGAAGTTATTACCTCTACAACAGCAACATGAAAGCTCTCAGCCCTCTTTGAGATTGCTTCTAATGCACCTTGTTCATTGGAATATAAAGAAACTGGAAATCCAGAAGATGTTTCAGGAACTAAACATGAATGCAATGTATATAGTAAATGAAGAAATAAAAAGAAACTAAATATGATGATATTATATATTTTTTTGACATTCCTAATTCTATATATATATATATATATATATATATGCAAAGAAGAGAATCCCAAATATAAGCTGGAACTGGATGGTTATCCATGCAATTACAGTATTACATTAAAAAGAAAAAAGAAAAGGCAAAAGATGATCTTAAATACAATCAGACAATCAACGCTAACAAGTACTTGGCATGAGGTTTAAAAAAAATTCATGTTAGAGATTTTTGATTTTCTTCAACATAATGCAAAAAGAAAAAAAAATCACAATATATTCTACAGAAACTTTGCTTGTTAGTCATTTTCTTCCTTTCTTTTTTTTTTTCCCCCGAGGGAAAGGGAGAAAGGCCCATCCCTGGAAAATCTGCACATTAACACAAAATTCCAATATAATCACTTTTGTCTCACCTCACTTGCAGCACCTAATCCAGTGGCTTCTGTTTTTGATAAATTAATGCAGCACAAATAACTCCCTCCAGAATGAAGTGACTTTTTATAAAACTCATCAGAATATATACCCCCTTTTTTTTGAGAAATACGCCATATTAAAATTATGTGACATTGTGATAAACATTAGATTAAGAGTTTACAACTGGTACAGTTGTCCTTGCTAATATTGACAGAAAGGAGCACCTACCATTACAGAGAACCTGCAAAAGATGTCGCTAATGAAACTCCTATATTTTCTGTGGATTTTTTTTTAATAAAACTTGCATATTTCAGCATCCAAGGTTCTAATTATTCTCAAAAATTCCTTGATTTATTAATATTCTAAAAAAATATTCTAGTTGAAAATCCTACAGGATTATTGGCATCTTGAAAATAAATTTTAAAGTAAAGATTATCAATTTAATAAACAAGTCATCAGATGGTTTTCTGTATAGAAGCTAGCTACCACTACTTAATACAACTGCAATCATAAGAGAAACCCATGATCTATGGTTGATTTAGTCTCTATTAAATCCTGATGATTCAAGTTCCTGTTATGTGTAAATAGGGAAGCAAAAAAGGAAAGATTTTTCAGATAACATGGCTGAAGTCTACAGTTATATCTCGTTTATGAGAAAGGTTTTTGTTCCTGTTATAGATCATCCAGAAGGGTTTTCATGTACCAGAAAACATTATATGAATAATTTAATAAACTTTGTAATTTACTTTACCATGCTTTGCAGATAATATTAAGAATTAGTGGTTTTCACATGGAGCGATGAATAAGCAAAAGAATATATTGACAGCTAAGAAGTTTTAGAGATAGTTGTTTCTCTGAATCTAACTTGAAAGAGTTTCTGATCATTTCCTTTTATCTTTTTTTTTTTCTTCTGATGCGAAGGTCATTTCCTTTTGAGAGAAGCTAACTAAGGAACAATAAATCCTGTCACATTCTATGCAACAAATTGATCAACCTTAGAAAAATTAATAAATGCGTCATTTTGCAACCCACCAAGCTAAAAGAAAACCGTGAAAAGCACAGCAACATAAATACTATACAGGAGATCAGATAAGCTCATAAAAGAATATAAGCATACCAATATAATCCATTGCTTCTAGTTTCAGTTTTGTTTCAGCCGCTGAGGAGCCATTTTCATCGAGAAGGAGAACCCTGAGACCTTTGGGAAAATCTTTCCACCCAACCAAATCATCAGCAGAGCAAACCTGGTTTGGTATCATTCCTCAGGGCTTAGCAGGTTGCCAAGAACACACATCCAACCATCCTGCTCATCCTCAGAAATCCATTCAAGCTCCCAGTACTAGAGGCAGGACTCAATTCAAACTAAAGAGCTCGCACTAAGCCTTCTTTGAGCTATCTACAATCTAAATAGGCTCCTTGAAAACTAAAACTAGTCCAGATCTGCCAAAAAACAAACAAGCAAAATGCCAAAGTAATGACATCAAAGCTCTGAGCTCAGAATACAGAGAAGATCATAAGAAGCGCAGCAACTGGAAGAGCCATTAATAACTTGGCAGATGTTAGATTGAAACAGCACTAGAAAAGGATAATTGTATGCATTTTGGAGTGCAAACAAAGCACAGGGAAAAAATAGAACGATTTAGCTAAAAAAAAAAAAAAAAAAAACACCAAGAGATCTCTTGTACATGAAGCGATGTATGGTATCACTAGGAGATGGGGATGTACCAAAAGGCCAAGCCAGGGTAGGAGGGCAGAAAGAAGAGTAGACTTCCTCCTACCTTCTGATGAAGGGATCAAAGGAGAAGAAAATGTTCTCTCCTTGAGACTTTTCCTCTCCTGCTTTCTGCTTGACCTTGGATGTTGAGAGAGAGAGAGAGAGAGAGAGAGAGAGAGAGAGAGAGGAGTGTGTGTTATGTGGAGCGCTGTAGTGCGGTTGCTGGCTGTTGGTCCACGGTACGGTAACTGTCATTTGCTGAGGACCACAAGACATGCGTGTTGTATACGAAGGGGCCTTCTATGTCCTAAATCTCGGCATCTCACGTTAGCGGGATTCTTGCAGCCGTAGAAATAGGTATAAATTTATTGATAGTAAAAAAACTTATATTATAAACATAAATTAATTTTTTATTAGATATAAAATTATTTTTTTTTGACTTCTAAAATGTTACAAAACTTCCTTCTTATTTAGTGATATTTTTATCATACACCATAAATTAACTATCTTCACTTAGAGATGTTACACAAATTATATATATATATATATATTTCAAATAATATGCGATGCATACTACAAGTCGAAACTAATTCAAACAAAATCGTTAGTGTTGCAAAAATAACTTTGCATCATAGCGAGACTTTCTTTATCATTTTCTAATCCTTTACTCTTGCCACCGGTTTGAGCCATACCCTGTTTGAGCCCAAGCGAAATTTTTTTTCAAATTTTGGAATGGGTTAAGGCATGAAAGTTTTGTCAAAATCTAGGTTCAAGCTCAAACCCAAGCCGATCCGAAACCCACCCGATCCCTCCTCCCCACTCCTCTCCTTCTCACCGCTCTATCGTTGGCAGTGCCGCTATAAATAAATCAAATCCAAGAAAGCAATTAAAAGAAATAAGAATCAAGAGAAAGACTGAAAAAAAAGAAAAAGACAAACAAAAAGAAAAAAAAATCAACAAAAAAGAGAGCACCCTGCAAAAATTGCAACGGCAAGCATCTCCCACCATCTAGCTCATCCTCGGCTATTTCGCTCCACATCATCTTCTCTTCCAACCAAGAGAGAAGGAAGGAAACATAAAAAAAACCAAAAAGAACTTCGAAGCACATCACGATGCCGAGCCATGGCGACTCCAATTAAGGTTTCTTAGGTTTCCTAGACTACGAGTTCTTCGTCTTAGTGGAAGAGGCGACGTGGAGAGCAACAAGTGGCAGAAGAAGCGAAGTGGGAGATATTGAGCCCTTGTGGATGGCAATATCGATGGCAAGGGAAAGATTAATGGTGCGACTTTGCCAGCAGAGAACCATTGCTCTAGCCCATTGTATCGGGCTTATAATACGATGGAGATTGATAACAAACAGTAACCCTAATAACAATCCTTAAGATTCAATGGAGAAAAAACTGAAGCTCTGTATATCATGTGCTTTCTCTCGCATCGTAGCTGTCCATCAAATTGATCTTTACCGTTAATTTCTTCGTCACCCAACCAAAAACTGAACTCTCATTAATATGGAACCTAGACTTGCTTCAAGCACCCATGGGCCTGGTTCGGGCTCAGGTTCAGATTGGACCCAAGTTGAGCCAATGTTCTACCTTAGCCTGATTTAAAATTAATATAAACCTCAATTTTGAATTCAGGCTCGATTAGAATATATGAAAATATTATCCATAGCCGGGCTTAAAACTAGTCCGATCCGATGAGCCTTAGGTTGGTTTAGGCTTACTTCCAACCTTATGTAAAGACTAGTCGCAATTTGGTCCGACCAATTTTCAGACGGTAGGGTTGGCTTTAATATCACCTGTAACATCCAATTTTTACTTGCTAATCGAATTAATTTGTTAGTAAATCGGATCCATATGATTTTAAAAATTGAAGTACTAAGTTAATGGGTAACAGATGAATTCAAGTTATAAGCTTTCCAATCATTTTTTTTCATTGAATGAGAGACTTTTTTTTTTTTTTTTTTTCTAACTTTCAGCTTTCAGCGTGTTATAGAACAGAACATAGTTTGAAAATGGCTACCATGCAACCATTCACTGAGAGCTATATGAAAGGCCACCAGCGACTCCCAAACATACCCTCACTATTTTCATGCATGAGCTACTGAGAGCTTTCAAATTCCTAACTTCTTGTTAAAGTTCCACCGTCTCATAGCGAAGGAAACATATCTCGTATGACCCGTGCAGCATCAAATACCGCAACTCTTTATTGAAGCCTTAAAAGCACTCTTTATTTCTCGTTCGATATTTTCTTAAAAACTAATGTTTGAAATTCCGTGCCAGAATCCAAACGTATTTTATTATTATTATTATTATTATTATTTTTCCAACGAAACATGACAAGATTAGAGGAGAATAGACTTTGTTGTTGTCATACTTATCTTATTCTATCAATCCTTAATGACCCTACTCGGTCAAATCGGAGAAAAAAAAATCTTTATCTTAACCCTTTCTCAAGCAACTGATGAAGTCAAAGACGCCCATCTGATGAAACTACCAAGCACTGCTGGATGGGTCCCCAGAACGCCAACCCGCCCTCGAATAGTCAGTCTATTGTGGGTCGAGGTCAGGTTAATACCAGCCACCAACGTCGAAGGACCACCGTCGCTGCTGTACCGCAACACCGGTTTCTTTGTTACGAGAGGACCACCCGGAAAGTGGCAGTACGCTCACATGAAAGCTCCGGTCGGATTCCACGCATGGAAGCTTCTAACACGAGAACTGGCGAAACGATGGGTCATGCCATTAAAAGTAGCTTCAAGCTGCCAACAGGTACCCTTCTCATCTTCTTTGCACCATCTTACCCACCATATTGTGCCATAGCAACCATAGCTGACAATCTTATATGCATTTCTAGTAGAATTGGATATATGGGAAAGAATATTGGTCCTGTAGACTGTATGGCTAACCCCCTTGAAGGAGAAGCAAAGGGAAGAGCTGTTCCCCCTGCAGTATTTTATTGAATTAGCTAAATTATAAAATGATACAAGCTATTTTAGAAGGTTGAAACGAAGGAAAGTAGATTGCAGGAGCTTTGATGAATATTGAAGTGCTTAACGAAGCGAGATTATTCCATAAAGAAAAGGGGATGAGATAATTTTATACATGATCGCTAATAAGAAAGAATCCTTCTTAAGAAAAAATGTTGAATTTTATCATGTCATATGTATGTTATGATCTGTACGCTCTTCCTTTTTTTTCACACTGTTCAAAGATGGATAAGGCCAGAAGACAGATACCTCAATTCTAAAGCATTGGTCAAGGCCATCGATATGAATCTTTAGAAAGGGCTTGAGATAAGGAAGTGGAGTGGTGTATAGATTCAAGATCTACTCCACATAGCATGCATCCTCTATATGCCCTCTATCTTTTCTTCAGATCATTGCTGGTATGCAATTTTTTGAAAAGAACCAAGCAAAGAAAAACCTTAACTTCCTCTAGTACAAATGTTTTCCGTATTGCTGCGTGGAAGGGGCACATGGCTACGTGTTTATAACTTCAAAATTATAATTTTATCCTTTTCTAAATTAAATTTTTTTACGATTTTAAATTAGATTTTGTTGTGAAATGCTTGCTAGTTAATAAAAGAATTTCAAAAAAATATAAGAATATGTAAAATGATTATATATTATATTTTAAGTAAGGATTGGAAGTAAAAAGTATTAAATTAGAAATTTAAAAATCAATTAATTTCATAAGTAATTTATTTATATTATATATATTTCATTTGAACATATTTTACATTAATTTTATATTCTTAATGTAACATTAAAAACTATTGTAGTAATATTATGGTAACAATAAAAAAAATGTAAAAAACAATGCAAAGTACCATGAATTGTATTACATTATATATATATATATATATATATATATATATTGCTACCACAGTATTGCTCACTAAAAAAAAAAAAGAAAGAAAGAAAAAAGAGCATAGGTTAGATATGAAATGTTAGTTTTTCCTTTATATTCTAATTATTCTCCTAGCGAAGAGATTATAAAAACAAAAACCTAACTTTTTATAATTCTATATACCATATTTTAGATGCCTTGCATTAAAATATTATACATTTTTTCCTCCAAATAAGATCTTTATGTAATAAATAAATACCAGCGATAATTATGCATAAGTAATTCTTTGTTGACAAACAAATTAATAAAAACCTCTGGTGTTCCCTGTTCAAAGGGACCATGGAATTTTGTCTGTCAGAGAGCCATTAATTAATCTTTATTTGAATATTGTTCATTTAACGCAAAAATTATATTATTCTTGGATCGAATTTTTGTTCCACATTTCTATAAAATATCAAAAAAAAAAAAACAAACAAAATCAAAAGAAATATAATCATGCAATAAAAAAAGAAAAGAAAAAGAAAATATTTGGCCCAAAAGCAGCAATTTATCCAAATTTTCTCTTCCTAGAATGGCCCGAGGATCGAGCCAGTTGGCCAATCCATGTTCAACACCAACGCTGCATCATGTGTGAGGCAAGACAAGGGATCAGCTCCCCTTGTCTTTGCTTTAAGATTGGCTTTTGCTTCAAGAGCACCGTACACGTTGCCTGCTTTCCAGGATCAGGTGACGCACTTTGTTCCTGAAAACTAGGCGTACGGAATGCCACGTCAATAAGGCTGCAACTTGGGGGGCGGGGGCCCCACAAAGCTCACGTGCCACTCGAGGTGAGCTCACGAGAGAGGCGGTGGGTTGGGGGCCTTTGACTCACGAGCGATCGCCATGGTCCATTTAGCTTCCGGTGCCGTGGTAGGCCGGTCGGATTACCTCCACCGGCAAACAACTCGACTGCCTCCCCCTTCCTCTTAGCTTTTTCCTTTTTCCTTGGAGGCTAGATTGGAGATGTTATTTATAATTATAAAAATATATAATATTATTATGAATCACCTGTGAGATCGATCCGTCTTAATCTAATTTGGATTCAATTATATTAGACCAATCTTATCATTATTACATCAAGGCTTATCCTCTTTCTATGCATAAAAGGCATCTTATCCATCTTATCTTCTATTATTCATCTCACCAATGCCACACAACTACATTTTTCACGTGTAAGATAAAACTACACACATCTCACACTCCCAAATCTAGTATTGGTGAGAGTCCTGTGCACTTGTAATAATTGCTATGGGTTGTGTTTGTGCTAGGAGGAGTGTAATTAGCCTCACAAGGTTGCTATCTTGTCATACGTCATCATAAGTGTCACATGATGTTGCTAGAAATAATATGATATATAATTGACGTCTAGTCAAACGAAGTAAACGTAATTGAGCCTTATTTATCAAAATTTCTTTTATATAATTACCATGGGGGGTATTATTAGACTTGAAACTTAGTGAATTTATATGATCCTTCATCTAAATATGGTTAAAATTACAATTTAATTTTTATGTTTATATAGTATTTGTCGGATCCTTTTGTGAAAATTACTCTTGGACAAGTTCTTACTAGTTTGTGCTACTCATTATCTTGACTTTTTTTTTCCCCTTGTGGTATAGATGAAAAGTCATAGAGGCCAATAAAATATGATTTTAAGAGTGTAATTAGAAGCAAGTAGCTTGGTCTTACCTTTGTAGCTATTTTATTGAAACTTATTTGAACATTTATGTGATGAGGTCGAATGTCTAACAATTGTTTAGAGTTAGAATTATATGAATTAAGTCAGTCTATATTCTTAATAGAATTTTAGATACGGTATTCTTATTAGGTATTCTTATTAGGTATTCAGTTTGTTCTAATTCTATATCATCGTTTGCAAATATAATTGCTATACCATAACTATTTTATCAGATTAATTGGTTATATTATATGACTATGGAGCAGTTGTCATATCTATGGCTTTGAGGACCAACGAGTTAAGCGTGACAAAATCAAAAGATAAAAAAGAAAGAGTAGCTTAAAAAATTAAAATTGAGCACTACTAAGGTCTCTGATTGAGAGTCTTAAAGTCAGATTTAGATGCCTCAACATTTATGGTGATGATGGTGAGGCTAACTAGCCACCACCATTTGTGGTCCCAAAAGTTTCAAATGCCTCCTTCAGGTCTGTTTCTGTCCAACATCCTCCCCTTGCCTACGGCTTTCTTGAAGCTCATCTCCAAATGCCCTTTGGTCCACAACTTCTTTTAGCACCATTTTGCCCCTCTTTTTTTTCCAATCTATGTTTTAAGAAAAAGTTGTGTAGTTTCTTTCCTTCTTTTTCCCCTTCAAATTTTCCGGTTCAGTTTCTTTCTTCAGCAATAACAAAACAAACGAAAAGCTATGGTGCAATTAGATCGCTACACTTAGCTAAAAGGCCAAACCAGTGAGTGCAGCAGCATATTACATCACTTCTTTGCAAGAAGACATGGATACGAATGCTTCTTCCATGCCCCTATTTGCTAATATCCCATTAAGTGACTCTAGAACAAGCAGCAATCTCTGGTAATTTATTGACCGTAAATAAAGGAAGCACCTGCAACTTGAGTGTTGATATAGATCATGGAGTTATTAAATTAGCAAACTTTGAGTTACTTCAAAGAAGGACTTGTTCCTTCTGAGTGGAAAAATCTCCAAAGAAAACTATAACTTCAAATTTAAGATAATTTTGTTTAAATTTGCACCAAAAATGATCTTCTCATAAATTTAATGGATATTTTCATTTCAATATATAGCTTACCTATTTAATTTGTGACAAATAGAATATGTCCATCTTCTAGCATGCTGAGCCGAGGGGGAAAAAAGATACCTTAGCAAGTAGTCAAGATTAATTAATGTCTATGCGTGGCTTTGATATTCCTTTTTTTCATAGGGCCAAGAGTGAAGAATTCGTACAATAGTCACTAGTAAGACAAAATTAAAAATATTAACACCTATTCCTTCAAGTATAAGATTGGGTAAGACCTAATAGATTTCCTTTCCAACCACTTTGGTAGTTGCAACCTCATGAAGTGGCTGCCATGCATTCAATTTACAAATCTAGGGAAATTTTCAAACATCTTTAAGATGTTGGCAATATAGACTTTATTTGTGGTTTCATAGCCATAAAGCCTGGTTTAAAAGGCAGTCGCATACACAGATGTACCTAATTGAAATGGTGTGCTGCATATTAGGTCAATCAATAACTGTGGGCTCTTGCATGCACCAACTACTTTGTGATTGATGCAAGGAAATATTAGGTTGAGATCGGAGGCTTAATTTGTGTTGCAGAAAATTCAAGCAACTTAATCATCTTTGAAGTTCTAACAGGCTAAAAAAATCTAGCTAAGATTCCTTCCCACTTAATACTAACCACCCTGTCATATCAGATGTTGAACCAGGTTGCATGTCCATGGCCAATAAAAATCCATCACACACCTTAGTGGTTTGAATAATCTGCAGCAAGAGTTGGAGGGGATTTATGTGAATGTGTGTGTCCTAATTGCAGGAATATTCTGTAACAAGGGAAATAGGGAATTTATGTGCTTGTGGGCAAATGACAGATAAGAGTCCATTGACCAGTGTATGGAAAGCGCCCAACCTTTGCCTTGGAATCCATCATTTTAAGGAAGAAAGGTCCAGGCCTTCCTCTTGAGATGGAGAGCTGCATCAAAGGTGTCCTTCTCCATCTCAAAGTACATCTCTGCCTCCTCATCTAACATTGTTTCAGTTAAAGATCAGCACTAATTTTCTCTCATTCCAATCCAAAAGCATATTCCAGTCATCTCAATAGTGACAGCTCTTACTGAACAAGCACCATGTGATCTCTCCACCCAACAATTACAGCACCATTTTCACACACTCTTAAGCTTTGGCTCACATCTACCTCACATTCTACCATTCTGAGACAGCAACCGATGCAATGTTTAGACCATTACATCTATATATCTCCAGACTCAAGCACAATAAACTTGCAACTTTTAGCCATTTGTAAAGTGGCATTGCACATGAGATCTCCTGGTGGATTTGCCTCCTCCAAAATGATCCTTGAATCACCAACATCACAAACTGGACCATCAGATCACCATCAGACAGACCTATAATTGATAGAAGTCGATTGCGGTCCCATGCGATCATCATTTATCATTCCATGTCAAATTGCACAGGTGACGCCTCCCACCAATGTAGTTCTTCTGTAACAAGTCAGAGAACAGTAGTGACTGAGGTCTCATTTTTTTTTCTCTTTTTTTTTTCATGACAAAGCCATATGTATGAAGTCACAACATTTTCAGTGCAATTGTCACCAAGGCAACGTTGGGTTTGGCATCTCATCTCCCAAGTATAATCTTCAAGAAAGGCCATTAAGGTAAAAAGTTTTAACCACCTAGTTAAGTAGTCAGGGAAACCTCTAAGCATAATCAAATTTAACACCAACAAATTAACTAGCTAGCCAAGAACAGCCAACCAGTTCTACCAAAAAAAAAGAGCAGAAAGAATGGCTATAAGACGTGCTCAAAATTTAGGTGCAGTTACTTAGATGTTTGCCGTGTGATTTTTTATTTAACAAATAAAATGTGTTCCCTTGTTTCGCTTAAAAACTGACATGCATCTCTTGCATTGTCGGAAAAATAATGGCAAACCCAAGTCACATTTTAAGTGGGATGATGGTTTAACATTACTTGTTAAATGGAGAATTGTATGGCAACTACGTAAGAAACAACATTTAAGTTTTATCTTTAAGGATACCGGTTACATTCAGCAGTAAGAAAATAGCTAGATAATTATTTCTTAGCTAGGGGGGTGATCATGAGGTGACCTGCCTGAAAATCTTGAATGATTCATGAACCAATTGATACTTTGAAATATTTTCAAATATTATAATTTTTATGGACGAATCAATTATTTAACATTCTTTTGCAATTTTCATCCAAAATTTGGCCGCAAATAAAATACAGAGAAGAATCTGATTTCCCCATTTATCCTTCCAAAAAAATAGACCAGTCTAAAATAAAGCTTTAAATTTCCTCAAACATTGGAGATCTTTTTGATGCACATCCGAAATCAGACGAAACGCACGTCTGACCTTCCACCAAGCCTCTATAGGGACACATTGTTGTCAAGCACGTTCTATTTATTTTTCCAACGTGAAAAATATTTGAAGACTTTCTTATGTCTGGAATAAATTTTCTTTCCAAATTTCAAAATTCTCTCCATTGTAAGATGGATATATTCCACCCGGCTTTTTTTTTTTTGTCTTCTACTTAGCCGGATGGTATTCATCCTGCAAGGCGTCACTGGCACCTAAGTCAGAGCAGTGCCAGTCACAAACAAGAACAAAGAGTGTCGCATGTTCAAAATTTCAGTTCTACGTATCCTATCCATTCTAACGCTCTCCTCTCCTCTAGCATACAGGTTGTTTTCCAGGATCTCTCGCCAGAAAAATGTCAACAGAAACACACGGATTCAGCTAAAAAGTTGGATAGAAACAGAAGTATGCTGATCTTTCCAAGATAGCACCCCAAGGTTAGAAAAGCTAAACAAAACAGAGCAGTAGATGTCCAGAAATAAATCCACTGAAGGTTCAAAACTTTGACATACTTCATTCCCATGGACCATGCATTATAAGTTATAATAGATGGGGCTGACATCATGCGCCGTATTGGAGAATTTCATGAACTGCTGCCCTCACCTCTACAGATTTTAAGTTTGACATTCCCAGTTGATACCTACTTTCATTCAATGGAAGCTGATGATTGTAATTATGCAAATTACACCACAACTTCATAAACCATTTGGAATTGGCATAGCCTTTTTTTTTTTTTTTTTTACCCAAAAAAAAAAAATTTGTGAGATGATAAACATTTCAGTAATCAACCCATTCAAAACAGAATATAAATCAACTAGCCTCACCTTATGATTTGTCCCTGTTTGAGATGATTTTAGTTACTATCTTAAAACATTGACGAATCACATTATAAAGAGTACATTACTTGTAGAATGGGCTGATTTGGGTCTCAATCTAGAAATTTTCATGTTTAAATTATAACAAAAGTATTAATTAGGACCAACAGTTTAGGCATCGAGTTTAATCTAGCATTCTAATCCAGTTATTTAACTCATCTGGCTACACATGGGATCAAAATCTTCATAACTGGATTAAATCCAATGCTAAGACTGAATCAGTATACCCAGTTGATACCAATTGAATTAATTTCAAGTCTTAAACTTAACGAGTGGACTCAATTACTAACAATTAAATCAAATTCAATGTTTAAACTCGGTCAGCAATCCTAATTACCATTAACTGGATCAGATATAATATTCTGACTCAGTCACATGAATCGATCACATAATTAAACTTAACCATCTCCTATTAATTGGATCCAATTTTCTTAGGCTCATTTTAAATATGATAGTACGTTTCAGGTACTCAAACCAATTCTTCTTAATTAGACCTAATTATTTAGTAAGTCAAATCCGTTTTGAATAGGATTAAGCCAAATCTAGACTAAAATCTTAAATATCCTACTTAAGTCATGACATATGTTTAAAACAAAATAAAAAGATAATTCTAACATCAAATTCAGATGATCGATTTGGTCTAAGACACCAAACCCTCAACTAAAAAATGTATCATAATAATAATAATAATAATAATAATAATAATAATAATAATAATAATAATAATAATAATGTGCACCCATATGGAGAAAAAAAATACCTACAAAAGAAAGAAGCGTGTAAAAAATAAAAATAAATAATAAATAATAAATAAAGAAAAATAAAAATAAAAAAAAGGATTGCTTCAAAAAAAAAGCAAAAAAAAAAAAAAAGAAAAGAAAAGAGCATGCAAAAAGAGAGAGAGAGAGAGAGAGAGAGAGAGAGAGAGAGAGAGAGAGAGAGAGCATGAAACTTTTTTTTTCTTTTTTTTTCTTACGATAAGTTTGGCTTTATAAATATTTTCTATAATTTTTAATGTAGCTATCTAAAAATTCAATCTACCCAAGCTTCTTACTTCAATTATAATTTTTGAATGAACCAAATGAATAGAAGAAATAAGCGATTATAGGTATGATGCCAAACCTAATGGTTCGTAAATTTACATAAAACAAGATGCCCAGAATCTTTAGATAGATTGTTGGGAGTGAAACTGAGAGCTAGCAAATGAAGACACCACAGTTCAAACCCTATATGGATTGTAGCAACTACCTCATTCATACTTAAAGTTCGATCAACCGCGTTTCCACAAATCGGAAGTGGTGCCATGTCCTCGAATCCTACTTTGGATCGGGAACATACAACTCGGTGCCTCTTTTTTTCTTTTTTTTTTTCTTTTTTGTTAAAAGGCCTTCTCTTGACCATCTATTTGAAGCGACGGTGGTTTGCTTCTGATAGGCCTTGTGCCATGCCGTCACAAGGGCTCAGGGAACAAAGGTTGCCACTAGTTCACTCTTCGGCCTGTTTGACCCAGTTTTGGTCTGAGGCGGGCCCGGTCCGTTTCCACTAAAACTACGGCAATCAAACAGCATGGGGAAGACAAAGGGACACATTCAACGCGTCAAGTGCACATCCAACGAGTCCCAGCATGAACATCTTGAACCCTTGACGGCCTTACGTACCAACTCTTTTTTTTTTTTCTTTTTTTTTTGGGAAATGGAGTTCAGAATAAATGGCACGGACTTATCTTCCGACCAAGGAATCACAGATCTTCCGATTATAACGCACATATCTTCCGACCAAGAGATAGATAGCAAACGGATCTAAATCTAAGCAAGTCACCAGCTTCTGCGACCAAAAGATTCCCCAAACCACCGAATTCTGAATCCAAAAACCCTTCTTGAGTCTCCAATCCATTCAACAGCAAAATATTCAGGCCGAAGAAAGAAAAGAAAACACAAATTCAAACGCTCGAAGCCTCGCAGAGCTCACCGAATCTAAAGAAAACAATAGAAGGATCCAGTTTAAGAACCGATCAAGCGCAAAACAACAACAGGGACAGAGAGAGAGAGAGAGAGAGGGGGGGAACCTCTGGAGATTCTCGGGCTTGTTAGAGGGCCATCGGTGCTATGCGGGGGAGAAGATCGAAAGGAGAGCAAGAGAAGCATGTTAGGGCTTGGACTTGCCAGTTTACTCACGCAGCCGACTCGCCGGCGAAAACGACGAGGGAAGACGAAAGGATTCTAACATGGTCCGTCTCCGGTCGGGACGCGGGAGGTCCAACCGAATGCACGAAAGAGCTGCCGGAACTGCATGGCAGAGATCGGTCGGATGTTCCAGGGGAATTGTCCGAGATGAACGATTCAACCGATTGCTCCCACCCTTCATCCGGATCAAGTCACGAGAGCACCTGAAAGGGTAACATTTTTGGAAACGATATCGAATCAAAACCGGGTTGTGCCGACATAATTAATAAACAACTAGGATCACATGTTGACCCTCTGATTCAAAATTAATTCATAATTAATTTAATTATAAAATAAATTAAATTTATATAATTTGATTCATTAGAATTTTTTATCTACATCAACATTGTTATTTAATTAATTATTATTTTATAATAATTATATGCTTATATAAGGATTATATATATATATATTGGTTGAACAAAAAATTTTTATTTATTTTTAGTTATAATTTTTAATGTATAATTACTTAGTATTAAATATGTTATCCAGGTTATATGGGTTACATAAATTTTATACAAGTTATGTGGATAAGTTATACGGATCATAGAGGTTACATAGATTATATATATTAAATACTTTATATGAGTTGTGTTATGTACCCATGTAACACATGAATTGAGTTTGAATTCAAATTTTTGGTTCGATTAATAAATGAGTTAGATCAAATTGATCTATTTTTCATTGTACTCGAAGTTGATCCTAACTATTTATAATTCATTGGTACGGTTTATCGTCCCTGACTTCAAACGAGAGAAGGCCAAGGTGAGCTAACGTTTCTGGAAGGGCTTCTTCCATATGAAATCATTGCCGGGCATCTCGAAGAGATACCAAAGATCAAACTAGTTTGGATGAAACCGCAAAGATGCTCGTGTATGTATTACTTAGTCATGCACCATATATTATATATTAGCAATATAGTATTCGAGTTAATGTATTGCTTTGACGTCCATATCAATAAAATACAAGTGCATTGACGAAACAGTGGGTGTGCATCAATGAACCGGGAGGCTTACGTGAGTATTACTTGGACAAAAACTGTATATTAGCCAAATAATAATTTAGATATAAGCATACTTTTAACATATATGTCAACACGATGTTAGGTGAACAGGGATGAGCAATAAATTAACGCACCCAAAAATTAATACCAATATGATTTGGTAGAACCAGATTGGTTCTTAGTTCTGAAAATTGATTCTTCAATTCTCATCAAGAAACCTAGGACATTACATATATCTCATGAATTATTTATATTTTTTAATAAAATTTTTAAATATTCAATTAATCATTAAGAGAAAATTTTAGCAATTACATATCAAACATGTGTTATAAAAAAAAAGAAAATCATTTTTACTTTATAACTAACTTAAAACTGGACCAATCTGATTAGATCGGTATTGGATCGATTTAATTTAGGTTCAAAATACTGAAACCGATTCTGGTTGGGTCAATCATAAATTTAGACTAACATTCGACACAAACCCATATTCATCATTAAAGATGATTATTAAAAAGTAATTAGTGTGTATTATTATTCTACTAGTGAAAGAAGTGATTGGTATGTAGGAGAAACAGTCAGGACCTTGAGACCCTATAATAGATCACAGGACCTTCCTATATGATGTTCCTCGATGACCTTAAGATCTGTTCCTCGATGAACTCCAAAAGGGTGTTGAATGAAAGCATCGCATATTTCATCTCATTGTACAGGGAGGACAGCTAATGGATTTGGCAAAAGCCAAGGTAAACTATCTCTCTCTCTTTTCTTTTCTTTTTTTTTTTTTTTGAAAGAAACAGGGTTATCTCACCTTTTATTAGAGAAATATGTACATGAGGAAAAATATATATATGAAGAAAGATCGGCTACTATTCAATCTAGCTTTAAAGAGTCGATGGCTCTCTTCAACCATACCGATAGAGATGCATTCCTAAAAGTCAAAAGAGAAGAGAATTTTACGAACAATCACTATAACAAATAGGACTTAGAATAGAAGAATCTAGCATTCCATTCATTTCAAAGGTGCCACTCAAATGACTAGAACTAGTTAGTCCCAAGCTCGTCTCCAAGGCTTCCAGATACACCTTCTTCTCTAAGAAGTTTAGAGGTTATGAAAGTCTCTAGGCTTAGAAGAAATATGCAATTGATTCTAAAACCAAGTCCATATATCTTTGGAGAAGGAGTATTTCAAAAGCAAAAGGAAGATTGACTCAATGAAGGAATTACAGAAAGGGCAATTTGAGCTAACAACTCAACCTTTTTTTGGTGAAAACTTCCCTAATATGGGAGTTTATTACGAAGAGCAAGCCAAGCAAAAATCTTGACCTTTTCAGAAATAGATGCTCTCCTAATCTTATTATAAAAAGGGCAAAGAACACCGCTCTAATATAAAACTACCTTTAGTAGATATCCTCTGGACTGAAGAATCGACACTCCTACATGGTCTGATAAGGGAGAGCAACTCCTCTAAATCAATGAGTTGATTGTACTGCAACTCGATGAAAGGATGAGTGAATTTGAGGTTCTACTTCTTAAATTTCTTTCTTCATAAATCTGTTACAGCTTTGTTTTGCTTTGAAATACTTTTAGAAAGATATGAGAATAGCAAGCAAAGATGAGTGTGGCCCACCAACAACCTTCTCAAATTTGGATCCTTTCTCTATTGCCAAGCAATATAATTCCAAAAACCTTTCGGATTATAATTAATACATTTTCATAAAGAAGAGAAAGAGATTGAGAGTTTCTTAACTCTTATCCCAAAATTTCTTCTAGAATAGTATGGCCAATGAAGTAATCTTTTCTAAATATTGGTGATGTTAGAAATTAATTTTCATAATCATTTGACAAGCGGAGCTTACAAATGTCCTTGATCCTCAAACCTCTTTCCTTCTTCGATTTACGCATCGCCTCTCAATTAACAAAACAGCTAAATCCAATGATATTTTTCTTACCTTTTCATAAAAATACTCTCATTATGTCATCAAGTCTCAAGCTAACCCATCTAGGCAAATGAAAAATAAATATAAAATAATTTGACAAGGCTATAAAAATAGTATTTATTAAAGTGAGTCTTCTAACTATTAATAGGAGCTTTCCTTTTCATGATGCTAGTCTTACTTACATTCTGTCAAGTAAAGGGAGCCATGCTTGTTTTGGCAAATTTTTGTCACACAAAGAGAGACCAAGATAAGAGAATAGTAGTCTTCCCTTCTTATAATTCATTATAGAAGTATTCACATCATTTTCACTGCTAGAAGAGTTAAGGCAAATAATGAAGCTTTTATGAAAGTTCACTTTGAGTCTTGGTGCTCCTTTGAACCCTGAAATAATAGCCTTAAAGGAAATAAGAGAAGCCTCCTTGGCAGCATAAAATAATATAATATTATCAGCAAATTAAAGACTAGAGATGCATTTAAAGGAAGGGTGGAGACCGATTCCCTCAATGATTCTTTGAGAATTATCTTTCTTCAAAATTCTAGAAACAACACTCATAATTAAGATGATAAGAGAGGGGACGAAAGGGTCTCCCTATCTAAGTCCTTTTCTACATCTGATCTATCTATCCTAGCCATCATTAATTAAGGGGTGATGTACAAAGAGGCTAAAATAAAAGATATCTAATCCAACAGCCCATTTGTGGGGAACCTCTTGCCTCAAGCAGAAGAATAAAAGGCTATAACCGATATTATAGAAAGCTTTTTCAAAATTAATTTTACAAATAATACCGTGAAAACTAGATTTTATGCAATTACACATGATCTTATAGGCTAGAAGAAAGTTTCAACAATAGATTTATCTTTAATGAATGAATGCGACCGAAAGTCTTCTACTAAATCAGAAAGATGAGGAGCAAGCCTAGATGCCAAGACCTTAGAAAAATTTTTGTAGAGCCCATTGAGCAAACTAGTAGGCAGAAAGTCTTTAACAGTCATTCTACCATATTCCTTAGAGGCAAGAGAGCAATGCAAGCATAGTTTAAGGAAGAATGCCGGATTGATTGGTTGATAGGAAATCAATGCAGACTAATTGGTTATCAAATTTGTCTTGATGATTCAATGCAAAGTTTATTGTTCCATTTTTCTGCGTTGATGTACTTCGCTTCCACCTGCCATGACCGTCTGCTTTACTTGTCGCCTGTACCACCCCTCTCCAGAGTGCAATTGCATATCTTGACCTTTTTTTTCATATATGAGGTGCATCATTTTTGCCTAACCACACATTCTCACATCTATTTTATAGAATCAACCATGTTACTGGGAAAGGACTACAGTCATCTCAATTTATTCGAGAGACTTTAAAAATAATATATACCGCTCAAGTGTTGCAGCGTTTTGATTAAATATGATGACAACATCGTACAAGACCCCAGGTAGCCATCGAATATAAATCAATGAAAAATAAACATGTGCATGTAGAACCCTTACGACTATACGTACGGTTCAACGGAATGGAAATCCAATATGCAACTACTTCAACTTTTTCAAATTATGTATTTTATCATTGGACCATGATTCTCTCTGATCATAAACGGACCATCCCTTATATTCGGTTCTAATACATAAACAGTCTCATTTCTACTCTTGCATTTCATCTCCATCATTGCAGCTGTTTTGAGGCATCCATTGGCTTAACTTCCATTTCCAAAGGGCAAATTGCAATTTCTATATGATAGTGACAAAAATCCAAATACATTATAAACCCAAAGTGACTTTTTTTTTTTTTTTTTTGAAAAAAGGCAATTTTCATACTAGCCATTAACACACACACATATATATACAGATTAACCGCATTGATTTATGGAACAAAATTGCATTTCCACCTGGGGAAAAATGTGAACCTTTTTTTTCAGATACATGGATTATAGTACACTCAACTGGGAGCACTTCTTCAGCCCTTTCAAGTGACAGACATCTTTATTCGATATACGAATAATGCCACCCTGGTTTTCCACCTTCTCTATCAGTAGCCTCAGCAACGGAACTCTTGAGAGGGTTTTGCAGGACCCGGCCATGATCAGCTTTTTCTGCTCCACAAAAAGGCATCATGGCATTCTTAGCCTCCTAGCATGTCAAATAAGCATGACAATGGAAATCATAACGGAATATGTGCATGGGACTTGCATACGTAAGAAATCAAGATGGAAGCAGATATCCCGAAAGCCGCGTCAGCTTTTACAACATGATAAAGATTTACATGTGACAAAAAGATAATCTTGCTAGTTTTCTTTTGGGAGTACCATGATGTTGAATTGACAATATAGAAGTTACTACCAGTTCAGTCTCAAGTCTCTAACCATAAATTTAGTCGTGAAATTAAGGTTCACATTTTGGACAACATACAGAAATCAAAGCAGTTGAAAATGATTTCTTTTTCAAGAAAAAGAGGATAGAGGGATTAGATTGGGCTGTCAGCAAATCTGATAGCTCCACCAACCTTTGCACGTGTGAGGGCAACGTTGATCCTGTGCCAATCTCCAAGCAAGGAGGAAGTCCAGGCTCTTGAATTTTCACTAGCCCGTACAAAAGATAACAATATGCAATCCTTGTCCCTTCCCTGCTCCGACAAAACCAGATGTGATGTAAGAAATTGAATAAGCCAGGCCAGCGGCACTCGCAAACAAAAAGATTTGGGTCACAACATCAAGTTGAAAGCTAAATCACCAAATGCCCGTGTTAATTGAAAACAGTCTAATCTTACTTTCATTCTTAATTAGTGGAAATGGGACAACCCAACCTACAATAGACAACTTCAGCACGACTACATTCCATACAAGGTATGCTTCAAGTTTGACAACTAAACAGTCAGCGACCATCCAACCTTATCATGACAGAAAGAATGGAAACTTATGCTTCAAAATCATTGTTAACACGTTAACAAGCAAGAACTGAAGTGACCAGTTGGTAGTTGCCAAGAAACTTTGGAAAATACAACAATCGGCAAGACCTGATGCTTTAAAAATTATCTTGCAAGTTTAAAAGTGTAACCTGGTATTTGTCAATTGTCTGAACCTCAACAGAAGCACCAACAACTTGTCTAATGAGATTGGCCTGGGAGTTGTAAGGGGTAATGATACCAATTTCATCTTCAATGATGCCCATCTTCACTAATTCTCTAGTGATCTGCCAGATAACACAAATGAATAAATCAATTTCAAGCCAAATTCACTAAATATCCAGAAAGGTAGAGATAGGTATAAAAGGTAAGTTTCATACCTCTGAAATAATAAATGCTTCTGTAGGGTTGTTCACAGTTTTGAGTACTTTAACTTCCAGAGCAGGCAATTGATCTGAAGCATTTGACTTTAATGTCAAGTTCTGTTAAACAGATGTATGATAATAACAAATGAAAGCAGAAGTTCGACCTACCTGTGTCGATAAAGACAACAGATCTCTTTGGATCTAAAATCTGCAAAGATTGAGAACAACAGCAGGTTGAACAAAAGCAATGTCGAAGCCATTGTGTTTCAAGTATGAACAAGAGCAACATGAATGTAATGTTACTTCAAGCATGGTAAAGGCAAAATAAAGCATCACAATAGCACTCAGCATCCAATATGCATACTTAATTGTGATATACAGTCAACAGGCACATGCAACTTCTCCATTGGATCCGAAGGAAATATGCAGTAAAAACTTGGAAGAGCCATTTTTGCTGTTTACAGATTTTCTAGAGGAAAGATCAGGAAACCGTAATTTCTTTCATTAAGAAAATGAAAAAAGATAAACAAATAAGAAATTGCAATAGCAGTACAAGAGGCAAGAAGGAAATAAAGAGGAAGGTTAAAGAGCATCATACAAATACGGTTGAAAGACTTGACTAGTCCAATCTTAAACCAATCAAATGATGGAACGCAACACTTCTTGAGCAGTAGAAAATTTTTCTGGGAAGATTCAGCTGTTTTTTCTACCAAAATGACCAGCAAATGATGGAAGCCAGCAAATCCCATCACTACACATTTGTTTTCAAAAAAGCACTTCTCCAGGAGGTCCAGAGTGTCACAACATTCTTCAAATGAAAAAGGTCCATATGGATGCAGAAAAAGCAGAGTTGAAGAGATAATCAATGGTTTCTTCTGCAGAATGACTAAGACAAAAAATAAAGGGTCCAAACCATTTTTCCCTTCCTAAGGTTATATGTGGCTTTTTTTTTTTTTTGCTTAAGAGAATAGTAAAAGCTTTGAATTTGCTGGGATTGGTAGCTCCAAAATGAATTGGGAAATTGGTGATAGGAACCTAGACCACCTACACCCCCCACACCAACCAAAAAAAAAAAAAGAATATGTTTTACCATTTCTACGATAGTCCATCTGGGGAGAATTCAGGTGCTAGTTCCATGTAGATGATGGTACTGAATAATAAGCATGCCCCCAACAATGCTATTTATTTCAGCATCTTACCCATAGTTTATACCAGCCACATGAGTCTGTGAGATGGGCATGATACACAATCGGAGCTGTTGTTATCTCCATGAAGATGCCAATAAGAGTGTTAGTGGACCACATGTATATATTTTGTGTGGTATAAGCCCATCACCATAGCTATATAATCTCCAATCGGATGACCACTAGCTTCTAATCATACTCTTCCAGCAGCAACAAGGATCTACATTGTCTTAGTTGAAATCCCAAACCAGCCTAGGTAAGCCACCAATCAATATGGGTACATAGCATAAACTTTGCATCTCAGCATATACACATCCGGCACCCACACTAGATGTATCGTACTATACTGATACTAAAACAAGACTCGATATACCCTACCAAGTCTCAATATGCCGAACCAACCCATGTATCGAGAAGATGCATACTAAGTCTCGACCAATCTATGTATCAGATGTACCACCACTGTACCTGTGTGGCATTAGTATGGGATCTGGTACAGAGATAGTGAGCCTTGCTCTACACAGATGTAATAATTCACACTTTGTATGATTTTGTTAATAGTGTGTATACAATCAACATAAATTATGTAGATCACAATGCCTAGTGTGGTAATCAATGATCATTGAATGAAACACATGCAAGGGCATATTTGCTGAACTCCTAGTGATATCTTTCCATTCACACCAGAATTTTCTCCTCATATCTCTATATATGATGTCTTTGCCCTAATGGCAAGTAGATCCACAAGAATTGTTTTCATGCCACAGTCTGCATTTAAAGTGAAACCAATATTTGTTGGAAAGTTGGATTAGAAAAGAAGAATAAAAAAAGTTTCATTTTCCACTCATACCTATTAATTACTAACCTAGTGATATCATGAAAGATTTCTCCTATGCATCACCATGATTGAGCATCCTAAAGATCCCATTATCCTTTTAATATCTTAGAGAAATCAAACTTAGCAATCAAGCTCTTTCTCGTTACCATCTTGTCAATTAAATCATAAAGCAAAATCAGACCCTCTCATACATATAACCACAAATAATCATATTTACAAAAAGCCAAGCAACTCTCTTGAAGCATCATAAGAATCCATCAAAACTCTTCTTGAATCACTTTAATCTCTTAGTATTTCTTAGGATCCTGACGTGTCACTGAACCTGAGATCTCCTATTAAAAAAAATCCCAACCTCTAATCTAGTGACATGTTATTGTTTGGACCCTAAGAAACACATTTTAATCGTAGGATTTTACGGTAAGTTTAATTTTATTATTTTGATAAGCTGAGCTATGAATCAAATCAATATAAGTCAGTAGGAGGTTCACAATTATTGTAATCCTATCTAAGTCTGAAAATCAAATAAGTTTAACCAAGTATTGGCCAGAACTTTACAAATTATATTTTAAAACTTTTTTTTGATATTTTATTTTTCATCATGTCTAAATTAAATTGATTTTCTAGAATTTTTATCCAAAGTAGAAGTACCCTAACTTAACATTTACTAAACCGTTTTTCCTAAAATTCTTCAAATTTGTTCTTGATAGAAAGAGTCAATTTTTTATTCTTAAAAAATTTAATTTTTTGATATTTTTGTTAAATTCAAATAGGAGTATTCCCTTATTTCTATGAGAAATCTTAAGTAAATGAACATTTACTTAAATGATTTCAAATGAAAATACGAGAGGAAAAAGGATGAGAGCTCACAAGAGTCCATATACCACCGTGCACACTCCCTATCCATCCCACCCCTAAACCAACATGAATTGAGTAGTTCGGCATAGTTCGAACCAGTTCAGGGTTCGTACCGAACTGAAAGGCAAAAATATATCAGTTCCTAGTTGGTTTGTGTCAGTTTAGACTGAACCAATCGATTCGATATGGTTCGGCTTACCATGGTTAATACTCTAGTCTATTGCAAGCATTCAAGTGCTCTAGATGTTGATCATTAAAAGTACTAAATAGCAACCAATCCAACTTTTTCCAACTGAACAAAACATGTTAGGAGAAACTCTCGCTTTCACATGTTGGTGCCCATTACATCCACATAACCTATCACTTCAGAGTATCCAATCTACTAATTAGCTCAAGATTCTCTTTAAAAGATTCTCTCTTTTTTTTTTTTGAAAAATGTTAAGCAACTGCAATCCACTTTCATTTAGATAATGAAAGACGGTATAAAAGGAAAGGAAAAGAAAAGCAAAAGATGGAAAAGAAAGAGGGCATAAAATAGAGACAGAACTTAATAGAAGGGAGGTTTCATGTGGAAAGCATGATAAAAAGATCAAATGACTTCCTAGAAGGAATCATCATGGTCCGGTCCAATGGCACAAAACAGATATGGCATGTCACTTCACAATTTCATCAAGAGAACTTTTTTAAAAGATCAAAGAATTGGAAGGGGAAAAAGGAGAGCATGCTTGAAAAGAGTGGGATGGAGAGTCAGGGCCAGAGAGAGAGAGAGAGAGAGAGAGAGAGAGAGATCAACTGCCAACAATTTAGCACTTGCAAGGGTGCCAACTGGTTGAGTTCATAAAGTCACTTGGTAATGGATACCGATGACCTCGATTCAATCACACCCTCAACCCGATTTCAGTCACATTTAACTCTGTCCTAGTTCCAATATATATATATTTTTTAAAAAAGTTCTTCTAGTTATGCAATATAACGTAACTGATCACCCCTAAAAATGCCATCACCTTATGTAGGCAGCAAACAAGCAGTAAAATCTGAAGAGCAATGCTCTCATGTTACTAAAACATGCTAGAGATATGATTATGCTCTTTTTAAGGCTACACAAGTTATACTAGCTTGTTTGATCCACAAGGAATTAAAATGAGACTACATAAAAACTTTGATTATCTTAAGAGTTACTTCATATACTATGGATATTGCCAGTGATTCATTGTCAATTTCATGTTTTAATGCCATGTTGCTCTCAGACATTGAGATTTCCATGAGAGAATGATGGTAGAGACCCTAAATACTAGATTCATAAATTCCAAATCTGACGTTATTTTCATGAAAGATGTCAATAAATTGGTGACTGACTGAAAGTTTTTTAATATTCTCTGCCATCTATACAATTAATCTTGCAGCATTTTTCCCTTGGACAGTATTTTATTGAGGTTCCATTAGAAAATCAACTTATACTAAAGGAAAAGGTACTTGAAAATGGAGAACTACTGGAAGCATGGGCAGATTTGGGCTCTTGCGAACCATAAATTCTTAATTTTAACATTTTTTGCATTCAATGAAGTATGTCATAATTGATAATTCCATACAAGAAATAGAAACTAAGCTTACTTTCATAATTTATAATTTCATACAAGAAACAGAAAGAAAGTTGATTTTACCTCCTTTAGCCACATTGTGATGGGTCCCATGCTAGAAAACTTGAGTTTAGCATCTGCAATCTCAGATGAACCACAGCGTAATCTGTCCCCATAAATTAGTGCATTTGACAGTTCCATGATACCAGCACACATGCGGTACTGAAAGCAAAAAGAAAGCCAGCTCATTAGTCATTCTAGCTAATGATATCAAACAAGTAGCATCAAGTCATCTTTAATAAAAATAAAAGCAAAACATAAAGTGGAGAAACCTGGCACTGCAAGGCAGAAATTGCCTCAGGATGCGCTTCTGATAACCTGCAAAATAAGCTAATGCCCATTCCATTCTCCCGAGCCTCTGTACTCTAGGAAAACAGAAAGCAACTGCTATTCAGCTGAAACATTCAAGACAAGTTTGTAGAAGTATAATGAATCATAGGTGGAATGAACCTGAACAAGTGGAGGGAGCTGGTAATGGTCTCCAACTAGAACAAATGTTGAGGCAAGCATCAATGGTCCTAATGATACCTGAATGCCAGAAAGCACTTAATATGGGAGGTTCATTGTTAAAGAACCGAATAGCTTCTCAGCATTATGGTTTTGAATCTTTTATCGAACATATTTTCATGATAACACAATCACAACTTAAGACATCTTGAGAAAGTAAAATAAAGAACATCATATCCAACTTAGGGGTTTGTCGTCACTACACACAAATCCCAGTACATTTTCTGATTAAATGCCTCTATACCATACAAAGGAATCTCATCAACAACATCAAGCATGCAAAAGAAACTCACAATATAAACCTATCCATATTTATGCAATTTTAACTCTATGATTTCTTAAATCAAAAAAATAAATAAATAAATACAGATTGAAAGTTAGAAACCAGAATGGCTGCAAGAATTCAGTGAACAAATTCCAACATTGCAACCGATAGACTTTCAATATAAAGAAATTAAAAAAAAAAAAAATCTAAATGGACTTTGCATTGAAGAATATATTTATATGATAGAACATGCCAACATGTCTGGGATTTGTGTGTATGATAACATGCGTACACCATGAAAAAGTCTTTTGTGCAAAATAACATGTGCATACAATATAGCCAAATCAGCTTCCAGGTTGCATATATGAAGAAATATCTAAACTTGCAAGAATCCTTATCTGATATTCCATCCAAATCTAGGACAGCATTATCGATGAATTTGAAATAAAAATCTAAATTAATTGGATCAGAATTTCAAATACCACTTGTAACCTGAAAGATATGTAATGAAAGAAATCCAACAGCTGCAGAAATCTCAAATTTAACTTGAACTTCAGGAATTTGATGCTAACATTATACAGTAAGAACCATCTGCATATCTCATCTAATTTATTATAGAATGATGTCCTCCTATAGCATGTAGTCCTCATCTTTATATGACTACCCCCTATGCAAGTTGGAATTACCATTAAGTATTACAATATGAAGAATAAAGAAACAACTATGATGAATTACAGCTAAGAAAAGAATGTACATACAGGCAATGTGGTTTGCCCAGCCTCATCCATTATGCAGATGTCAAACTTCTTATTTGCTAGCAATGGATGATTTATTCCCAAACAAGTCACTCCAACAACCCGGACATTTTCCATCCTTTGCTTAATGTCATCTACTGAGCATGTGCCTATTTGTCAGAAGGAAAACAATCAGACATGCCGATCATGGGCGATAAGAACAAACAGGAGTTCAGTACATATAAATGATATAATAATGAAAAGGGAAAAACAACCCACCAGAAAAGCAATGATCACGAATATCATTATGCATGGCCTCATGCCTTCCTATTCGTATGAAATCTATTCCCTACATAAGCCAAATCTGTCAGAATAAAGATTCCATTCAAGATAAGTCTCATCTTGAGAAAACAAGCAACAGCAACAAGACTAATGATAAGAAGCGACTCTTCTAGAGTGTAAATTAAGTGAATGTGTAGTTCACAACTGTGACAAATCTTAATGATGCACACAAGCAGCTGTTCAGAGAAAAAGATACAGATAAACTCAAACAAAACCAAATTTCTAGCATCATAATTTAACACTGAAATGACTTTTTAATGGTCTGTTTGCACAACCAGTACATCTCTCGCAAGCATGGACAAAGTAAAATAAAACTTTCTGCATGGTGGCAGAGAACTGGAAATAGGAAGGAGATAAATCTGCTGAACCTACAACCAAAAATTGAGAGAAATAAGTTATGATTCTATTTTTCTGATGTATCAAAAATTTTGGAACTGCAGAATATATGGCCTCCCTGATCTCACTTATTTATCGCTTCCTCCAACTCCACTCCTATGATACCAACTGTCAAGCAATACTTGGCTATTAGTTTCAGTTTCATGTCTGGACCCACCAAGCTTTGCCATATCATGATTGGTTGTATTTTACAGAAATTGACCTTTAGTACCAAAAAAAAAAAAAAACCCATGATTCAGACTTGACATTTAATCTTATTCATTTCTCATTAATGAACACTTCATCATGAACAAAATAAGAATCACTACACCAATTCATCAATAGAGCAAAGATATAAAGTCGCAAGGTTAACCCTTGATGTTCACCACCCGAATTGGAAACTCATGTGTCCCATCATAACCATTACTTAATCATACCACTGATTATATATGACATTAATGATCTCAATACACCTCTTTTGTAAATTTCTTCGTAACGCCCTCCAGATCAACTGTGGTACAGCCATGCTAGTATAGTGCCAATATGCATCGATTCATCATACCAACACTTGATATACCAATCATATCAAGTATCAGTTAGCTGCTGGTAATGGTAGGGCATGCCCGATACAGGCAATACCCTCCACTTGGTATAGCACTCTCTGCCATTTCTTAGGGCCAACAGGAAACATGTAGATCACAACAGTTAATGACTTCATAATATCAAATGTTAGTGCAAAAATTTTAAAAAAAAAAAAATCTCCCATGTTTAACCTTGTAAAACCATACTTATTCTCATACACTGCCACTTTTCTTAGAATTGTGTATTTGCATCCTCTCACCCTTTATCAAAAATTAATAACATAGCCAATCATTAATACCCAATAGATATTTAACTCCACAACTTGCATAAAGTAACTCTTTTAAAAAGCCAATATCATGACTTTGCATCACATGATTGTATTCACAAGCTTCTCTCTCTCGTGTGCGTGCACCAATTCCTCATGAAAAAACAAAATTCCTCATTTTTTGAGTGGCTGATCGAGCTTTACCTGGGTGCCTGACCAAATGTCCCATTTTTCATCATATTGAATTATAACATATATTTTAGATAAGATGCTACTCCAATTTCCATGCCTTATGCACTATGACTATGTGGTGTTTTGCATAAACTGGAAGTTTAAACAAACCCTTGCCATTTAGAATCATGATAAAGCTGATGCAATAAATAGCATATGAGGATCAACAGAATTATCTTATATCTACTGTATTTTTTTCATAATTCAAGCCTATTATTTACAACTACCAATCAAATGACATTTTTCCAGATTTTCATCTTAAGCAAAAGCACCTTCAAGGATTCAACAAATATCAGTGCATGAAAAAAATAAAATAAATTTCATATCATTCCTCTCATGTATAGAAAGCGCCTCTAAGATGTATTTAGCTACTACATTCACTTCATGTAAAACACACAAATTGATAGGATCTATGTTACTGTATTTCTCCATTATGTTCACAATGTAACAGATTGCATAAGCTTCTCAGATATCAGATACATATGTTAAAAAAAAAAAAAAAAAAAAAAAAAAAACCTCAATGTCTTGACAAGAAAAGTGAAGTGAATGAGATTGATCGTTAAGATTCAAATAAAAATATTATGTCAAGATTAAAAGCGAGTTAATGATCGTCTGATCCTTTCCTTTCATGTTCACATTTGTCATCTTGATATATCCACAATCTACGAGGCAAATGGCTGAATATTGACAAATCAAGTAAACAAAAAGAAGTTGCAAACCAAATTTTTCCATATGGAGTGGGGGTAACAATAGCAAGATCAGTAATGAAAAAGGTATTGATTCCTGGTATAATATCGCACAAACCTAGGGATGAATTTAAGGCCACCAAGACCAGGCTCAGCTTCTCAGGAGAACTTTAGTCCAGCAGCCTCCAGACCCAGGTAAGCTAATATATCTCACTAACTAGTTGGCTAGTCATTTCTAAGCTTGAATCTTAAAACAGAATGCATAATATGATCATAACTAATTTTGCAAAAAAATCAAAAAAAAATTACAAATAATTATTTCAGGCTCTGACTAGTTTAAAGGAGCACTGAGCTGGATTGGGCTCTCAATGCTTCGGTTGGGACAAACAAAGGACCCAATCCTAGCCAGTACTCTAATTTATGAATATGTGAATATATTATTACATAAAATGGTAAAAAGGATGCCACTGAATATCCTCATGGAGTGCAGAAGTTGTGTGGTATTCTAGGACTATTGCACTGAAAAATTCCTGAAAACAATTCCTTGGGTCAAATAAAAATGTCAATTGGGGCGGTGAACATATTTGACTTCTTGATGACCCCACCATTGCATGTCCTTGAAGAAGAGCTAGAGACAAGATTTGTGTATGAAGAAGTAAACAAACATGAAGACTTGTTATTACCAACTTCAACTAATCAACAAATGGTTTGAGAAAAAAGACCCAATTAAGATAAAACCTATAAATTGGCCTTCAAGAGCCCATTCTTCCTTGCAATCATTGTCTGATAGGTTTTTAAGATTCTAACAAGGCAAAGTTTGAGCTTCAATAGCTTTCCACGGTTTGCTAGGTCCAGAAAGTCAGTGCAGCCTTTCATGCCAAAGATGACAGGTCAACCTTTTCAGTGATGCCTCTGACCGAATAAGACATTCAACAGCATATCACAATGCCCAGAATAGTTTCTTATATTTGGCGGTGACAATATAATAAAAATGTTATATGCATATTGTAGGATACCCTTGTAACCACCCATGGTGATTCAAGCAAAGAATACTAGTTTGATGACAACATGGACATCTAGGAATGCTAGGGAAAAAGAGGATTAGATTAACTCCCTTGAGTTCTTCCAAGGTGTAAGTCAATAATCATAGAATTTGCCATGCAGTATGCAGGGCAACAGGATGATTTCTTCCAGAACTGATAAACCACTATTATAAGTACATTATCAGTGAAGTTTTGGGCTAACTTTATTTCTCTAGCACAAACTTATTCAACTAAAATATGAAAACAATATTTTGTTATCGAGAGAAAAATGAACAGAATTTCTTTGTCATAAGACGCTACATATCACAGTGAATAGCTGGAGTAGAAAAGACCTGAGCTTTTAATTTAATAAGCAAATTATCAATGGCTGAATTTGTATAAGACGTAAGTAAAATGGAAGCTCCTCTCATCAGTAATGCTTTTACAGCATGCACCATTGTCGATGTTTTGCCTGTTCCAGGCATTCCTAGAATAAGAGCGTAATCCTTTGCAGTAAGTATCTGAAAATCACAACAGGCAATGAGATGCATTATGTAAACACAGCTTCAACATGATTTCAATTAACTGCTAGCTTATAGCCTAATGCCAAACTGCCAAAAGATTAATTAGTAATAAAGTATCAAGTGATCAATCAAAATGGTGGAAAGTTTTACTTTGTGAATGGATCTCCGCTGGTCATCATTCAAATGCTTTTCTAAACGTACGTATGATAGTGCTGGATCTTGACTGTATATTCCTCCACTTTCAAACCGAGGTGCCTGTAAGAAATGAATAGAAAGTAGAGGCAATTGCAACATGCACCAGTGAAATATGAAACAAGAATGCAGAAACAAACTTGCACTCACCTCAAGCTCAACAATCATCTTTCTCAGATGCAAACTTTGTGACTCTTGACCAAACAATTGAATGAGGTTGAATCTTTGATGTATCCAAAGAAACATGAAAATGTATGGCAGTTTTGCATTTAGACAGCTCCATCACAAATGCATGGTCAAAGTAATGCTTGGAGATAACAGCAAAGAAGGTCATGAACATACCTCATGATTGCATACGAGGAAGCAACTTCATCCTTATCAAGTCGCCAGACTTCATAAATGAGATTTTCTGTCTCTGATGCAGAATTGCTCCCTGGAAGCCGTAGACGCCGGGGAAAAGATACCTTGAATAATTTATAATATAATAGAGGTAGGTTACATGAAGGAAAATAAAATGATAATATAGATGAAAGTTTATATTTTTCTCTTCTATATATCGTCTCTATTATTTGTTCATGTTAATATAAATTGATACATGAATATTAAACAGCAAGGTCACACAAACAAAGTTACTTACTGATACATGAAACTGGCTGATGTCACATATGACTCCATTTGCAACTGCAATTCGCCCAGAGTCCGTGCTGAGTATCTAACACAAATTTATGCAACATATGCAGGAGGAAAAAATATATACCTGAGTAAATTGATGAAGCATTGATAATTTGATAGTATTCAAGTAGATGAAAAGGAAAATGGAGCACATGATGTAAAATAACCTCTATAATCATGTGATTGAACAAGAGATGACAGAGCATGTTGTGGCTTGGTTTATTGTTGAAAACACTCTAGTAAAACATTGATTTATCAAAAGGAAATTCCTAGAACTCTCATGGTTAATAGAAAACACAGGTGGCACATTCTTTCCCTGAAACAATATAAGACACCAAATGATCTACTGGAGACTAAGATTCCTCATCTTTCTCTTTTATTAACATTTCCTTGTTCCATCAATCACATAGGCACAAAACTGTAACTTTTACGGAAAGGACACATTATTATGGTCAGATCTAAAACTTGAATTCATCGATGCAAGAGACTATTGTGATTTTAGATTAATTTTGAGTCTTGCATTTTTCCCCCTCTTTTAACATGCAAACAACTAACAAAGTTGACTAGTTTAAAAACTCTTAATCATAGACTTCCAACAAGTATTTGAGATTAAGGTTTCAGGTTTCCCACTCATTTATCTATGTGACATATAGCATAAGATGAGGATTTTAGACAGAAATATGTCATATGTATGTTTAGTGAAACTGGGAACAGGGAGGACACTTATTAGAGAAAGCACCAAAACTGTTTTTGAAGATTTAAACTATAACAAGTGTCAAATGAACACCAGAATATCAGTGACAAGCTCAACAAGGAACTGCATCCAGACTGCAGATGTGTATGGCCCAAATATGAAGAAACAGTTAAAGAAAAAAAAAAAAAAAAATCCAACCCAATGGATGGGATAAGGCTATTTTCATCACTGTTACATGATCCAATTCTACAATTTTTACCAGAAATATTTCTCAGCCTTCAATCATTTCTTTGCCAAATTTCATGTTCATAAGTTCGTCAATATCATTTATCTACAAAATCATATATACAAACAATGTAACTATTTTCATTGTGTTAGAGATAAGATGAAAAATCTTTTAGCATGCGTAAGCAATCATGGAAGATTTTTTTCTGAATCAAAGTAAATGTATAATATGAACATATGCCACAGGAACATGTGAACAAAAGATTGATCCAGCATCTTCAGGCCAGCAAGCAGACTGCAAGCAATGCAGTTATCACTTGTGAGTGGCTTCATTTAGTTCATTGATAATAAGTCACTAAATAGCACAAAACATTAGCACGCAAACTCAGCAATGATACTATAGTTTGAATGTTAAAGGACCTTCCAACAGTCAACATTTACGCATTTCTATGCTTATAATGAAAAGAGTGAACCAATTAAACAAAAATGAACTGTAAAAGCAATACCACATAGTCCCCACATCGAAGGCTACAGTCCAGGTTGCTTGGTCCTGTTTCAGGTGAATCCAGTTTTTGGCTGCTATATGTTACACAGTTCAACTTTTGATGCACAAAATTATATACATATCTGCCATTTTTAACGGACCCATTTGCTGAGAATCCATTTGTAATATCAAGAACAATGGAAGAAAGGCGGTTGGTGCTCTTGTCTCCCCTAAAACTACGTGGGTGTAGTATCTCTGTCCTACTGACCTGCAATTTCAAATCACTACCATAACTCAGGCCAATATACATTGATGGCAGTCATTATTATGGTCAAGAGAGGAAAAATAAAATAAGTAAACCTGAGATGTTTTAGCCTCCAGGTCAATCAATCTATCCCAGTGTTTGAGAAAATCACTGTGAGCAACAGTTAGATGATTAACAAGGCTATCAAATACATCACCAAGTCCACTGCTCTCAGTGTTGCCCCCATAAACCTGCAGCATCCAAAGCACAGTTAATATGAAAACATCATTAAATAAGAATTTGTGGTTGAAAAGCCGGAAATACATATAAGATGAAATTACAGGGAAAAATGGAAAACATGCGTGCCAAATAGAATACTCCCTGATGAAAATCAGTTATAGCCCACCGAAAATGAAACACAACATTGGTCATGTTCTACCATGCTTCAAAACTGAAAATATTTGTTTTGAAGGCCTCTCACCTAAGTATCAAGTGGATATAAATGAAAAGTAGCAATACAACTGAGGATCAAAACTACAGTGTGGTCTTAATTCAGACGTTAAAACATATGCAAACTAAAATTCAACATATCTAGATTCTTATAACCTATAACTCAAATCAACACATGTATCATTCCTTTAAAACTGACCTTTTGTAAGTACTATGGAAATGTAATACATTAGGTATTTAGTCAATCCATATAATATAGATTACGATCAACAATATGGATTTTCACTTCAAGAGGACAATTATTGATTTTCACTAGGACAACTTTGAGGATAAATATTTACAAAAAAAACCTAGCTTTACCCTATGTGTATCTATATGCTTGTATAGGTTTAAATATGTGTGTGTGTTATACATTTATATATTTACAGATATTTACATATTTTTACAGGAGTTGCACTACACATTGATAACTTTAATCACTGGCAGGTGCTCCAAACTGGAGATCCACACGACTACCAATCATCATCTACACCACTGAAATTGCCAGGAAACCAAAGATTACAAACTTATCCATCGAGTGGGTTCAAAAAATAAACAGTTTTAAATTATATGAAATCATGTTTTTCTACGACCACACGTCAAAATCTATTGATTTTTAATCTATATGTGTTTTGCCACAAGTACATCATGATCAATAAAATGTTTTCTTGATTTAAATGCCCCATCATATATTTTAGCACACTAACCCAATGAGGACCATCCATTTTTGCAACCACATTATATAAAGATTAGAAATCTATGAAAGATATATTTTTATTTCTGGAAGTCACAAGTTTAGATCACAATAAAAGGTGTGAATCTTTGATTTGGATGCTTTGACATTGATTTTGGATTTGTTAAATCTTTTAACAAAGATTTAACAAGTGGGTAGTCTAACTCTATCTATCTACACATACAGTTGACATTATTCTAGCTTAGATGAAAATCTTGGACATATAGAGTATAGTTGCAAAAGATTAACTTGAAATCCAAACAACCTAATCTATGGACAAAAATGGTCTATTCATAGTTTTATTTTTATATGGGGAGCAAAACATAAGACTCATACAGCAAGAGACAATTTCATGAGCATGCATGCTAAAGATTGATGTGGCAAGGTGAGGATGCCAGTTGGCTATGAAGGATTATAGTATGAAGATGATAAAGTATAAGAAAACTGAATGAGATGACCTTGTCGCATAATAAAAAGTTAAAATGGTTACACCAAGAAAAAGGACTTCACGAAGTTAAGGTACTTTCAAAGAAAAAAAGAAAAAAGAAATTAAGATTCATAGAACCCACACCAATCAAAAAAGAAAACACATTTATTGATGATCATCATTAGAGCACATGAGAGTAACAAAAACAAACAAGCACTCATATTTATCTCAGATGAAAGATTGCATAATAATATTTTAGACATGACAGCATAGGTTTATATGGTGGTTTAATAATTAATATGACCATCAGTTAAATGTATATTATACAATAGATTACCTAAAAGGGCACTGAGCAGCAATTAATTACTTCTATTATTATGAAATCATGAAATAGCCTCTTAGCTTTTAAAGGTATTATTATAATGAGCACTGAGAATTACAGTCAGAAATCTGCAGATTATAAAAAATAAAAATAAAAAATCATTCACATGAGTATAATGTTTAAAAAAGGAGCAATTAAAATTAATCAACAGAGATTTATGAAAGAAACATTAACAACCTTCAGTCAGCCTTGCCTTAGTTTCAAGTATTCATATAGTAGTCTCATCTCTTCAAGTTTATTTTATGTGGATAACCATGAAGATGAAAGGACTGTATTTTGCAGCCTTAATTCGTGCCAGCATTTTTTTATTTCCAAAATATTAGGGCTAAGGCCAACAGCTGGTAGCTCCAATGGTTGGCACCTACCTCTCCAAATGAGAGGTCTCAGGTTCAAACTTTAAGTGGTGGTTAGTGGTGAATAACCACCTTATTCTAAAAAATAAAAAAGAAAAAGAAAAAAATAAAAGGTTTAACAGTTCTTGAATAACCCCCATATTCCCAAGTATATATATTTGGCCTAAGAATTGGCGTGCTCACTAAAGGCAAGGTCATGGCCGTGAAAAAGTTTAGCAGAAGTGGTATAGCATGGTATTTTAAATTTCCACAACCACAGGGCATATACACTGACATAACATTGACTATTACAAGTTCATATGATATACTTTATGAAGCCAGCAGTTCTTGAACTTACTACACATGAACTCTTGATCACTTATCAATCTCTATGATCAAGAACAGTCCTAGTTTGTGTTTATTTAAAATTACCACTAATAAAGAAGACATAAAAGACGTAGTATGATGAATAGTTTAGGTTGAACATCCTACAAGCCATTCAAGTACTGCAAAATGAAGGTCCCTTAATGATTATATCAGCAAAGATAAACAAAAAGGGAAACCAAACAAAGACAGAAATGATCTTTAAAATTGTGTTGCAAAACTGTTGGAAGTTGTCAGCTTCCATTTTAATAGGTAATTAGCATAGTGTTCTAAAGGAATTCTAACAATTTCTAAACTTTTATATTCAAAATTTAGCTGCATTGATTCAATGGCCCAGTGGTGATGCATAGATCAATTAGCAAAAGTGCATCCATCAACTAAATCAGATTTAATAATATAAATTTGTGAAATGTTATTACGGAAATTGTGTGTGGAGAGAGAAAACCTCAATGAGATCCTTTTTCAATCCCATAGAAGTACATGCCAATAGTAAATATGATACATGCCAATAGCAAATATGACTATCCCCGTGATAAAAGATGTAACCAGAAGTGTGCTATAGGAAGATAAACATAAGAAGATGGAAGGGAAAAGGAAAAATAGACTAGAAGAAAAGTCACATAACAGAGAAGACATGATAAAGGAAGCTATTCATCATTACTAGGAAGCAGATGGTACCCCATCAATGAGCACAAAGCTGTATCCAAAACACTTTGTTTCCCATTTTCCTTAAGAGCTGAGAAGCCCTTTATCTAGAAAAGACAGCGACCAAATTTTGATTTCTTAAAAGTAAAATAAAGCTCCCACCACTATGAACTCAATCCCAGAGACCTACTAGTTCACAAAACTATGTAAGGCTAACTGATTTACCTTGTGATACAGCGTGCAGATATTGAGATGACGACAACCTTTGCATATTGCTGGATTCTGCAATATTGCTAAACAGAAATTAAGTAAAATTTCTGTAAAACAGTTATATGTATCAAGGGTGGAGGTATTTTTTTTCATGGTCGTACCTGTAGCATAGGAGGGAAATTTTGTGTAGTTGATGCCTTCAAAATATCAGTTGCAAGCTCATTTCGGCGCATAATTATCCCAACCAAGTCAGATCGTTGAGTCTTAATACCCTTTAAAATAAAGAAAAGAAAAGAACCACAAGTCAGATTGGTATTCTATCCTGCGTAGCATATAAAGGACATGGTTTGCGCTGACTTTACCCGTGTCTCATCTGTATGAAGATAATACAGGAGTCCAGAGTCCACCTCACTCTTCAAGTATCTGAAAGAGAAGAGCAATTCCATTTCAAATATCAGTCCCGTATAACACCAATAAAATATCATTTTCAGAAGGCCATGTCAGATCAAATATGTCAGGCCAGACATACCTTTCAGACATAAGAAGAGTATACAGTATCACTTGTGCACTATGTTCCATAGCAGACTGCACAAGCAGAGACTTAAGTGGCAAGAAAAATGTCAGGTAAAAATGAGCAATGAGCTTATATAAATTGTAAGACAGAATTAAGGATTAAAATAATGGATATTAAAACATTATGAGTTTCAGAGGAGACCATTATATAAATATACACATGTAACGAGAATTTGAGAAGTGGCTGTTACCAGATTGTTATTCCATTATAATTGCCATTATATGACAAGAATTGTGGCCATATTATAATTACTTGACTGTTATTCCATAATACTGTTTGCCTGAACAAAATATTTTTTTGAAAAGATTTTTTAAGTTGTACCTTATTTCTGTTGCAACAGTGAAAAACTAAAATTATAATGGTAAATAAAAGCAACTAAAATGTTTGTTGTTTTCCTTCCAAAAAACTCCCATTCTGGGCTGATCTGGGCAAATAACAGAAATTATAACAGTTATGTCGGTCAATATCAGTTTGAGTGAGATGCTGCAGTAAAGGGATTATGGTGCCATTGATTCCTTGAAAGGACCTATGCATTTTTAACCAACTATATATTGATTCAACAGTATAAAACAAACAGCTATTAGAATTTCATACTGTTATATAACATGGATAAAATTAAAAATATATATATCTGTACACAAGGCACAATGACACCAAGAGAGAAGCAACGAAACAACATATGGTTTACCAATTATACCATAAGAAGAAACAAGAGGAACCTTCCTAAGCAAACATTCGTAACTCAATTAAAATCTAAACCAGAGGGATGGCTTCAACATTCAGAAATAAGAATAAGTCTTAGATACAGTCAATAAGCATAATATATTCATCAAACATTATTTTGGACATACTCCATAGATAATATATTCATCAAACATCAGATAGAGATTAACGTCGACAAACTTAGGGTAAAACTCAAACATTATTTTGGACAGACGAGGAAACAAAATGTTGTAAGACTCAAACAGCATGCAGTATATGCTTACTGTGAAGCATGACAACAAGGTCATAAAGGTGACCATTCAGAACAGTAAGATTTAGAAATCATCTTGTAATTCCTTTCACTATTTCATTCTTAATGACATATTACACTTACCTGACCACTAGTTCCTTTTCCAGTCTTCAATTCCAAAGGCATAATTGTCTCATGTGTACTGCCACTGCTTGAACTAATCCTTACACGGACTGAAGCATCAATTATTCCTTTCAACCCATATTTTGGAGCCCATGCCATCTCCTCAATGTCAATAACCTGAATGCTTCAATGCATTCTTGTAAGAGCAGATATTTAAAATCAAAAAATACTTAAAATAATTGGAGGTTCTATGAACTTGTTTTAGCAAAATACTCGATGTTCCGAACATCTCACGCACATTTCAAATGCAAATGTTGAAAATAGGCATGGCTGAGGCAGAGCTATGCAGATTATGAATTTTGCAATTCTGCAGATGTGATTTTTGTGTGTAGAAAACTATTTTCAGAAAATTGAATAGAAAAGTATTAGCAGTCAAAAATGCATATATCAGATTAAGGGATACAGTTGGTTTCTTAGTTTGCATGTCTGGACGGATGAATAGATTAAACTTTCAAGCAAAACATCATGATGTATTTGGTCTGAATGAGCACTTATTTTGTGTATCGTTTCAGTTATAGGATATTCCAAACAGAACATTTCTCACTTCCTAAAACTTATACATTATCAAAAACAGTACAATTGCTACAGCTCTGTTATCTATAATCAAGATAATGTTTTCTAAATTATTAAATTATAATTGAATAAACTTAAAAAAGCATTACCAATTATAAGGTAATAGAACACTAGCTCAGGTAACAAGAATAAACGCACCCTAGAGGTGCAGAGAATAGCATGCCTACATGCATACAAAACACGTGCTGTGTTCAGTCACAAACAGGACACCACATGCACACACGTGCCAGCCTCTGCAGGTGAGAGGGACTAATAACATAAGTAATATTTGCAATGCTTACTACAACCTGTTGCAGTTAGTGAAAGCTCATGAACAATTATATGTGCCAAATGAAATTTCTTGACCATCATAATGGTATAAGTAGTTTTCTCTGAGTGGTCTACGGACTCTGTAAAATAAAACTATATCATATGCACACATGGACATCAACCCAGGCATGCATGTGTGCACTGCATTCATGCACGCAAAAAGGTATGCACATCCATGCACATAGAGGCATATGCCATTTTTGCACATAGATGCACATGCACACACATATACCAATCCATTTGCATGGCCACCATGTTGCAAAACCCACACTGGTAGAAGAGTTGAATTTACATATAAACTCCTGCATCACTGTATATGCCTAGGTTTCAGTGAACCTAGGCACTTGAATAAAAACTGTTAACATTTCTAGCCACTCATTTTTGTTCACAACCATCCAACATTCATTTTAGTCTACATCAATCATTTCAAATTATGGTAACTCTTGTAAAGTAGAAATCAAAGGGCTGAGCACAGATTTGATCACAAAATATATTAGCTTTACACCAAGTGTTATTTTTTAAAACACCTATCCAGAATTCCAGATAAATCAAAGTTATACCAACTAGATTTTAAATCTTGTGGGACATGGTCTCTCGAATTTCCATGGAATGGAATGCACCACCATCTCAAGTCATTCCGATGCTTGAGATGAAGATGTCCCAAGATATGCCTATTGAGACACTAGGATGATAGTGAGATGGTCCCATTCTAACACTCAGGATAGCAACCAATCCTAGCGTCCCTTGAAACGTCCCACCAAGATTTGAAATATTATAAACAACTGATGCTGATGGGGCTATCGATATACTAAATCATCCTGCAGGAACCACAAAGCATCATGCAAGAAATCAAGTAATTACCATGTTCACAACTTAGGCAAAGACATACCATTTCAATTGTCCATCCATTTAACCAAAGTTGTTGATCTTAATAAGTTTCTAGCTAGCTTTTGGGCAGGGTGAGCAACATCCTTACAAGGACTATTAAGGACTACCTTAGATCTTAGTGAAACTTTAAGTAAGCATCACACATACATGTCGAAATGTAATAGCAGACTTAATCAGAGTTATCACTCACGCAAAACCACATCTAACTGTAATATTACATGCAATTGTGTCCATCATGTCTACTGAGTGGCTTACTTCAGTTATGCTGACAGCCTTCAGCCCTTCAGAACTTCCAAAATCAACAGATGCACTTCTTGATCCCTGACCAAATGCTGAAAAAGCAATTAGCAAATCACACAAGAATAATTACCTTTAATGTAATGTTCCACTTGTATCAGGGAAGCAATGAGATACGACACAGTAGACATGATTGGTAGCACATCGTCAAGAAAATCAGTGACAAATATTGTGTGACCACAAACATAATTTATACATGAAAAAAAGTCAAACTTGCAAAATTATTCCAGAATAAGCAGAAGAGTGGAACAGTGTGGGCAGCTAATAATTGCAAGCAACTGACAGAAAAATAATACAAAGTTTTCATATGCACACTATATCATTCAAAATGTTTAAATTCCAAGTGTATTTTCACTTAGCATATACTCTTAATTTTGAAAATTAAAAAATGTGGGAAAATATAGCAAGACGTGCCTTGGTTAAGGACATAAATTCTATAAAGATCGATCTTCTTACTTGCTGGCTTGGAAGATATCTACATAGAAGTTTGTGCTTTCTGAATTTCTTTTTTTACAATAAATGTAACTACTTCTGTTTGAATGATAAAATCGACCTCTCAAAGTTCTTTCCACCAAAAATTAGATAAATACAAATAACTAGTTATGAACTCATTTGATAGTATCCATTGTTCATGACTCCAAAATATGATGGCTTTTACATAAGTTCTAATTCTGATGGTTTTTTCACTGATTGGATATTGCCATGTGTAACACCCCACATGTCCTTACATGTCATTTATAATTTATTTATTTTGTGTATTTTGCTATGCGTATGAGTTTGTGCTTGGTGTTGCACCTAATAAATTTTTATAATAAAAAAAGAAGTCGTAGCAAATCAGAGTTCAAGTTCCTATTGAATGATGCAGGGATAACCCCTTTATCTTTGAGTGCCAAAAACTTTTAAACCATTTCAAATTTTTGAGGGAGACCACTTCCACATGAAAGCAATTCGAGACCTTCAAAATGAGCATAAATTTGACCCTCAGACTCTGATTATTTTAAGTTGGACCTGTCATGCATCCAGAATTGATGGGCTACGCAGGACTATGTTTAACCAGGCTCAAATTATGGGCCCACAGACGAAAATGTGATTAAAAGCAAAACCCCAGATGACTCATATTGCATTATAACCATTTAGAAAAATTAAGAATCATCATTTGTGAAAGAGAAAAAAAACAAGGTTTATGAAGGATTCAAGGAGAAAATGACTAATCAAGGTGATTTCTGCTCAAGCATCTAGAATTTTGAGCCAAAAGATGATATTATTTTTTTCTAAAAATACAAAAGGTGGGTTCAGCAATTAGTGTTCTTGAAGTAGAAATTAAATCGCTGCTGTGTTGTAGGCAATGATGAATGTATTCAATTTAATGCTTGTGCTGGTTGACCTAGAGTTTGATTTTTATAATGACCTTTTATATGTACTAGGTCAACATAAAGAACTTTAAATCTAGAAAGTACCAAGATTTAATTCGCTTTCTAAGAGATTATTTTATATTGATTTTGGAGTAGCTATTCTGCAGGATGGTCTACCTGAAGACTGAATTAGAAATTTTTCTACCGAGGCTATACTCATAATTTTGAACCCAAACTTTTTTGAACTAAAGCTCTACATATGAACTACTTCCAGATTTAATTAAAGTTGAAAATTCCAATCCATACCAACCTTTTATATAAAACTTTCTCTGCTTCCAACGATGGCAGACTTGCCGTAATAAAAGATAGAACATAAAAAATTATGCTATCATCTGAAAAAGAAGAGAAAAGACATTGAGAGACTACAAATTTCAGATGAGAAAGAGGAGATTTTCCATTGAGCTAATAGGCTAATTATATTATGATTATAATTTTTTAGCTTTTTCTGTTATGCGTTATAAATCTTATATAATTTTTTTTATTATTTATTTTAAAAATATGTACCCCACTTCCTCAAACACGTACCTGCGCTTTGCACGTTAGGCTCAGGCTCTAAAAATCCTTTGCACTTAAATGCATCTAATGCTTTTAACAACACTAGATTGAGTTGTTATTGAACCATAGAAAGTCTTAGTTAAGGTTGTCATGATGAAGGATTATTCTATAAAGTGGTCAAGCTAGTTGTCCAAGCTAAATGCTATTCATTGAACATAGTTTTAACTTTTAAATGTTTTTCTTTCTGAGATTTACTTAAGAGATATTTGAGCATGTTTGGAGGCTATTGGCAGCTGGTTTGCAGGAACAAGAGATTGTAAGGAGACATTCATGACACACAGCTCTTTCCTTTTCTTTTGATGATCCTTACTCTATTTGTCAAGGTGTTCATAGTTAGTCCATGTATATGCTAATACAACTTTATATATTTGTCAAGGTGTTTAGTTTGTAAATTCTCTGTGAACTTTTGAAGACTTAGTGTTCCTTCAATTGATTGAAACAAACTCCAATATTTTGATAATAGATTGTGATGATCTTCATGGAAAAAAATAAAATGGTATCAAAATTTTGTCTTCTAACTTGATTCTATTTGGTGTGTTATGAATGTATACCTACTGAATTGTTGACTTCATATGTTCTTTATCATTACAGATTGATGCCAAAGATAGGGCTTCTAGCAGCTACTTTAGATGGGCAAATGGTTGGATGGAGATTATTATTTATCCTAGTTTGGATTGGACAACATAATTTACATTATCTCCTTAAAAAAGGAGTTAACAATTCAAAATCAATAATGAACTATCAAAATTCAAGATACAAATCATTGAACATGATCTAAACAACAAAATATGTCTAAAAGCAAAATTCATATAACCTAGTAGTCTCTAACCTAGTTACTAAGTAAGTGTCAAAATGGACGGTCTTAATAGCATGATAGTATGTTTTCTATGATCTAATGATTATAATCTACTAATGTTTTAAAATGTGTAGATTATAATCCTAAAGTAGATTTTTAATTGGTATGCATATCATGTATTCTACCATACTAGTGTAATTGATACCATTCATTTTTTACACTGAATTCATGCATTGGTTAGAGTCCATCAAAATATATAAATTTTGATTTCTATGCATATTTTGTAGCATATATCATGTTCAATAGTTTGGATTCCAATCATTGGTTTTAAGATCATTAACACCCTTTTTTAAGGAGTTTATGAAAAGTGTGTATTCGAACTCTTTTAGTTTTGCCAAAGTGGAAATGATTATTTTTCTACAGTTTTGTTCCATGTAGTTTTGGATAGAATCTTTCTACAAGTTGTTTAGTTGGAATTCTTAGTATTTGGAATTGTGATTTCAATGATTGCTTATAAATTGAGAACTTAGTATCTTTGAATGCCATTTCTTTTAAATGATCTTGAGGAATTTGATAGTTTTATATTAAATATAGTAATAAAATATTTTTTAGAGGAATTATTTTCATAGTTATATGACATTCCAGCCCATTAGAGTTTTAGGGTGTGGGGTCTGTGGCACCACCTATCAATTTTAGAGTCTGAAGAAAATACATTAATTTAGTTAAACTAACTCGATGTATTAGTTTAATTCAATATACCATTTATTTATGTTAGTTTGCACTTTCGATTTATTTAATTACAATAATGAACATATATGGGACATTTTCATAGCAATTACATGCATACTCAATATAAAATACTATATCAAAAGGTCGGATTTCTTGTTTATTTGTTCAAAGCATGTATACTTGGCACTCTGAAGCAATCAAACTTAGTGAAATTTCGTGGGCCTTGCTGCCCATATTATCAGCTTTTAGAAAAATATCAAAGCAAGGTCACATACGACCCCATATTTAATGAATACCAGTACTTGGCATAGTACACCTAGGTCCAGTGCATCAACCTAGCCCTTGCCTAGCATAGGCATGATATGTAAAACATGAACTCCTATAAATAGCCAACCAACTATCATGCTTACAGTTCAGTTTTTATCGTCCACCATCATCATGTCTCAAGGTTTATTTCCTATGTAATGTTTTGTATTCCCATTTGTGCCATATCTGAAGAGTCTGCCCAAATTTTAGTTTATGAGATTTTTGTCAAAAACTAAAGAGAAGGCCATGTTGCCAAATTTAAAAACACGTAATTCCACTCTCCTAGACATATGAGAAACAAACAGGACTAAAAGTGACACTAGTAAGTCCCCCTTTTCCATCAATTACAACTCAATGTTGCATTCTCCATTTGAACCAGAGAACATCATTAAATCCTTGCTAAATTTTTCTTTTTCTTTTTCTTTTGGTGAGATCTATGTTACAATTACTCAAACAAAATTTAGTCACTTCATTTCTATCCAATTTCATATTCTTGAACCTCATCAACCAAATGATGTTTTGATAATCAAAAATCATGAGCAAAAATTGCTGATAATGCATTTGCAATTAGGTAATTAGATGGAAATCACATAGAGAAAATACAACTATCAATATAAATCTGTGTAAACAACTCATCCTGGGTTAATTAAATTAACCTGTTTGACTATTAGACTACAACATACGCTTGCAAATACATGCAAGACAAGCCACCTGGAGTTAATAGCAACTAATTAAAGCCATAAGAGCCAATGGGAAAATCTCATTCGTAAAAAGGGCATTGTGCCGCAAGAGATATGGTAGAATAAATCATGATAATCAAGGTAAGATTCTGTGAACAAATAACTAAGAGAAGGCCTAAAATTCCCCTGGTACCTTTGCCTCCCTAAAACAAGCGAGCCAATTGAGTATTTTGGGAACTGCCTCAACTAGCATTGAGTATGTGTCTCTCTCATTAGCTGCACTCAAAAAAGCAAGGCATTTCAAAGCTGCTTAAAGGTGAAGAATATACAAACAAAACTAATTATAAATTATATATATATATATATATATATTAGCACTAATCACATGCACATCAAGTGTCATGAACGTTGGACTAATCACATAAGGTCATTTTTTTTTTCAATAAACAAAAAAATAATCTGTTAAGAATACATTCTACAAAAGGCTGATAATATAGGCATACCATCCATTCTAATTTAGGCTGCTTAAGGATTCCTACCTCCACATGCATATAAACTTTCAATGTTCTTCTGAAGGACTATCCCAGCATACTCTTCCAAAAAATGCCTTGACGGCAAGTCCTTAAGAAGACCAGCCTAAAACATAGAACCAAAACTCTTCATTACACTCAAAAACATAAACTATCAACAACTTAATTGAAACAAAGAAATGTCTGTTTATATAGATGAATGGCAGATGAATCCTCAGAGTATGAAACCTGAAAGATTTGATGAAGCAAGGTACCAATTAATGCGGCAGTAGAATGCTCTGTGCTCTTTAGTCTTTCATCAAGAACAGCTCGTCTTGGACAGGTAAAACTAGAGGCAACCTATAAGGTCAGGTCATCAATGTCTATTATATTGGGGAGATTTATGAAATCTAACCTTCCATAGATGCACAAATTGTGAATTCTCTAAATAATTGAAGTATTAAAGAATGTGTAAATGCATTGGAATGAGCAAAATCACTAATTTAAATCCCAGAAGGCAATCATAAATCAGTATGATTGACAAATATTAAGGAATAATTACCCGTGTTCCAGATACTAGGATGTCCGGATGGACAATGACAAGATTTTTACTACGATTGACAACACATTTCCCTTGATCATCAAATTCTCCAATTACATTTACAGTATCACCAGGTCCAATCAGGCTATAGAACCTAGAATAAGTAATCAAAGTAAGAAGACATTTCTATCACAGCTTTGAACAAGTAGACATAATATAAATTTCTACATTGTCAATTGAAGGTGAGAAAAGAATTCTGCTAAAGAGGAACTTAAACAATATATTTTTAGATCTTGATGACAAACTTTGTTTAACCAAAACATTTTCCAAGCTACATAAATAATGAAAGGGTGGCCCACTGCATGAGCCTCCCACCACTGCAAAGAACAATGACAAAAATGCTGAGAGCCATAATTTAATTTCCACACCGCAAGCAGTGAAACTCCAGGGATATGCAATGCTTATTCAACAAGGATTATATATGAAACATTACCACTGACTACTGCCATGTCATTAGTGATGCTGAAACATTAGTAGTCGATTCACAGGGATAAGATATTCCAGGTATGCTTAGATAAAAATCATTAGTAACTCATCCACAGTTATACACCATCCAAGTATTGCCTGTTCATGTATTGCACCATTTTGCATGAAGATTGGTTACAGAATTTATCTCAGTATTATTTAGGATTTTACATAGTTTCCTAAGTATTTCACTTCACACCCTAAATTCTGAGTTTATGTCCTTTGACAATGTCGGTTTACTTTTATGCAATGCTAGTATGTATATTGGGATTTGTGCTAAACAGTTCTTTGTGCATATTCAAGAGCAAATGTAGAACATAGTTTGAATAGTTTTGGTGATGTAATGTATAAGTCAAAAAACCTGGCTGTTCCAGATCTTCCAGTCCCCTAAAAGAAAGCAGGTCAAAAACCTATATTAAAAGCAAAGTGCGACTATATCAATGTATCTTAGCATTAGCCGCATAGCTTTCAAAATAGTTGTATATTTTTCAATGAGGTGCATCTACTGCCATCATGGGACAGCACAACATGCATACCATGCAAGCCCCTAGCTAATGCAGACATAATACTAAATGCTCTCATTGTATTGCAGTCATTTTAAAAGATTCCCCAACTAAAAAATATACTAACCACTCATCACATAAATGCAAAGTCCGCTCTTGGCCACTTTGCTCATTCAACAAACGAAGAACCTATTAGGAAGAAATAGTGTCATTAGTGCAATAAAGAAATCCATGAGCACTATATTGTATCATATTAGAAATTCAAAACATGCCTTTGAAGGAGATTGACCATGTGATGAATCTGTGCTCCTGTGCTTTTCTGAGACCTACAACAGAAGACATGCTATGATAAGTTACAAAAAGATCCTGTTGGCCTTTATGGAAAGATTCTATGGAGATCAAGAAGTGAACCTCTAAAACAAGAAAAGTATCATCACGTGAAGGACCATAAGGCTTTTCCAATGAAGTGTCTTTGAGACTATTTTCAATAGGATCATGGTCAACATGCATATTCTCACAAACTGCATCACGGTTCTTGTGAAGCCTTGGATCATCAGTTATTGGTTCTTCCATAATTGCATCTTCAACTTGATCTAGAAGTTCGAGCAATGCCTGAGAGAGAAGGAGGGTCAGCTATCAATTTGCCTAGTCTTTTTTCTTTCTTCAAGATCAGATAAGATGATGAAGATTTTGAAAGCATGCTTGAGAGTGCCAGTTAAACCTTCCGGTGCTGCCTCAAACCCAACTGGTCAGAAGATTCCGTACACACAACTCCACCAATCAACTGCTGTCCAGAAATAAATTGCCGGGACCAAGATATCACCAAACAATTACATCAACCAGTGGCAAATTTTCACCGAGAACCTGTCCATAGGATGACACTTTTGAGGACGGAATTCTATTACCTCGTTGGGACCATAGGACATGGAGGGAGGAGTCCGAAAGGGGCTCTGGAAGTCTGCCAAGATGTCGTTCTTCGGGTCACCATTAATCTCACGGCTATTGCAAACCTCTGGCTCTTGAATAGAAGCCCCTCTTGAGATCGTCAAAGACTTGTCGGGTGCCATTGTGGTTGGGGAAGAAAGCCACTTTTCAAATTTTCCAACCGAACAAGAAGCATCCTGCGTCACAGAGGACCATCAACAAGCTAAATCCTCAAGAAGATAGCTTTTTTGAACCAAAGGCAAGCAGAACCTCAGATGACCGACCTGCTTTTGAGAGCACGGGTGAAAGGTGGAACCATTTGGCCTCGTTGTTTCGGAGAAGATTCTCGTCATCCCTGGCAACTGCTTCGCAGTGAGGGACTGTAGCCGCACATTCACGGGAGAGATCTTCCAAGTAACCTCATCTCCCCCATCATCTTGGCTCTGCTTGATCAGCTGGATCAAGAATCGAGAAATAAAAATAGTGGAAAAGAAATCAACAAAAAGAGGAGAAAGCGAATGGGATCACGGTACAGGAATGCAAGAAGAGCCCACCATTCCAGGGGAGAACTTGAAGCGCTTGAGAGGGCCCGATTTGGCGATCTTCGGGGTGATCTGGGACGAGTTCTCCTCCCCGCTGGAGGCGGCAGCCGCCAGCGGCCGATCGGTAGGGGGAGGCGAGCTCTGGGGAGGACTACGATTAGGGTTAGAATTGGAGAGTAGGTTAGGGCATGGAACGATCGATGGAGTGGAGGTGGAGGAGGAGGAGGCGGCGGCGGCGGCGGCGGCCTGGGAGTGGCGCTCGAAGAAGTGCTGAATGCCGAACTTGGAAGGCTGGGAGGGCTGGTTGTTCTGGTTGGGCTTTCTCGTGGAGGAGGAGGAAGAGGCCCTCTTCCTCGGAGCCATGGGAGGTGGGATTCGCGGTTAGGGTTTTGGGATTCTTGGAAGAGGAAAAATGTAGGTGAGGATGGAATGAAATCTTGGGAGAGGGAGGGGAAATGAAAAGGGCATTTTCCCGCGCAGACGGATGCACGTGCGATTTTAGGCCGGGCTGGCGTCGGCGCTGGGCGGGCCGATAAATAAATATAAAACGCGCTTCATGTCATGTTTACGACAGCGGCTGTGGTGACGGTAAATCATCATGCCGCTGTTAAGCATTTGCACTGTTTTTTCTCATAAAATTTTCCTTATTTTCAATATTTGAAATCGATGCCACGATCAGCTTCGAGGACTCGGTTGCTCCGATTAGTGGAGGTCTCGGTTTATCGGTGAGAGATCACGCCGACCATGTGGTTTCCAAGCATGTTCTACCATGCAATGACTTGATTTACTTCGCTATGCATCATTAAGAACAGTATTTTTTTTTTTTTTTTTCTTGCATTACTGTGGCACGACCGTCAAATGAGTGGCCTCGGCAATTACCAAGCACGGTGCATGGATGGCATATGGTATGTCATCAAATATTTGATGATCATAAAATTCATAAAAGTTTAAAAATAAATTATTTTTTTTAATAGGAATGCTAATGAAAAAATGTAATTAAAAAATATTTTTGAAAGGATGTAGTGACGAAAATGCATAATTTGATTAATGAATGTCTTTTAAAAAAAGGTATGGTAAAAAAAAAAAAAAATGATGTAAGGATTATTTCGATCGTAGAAAGCTATAATTAAAAAATATATTTCTAACTCTTAAATTAAAAGGGTGTGAGAATAAGGATTGTACATAAATTTTTTAATTAAAATAATTAATAAAAGGCCATGCGAATGTAAGTATAACATATGATGCACTTTAAGCCAACTAAATTTTTTTATCACAACGCCTTCTAAACTTTTATTCTTCTTTTTATAAATTCCTTTCTATAATAAAAATTTATCAAATATGTATAAGATATCTAATCTAATGATGATGAATCTTAGTCATTACGATTGGACAGCTAACATATATTTCAAAAGAAAGAAATTAACTAAAAGTAAAAGGAGTTGTATATAACACGATTTGGCTCCTTATTTCTTATGTCCTGTATATGCCAACTCGTGCTCTTGTATCTTTATTATATAGCAATTAGCCTATGCTTATCTTATTTATATATATATATATTAAAAATTATACATCATCTATTTTGTAAGATGTTTATACAATGACTTCGTTTTCCTATGTTTTCATCTTTTTTTTTTTTCCAATTATAACTTTTATTATAATACTCATTATTTTGATATTAATCTTTTTTCTATATTGCATGGGACTTGAACAAGATTAAAAAAATAATTACCAGTATAGCGATTGCAATTTTAACATTGAATCATTTTAAGTTGGATGAGGTGGGCCACTAATGGTCGTTCACTAGCATTTTCTATGAGTTTTGATTATAAACAAGGTTCTAAATGAGTTAAATTCAATTTCGGCGTGATTGAGCCAACTTAACTTGAGTTATATTTTAGGTCTTGGTTTCAAATCTGGTACCAACACATTGATTGATTTAGTTGAACAGGTATATGAAAAAGAATTTCAAATTTAACAAGTTATTGGAGCCAAGCAAGGGACAAGCACGACTCCAGCTCCACCAAATTATTTGGGCCAATTTGGGATTGGTCAGAGATAGCTTTGCAAGTTAGATCAAGCATCAACAATCCTATTGGAGCCGGGAATTTTAAAGGCAAAAATTAAATTCAAAATTAGTGAAATTTTCTGAAGAATGCTAGAGGGATATCAACTCAAAACTGAATTCTGATTCAAATGAAACCCTTTCTTGCATCTTATTTCTAGATACTACTTACTTCACAAAAATATACATGAGTCACGTACAACCCACAAGGAACATAGAAAAACCACCCTTTTTTATGAATTGAAAATTTAGCTAATGAAAAATCATTTCAAAATGTCTCGAACCACAAATCAAAAAGGAAAAGAAAAAACCTTGCAGCTTATTTGCAGAGACATATGATACCACTGACTTCATAGAAAAATAGATGCCTATCTAAACATGAGTCACTTGAAAAACGATGATTTCTAAACCTCTTTCTCATGAACCACCAAATGAAATCAAAATCATTTTATCAAAAATCCATTTTAAAATAACTCATCTCTCACACACACTTTCCCAATCATTTGGACATTATCTTCTCATTTTTTTTGAGGCATGATGTTGAAATGAATCAACTTGCATAACACCAAAGTTGTTTAAACCCACTCATGTTAGCTGCTTGATTGTACAAGGGAACAAATGCTCTTAGCTTTTGCCTAATTAAACATCAATTACACCATCACGGCAAAATGATACCCTGACTTTAGGTCATTAGGTGAAGAGAAAAGATCATTTCATGCAAAAGTTGCAATCAGGCCCTCAAAGCCACTAACAATCTGAACTTTCAGAGCATCAATATCAACAGATCATTAACTGATATCTCATATCTGGATTTATCCCATTTTAATGCATGCAAATATTTCAATATAATGACAATCCGTCAAAGTGGAACCATGGAAGCATTCACCGAGCATGACATTCAGAAAAATCAGTATTAATGTTCATATAGCCCGTGCGCTCTGGATTATTTATATGATACATAATCCATTAGTAGATAAAAAGGGATAAAAAGCTGGCTGCTATCATTCCAGAGATGCGTCAAGGTAGAACATACACGATATCTTCAATCTCATTTTGTTACATCCAGAGTGCCATCTATGAAAATAGGGATTTACATATCTTATTTTTGCCTTGTTCATGACTAGAAGATATATCAATGCTGCTGCTAAGTTTTGTCTTGCTTGTCGCTCCTTTGAATTTCATCTTTGAACTAAGTGAACCATCAACTGCAGCAGACAGTGTTCATCAATGGTCTTTGCTTATTTGACAAAATATTATAAAGCTTGATGTGGAAAAGAAAGTTTAAACAAGATGAAAGCATTTATGAGAAGTTTCCAGCAACTGACAACATGGGATTTTGGGTGACATTGAGATGACTGAGTAGCTGCATGCTCAAAGTTGGCTAAATTTTTGTACATGGACCAGCATGCGTAAACCAACCGCAAGCAAGATATAGCCCGACCATTGATGATATGATGAAATACCTTTTGTTTGAGGATGAGATGTAGTGAGAAAAAATAACAGTACAAGGATTCAATACGTTCAACACAAATATGTGGGATATGGTTGATATAGGGCGCTCTATGTACCAACAAGATACCTCAGATGCAAGTTAGGCTCTCAATCCTTGAAGGTCCGACTTCAACGAAGGAGAGAACTATCAGACCTCCCTGGGTTTATGAAATGGCATTGCCATTCATCCACTTCAATAAGATTCTCCTGATTTAAAAGTTTCATGACTTTTTTTGTGCCGAACTGACATTTTTTTTTGGGAAAAAAAACTCTGGCACTACATTAACCCAATTGAGCTTCAAGAGTATTGTCTAATGGGAGGGTTCAAGTCGAAACTTGAGTAGAATTTTTTTTTGGCATATTTAAATGTTGCACTTGTTTTACTATGTACTTGTTCTTTCACTATTTATTTTTAGCCATTAGGGTGGTCTCTTTGATTATCCTTCAAATTTGGTTTGTGGATTTTGCTTATAGATTAGGCTTTGTTTGATTGCAGTTATCAGTAATTTAAAGATTTCTTGCAGTAGGGAAGGAAGAGTTTTGGTTAACTTACACGGAGGAATCTCAAGACAAAAACCCAGGAGGAAAAGTTAATAAAAGAGATTCAGTTTGATGAGAACTATTTGCCGCAAGGCTTTGTGAATTATATAAAAAGAAAAGCTTAGAGAATTAAATTATGCATGTGCATATCAAAAAAAAATCCAATTTTATCAAGTACTATAATAATCTTGAATAAGAATAAGCAAAATATTTAAAGAAAATTCAATCAAAATAAAATGGAGAGAAGAGCAGTCAGACCTTATAGTACTGGACTGTCTAACCAGTACACATGATCAAAGTCAGGCTTCATATCTCTGTTTTTCCTGGTATGATTCTCTTTTTGTTTGGTAGAAGCTGGTATGATTCTTTTTATAACCAAAAAATGAGTGTGATTTTTCTTCTCCTCTTCTCTTTTCTTTTTGACTTATGAGTAGTATCACAATTCTTGCAATTACCAGAAAGAGGCTATAAATGATCTCTAATGGTGGTTTCTACTGACTTCTAATAGAATTTATTTCCTCTAAAAGTATAAAAATCAATACTGCAAATGCAACACTTTTTTTAATGCAAGAATATGTCCATAATTCAAGCTATCAAAAGAACTTTGCCAATGACTATAAAGAGAGAGGGAGAAATATCATAACAAAAGTATAATGTACCTTGCCATTCCAACACTGTTTTTGACTCTCCCTTGATCAACTTAGGATACTGATCTATACGAGAATCTTCTACAATTAATTCTTCAACCTACGATCAAGAGAATTAGATGACAGCCCACAAAGAAACCCTAAGCTAACAGCTTGAAAGCACATAAAGATAGCAACATTTCACAATTCACCAATATAAAAGACTGAAGTTTGTTTGCTGTACAATAACCAGGTATATTAAACAAGAAAATCAAAATTTTGAGCCTCTTATACAATTACTTGAATATGTAGCACAATATGGGTTGAGTTATAACTGAAATCTTTACTTGAAAATGGTTAAAACAAGCAGTGGGCACCTTTCTTTAATATTTATGAACAAATTTATGATCTCACTAAAGAAATCCCCTGTTATGCAACAAGCAAGAGTTGATTCGTTGGACAGCAACTGGCTTGTCATGAATATGAAAGTTTTTTGACAGAATGACTAGAGATCAATCTGCATCAATGGCAAACAAAAATTCTTGCCAACTAGCATATTTTGCAGGCTAAAAATAACACATTTTAGAAGGGGTGATGCATATCACATCATGATAAATATTAAATAGCATTTTCTCTTAGAAATTCAAAATATATAACAAAAGAAATCAAGATATAAAGTATGCTATTCACTATTATATTGGGGTTATCACTTAACAAGCCAAGGAAATATAATTTTACCATTTTGTATTCTAACCACGCAGTCTCATGAATAATTACTAGATTTGTATATTGAAGATCATGGACCAACTTAAACAATCGGTTTTCCTTATCATATTGTATTGTTAAATGATACATCTGTTCATCAATAAAGAATTATGTAGTATGAAGGCAGCTACTTCTAAGATAAGTTATAGTGGAATTTGAAGATACTTATCTAGACGAATCACAACATAATGATCTTATGATAAGCTTGATTTATTATCCACAACATTGGCCATAATATAATACCATGATGTGTACCATCAGAACTGATCGACTCAATAGTTTTAATAAGTGCAGACGTGATTTGTGTCAATCTTTCTAGCAAGCACAAGTCAAATTTCAGCAACTTGTCCAAGGTTAAAGCCTTATAAGCTGAAAAATAGAATGGAACATAAAAAGCATAAAATACTGGTATTCATTTCTAAATTCCTCAATTATCATAAGCTAAATTGAACAGAGAAAAGCAACATTTATCATGCCAACATAAAGTCTTTGAACTTGAAAATTCACTAGACATGAATACCTTCTTCCATAACATAGTGTCCCTTCTTTCCTTTGGTAGAAGCAAATGATCCCGCAACCAAGAAGCAACCACCCAAGGTTCACCCTCATTCTGTAAGGTCTTAGCTCTCATGGCATTGTCTTCAAGAATTTCGCATACCTATGACCCAATCAGCCAGTAATCAGTGCACACAATGACAAGCTGCATGTAATCTCCTGATGAAATGAACAGGCCAATAATTGTGCAATTGGCTTCCAGGATGAAAATGAGTTATTGAAGGTATAGATAAAAGCATATATACATTACTAATTTCTATTTGCACATGTATTACATTGTACAGATTCTCACAATTAAAAGAGACCATACAGTTCCTGTAATACTCTATGTTAGTGCTCATACATACAACAATCTATCAAAGGAAGAGAGGATCATTGTCACTCTGCATCTGGACTGATTTACTTCAAAATCAAATGGATGCCACACATGATTCCCACAGCACTGGCATAGAAAAACCATGATAAGAATAAAAGCTCAATTCCTCTCATGATTTCCATGCGATCCAAAAGACACAAAAGAAAGGCTGAACCCCAGCAGGATTTCTGAATAAAACTCTCTTGCTTCTGCAATCAGGGCATGTTGGTGAGAATCATATCTTGATCTATAAGGTCACTATCAAAGGAGATACAGTCACTCGTCATTCTATACTTAGGGATTGTCTGCTTTTAAGTGAAGGCATGTTTCTGAGCATCATCTCTTATTCTTTAAATCACTGGCAACAGCTTAACTTTTCATAAATCAAGAAGAAGGTTATTCAGATTCTGCATCTAGGGCATGTGCAACATAAGGGCTAGCATGCGAAACCCTTGCAAAAGATACTAGGTCAACAAAGCAGGTAGCATGACCTAAGGAGAAACATAGCAGAGAATGATGTGACAACGATGCCTGAATGGTAGGAATATTATCAATAAGGTGACAGTTCGACCTTCAAAACATGGTGAAATCAAGCATGGGATGGATAATCCATCAAAGAAAAAGAAAAAGCTAGAAATCAATAAACTAGAGTCTCATGAGAGGAAATTTTAGATAATGAAAAAAAAATCTCCAATAGCCTGGAAGACTGCTTGTAGTAAGTGTAAGACATTTTGTCAGTCATTTAAATCTTCTAGATATGTGAGAGTTGATACTTCATGACAATTCAAAATAAGGTACATGTATAGCAGAAAAAAACACCTCACCTGCCAATAAGAAAGTTTGCAAGTCAAGTTGTTTGTATACTCATTCATACTTCTTTGATTCTGGTGCCTCAATAGAGGTGTAAATTCAAGTGCCTAAAGGGACAACCTAATTGTCTAGAAAGGAGGTGCAAGCCTGGCAAAAGAGTTGAGCGAGCTTTGATCTTTGAGGAAACTAAAATTCATGACAAGTGAATTCAACTGCTCCATTAAACTTGAATGACCTGAAAAAACTCGTAGGTTTTGTTATTCATCGATCTAAATTATCTTATTCAAGATGCAGATATCATTTTCTTTCTTTTTTTTTTGAGGGGGGGTGGGGGCGAGGGAAGGCATGAGATAAACAATGGTAAACATTAGCAAGAGAATTTTATCATGACAGACACATGCTGGCATACCTAGGGTTATAATGAGCTAAAGTCAGGCAGGAAATCCATAAAAAACATGCCATGGAAGAAACTCCATATCCGCAGTTCGAGACCAATAACAAATATTTCTGTAGTGATCCATGTATACCTGCTCATAAAGTTGTTCAGCCCTGCTTGAGATATATATTTTTCGACGTGCGCTCCACAAGAACCTTGTTAATCCTAAAAGCTGTAAGTTCTACCACAACATCAGCTCAGTTCAATACAAACATCTGCATAAGAATACTAGTTTACGATAACCTACGAAACCAGAAATTGCCACCACAAGTAAGATGTGACTGTGGATCCACTGACGAATGCAACAAAAGATAGGCTTATGGAGTTCTGCTAACAAGTCTGGACATTTAAACTCTCTGCCTCTGCAAACAAACAAACGTAAAGTTGATTAAGCAAATCATTCATTTTGTAAGATAACCATTGCCAACCTTGAAAAATATAAAAAGAAAGAGATACCCATTAAAAACTGTCCTTGTCTCCAAAAAGCTTTCTGCAGTTTCCACAGATTTATGCTTTGCAAAAGTAAAAGTGTCATCATTCAAGCCAATACTTTCCCTCAATTTGTGTTCATCGAGTATCTTTATTATATCAGCCTCATCAAACTGAATATCCCAATCAAACAGGAAGATTATAGCATATATCTAACCACAACTTTTTGTTCAAATTGCAAATGAAGATAATTTTAATACCAGAAACTTCTATACACAAGTTGCATGAAAACCACGAAGTTGGTCATGATAACAGACCCAGATTTTCCCAGTTTCATCGCACAAAACCCGTGCATATGCATCGCAAACATGCTGTTCTAGTAACTCTGACTGCATTTGCAAAATAAAATTATCACAAGACACAGAAAAGATGCAAATAAAATTTCCTAAAATCTCAAATCAATGTTCCACTATGTTCCAAAGGAACAAAAAGCACAGAGGACTTACAAGTTTCTTAGCCATTTTATTTATTACTCCATCTTCTATACATTTTCTTCCATGCTTTTTATATCCATGATAACATTCCAACTTGCCATCAGAGCACTGCCCATTTTCTGGACATGGTTCGCAAAAATCTGTAATTATACCACATGTTAAAAACTCAAAATGATTAAGCTGTAAATATTGCAAGTACAGGAATGTACAACTAACACTACTGACAAAGATTTGACACTAGTGATAACTGGACAGATGCTAATGATGCAGCTCTTAGTGGAAGAATTACTCCAGATATGATTCTTCAGAAACATATACCAGAAAATCATGAAGATGAGGAACCAACAATAAGTTATTAGTATTAGATGACAGTCCTGTTTCTTCAAAACAAATAGAATATGCTAATAGATGCGAAATAACAGAAGAATCGAGGAAGGATTTTTCTTAATCTGCATCTTGTTTTGTCTCCTTTCTTCTTCACCTTCTCTTCACTCTTGAGTTAGACATGCTTCTCTATTATTTCTTTCGATGGGCAATGTCAATCAAAGTTTTCTTATTTTTGTTGACTCAATAATAATAACTATAAACACTCATCTCTTGAGTAGTCAATAAATCACTGAGGGGAAAAAGGAACAGCATCTGAAACAATAAAAAACCTAAAAAAATAGAATGATCTTTTCACAGATAAATAGATAATTTGTAGAGTATTGAATAAAGAAGATTACCACTTTGCATGGTTGTGAGTTTCATGAAATCAAATGGTGCTAATTGAATCAGGTGTCACTAAGACAAGGAGAGAGTTGATCTCATAACATCAGATCTTCCAGTACATAGGTCATTGCTTTAATCACAAACAACGCAAAGCATCCAAATTGTTAGTTAATAGTTTCCACTTCTATTTATGATTATTAATCATATTATTGAGCAAACCAAATATATTGACGGTGATCACAACAGAAAACAGAATATTAGAAGAAAGAAAGAAAAAACTTTAATTGATTGTAATGTCAAATTGTGGAGAAGGACTAAGATTAGATAAAAATTACCACTAACTAAGCTGTCTAAAATAAAAGATGCTCACAGATTTTCCTGATAAGAAGGTATTCTTAGCATATTCTTCCATATAAAGAATCTAAATGATTATGTATAAGCTTCAGCTAATTTGGAAGCCATCAGGATATTAAGGATAAGAACAAAGAATCCATTTCATATCTCACACCTTTCAATGGCCATGATAAAGGATTTCCTTGTCTGAAAAAATGTTGTCTATGTGTGTGTTTCTCTCCCACAAAATAAGTCCAAAACCAAATGAGAAAACTGGTTATGTGATTTTAATCATCACTGATTGACCTTATTTTTGTTAAAAAATAAAGGAAAAAGAAAAACATTGAGCCTGCTTTTCAATGAATCCTTTGACTTGCAACTACAACTTGTGCATTCTCGCAGCATATAAAGACTCCAATTTCACAAGCTTCAGAGAAGAAAAGCATTCAAAATGGAAGCAGAAAGCAAGGTAGGAGTATAAACTTCACATGAATTGATCCAACAAGATTAAGTGCTCCACTACAAATTGCAATCTATAGACTTTCTTAAAATTTCATTTTGAATGCTATGATAACAATGATCTAAGAATGCTCTAGTCATGTCAAAAAGTACCTACTTACCCATCATAGCCAAGTCATGCACAAGCCAGCAGTGTTTGCCAAAGTGTCTCTACAGTGATAGGTAAATGGGTTCATGCACGTGCCATCAAACACAAGACTATACTAGTGGAAGCTCCCTATCTGTAGTTTGTGTAAGTTTACACCTTAAAAATTCATAATTCAATGTTTTCTTAGAAAAGATTTGCATGAACTAATACGCATGCCATTAATTAATGAGTTATCGTTGGTCTCTACTAAGGAAAGCAAGTTCAAAAATTTACATAAACAGACCAGGTGGAAATCATTAGAATGCATTCAATAAATTCATGCAGTTCAAATGAATGGAAATCAATTTAATGTGTTTTTTTTTTTCTGATAGCAGGAATTTCCAAAAAGACTAGTGGGAACTGGTTCGTGCAGATAAAAGAATTAAGAAGGGTATTATGAAAGTTTCTTCCATGTGTTTGTATAGGAAGTTTCCCTTAATTTCCTACATGCTTTCCAACATTTAGTCTCGCTTGTATCCAATTTGTATTTTCTTGACTTTGATTTCAACATGTTATCCAGGAATGTTATCAAAGGAAAAAAAAAAAAAGTACAGGAATGGAAATATGGAAAAGTTTCAAATTCTTAAATAAGTTTGAAAGATTAGCTCGAGGAGTTACTTGATAAACCCTACATCAACTCCATCATAGAGAGAGCAAAGGAAAACTATCTAAAATCAAAATAACATTGCTCGAATTTTATCAGTGCTAAACAGTTCAAACCCCATCTTATCTTATTCTTAAAAAAAATAAAAAAATAAAAAAAAAAGCAAACTTGCATGTCACACTAACATGGTGACGCCATTGAACTAATTAAGGCGACCCCACAAATGTAGTCTGTAGGGAAAAGAATTTACCATGAAATTCAAGCTTCTATTATTGGAAGAAAAGATTTTACCATCTGATTCTATAATTTCACTGATCCATTAGTTAACTATGAGAGCAAAGCTCAAAAGTAGGGGAAACGATGATACATTGAGAATAATCACAAGACATGCTCTACTGACTAGTATTTCGTGAGATCTTTATCGCCAAAAAACTTGACCGAGTAAATGTTCTATGAGAAATGGAAATTACAGCATAAAGTTGAGCTAATTTCATGATAACAGCACGCATCACATTCAGAACAAGAGAGAGGGTGGGGGTGTCACCGGAGGCCGGATCTTGAAATCCTCTGCCACTGTCGCAGAAGGGTTTGGGCTGGCGATTGAGGAAGGCCACGATGTAGCTGCAGGCGGCGGCCACGGAGGCAGCGATGGCGATCACGGCGACGAGCTTCAGAAGCTCCTCCTTGGAAGGAAAGACAGAGGGAGGGGGCTCCCTCAAGAGCCGGAACGGCGGAGAGAGGTCTCGAGACCTGGGCTTTGGGCGCTTCCTCGAGGCGGAAGACATGGCCGGTGCTGGAGTCTGGTCGGTCGGTCGGTCGCCGTCTCGCTCGCTTGGCAGCAAGGGTTCTCAAGAATGTCCGCTACTCAGGCGCTCGACCGAAACCCGAACGGTTTCGCTTTCGCAGTTCTCCCAAAAAAAACAAAAATTTAAAAAAGATAACTGCCGTTACGCTGCTGCAAAGATCGTCATAACGGTGTTGTAACGTATTTCGTGCGGCGGTCCAACCAAACCAAGTTATCAGGCGTGTTCTTGGTTCGAATCCGATCAACCTTGATTTCGATTGGACTTGCTCTTGGCATTCCTTTCTCTGTATAAATATTATTGTCAATTAATTTATAATTTTATTTGCAGTTTTTAATTGAATTATTATATATTTTTATTTAAATATACTAATTTATAAAATTTGCTTAATAAACAGATTTTTGACGACAGTGAAATTGGGTAAGGTTTGGGGTTCATGACCATTGAAATTTTTGGAGATCCCATAATAGGCTTTCTAATATAAAGATATTTGAGTGTCTCAAAAAATAATTCTAAGTTCCATCACTAATCGTATGAGTTGAAATATATATATATATATATATTGAAATGGATTAGGCGCCGAGATACCAACGCTGGGACTTTGGGAGTGAAAAATGATGGTGGAGAAAGGATCTGAAAAATAGTTAAATTTTTTTTCTTAATTTTTTCATTCTTTGCCGGTCACGTAAGTGATATTTTAGTAATTTTTGCAATCCCGTCACATTAACTAGGATGGCCGATCAACACATAAGCAATGTCCGCTAAAAATATATTTAATTAAATAAATTTTATAAATGAATATAGTGTAATGAAAAATTATAAAAAATTTAACTGAAAAGTTAAATTAAGTTCGGTATTCTTGTGTAATTATCCTATTTATTTACATCAAAGCAAGCCAATGGATTTGCCGACTTCATAAGGACCTATGATTCAACAGCTCCGGATCGACGCCCGGTTCTATACCGCGCGACCGAACGGGCCCAATATTTGGCTCCTTCCACACGTGTGACGGCTAGGGTTTCAGTCTCTAGGTGAAAAGGAGGGGAAGCTAGGGTTATACTGCCGGTCTCCTCCCAATATTCCGACCCTTTTTTTCTGCTCTTATTGGAGTTTGCTAGTCTCGAGCAGTGCTCGGATATTTACGAAGAAGATGGCGGAGGTGGTTTCCATGGCCGATATAGAAGCAACTGCTCAGCGTCTTGGGATCGATCTATCTGCAGTTGATTTGGATTCCATCCAACTCCCCCCGGGAGAAGATTTCGGCATCAAAAGGTAATCGTGGCTCTGATTTGATAAAACTCTCGCCCAAAATTTAACCCTAGCTTATTTTCTTTATATTTATACGCCGTTTCGTCGGGAGAACTACTAAAAGTTGCCTTCTCTGTTGTTTACTGGGATATGTTGAAAGATATTTTTTGTTAGAAATCAATTTTTGCAGCGATGATACTGAGGATCTCTATCCCTGTTCAGCCAAACCCTAATCCTAACTCTAACCCTAGTCCGCTGTTCTTTGTATTTCTTTCCACCAATTTTATTCACAGAATTAGTGGAAGCTGAATTTTGTTTTGTTTTTGTTTGCTTCATGGTTATTTTGGTTACAAATTGAATTTTGCAGTGATGATGATGAGGATCTCTACCAGGAGGATCCTTTGGAATTTGAGGTTGGGTTTGCGAACATCATTGTGGTGGATAATCTGCCGGTGGTCCCTCCAGAGAAATTTGATAAGCTTGAGGGTGTTATCCGGAAGATATACAGTCAGATTGGCGTTATAAGAGAAGGAGGACTCTGGATGCCAGTGAATAAAGAAACCCAAAAAACTCTGGGATATTGCTTCATCGAGTACACTACCCCTCAGGTAATGTACCCCTAACTCTGCAATTGGTTTGTTATGTTTTTCTTTGATTTTTTTTCCATCATATACACTTGATACTCCTTTTATGTTGCTATTGCCATTGATTGTGAAGTGCAAGGGACTAGGACATCACAATCCATTCAATTTCTGTCAATAATAGAGAAGAATTTTGTTAATTTAACTTGTTAAATTGTTTATGAGCCCTTTTCATGATTATGCCTTAACATTTTCCTTTTCCCCCCTCTATTGTGCCATGATAACAGGAAGCAGAACTTGCGAGGGAAAAGACAAATGGTTACAAGTTAGATAAATCACATATATTTGCAGTTAATTTGTTCGATGACTTCGAAAAGTATATGAAGATTCCAGATGAATGGACCCCTGCTGAAATTAAGCCATACACTCCTGGGGTAAACCTTCTTTAGTGTTGTTTTGTTATTTTGAGATTATTTTTAGGGCTGGATGGTGGTATCTCTGTTTCAATTTGTAAACTAATAATATTCAGGTTTGTGACTTGATGCAGAATATGAAAATAATTGTATATTTTAGGAAGACGTGAAATGAAGCTTGGCTTGATTTATGTTGTTTTTCTATTGCCTGTTGCTCTGTAGGGATTATCTCCATCCTCCCCTTTGCTTTACTTTTTTAGGGTGATATTGAACTAGTATTTGCATAAAGGGGCCATGAAATTCATAGTTTGTAATTCAAAAAATTGGTATGTTTTTCGGACATGATGCAAATTCTTTTGGCAAGACATGCTGATATAAAAGAACGGATGGAAATAATTGTATTTTTAAGGTGGACATGCTGATCTTGAGCCTGATTTATGTTGATTTTTATCGTCTATTGCTACATAGGGGTTATTTGCATCCTTATGCATTCTTTATTTTTGTAGGGTGATATTTAGCTAGTGTTGCATAAATTGAAGCCAATGAAGTTCATATCTTTTAATTCATTCAACAAAACAATTGTATGTGGTCTGACATAATGCAAATTCTTGTGGCAAGACATGCTTATGTAAAAAAGGAAAGAAGCTATAATGATGATATTTAAGTAACAGAGTAGTATATTATAAGATTTACTAATGCTTTTTGTCCTTGTTAGCAATGGTACAACTGAACTTGATCGTGGTGAGAAATAGGCAAATTTATTTAGAGCATTTCCTAACCTTCTATTACAGTAGTATTTTGTCTAACTTTGCCGAGCTAGCTTGGTCTCCCTCATAGCAATGGAATTTGCCAAAAAATGAGCATGTTTTGCACATTTAATGGAGATAGGACTGGTTAAGAACGAGTGCTAGCTACCTGAATCATGAACTGGTGTGGAAACGAATTAGGATGTGGGAGTGGGAAGATGAAATTCTTGGGAAGCATTCTATTTTTCCAACACTAAAATTTTAAAGTGTATATAATTGGATCAAGAAAATCACAAAACAGTTAGCAGTACATTTACCATTGAACTCATAATAATTTGAAAGAAGTGGAAGATAGATCTGATTCATGGGATTGAGTCAGCTTGAAGCTTGAGTTCCCAGGCCTCAATGCAAGAGATAGGCTTAACTTGTTGGAATCAGCATTTTGGGACAGGCTAGTCAAGCTGATTATGGGCTGCCTTGGCATGGCCAAAGCCTGGAAGACCATGCATATTATTGTATATTATGTTTATCTGTTTATGCATGGTACATGGTGTACCAAGGGAAGAACCTATGACAATTTCTCTCTGCCTTTTCTCCTCCTTCCCAACAATTCCTATCTGCCTTCTCTCCTCTTTTCTTCCCTCTCCTTTTTTTCCATCCCTTTCATTTGCTCCCTCTTCTTTGATTTTGATGATGGAATTCTTCATGTCAACTGAATCCAGCCAGATGACTTTGGGCTTGTTTGGCATGACTTAGAAAAGTACTCTTGCAACTTTTAGAGAAAAAAAGTGCTTCCTAGAGAAGTAAGTGTTTGATAATGATATCTGAAAAGTGCTTCTACAAGAAGAAAAAGTCAAAATAAGTGGTTTTAAGAAATCTATAAAACCTAGCTTTTGGCTTCCCCTTTTATGAGAAGTACTTTGTAAAAAATAGAAGCAACACCAAACTTGCCGGGCTTAGGTTCTGTTAAAATTGGCGCATCTTCTACCACCTGCCACTGGTCCATTCCCTTTTTTTCTACACTATTTGATATGCTAGGGTTTTAACTAATAAATGATTATATAACAAACTTTTTCAATGCTAAAATGGGCCTATCCATGCATTGCAATTTCTTTGTCAACAAATCACAAGTAGCATATTGCAATTAATTGTTCTCCTCACCCTGCCAATAAGGTTCTCCATGGGACATTTGCCTTGCCTTTTTGCCTGATGTTGATTTTCATTTATTCTTTTGTTTCTTTGATTCTTAATTCTATTCAGATGTGGCCTGGCTGATTCTGTACAATTAAATGACAATAAAGCTTTTAAATTTTTTATCATATTCTTGTACATTTTATTATGAACGGACATTGTGTTGATAAGAAATTAAAAAGAACCAGATTTCTTTTCCAGTAATTCTTTTAATCAAATGGCCATGATGCATTCCTAGAAAGTACTACAGTGCCAGGAAAAAATCTAGTAAAGAAATCATAATACTTTTTAAGGATGAATCTTATGAATTCTTTATGAAGATGGATGAAATCCAGTCTTTGGACATGTGTTATTTATCCATGAATGTAGTTGGTTTCTGATCAAATACCCCATGGCATGTGCTGAACTTAGCATTGTGCATTCGGGTCCCTGTTCGATGCATTGTGTGTCTCTGTTTTTTTCTTTTTCTTGGTTGGGGTGTGGGGGGGGGGTGTTTCTCAACCTGGTTGTTCATAAAGTTGATTAGGTGGATCCAGCATATAATTTTTATAGCAAAAAGTTCATCATTGTTTCAAAATTAAAAAAAAAAAAAAAGAAAGAAACACAAAAGATGAAATTCATGCTTTCAGTCTCTGAAATATGATAGGAATGAGGAAGAAGTGGTTATCATTCCTAGTTGTGTTAATCAGCGATAATTTCCATTCTGGAAGTCGTACTTGCCAATTTGATTTGTACGGACTGCAATTTTAGACCTATTGCCAAGTTTGGTTCGATAATTGATAGTCAAGATAACTTTTCCCTGTCCATAAAGTTTAATTATCTTGAGTTGGTGGGTGAGCTGTGCACCCTATTGCGACAAATAATAAGTGCACCTTTGGCCTTGTACCCATTCACTAGTAAGTTATCAATTATGGCCACTATCTTGGTAACTTGGTTATCAAATAACAAGCTAGGTGCATGTTGATGCATTCTCATTTCAAATTTCTTGCTGAAGATATGATGATGGTGTTTCTAAACTTGCATCTTCTATGTTACAGGAAAATTTACAGCAGTGGCTAACTGATGAGAAAGCTAGGGATCAGTTTGTTATTCGTGCTGGCACATTTACTGAGGTTTTCTGGAATGACCCCAGGCAATTGATGCCTGACCTTGTTTATCATCGCCAGGTAAGCATTTGTTGCACACCTAAATTTTCTGTATTGCATAATGCTTCCAACAACAAGGAACTTATTTTAAAAATGTTGGTGGACATTTGATAGTAGTGATAACAAGAATCTTTTTGATTCAATTATCAGGGATCCAAGAGGATTTTATCACTTGGAAACTTAGTGCTTCTGATTTCTGTCATAATCACGTGCTGTTAGCTGCTGTTGTTTCTTCTTCTTGAAATAATTTCATCTTATGCATACTTTATCAAGAAAATTCTTCTTCTTCTTCTTCTTCTTCTTTCATGTTATGCATTTTTTATCAAGGAAAACTGTCATTGTATAATAATGTCATACATCCATTGGAAACTAATAAATTTGTTTGCCTGCTATCAGATTAGTTTTTTATCTTATTTTGGTTTACTGTTTACTTCTTTGATCATCATGAGGCAGTTAAGGTTAAGTTCCCATCTTCTCTATTTGGCAGTACTGGACAGAGAGTTTTGTGCAATGGTCTCCTATTGGGACATACTTGGCAACAGTTCACCGGCAGGGTGCTGCTGTCTGGGGGGGTGCTACCACATTTAACCGTTTAATGCGTTTTGCGCATCCACAGGTTGTTCACTTCTGATAGTTTACTTGATTAATATTATTTATTGATTATTTGCTTATGTTGTGGCTGATATCCATATTTAACAGGTCAAACTGATTGATTTCTCTCCTGGGGAGAAATACTTGGTCACATACAGTAGCCATGAACCCAGCAATCCTCGTGACACACATGTGAGTATTTATGCCAGTTTGCTCCATATTCTTCTATTCCCCATTCCCTCTCTCCCACTCTTGGTTGCCTCTGATGTCCCCATGTTTTTCTTATAGAGAGTTGTACTAAATATTTTTGATGTGAGAACTGGAAAAGTTATGCGAGACTTCAAAGGAAATGCAGATGAATTTGCAACTGGTGGAAGTGGTGGTGTTTCTGGAGTTTCATGGCCAGTATTTAGGTAAGTTCTAATTTTTAAAAGTGCATCTGCACTCATGGTGTGGTCACTACCGTAGGCCCTTGAGTGCTGGTTCTTATGAATACCTTCCAATTTCAGGTGGGGTGGTGGCAGAGAAGACAAATATTTTGCTAGAATTGGGAAGAACATAATTTCTGTTTATGAAACAGAGACTTTTACCCTGATTGATAAGAAGTCTTTGAAGGTCGAAAATGTGATGGACTTCACCTGGTCTCCCACAGATCCTATAATAGCCCTGTTTGTTCCAGAGTTAGGCGGTGGAAACCAGCCTGCTAGGGTAATAGAGCTTTTCTTCAGTTGCTTATTGTTTTTATGTATTTCAGTGAACTTGAGGAATTCTTGTTTTGTCAACAGGTGAGCCTTGTTCAGATTCCTGGCAAGGAGGAACTAAGGCAGAAAAACCTTTTCAGTGTCAGTGATTGCAAAATGTATTGGCAGAGCAACGGAGAGTACCTTGCTGTTAAGGTTGACAGATACACCAAAACAAAGAAGAGCACCTATACTGGCTTTGAGCTCTTCCGTATTAAGGAAAGAGATATCCCAATAGAGGTTCTTGAGCTTGACAATAAGAATGACAAGATAGTTGCATTTGCATGGGAACCTAAAGGCCATAGATTTGCAGTTATTCATGGTGATGGTCCTCGGCCTGACATAAGCTTCTATTCCATGAGAACTGCTCACAACGCTGGTCGTGTGTCAAAGCTTACAACTCTCAAGGCCAAGCAGGCCAATGCACTCTATTGGTCTCCCGCTGGTCGTTTCATTGTACTTGCAGGGTTGAAGGGTTTCAATGGCCAATTGGAGTTCTACAATGTTGATGAATTGGAGACTATGGCAACAGGCGAGCATTTTATGGCAACTGACGTGGAGTGGGATCCTACAGGAAGGTAATCTTCTTATATGTAAAGTTCATTTTATAATGGATGTATTAATTAAATTTCTAGGATTTAGTTTCCTCTTTCAGGGTGAATGTGGAATACATGTTTAACTACTTAATTATGTAGGTATGTCGCGACTGCTGTTACTTCTGTCCATGAGATGGAGAATGGTTTTCACATATGGTCCTTCAATGGGAAGCTGCTATACAGAATCCCAAAGGATCATTTCTATCAGGTGAAGACTATACCTAGATCTAGGCATGAAATTTTCGTTTGGCCTCTAGTGTTGTGCAATCTAATTTTTGGATTTCATTTGTTAAAACTAACTATAATGAAACAGTTCTTATGGCGTCCAAGGCCACTATCATTCTTGAGTGCTGAGAAAGAAGAAGAGATTGCGAAGAACCTGAAAAAATACAGCAAGAAGTATGAAGCAGAGGATCAGGATGTGTCCTTGCAATTGAGCGAGCAAGACAGGAAGAAGAGGAAGATGTTGCAGGAGGAATGGGATGCCTGGGTGAGCAAGTGGAAGCAATTGCACGAGGAAGAAAGAGAGCTGAGGGTAGAGTTGCGCGATGGGGAAGCTAGTGATGAGGAGGAAGAATATGAAGCCAAAGAGGTTGAAGTCGAGGAGGTTTTAGAAGTTCAAGAAGAGGTGGTTGCATTTGATTTGGATTAAGAATGAGTCTTCAAGTATGATTTTGATCGTTCAAGGTTTCTGACCAGCTTGTGTTAAATTTTTCACATGAACCAAGAGATGCCAACTAAATCTATCGGACAATTTCTTATATTTTCTAGTTACTTGCCAGTGTATGAATTGAATTGGCTGCTGTTGGGACCATGTCCAAGTGGTGCTGTGTGAATCGAGTCTAGAGGATAGCTGGTTTGTTGCACAGTTCATGGTTGAGCATGTTGGCTGAATGTTCGAACCACGTGAGGACCTACGTAAGCCAAAGAAAGATTCAAGAATGAGGTAGAATGGATCCCGTGGGATGTTAGCCTAGTTGCAAGTAAATAATGCGGTTATTTAGTTTTAGAACTGCATTGTTATTACAAAATATTCAAGTATCATGGCTCTGCGTAGGGTTGGTTGATAAAAAAGTTAAAAGAGGCCTTTTCTCTTTTTCCCTATTATTTGGAAGTTAAAAGGAAAATTTAGGAGAAAAATTGAGAAGGAAATATAAGATCAGAATTTTTTCTGAGAAATCTTTTTTCCCCCTTCAAAAGCTACTAAGTTTGAGAGAATGTAATTTAGTTAAGTGACTTAAGATAATTTTTTTTTGCATACAATTTTGTTTGTAGTTTTCTCAGTTTAACCAAATAATAGGAAATGTCCCATTATTTTATTTTATTTTATTTTATTGCTTTTCTTTTTGATTTATCTTTCCTCTCTTTCATTTCCTCAGCAACCAAACAGAGTTTATATATATTTTTTAGTATTTCCCACACCATTATAATGGATATAAATTCCATGATGCTAGAAAAAGTAGGATGCCAAAAATTATGTGAGCTATAAATTGAAAAATCTACATTCATTTTCCAAGATATTGAGGTTGAAAAATGGTAAAACAACATCTTATACCTCCAACGTAGATATTGCTAAATTTAAGTTTAATCGTTTTCAGTGAAAAGGTTTTCAAACCAATCTAATTTAATCTTGATTTGAATTACTATATAGCTTTAGAATCAGTAATGCTACACCCATGAATTGGCGTAACTACAAACAGTTTACATACTACCATCGCCGCTGCCATGTTTGTGCCCACCGGGTGGAAAGACGGAAAATCCTGACGCAAAAAAAATAAAGAAGAGCCCTTTCTTCGCCTTTTCTTTATATGTTCATCACTGTCGTCTCTCCATCTGACCATCATTATCGTTCACATCTCTTATCCATCGACAGTGAAACAGAGAACCCAACGGTAAGAGTGATGGTGCAGCAATAAAGCTGATAAGAGCGGTGGTGGTGACATATTGGCAGGCAAATTTATTTCAAATAACATTCACTCAGAAATTTATTCCAACAAAATTCCAACCCACTCACAGGAAGCTACCAACATAAAATTCTGTCTGACAAATTTATTCCAAATAATATTGACTGAAAAAACTATTTTGTTTAAACCTTTGCTGCTTTTCTTATCAACATGGATGGCTCTATGCAATTCTGCACTACGCTCCTTTAACTGGGCTGCAAATTGTCTTGCCTTTAAAGTTTATTCAAATGGCTTCTAGATATCGGTATAATGTCAATCATTTTGTAGATATGTCCGGAGCCTGAGCTGATGAATATTAGAAAATGATTCCTTTTATGTTAGGAGTGACTCCTGCAAGTCGCTATAAAATGACATCAACTCAAATCACTTTAGCCTCAAATCCAGACTGGGCTGTGCGGTTCTCTCTTTTTGGTCTTAACCAGGAGTGCGAACTCATTACATTAAATCTTTAATTCTTAGGTTTCTAAGATCTTTAGTTGCAATAATTTACCTTTGTTGACCAATTATCCAGTCCTTAGTTCAGCTACAGCATTTTTCATGAAGTGTAACATGCGATGATGATGCAAAAAGGATCGATGCTGTTGCACAAATGTCTTTTTTCCCTCTTGTGTGTGTGTTGATGCAGCTTATAAATCCAAAATGGATATATGATCAGGATAAGATTGAGAAGCCCGCTCGCATCATTCCCTGTCAAACATGATATATGATACAGTATGCAACATTGTCAGCAACCTTATTTATTCATTTGGTTCAGGAAAGGACTTATAAGCCAAAATCAAATTCGAAGATAAACAACCTTTTGAGCATCGGCTTGAAGCAAATAGCAAACTGTGGTGGCATACTGGAAGAACTCTCTACCAACACATTTGCTTGAAGAGCCTTAGAAGCCACCCAATCTATCAAGCAGCCTTATTTGCCAACCTTGTCAGCTTCCTAGTACTGTGTTTTTTTTAAGGTTTCGGTCGGGAGTCAACCCGACACAACCTCGTCAGCTTCATCCTGGTTGAAATTGTATGGAAGTGGGATTCAAACCCAGTATCAGAATCCTGTAACTTTTACTAATTGAGCCAATTGCCATCCACTAAATTTATTTTAGTAGTCCTTATCAGCTCCAGCCAATTTCAATATCAAATCATCAAAGAAAATATTTATAAAGTAAAGCAGAAATATACATAATTGAAATACAATACTGCTTTAAGATCCACTCCCCTCTCTCTCTCTCTCTCTCTCTTTTATCTGACAGAATAGTAAAATAAGAATTATTAAGATTATAAATTTTATTGTAATATAGATGCTACTTAAATTCGGACCACAGATTAAAATTTTCAGCAACCTTATCAACTAAATTATTAACACCCATAAATAAAATTATCGTAAGGTTTATTAAGAGAGTGTTTGACGGATGATGATGATTACGATTTCATCGTCGATGGCGCTTGCAGTAGATTCGGTGAGAGAACTTTATTTCATTTTTTATGCCTACCTACCTACGTCCGTGGTTGGTGGGCCCACCCCGCGTTCGCCGTGCGCTGTTGGTTGAACACCTTTCCTCAAAGCGCGACCGGCGCGGCCAAATTACCACGGGAGAGAGAGAGAAAGATGGAGAGCGAAACAGTGAAGAAGGAGGTGCCGTTGTCGCCGTCGTGGCTGCTGGTGAGCAGCCCGAGAAGGACGCTGAGCCTGCTGAGGGAACGGCGGGCGACGGTGTCGATCTCCGATCCCGTGGAGAAGGTCTCGGGCTTCGCCGAGGAACACGGCCCCAAGCCCTCCGAGGTCTACGGCTTCGTCGGTTCCATCACCACCGTCATCACCACTGGTACCTCTCCTCCCTCCCTCTCTCTCTCTCTCTCTCTCTCTCTCTCTCTCTCTCTCTCTCTCGCTGTTTCTATCTATATTCCTTTTGAGTTGATGATGGTATTTCTTTGGATCTTTCATTCTTGTTTTGATGCAGTAATCTTTTTGGTGTGGGCGTATACCCCTGAACCCTGGTTGCATTATTTAGGGATCACCTACTATCCTAGCAAGTCAGTAAATTTTCTTTCAATGAATCTGGTTCTTATAGTCGTGTGAATTCTTGATTACCATTCTTATAACGTTGAGTGGCTGGGCTTTACGTAAAACAGGTGACGGGCAATTTCTTTGCCTTGTCAGTTTTTTCGTATAATTGGATCACTAATGAGCCGGTATCCCTTACTCTTCTTAATTTATGTGATCTTATCTTTATGAATCGCACTTTTGAGATGTCAATTGTCTATATTGTTAATAATTTTTAAACATCATCTTTTTTATGTACCATTTGAATTAATGCAACTTGGTTAAACAACTGATGACTGGTATTATTGTCAGGTATTGGGCACTGGCAGTTCCAGCCTTTTGTATAGTAATGTTGGTTTTAATGATGGCTCTTTACCTGGGTTTAAACTTCATGGTGACTCCACCTCCAACGTCCTTGAACACCATGTTTGGTAAGTCTTGCAATAGATTGTGATGCTGAAGTTTTCTACCATTTGTTGATAGCAACATATGAATGGAAAAACACAAGAAAGCACTTCAAGAGCGTTACATCTAGTTAATCATCTTAATAGACCAATTTTAGATATGTCTTGATTATAATGTGATCTTTTACAGAATTATGTTCACATATGAGACTAGCAGGGTCAGATATGAGGGAAGTACAACAATTCTTGTCATTCTAGATACAAAAATATCTCTGTTATTCTGATTAAGATATCAAGAGAATTCTGAGACCTTTTATAAAATGCCTATGTTCTTGATCAACGAGAAAAGTTGTTTAGTGTCGGGCTCAAGCATGCCATATACGTTAGTATAACCATGAAGCATTATGTCTAAGCCCATTATTTGAGCGCAAAATTTAAGTGCACTTATCTGGGATCACTAAATCATACTTTCTGCAGTCGTAGATGCAGATATACCGAAACGTTATTTGGTAAATGGTGTATCCATTCAATTGTTTCTCACATACAGTTTCTTTGAGAAGGATGTGATACCTATCAGGCCCAAGGTGCGGTCCATGGAGCTGCATCCCTTCTCGACTGGTGCATGCACATTGATCTCTCCAGGAGGTTGGCCGCCTCTTTTTGCATGCTATCTTCTACTTCAGTAGAAACCTCTATATCTGGTTGTGGAATTTATATATTGTTGTGCTATAGCTATGATATAAGATTAGTGTGTAAATAGAGACTTACAGAAAGGCTATGATACAATGTAGTGGCTAACATGCTGCCCATGGTCATGACTTTCTAGATGAATAATGCTTTGTACATCTAGAACGCTTTAATAGCAAAGAATCACATTGCAATTTTTCAGAATACTCTCTATGATTGTTCTAAAAACATATTACTGTGAGCGCAAGGTTTATGATAACTTATGATTCCAGGTGCTGTTGAAATTACTGCTAATAAAGGTATCTGGCATGTTATTCCAAACTTGTGAGCTTCATATGAGTAGGAATGGTTCTGATGTTTTTCGGGGGAGAGGTTTTTATACAGGTTAGGTTGATAGAGGAGATTGGCCTTGCTGAGGATGAAGGAAAAGAGTTCATTTTGATCATCTAGAAGTTTGGCAATCCTGGTAGGAAAGAGATGTATCTAAGGCATTCTTTATTATTAGGAGACTGCGTAATATGGAGGATCGGGTTATCTTATTCTAGATGCTGCAATTCTTCTAATGTTAGGTATGAAAAGTCATATCCACTACTGTTTTTAAAGTGGATCACTTTTCTCTTAGGTGGACTTGGTGAAAAAATGACCTCTTTGTAGCTAATGATTTAGAGATTGCCGTTGAACTGGGTGTTGAGCACTTTTTTTTCTTTTTCTTTTTCTTTTTTTTTTTTTTTTTTTTTTGAGGTTATAGGTTTTCCCTTAAGTCTTTGCTTTTCTCCTCTAATGAGTAGAACCCATACTTTCCCCCAGGCTTGTTATGAAGCTTTTGGAATGGAGGAAAATACTCTTGCCATTGGTGAGTATGGATATGTATATCCTATCTGCTCCATCATCCTTCTTTATGCCTAGAATCTTAGAGACCTGACCAATAGACTAGAGAAGACCCAAAGAATGTTTTTCTGTAAGTAAAGCACAAGGACAAGGTTCTATCCTCTTGTGAAGACCCTGAAAAGCTTCTCTCAGGTGATGAGTCTTAGTGACATGAACCTCATTATGTCAGGGGAATTGCTTATGAAGGTTGGGCAGCATAGGATTTGCCCTTTTGGGGGTGATGTGGGCAAACCAAAAGGGTGGGGGACCAGAATGATGCTATTGGGACGTAGATTTCTGTAAAGAGGTTTTCCTGGGTGTTGTGAGCTTAGCAGTTGGAATTCTGTACTACCTAGGGTGCTGCATGCACTTTTAAGCCTCTAAAATTAATGATTGCATGAGTGATATTTGAAGGTATCTCAAACGATTATATGATTGTATAATCAATAAAGCTTCAGTAAATATTAAGTTCAGTTGATATAATATGGTTCACTGCACCTTTGACTAATAGGAATCAATAGAAAAGAACTCACAAGGCTGATATTAAGAAGTTGCTGTAAGAAAGGTTTTTCGGTTGTAGTTATGAGTTTGGTCATGCTTTTCCCAATTTGCTTCTGCTGCATGAGTGGCTTCTGTACCAGAGCAGGAAGCCAGATAGTGATGTTGAAGCCCAGTTGAAGAACAAGTGAAGGAATACTTCCATTTTGTTTAATCATACTTTAATCACTATGGGTTACATCCTTTTTCCTATTTGAGACCTAGATATATTTAATTAGTTGTTTTTTCTATGATTATATTGGCATTATAAGTAGCTCTAGTTACTTACAATGCAATATCAATGACACATGATGGCCCTTCTAAATTGAAAGTCCACATCATTGATCATGGTTGACAATGTCTATATTGTTTAGAAGCCAAAAACCATGTGTTTTGAAGGTCTCTTATGCATTATGATGTACGATATATGTATGTATGCATGTATGTTTTCTTCCAAAAATTATCCAATGGCATCTGAGCATTAGAAATGCCATCCAAGGTGCAATTAATGACTTGCATTTTCTAGTATGTGCCTGTGTGGTATATGAGATAAATAACTTCTGAGAACTCAACTAGTTCTTATCTCTGATTTGGCTGTGTATGAAGATTAAATGTTTGGTTCCTGTCTTTAATTTGTTTTGCTTTATTCTTATTCCCAGATGAATATAGTAGAGAGCGGTCAACATTCACATTTTCAGGAAGAGAGCAGCCAATTGAGCCCATTTCTGACATTGGCATCAATCAGATAAATGATCTTATGTTTCGGTAAATCAAACCTTGCTTCATTTTCTGCTGCATGGGAGGAAAAGTGCAAGAAAACTGTGAAGCACCACTCAAATAAAAGAAAGTCGAGGCGGCCACATCCATGAGGAGAATATAGCGCAGTGATTTAGATCCAAGTTATCCTGGGCTACTGTCCTTGCTTTCTTGTTGGGATTTTTACGTTAAGTCAACAATCTCTGAGAACACCATCTGCCTTGAAGTCTTCAATAACCTGTCCAAATCAAAAGCTCAGATGCTAACTGCAACTTATTGTCTGGCTTTCAACTGTTTTTCTTTTGATTTTATTTGCAGTTGATCATCTTAGGATAGGTCACAGCATCAGCTGCTCTTTGTAGAGCAATTTGTTTCAAACTTTCAATCAAGAGCATCAATACTACTGACGATTAATTATCCAGCATAGGTTGTTTTGCTTTTGATTTTATTAAATCATGGCCACCATAGGCAGGCAAATCTCCAACCGAGCAATTTAGTTGCAGCTTCCTTCGTTTTTTTCCCCACCTCCAGCGAGAAGCTGTGTGTGTGGTTCAGTATTGATTTGTTTATTGAAACTTTGAAATTCTTGCTGCATAATTATTTTATCTGCAAAAAGAATTGCAACTTACAAGGCTGAAAGATGGCTATTAGTTTTGTCAGAGACTTGTTCTTTCATAGAACCCACAAACGCTTTTTTTTTTTTTTTCAAAACACTATATCCGATTATTTCAGTGCATTGTTAATTCAGAGCGTAAACTTGCAGCTCGATGCAAAAGTAATAAAACAACCAATCGATCCCAATGATTCAAAAATCTGTAAACTAAAGTGTTATATGAGTTAACTAAAGCACAGGAATCAAGAAGTGGATGTACCTCTGGATCTAAGACTCGGTAGGTATTTTAATATTTTACTGGATGGTGATTCCAGTAAGAATCAAACACGGCCTATTTAGATAACTTTAATTCAATCGGTAGGACAACTTTCAATTTATTATGACTATAATATATATATATACTCATTTAAAGCATATTGTGATATTCTATATTTCAATCATTATTTTTTTAAAAAATATTTATATTTTCAAGGCTTTAATAATAAAAAATTATTTTCAAAACGTTCGATGTCATATTGATGGAATAAATAACTTTTTATTTACCCATAGTTCAGTTTGGCCCTCTAAATATTTTAAAAAATAATCTATTTTTTCTAAAAAATAAAATAAATATTGTTTTTAAAAAAATAAAAATAATTTTTAATTAATCCGGAATAAACTACGGTATGGGCAAAGGAGGTTGGAAGTAAGTTAGCCATTTATTCTAATTAATTCACTTCTCTGCGGGATGTTTCTAGTTTACAATTAAAAATTTTAATGTTGATCAGAAACGGAGGCCGGTTGAACCGGAAAACAAAGGCGTACTCCTTCCGTGCGGAGAGTTGGAAAACTCCGCTCCTCCGTCCCTTTTTTTTATTGTTTTTTTCCTTCCAGAAAGAGGGCAAGAATTCACGCGCTTCCCGGGCGATAACGATGGCGCGCGCGCGGGATCGTGTAACCCCCGCCTCCTCCCTCGTCTCCCTTCTTCTTCTTCTTCTCGCCGCCGATGTGGTCGTCGGATCCTCCGCCAGATTCGCACGGGGCGCAACTCCGATCGTGCTGCCTCTCCTCCTCTCCTCCGTCAACTCCTCCGCTGGGCCCGATCGCCTCCGCCGCCGGCATCTGCAGTCTCCAGCCGCCAGCGCCCGCATGGACCTGCACGATGGTCTCCTCAATAACGGGTAGCCCATTGTCCGATCCCCCTCTTTGATTGGCTTTTTGTTCTCCGGTTCGATCGGATGTATCTTAATTATATCTCCGAGACCCTCGATCCGAGCAGGTACTACACGACTCGTCTCTGGATTGGGACGCCCCCCCAGGAGTTCGCCTTGATCGTGGATACCGGGAGCACCGTCACGTACGTCCCGTGCTCCAACTGCGACCAATGCGGCGATCATCAGGCGAGCCTGCGACTCAATTCCTTCTTTTTGGGTGCTATTTGGTTACATAAATTTCAAGGAAACAATTATCAACTTGGTAGTTTGCAGCATCTGTAGGATTTTGCTTTTTGATTTTGTTGGACTATAAGTTCTTGATACAAAATTACTCATTTATATTTATTATATTATATTGTAGTTAATGAATCTACTGACTATTATGTCATGTTATAGGACAAAAATTTGAATACAAAATACTTGCCATGTAAAGATTATTAACATCATCATCTTCAGTAATATTTTATAAATCCTTAACAGAGTCAGCAGTCCGATTACCTTTGTTGCTTGTGGTGAATATAACTGAATTCTTTAACAGATTTACATGTTTGCTACATTACTCGTTGGTATATAACTGATTTAGATAATTGTTCTTTAGTTATTCATATAATTTATGATATGTGCATGCAATATTAAGATAAATTGTTTTATAGTAAATAAAATTGGTTTCATAAGAATGGGTTGGTCAAGCTATCACTTGGATATTTAAGCTTGGATATTTAAGCAGTTGACTGAACTTACATACACAGAGTTGTGTGTGGCTGAAGCAAATTACTTTCTCAAAAGGTCTAAAGGAGAGAGCATGCCTAAGTTGTCAGCCATGATAGCAATGGCGAGGACCCACTACTTGCAATTTCATATGATTTGCCATGAATTTTAAACAGTCACTAGACCCATCCACCACATTTAATTTGTTGAGTACTTGCATAAGTTATAGGCTCATTACTATGTAGTATATTTGATGGGATATAGTTAATTCCAAGAATACCTTTTGGGTTACTTTGTTGTGCCAATGCCTAACCAATGTTACAATATGGATTGCTTTTCTGATTTTGAAAGAATTGGTGTCACGGCTCAAAACCAAAAAAAAGGGTCCTAAATGTGACCTATAATAATCTGATAACAAAATCATAATGCACAAACTTAAAATTTTCCTAAACTATTTCAGCAATAAAATGATATTTGAAAATACTTTCAGAGTGACTACAACCTCAAACTGCAAACAAACACTAAAATGTTTATTAGAAAAGATGTCTCAATCCCAAACACTGACTAAAATTCAAATTTTTTTGTTTGAAGTTGACATTAAGCCTAAGCAAAACATAGTCCCTTGACTCCAAAAGACAATTTAAAAGAAAGAATAAACTGAAAGACTCTTCAAGCATTTTCTAATAAATTAGTTATCCATCCATCATGAGCCATTATCAAAGGACTAACTTATATCCTTAATCTGTAGTAGTAAACAGTGAGTGAGCTCAACCACCCAATAAGTAAACATTCATAACATATTAAATAGGCTTAAGTTGGAAGGTAGAAATTTGAAACAAAAAAAAGACTTATTTTTATCGGAATCAAATCAAGGATGAGATATAAAATTCTATGAGGCGAATTCGGATCAATGGCAAATTAGGGATGGCAATGGGATGGGATAGAATGGGGCAGGGCCAGGAACCCTGATCTCTGTCGCTCCCACTAAAGAAAATAATCTTCATCCCTATCCTATTCTCAAAAATGGAGATTTTTTTTTATCCCCATTTCCATCCCGCATGGAATGATAAATCCTCATCTTTACCCCATCTCTAATTTTGTCCCCATCTCATCCCGTCATGCCCCTCCCGTCGTTGCCCCGCTCCTCCTCTAATGTCATATATGAATTCAGTAAGAATTTTAAAATTAATATTATAGCTGAAAATAGAAATGAAGATGATGGAAGAGGGAGATTAGTGTAGAGGGAAAAAACATTAATATATATGAGGATAAATTTATATATATGAAAATATAAAAGGTACTATGACACTTAAGTATAGGGCAATGGGATGGGAATGAAAGAGAAAACATTAATATATATGAAGATAATTTTGTACATATAAAAATATATAAGGCATTATAATATTTAAGTATGAGGCCAACAAAATGGGGATGAGATGGGGATATACTTAATCCCATCCCTAGCCAATCCTCTTCAACAGAGGCAAAAACAATCTCCATCCCTATAAAAGGTAAGGAATCTTCGTCCCGAATGGGATAGGGTAGGATAGACCGCCCCCTATATGGGCTAAATTGCCATCCCTATAGTAGATAGATGGCAATCAACCAAGAATTATTCCTAAGAATTCATATTGAATGTGTAATTTCACCATATTAACAAAGAGAAACATTAGTAAGAATTCAGAACATTTATAAAATAAATACAAGTCCCTTATTAGTTGGGGTAAACAATTCTATAGGCGGATAGTTATTCTTGTATACGGGAATAAATATAGAACATATTCTCAACTGAATAGGGCCCATAGACTCTTTATAACTTTGAGGCAAAGAGCATCGGTATTGAAGGCCTATTAGTTGGGACAATAGTCTTATATAATTCCAACCTCAACATATTTGAATTGCATATTTATATCGCATTAAATTACACAGGAAGCGTAAGAATTTCGAGACATATGGAAGGGTTTCAAAAATTAAGAGTGTTGATACTCATGAAAGAGATTCAAAAATGAAGTGTGCACTGGAAGCATTTTGTTACATCAAGGATATAAAAAAATAAAGTATAATCAAAGGGTGATAAATGATGTGTCATGATGTCATGAGCATCTACCTACTACTCTTACTCCTTTTATAAACCAGCCACTTCTAGCTTCCAAGTAAGTCGAATAACTCTCAATGAAGTCCTGGAAAGAGAATCACTTAAAATTATATTCAATAAATGGCATCCAAAATTGCCTACTTTGGCATAGATTTACTCATTTTACCACTGTATAATATAACCCTCATTATGCTGGTGGCTAAGAATGCTCTGAAAAGTTGGCCTATGGTTACTTTAATTAAATTTGGAAGTACTTTATTTATAGACCTTACATTTGTAAAAAATTTGGTTCTAAAATTCTTTGTCTAACTTGGGTAGAAAATTCGCTAACTCAACCTTAGGGTACACAACCCTAAAGAGTGGCCTCTCTAAAATAAATATAAAATAATCTCTCAGAGAACTAAATCTTGATATTTTTCAGATTTAAGGTTCTATTTGTTAAACATATATATATATATATATATATATATATATATATATATATATATAAATCATGGTAAAAGTGAAAATCTAGGACAACCAATACAAGTAGGTACCAATCTATTTTCTACTTTGAGAATTTTAATAGTTTAACCCTCCTTTTTCATCTAAAAAAGTTTTTGAAGAATTATCTCCTTAATAAGTTATGAAACAATGTGTATGTTAATCAACAAAACCCTCTACAAAATTTTATTCTTCCAAAAACCAAGACATTGTCCTTTCCTTCAAATTTTTTGCAACCCTAGTTCCTTTGTTTCTTCTCTTAATGGTCAAGTGTTCCTTGCATTCCTTCTAAATTTCTTTTCCAATGCAACAAAGAGAAAAATAGGGTTTTTCTGGATTTTTCTAATCTAAAATTCATGCAAAATATTAAAATATTCAAGTTGGGTTTAATGATAACACGTTAACCTATTACAATGTGCTATAATGGGTCTGCACAACAAAACCAACTTCAAAATTAATAACTTAGTCATTTGAAGTCCAAAAAAAAAAAAATACATACACACCTCAAAGCTCTCGAAGTCTACTTTCATAAAACTGCTTCACTCAAAAGTTCTACATGGTTTTCAAGTTATGGTCGATGAAAGCTTGCTGGGTTGAGTCCTAGGCATGCACCATTAGATCTTAAGTTCTAGTCTAATGCCACTAGTTCTTAGTAATCTTAACAAACACAAAATTAAATACATTCACATAAGAACACATATAAATACAACAAAATAAATAAAATACAATATTAAATTTAAAAAATGTATGGGGTGTCACAGTTGGTCTGACTTTGACTCTCTGTTTGGGTTATGAGCTGGTTGAGGCCTCTTGAATATAGCTTGTATTTTGTACTTTGTCTAGCTTATCATTTCCTTCATATATGCCTCTTTGTTAATGTAACCATACACGTGTGATAACATTTTATTAATGTGTTTTATACCTTTGTTTTTGTGATGTTATCTAGGTATTGCAATTGTGTTGCTTCTGATATTTGTGACATGGCTGTCCTGTTATATACTTCAACCTTGTATCTTGATACCTAAGTTTGAAGTTGTCCATTTCTTTGTGAAGAAGTTTGTATCTATTTTCTTAGTTTGAAGTAAATTTTGTTTGATGTCTAGGACCCAAGATTTCAACCTGAGTTGTCAAGCACCTACCAACCAGTGAAATGCAATGTTGATTGCACTTGTGATGAAGAGAAATTTCAGTGTACATATGAAAGACAATATGCTGAAATGAGCTCAAGTAGTGGGGTCCTTGGTGAGGACATTGTATCATTTGGTGCAGAAAGCGCACTTCAGCCCCAGCATGCTATTTTTGGTTGTGAAAATTCTGAAACTGGTGATATTTTCAGTCAACATGCTGATGGCATAATGGGACTGGGCCGTGGTCAGCTCAGTATTATGGATCAACTTGTCGAAAAGGGTGCAATAAGTGATTCATTTTCTTTATGTTATGGTGGTATGGATATTGGAGGGGGTGCAATGGTTCTTGGTGGAATATCTCCTCCTCCTGGAATGGTATTTTCACATTCAGACCCTGGCCGCAGGTATTATTGATTACCATTTTACAAGTAATCAAATGCAAGGATTTTCTTGTTGAATGCATTTGATACATCTTACACATTTATAGTTGTGGATTGGCAACAGCCAGTATTACAATATTGAGCTGAAGGAACTACATGTGTCTGGAAAGCTATTGCACCTAAACTCAAGGATCTTTGATAGAAAGCATGGAACTATTCTGGACAGTGGTACTACATATGCTTACCTACCAGAAGATGCTTTTAAAGCATTTAGAGATGCTGTGAGTTTTCTTCTATTTGGATTATATATAACATTAGTTATTTGCTAATGTCATCTTGATTGATTCATTAAAAGCTACTTTACCATCTTAGTGCAGTCTGTTAATATCAGAACTATCAAGGTTTCATTTTTACTCTATTCATTCAGCCCTACAGGTTTTAATTTGCCTGTTTGGACTGGCATCATCTACAATTATTGAATACTAGAGCTACCATGAATACTTATTCGTGAAGAAAAGGAACTTATTTCTATTCATTTATATGCTTCAGCGATATGTGTGCATGTTTAAGTGTCACTTTACAACCAGATCTGCAAGCTACTTGCTATGGGTTCAGGTTTGATATAAAGGGGTCCAGGTTATAAGGGGGTCAACCTGCTTAAACCCATTTATTAAATGGGTTGGGTTGAGGTTGAGATCTCTGACTCGCTTAACCCATCTTGATCCATTTAATAGTTGGGTTCGGTTATGACCCAACCCATTTAAAACCTGCTTAACCTTAACCTGTTTAAAGCATGTTTAACCAGTTTAAAACCCATTTAACCCAACCGATTTAATATGTTTATGACTTGCATAACCTGCATAACCTGATTTGGCCCATTTGTCAGGAGTTAACTTTGTTCTTTTTCTGTTATTTATTTAATCTTTGATTTTTTTTTTCTTGGGAGTAATATAGCTATAATGGTTAATTATCCTCTTTTTATGACCTTAAAATTTAGATATTATCCATTTCCTTTTTGCCTCTTAATTTTCAGATCAGGGAGGTGGTTCACATTCATCTTATAATTGTTTTGTTTCTGTTCCATTGGAAATCCATTGCCATGTTGGTTTCAGATATAATGCATTAATCAGTGGTTCTAACTATGTTATGCCATATGTAAAAGTAGATGAAAACCACTACACTTTCAATATTATCTATATGAAGATACAACTTGATAATTGTTTCCAGAACATTGATTTGGTTAGCTTTCTAATGCTAACTACTCTAGCTGATGATCTTTGCTTCTTCTCCTTCTTCTGGTGTTGTTTAGATAATGAGCAAAGTGCATCTCAAGCAAATACCTGGTCCGGACCCCAATTACAAAGATATTTGTTTTTCTGATGCTGGAAGGTAATATAAATATGACTAAAGAATGGATGCTTGTGACAAATAGTTTCTTTCCTATCAAGACCAAAAATAACACTCCTTGGAATGCGTCCAGTGATGTCTCCCAACTCTCAAAGACCTTTCCAGAAGTTGATATGGTATTTAGCAATGGACAAAAGCTGTCTCTTTCTCCTGAAAATTACTTGTTCCGGGTAAGATGATCTTGTATGGCTGAGACTATACCTAATAAACAACAAAAGACATTATGTTTGTGAGTGAGTTTCTATTCTTGTTGTTTCTTGCTTATTTTGATGCACTATTTGACCTACATTTGTCATCTGTTTCATCTTATTTGACGCAGCACTCAAAGGTCCATGGTGCTTATTGCCTGGGAATCTTCCAGAATGGACAAGATGCAACAACACTTTTGGGGGGTATGTTATATGTGTGTTTTAGTGGAATTCATTCATGTATTTCTCTGAGATTGCTTCCTTATCTGCTTTGTTAATTGTACAATCTTGTCACCATTGCAGATATGATATAAGTTCGCTTAAATGCAAGTCACTTCTTTTCTTTTAAGTGAAATCGAATTCACCTTTATTCTTTCATGGTATAGTGTCAAATTTCTGCAATTCATCAGCATAATATGTCATCTAACAGGAATCATTGTTCGCAATACTCTTGTCACTTATGATCGTCAGAACGAAAGAGTTGGGCTTTGGAAAACTAACTGTTCTGAGTTATGGGAGAAATTGCATATACAGGAAGCCACTTCACCAGCTCCTTCAGCTTCTTATGGTGGGCCTCCAATTGCCGAACTCTCACCAGGATTATCACCTAGTGGAATGCAAAATGATGCACTACCAGGTCCAGTTTTCTGCATGCTAGCTAAAATTTTCTTTATGTATCCTACTTATTGGAATTGTTTAAGATCATTAATAACTTTTCTGCCTGCACTGAAAGCTAGGTGTTTTGCCAATTGCCTATAATTTGGTTATGAATATTTCAAATAACTTGCAGTGTAATTTACTGATTATTTGAAAATGGGTTGGATAGGTTGGGAGCACATGAAGGTTGAGCTTATTTACAAAATCATTCCTTTTACTGGACAATGAATCAATATTGCAATTTTTGTGCATAGTCATGGTATAAAAAGTATTGATCATAACAGGTTTGTTCGTTTTTCAATAACTGATCTAACATTTCCTGCTGGACTAAAATTTGGCCAGTTCATGGGTAAGGCCAACCTGTACTAGCCAACCTGCCTATGTACCAGTGGTTCCAGCCACCATGAACAGGGAGAAGGTGGACTGGTTCTGGCTAAGTTGGACCACCGTAATGCTCTAAGACTCATTTGGATAATGTTCATGAGTCTTAATGCGTTTCTTTTTTATATTAAAATTATGTTGAGGAAGAAGATGTGGTTTCTTCTTCTAATTCCAGCATCACAATAAGAAAGAATGGAAGGACCACCACCCTTCCCTTCTTTAATTTGACTGATTATTTCTAAATTTGGTCATTTTTAAGTTAATCTTTTTGATGCCAATTTGTGCAAAATTAGTTTAAGGTTCAAGGGTATTGATCAATATGCTAAACAGTGCTACTTTAAACTGTTGATGTTTGTATTTTTGTGTATGCACATTCTATGCCCTTGATAGGGCTGCTAAACTTGATATTGATTGGTGGGGTGTAAATACCTCCAAACCCAGGCTTGGACCTACAGGAGTTTCAGGTCTAAATTTTTGACCCAAATCTTACCCGTCTAAGGATTGGATCGGGTGTGTATCTAGGTAACCAAGATTCTCTTCATTCCAGCAAAAGAACTCACTGATGATATAGATTTAAATTATAATTAATAGAAGATACAAGATATGAATAGGATGAGAGTAAGGAGAGTAAGGACACACATCACATTCTAGGAAAACCATTAGATCCAAATAAGGTCCAAGTCTGTGATAGATCTGGTTTGTAAAAATAAATTCCATAGCCTTATGTATCATGTTATCGGCTTGTGTCTGGATCCAGGTGGGCAAACTTCTGCTAAACCCTAATGTAGATTCAAAAGTATTGGTCTTTGGACCACATAGGTGTCTGGATTCCTGGATTCAGGTCGAGTCAGTGGCTCTTAGTTGCCAATGTTGTTGATTAGGCATTGAGTCACATAGGTGGATCAGGTTGGATCATGGACTGGTCATAGATCATAAGATTTTTTTTGGCTTCATTCAAATATTTTAAAATGTAAAATAAATACCAAAATTGAAATATGAGTCAAATATAGAGCATAATGAAGAATAAAAATCCATACATGCAAGAAGTCTAGCTTCCATCAAGATAAAGTCACATAGAACATCCTAATGAAGCAAATATTGTTTTTGGTTATCCAAGATGGCCAACACCCTTTCCTCATTCAAATCCCTAGAACTGGTTTGTTCTCAAGGATGTCTCTTGACTGACATGGATTCTTCCTTTTGGGAAGTAGACCTCAGCCCATGGTTTCTGATGTGATGCAGATTCGACCCTGGGAGAACTGCGAAAGCTGTCGTTGTGCTAGATAAAACTATTTGGTGATCAAACATTAGTGATCCTTGTACATTTTTAGAATAGGATTTCCTCTTCTTCGGGTACATTTTCAGAATAGGAGTTCCTCTTGAATGGGGCATGGGTTTTGTTTGATTGTCCTCTTTTTCTAGACTGGATGAAAGATTGTTTTCTTCATGGCAGATAAAGCGATGAGAGCAATTGAGTTGTAAAAGATGGACTTTTGTGACTAGAGACTCTTTTTTGATAGTAGAGCTCAGATCATCATATTTTGATCAAGCAGGGAACATTCTCTACTAGTTGGTTCCATAGCTGCAAAAGAAATAGATAGGTAGGAAGGACTGAAGACAGAAAAGTCCTAGGGGGCAAGAAGGACTCTATTGGAGACTGAAAAGAGACGAAAAGGGGGCCTACCTAAAAGAGGAAGATGAAACAATCCTGACAGCCTTAGAGGCACCACAGTCTAAGGGGTATAGAAGAGATTTTGAAGCGCTTTGCCCTGAAACAAGAGAATCAAATCTCCCTGAGACTGATAAAACTTAAGACATTCAGAAGACAAAGCATGTTTACAATGCTAGAGTATAGTACACCTGTAGGATGCATGATCCATAAGAGCCCATTCAATTGAGAGAAAGGGTCTCCTTTGGATGAGCAAAAGGACTTGTATGATTCCATTACCATTGATGAGTACTCTCTCTTTGTCCTCTTTACCAACAGTAACCATTGAGCTGTTCTATCTCCTTTTTGATGAAATGTTTCCTTGGACTAGGAAAGGACTTGGTTAGTGGGTTCATCATGAATCACTTTAACAGCCATCCATTCAATCAGGAAAGAAAGAATGCAAGCCCAAGCAGTCAGCAGTGGTTTGAGAAGAAAATTTCGGAAAACAGGGAGTAGGAAGCCATACATGCATGTGTCTCAGGTAGTTTCCTCCTTTATTGAGGAGGGCTTCTTAGGTTCTTGGCTTTACATCCATTGTAATTATTTCATCTTCATTTTATAGTAGAAAGAGAAAAAAAATGGAATCAATTTTTACTTTTTGACAATTGACAGAACTTGTATTTTCCTGTAATGGATCATAATAAAATTAATGTCTCTAGGTAATAATTTCTTCAAAGTGAATTTTCCCTAGATACCTTCTACATAGTACTTAACAGTTGAATCAATTTGAAAATACCTAAAGTTAGAGATTTACCAATAGGTAACGTTGTTCCACCACCTAACCAAATAGCTATTATGGTATTGATCAAAAGGACTATTGTAGCTCCTAGACAACAAAAAAAAAAGTACCTGTCAATTAGATTAGCATTTTAGTTAGAATGTTTTAGGAAAAAGGATAAAATTTTAACACTGAATTGTAAAATTTGCATCTCATTTGACTTTATAAACTCATAATTACTACTTAAGATTTATGAGTGATAGTAATAAAAAGTCATATAGTCAGATAAATTATAGAAAATGGATTCTCACATGATTTAATAACTAAATAGCATAATTGAGTTGGCTTTTATGATCTGACGAATTGTGCAATTCATTATGCCAATCTAGATACCGTGTTCCTGATTGATCCTGATCCAAAGATAAGACTCAATTTGTTTACTGATATTTTGATCCAGATGGTAAGATCTAGATTGGGAATTGTAAGACTTTAGCAACAATGTGAGTGATGGCCCTAATTCTCAAGCCTTTCTTGTAAATTGTATGTTTGATCATCTTGTGAGCCTATAGTAAAAGGCATGAATGACTCGCTCAATTTTTTACTTAGTAAATTTGTTCATCATGACAATTTTCATGTGGTTTCATTGTTGTTGTGGCCGAAGATTTTAAAAAGCAAATGAGGAGATATTCTTGGTTGAGAAAATATTCCAATAAAATTCAAAAGAGCTGCTCTAGGTCAGTAAATTGGAAGATATCATTAGAGGGAAAGAATTTGAAAGGGTCCTTGGAATGGATAGCACATAACTGAGGCTGAGAAGATCAAGCAGGCAAACAAAAAACTGCATAAAGGATTTCATACACTAGAGAATGAGTTTGACAAACAAAATTGCTATTAATTATAATATAGATTCTCACCTTTCAAATATCGTTGAGCATATTATTTTGTTGAAGTAATCTTTTCAAAATTTAGATAATGCAATAGGTATTAACTCTTGGAATGTCAGAAAAAAAGGCTTCTTTTGAAGTTAGCCTGTGAAATATTGTTATTATTGATTCTGATTCTCCTATTGAAACCATCAAACTGTTAATCTAGTTTCAATAATCTGCTGTCATCCTTGTGCCTTCAGCTTCGAGTGGTTGTTCCTTTCATAGATTCTCAGCTTCTAATGTGAGCATTGCCACATCCTGCAACCTCAGCCCAATTTTGGTCTCCACATTGTGGTTATCTAGAATCTTCATGCTCATATCCTTCTTAGCTGTCTCACATTTGGTTTCAAGTAGAGGTCTTTGAGCGTCGGTCCATACCATCCATGTTAGGCTGGTGCCAGCATGGGGCATGCAGGTGTCATGGTACCATGGTTGTTGCAAAGTATTGGTCCATATCAGCTCATATTGACTTTTGTTGGTTCACCACAGGTTTTGACTTGGTATTCTTATAGTTGGTGTTTTTTTTTTTTTTTGCCCCTATTATTGTTCTCTTTCATGTGTTGCAAATGCTTCCTCATTTTATCCTCTTCCATAATTTCCCTTTCGCACTCCTTTTTTATCCTTAGCACTTGCAATTTTTTCCCTCTTCTTGAGGTTCAGGAGAGAAAATTGACTGTTTGGGTGGATTAATTGTAGGGAGGGCTGTTATCATTGAAAGGTGGTGCAATGATCAAGGTGGATTTTGAGAGAGTGTATTGGGGTGGATAAATGATACTGAAATTTAAGGCAATCTGTTTGGCTAATGTAAAATCTTGTTGAAGTTTCAGGGATTTGGAGAACATGCTAGTTAAAAAGTTGGTATAGATTGCATAGATCTTATTGGAAGACTGTTGAATGGCTATGTTATATAAAAATATCAATCTTAATGTATTGGGAGACGGTATGGATTAGTATGCTTGGAAGAAGATCCATTGAATCAACATCTGTTTCATGTGACATCGGTATTTAGGTTTTAAAGGATGTTGCTGGAACAACAATGAATTATACACATTAATAACACGTGTTACTACATGGTAGAACCTATTAGGGGAAAAGGTTTGGGGTGTGTGTGTCACAGAGAGAGAGAGAGAGAGAGAGAGAGAGAGAGAGAGAGCTCTATTTAGTTTGCAGGCAGATGAGCACTACTACAAGTGGATGATGTGTAATATGAGATATCCTCTAAAGCACGAGACATCTAGGAGGCAGCAAGATGGTCCCTAAGTGACCGTGTTGAGAACAACTGAATAACTGCCTAACCTGAAAGGCTGGAACTAGTATGGTTAATAAGTGCTCAAGTAATGGACAGTTTACGTGACTACATGCGTTTATGACCTAGATGTTTGTCTGGGACCTTCATTTCCTCCTCCTGTTAAAGAATGGGACTTGAGAGATTAAAAAATTAAACAACTTGCCTATGAAAGCAAAAGTCAGTATTCTCATTGTGAGATGACCATGGTGGTGCTTCCTGTGATGGATATGAGAAAAGGTGAGTGCTTGCAACTTGTCTACACCTTCCCTGTTTTCCCTTTCTTTTAAAGCCTTTGGCTTACAAAAAGAAACTAGTGCCATATTACTTGACCTATGTACTCTTACTTAAGAGCATGTGCATGTGTGTTGATACATGCCCTAGTCTTGCTCCCTTTACCACACACACACAGGTATAGCACCACGGAATTAGCAACGTTTATGATGTTATACTGCTTATATATTGTTACAGTATATTATAGTGGATATTGTGTGATGTGAGAGATGCTCTGAGTTAACCAAAGAGGAAGCAGTTTTGCTTAAACTAAAGTACTCAATAGCTTATAAATTTTTCAGAAAGAGTATCTAGCACTTGTAATTTTCTTTCTCCACTTCTCTAATCTTTTTTTTCTGCTGTTGAATTAATATAATGCTTGGAGTAAATCATTTCATTAGGGTCAGGCATTCCCGAAATATTCAAAATGTGGTTCCTTACAATCTGGGTAACACTGGAAAGGCATCATGGAAATGCATGGCAATTATGGGAAGACATGAAATGATATAGGGAGAAACAAGGGAACTGTTTTCAAAGGTTTCTCCATGTCTTTATCTGTTTATACCCACATGTTAAATGTAAGTTTAAACATGCATTGAGGATATCTTGCAACCAATTTTTTATCTTCCGTTTTATGTGCTGCTTATCACATCCATTCCTTTTGTGGCAACTCTGAAATAGCCATCCTAACTTGTGACTGAATGTTAGTTTCTGCTTTGGCATCTATGCCGGTATTGGTGATTATATTGTTATACACACGTGTGAGGCCATAACAGCAGTTAGTGTTCACAAAGTGTGTGTTTGTGCGTGCATGCGCACGCGTTTGTGTGTGTGTGTGAGAGAGAGAGAGAGAGAGAGTCAAGTTTGGTTGTATGTTCAATTTGTCTAACAACTAAAGAAGCTGTAAAAATCAATCATTGGGGTTTCAATACTCTTGTTTATATTCGTTAGGGAACAATATGAATATGATCCAAATGTAGATTTCCTGGATGATGGTATATATTTTTGCAGGGAGTTTCAATTGAAAAGGTAAGAAAAATATTTCAACCTATTTAGCTTAATTCTAAGCCCTACTTAAGCTCTAAGAATGCCTTACTTATAGCTAGATTCTTGTATTTCTGTCTCACATGCACTCTATGTTGTACTTAGTATGTGTTGATTTCTCTTTCTCCTCTATTTCCTGAAAATCATTGCTTTGATGTTGAAGTACGAACTTGGGAACAAATTACTTTCTTATAGTTTCCATAATCTACTGTCTCTAAAAAGTAACATGTATGAAGAGAATATGCATTAAAATTATATCTCTATGTTTTCTTCTTCCCTAGATTTGGTTTATGTTACTTTAGCTTTATGAGATGCCTTTTACCCTCTTAGTTACTGTTGTTTCATTACATTATAGTGCTTTGGTTTGTGAATTGGAAATCAGATTGCAAGTGCTGAATTCTGATTTTTGTAATGATTTTCTCAGGTCAATTCCAAATTGGGCTTATAAACTTTGATATATCTTTAAACGTGAAGTATCCAGATCTGGTGCCTCACATTACAGAACTAGCAGATCTGATTGCTCATGAGTTGGAGGTTGATGTACATCAGGTGAGGTGTATTCTTTTCTGGTCCTTGTTACGTCCAGCCAACTTGCTAGATTTCTTGTGGTTACATTTCTGTGATAATAGTTGTGGTGTCCTAATAAAAAGGTGCTACCTAATGAGATTGACAATGTCAGATCTGCGCATCATGGCATTTGTTCAAGGACACGACATTCAGATATGCTGTTATATGTTGCAAATAGTTCCTGGTGGTTGCTATGCTGTTATAACACTTATTTCTCAAGCAGTTTTGACTGACACTTGCAATCTTAAATGCTTACAGGTCCATTTGGTGAATCTCACGAGTACAGGAAATGCTACCCTAGTTAAATGTGCCATCTTTCCATTAGGATCTGATTTCATTTCTAATAGAACAGCAATGGTAATGTTACTCTTTGACATCATTAGATGCATATTGATAAACAACTTGGTATTTCCTAGATGTGGGCTGCAATAAATTGTACTTACTTTTCTGTTTTTCTGCAGAGCATAATTTCTCGCTTGATTGAACACCGTGTTCGCCTTCCTGAAAATTTTGGAAGCTACGAGTTAATTGAATGGAACATTGAGCCTCCATCAAGACGGTACTGGATTCCTAGCCTCTTAGCCATAAGGACTTGTTCTATACTGTTTCTTAAATGATTGAGTGACAGAAATTGATTTTCCTATCTGCCATCTATCCTTTAAATTCCAAGGCAGGATTTTGACACCAATTCAGAGAGCAGTCAGGTTGATGCCATAAAGTGTGCTCAAAATATGGGCTATTATACATTAATACTGAAGCTGAAACCAATAGATGGGATGTGATTTGATGATTAACAGTAGGATGTCCTAGAATATGGCTTTGGCCAAATAGTAGTAGCAGAAACTCATCGTGTTTACTTGTTTAGACTCATTTAGATTAGCTGTGTTATTACCATGTGGTAAGTTGTCGAACTTTCTGTTTAGCAAAATGAAAATAAAAAACTGATGTGTTCTTATTACAGATTCCACGTACAGATCTGTATCTTATCATGCCATGTAACTTGTATCATGTTGAACAGGAATTGGCATGATATAGGGTTGTGTACTGGCATAGGTCCACATCCATGTGTTGCCTCATATGTGCCCTATTCTGTAGCCTATTTTAGTGCACACTGATACAGGTGGATGCATGGTCGGAAATCACAAGAATACAGGTGAACATGATTGAAGTTGATCATTTGATTTAGCCAGCTTCAGTCATTGTTTTTCCTAACTAAAGGCTCTCTATCTCTGTTTAGCTCACTGTTTATGTATTGTTTGTTTCACTATTATTCAGGTCAGATTTTGCTATAAATTTTAAATATGCGTTTATGTCCTATTAATCAGCAGTAGTTAGTATCTCTAGTCAGACTTTCAAGAAGGCGAGTTTGTCCAGAAGAGTAGTTGAATGATTGCTCAATACATGTCTCCTTTAGAAAGCTAGCAAAAGAATCATAAAATAAGAGATGTTCTGCTAATCTCAGCGTGCCTTAGGTGTTGTGTATCCTCTACAATGTTGCATATCACGTGTGACAATCTCTCACATTCAAAAGATTATGCATGACTCATCTCCTGGAAAAGTAAAGCCTATTGAAGCCCATGTTCATGAACAACAGGATAACAATAGCTGCTTATGAATGGAAGTGTAATTGGACCGCATAAGAAGATTGAAAACTCATTTCTAACTTACAGGGGCAGATTGAGCAAAATGAGTGATGGAAGAATTTGCTATAAACCCTCAAATTTCTTTAATCTACTTTTGTCTGTCATTTTATGTACGGGACAATATGGCAACAGCATCTATTGGGATTGATTTTGGAAACTTCAGTAGCTAAGCCTTCCATTTCTTTAATCTACCTTTCGCTACAATTTTATCCATTTCTTTAATCTACCTTTTGCTACAATTTTATGTACAGGACGTGGTGGCAACAGCATCTATTGGGACTAATTTTGGGAACTTCAGCCGCTGTGATACTCTGTTTTTCAGCTTTTCTGTTATTATATGTCCGAAGACACACATCCAGACCTCTGGGAACATACAGGCGGGTGGATGCTGCTCTTTCAGAACAAGAGCTACAGGCATTTTAGGAACTTTTGGTTTGTAATCATTGTACAATCTAGATTATATTCAGCTTGTAACTGGCACTACAAAGAAAGTTGACCACTGCGGATCATCTTTTTGATAATTAAAAGTCCGTTCCTGTCCAATTTGCTACACGGTTTCATAAATGTAATGCAGCAAGTTCTTCATTCAAAAACAGCAGGTTGGTGAACCATGTAGCCTATTTACCTTAGTTCCTGTTTGTATGACTTTAGGAGTCGTTTTTTTTTTTTTTCTTTCTGTGAAGAAACCGCTCTTGTTAAAGAAGTATCCACTACTGATGATGTTTTGTTCTAGCCATATGTTTTCAGGAATCAATAGTGCAACACAGCAGAAGCTTAAGAGGGCCAACGGGTGCACAGCAGAAAATAAGAGCACCAGATAAATAATACAAATCCTTATTAAGACTGTATCACAAACATCAAATACATTGAATGTTTACAAATTACATAACGATAGCCACCAGTTCACTTCCTTTGACCGCAAAGATCGAATCAGAAATAGGCATCAGCCTCTGTATATGGTCTCTACCAGCCATCAAATTCTATCAAGCGATACCAGCTACGATGTCTACCATACCCATCCCAAGGAGCATCTCCCTTCTTCATGAAGAAGAGACTGCCTCTTCCAGTAACCGATGAAGAAGAGAGTGCCAGTAAATTCAAAACATTCATCATAAAGAATTGCAGGTGTGCAATATTCTAAGGAAAACCTATCCTGTAGAATTTCTTTCAGGACTGGATAAAAGGTTATACAGATAATCCAATGAATTTTATAGGATTTCATGTACAATAGATAGCACAAATCACAAGAACTGCTTCTAACACACAAACTTTGAAGACTCATACAGTTTTTCTTGCTAGCTCTTTCATCAATTTATTTGCTCAATCTCAACATCAATGATGTCAGGCTCAGATGATTTTGCTCGAGATTCACCTCTTCCTGTTGAGAAGTCATCCCTAGGTTGCCATACAATGTTATGGCATCCTGTGCAATGGATGACCTGGTTGCGGTATCCTACAAATCGCCTCTTACAAGCTGGGCAAGCACCCTATTAAACATAGAAATAAGGTATTGATTATGAACAAAACATCATGGTCCAAAAAAAAGCCTTGATTAACTTTTTTTCAAGTATTATGCAATTCTAGGTCAATTAAATACAAAAAGATGATAATCTCATAATCGTGTAACTAATCCTGTCATATGAATGGAATTAATTAGAGAATTGTTATGATCCACAAGATACCAAAACTGGACTCTACCGAAACTGGACTCCAATCAGCACTGCACTCTACTCCATGTTTTGAACATTAGCCAGCCGCCAGTCCATTAGGTGGGACAGGTTCATCACACTAATAAACTTAGAAAACCATTGTCTCAAGAATCTAATTTTGCCATGATACTAATAGTGCAAACAGAAGGCTGGTTATAAGTATCACTTTGTAAAATCTTCTCAATAGATTATACAATGCCAAGAAAACGCAGTGATTTGATAAAAATTACAACTACTCTGACTTGTCAGCATTCAGTAGTCTATAAAATTTTATATTATTGAGACTTTGAGAGGCCAATCACTTATGGGCAGCAACATTTTTAATTTTCTTTAGTACGCTTCATAATCAGAAATGTAACTTCGAAAAAAAGGGCAAACATAGAGAATGATGTTCCAAGCCAAGTAACAAACATCACTAGTTGTTGAATAAATTCATACCACATGTAAGTCCATAGTGTCTCCTAATTTGGACCATGAAATGGAAAAATAAGAACACATATAGTTAACAAAAAAATCATATCCTTCATCAGCATTACTGGATTTGAATGTAAAACCACCTTTTCTTTTGCTACTAAGAACGTATTATTTTCTTCCCCTACTTATGATGTAGCACAAGATGCAGCCAACAAGTACTATGACTAGCTAGACCATGCCAAACATCACAGGAGACAGCAGCTCTGTGGACAAAGACTTCAACAAGCATGTGTGCAGAAAGACACATCAAATTTTTCTGTTCCTACAAATTTTGCATTAGAGATGGCTTTGAATTTTAATTAAGCTTCTTTATTTATAGTTAAATAATTCTAGCACATTTTTTCTTAAAGTTGACTCCTATTTCTAGTATGATTATGTGCTGGATCTAATGCCCGAATACATTAAAGTCGAGTATTTCTAGTCGAGGACGAGGATCATTGTTTATATATATGCTTCCAATACATTATATGAAGGTAGTTTTTGACATATTAATAAAATAATTTTCAGAAAAAAATTTTCATCAATTGAAGGTTTCTTCAATCTAGTTTGCCTTTGATTTATGTTTAATCTCAGAATGTAATTCCCTGATCTAATTGCTCTTCACTTCATGCTGTGTTAATTGATAGTTGAAATCTGGAGGATTAAAGATTGAGCTTTCATGCTCCCAAGTCTAAGACATTACAAAAGTAATCCAAGTTTTGGAATGTGCTCAACATAACATAATTGACCATTTCAATTACCCATTCAAACAAACCATTCTAGGGGAAAGGAATTTAACATGTGGTTGCAAGAATGTGAAGATTTGCCTCTAGTTTTTATCTTCTCAAACTTTCAATTTCTCCCTTTACCAAATTAAGGGTTCTAAGTCATCAGTCCTTAATGATCTAACTACTCATTCAAGAGTTAGGTTTCACGTTGCTTAACATGCAACAACTTGATTAAGTTGGATCTCATGAATAATGGGTTCTGACAATCTGTGATATAGATCTAGATCTTATATTCTTATCTGATAAAAATCCAAGAATGGGATCTAGACAGTTAGGGACCATTTTGATCTAGATCAAATAATAGGGGTAACAATGTTAGAAGCAAAAGTGTTTCCCTTATAAAGTTTGTAAGCCATATCCCTTAATAACCCTTCAAATTTTATGTTTCATTTTGGTATACCACCATTCACAACAACACCACTCTCAATTTGTACAACAAATAGCGCAACTACTACAATTTTTATGCTTTTGTTTTAAAAAAAAATCTTTGCACTTTTTTTTTTTCGTAAATGTTGAAAAATCAAGGTTGATTGTATCTTCACCCACAAGGTTAGATAACCCAATCAAGTTGATTGGTTGGCAAGGTAGAAAGGTTGATGGTATGTAGTGTTTGCTTTTAGGATTGCATAGGAGGTCTATCCTTACTATTATTTGTACTCTTAAGAGCTTGTGGTATAATCAAGGAAGGTCAAACTGTCTTAAAAAGCCCAGTTCAAAGCGTACTAGATTGAACTGATGGCAAACTGGGTCGGCTCACTGTTCTGGCATGGTACAAGGTTCAAACCACCTTGTACTGCCTTAAACCGTACCGAACTGAGGGAGGCTGAGAGCCTCCATTGAGCTCACAGTCCTCTCTCTCATTTTTTTTAAAAAAAAACTTTGATTTTCCTCCAGTTTGCATCTGATTTAAGCCTAAAGAAGTAGATTTCAGCCCAAAATCAGATATGGATGCTCCCATTCTCCTTCTGCCGTCCTTTTCTTTCCATGTTAAATAGGCAGAAAATAGAAAAATGTATGGAAATCATGCTTTTTTTTTTCTTTTAACTTGATTTCATAATATGTTGTAAATCTAAAGATGATTTACACAATGACAAAGGTTTGATAATTTTTTAACAATTTTATAATTTTTTGAATTAAAAATATATTTTTAGATTTAAAAATTATAGAAAATAAAATAATTGTTAAAAATTTACTGTAAAATTATTAGCATTGGGTAAAATCATGCTACTCGCTGCTCTAATTTCACTACAATTGGAGCTAGTTTGGGCATGATTAAATCAACCTAAATTTAAGTCCAAATTGAAATAAAGTTTAAAATATATAGTGGTTCACGCACACCTAAGTATTAAAAAAATATTTGTAGGACTTCCAAGAGGGTCCTACACTAATTTGAATTAAAATTTATCCTAAATTTGATCATATTCCATCGCTAGCTATGACCTGTATTCTTATGAATATGAATATGGATATCCTTCATCTTATAAATATCCTACATCCGAGGTTTCAAGCTGTTACTATGTTCGAGTACCATAGTCTCATGATGCTTATAGGTTGGATTTCACCAGTGCAATCTTTACATGGCTGGACCAGTATCCTGCCTCACATCAGGAGCAGGATAATGAGACATGAAGAATTGGATATGGTGATTGAATGAAGTAGACCCGCAATACTCATAAGAATTAGGTTGGCCTCTCAGGCACAAACTACAAGCAGGATTGCAATATTTACAAGTAGCATAGACACTCCATCGGATATTAGGCATCGATTATTATGTATTTGTTATATATTTGAAATTTTGTTCATATACAATTTAAAAATATTTCCTTCTAGTTGTTTGTTACTCACATTTGCATTAGTGATACACTAATATGCTTTAATTTTATTCGACACCATAAAGTACTTTGAAACGCCAACAAAAAGCACTGCAAATTTAAAGAAAAAATTTTTATAATTGAATATACCACATTAAAGAAGAAAAAAATGTAAAACTATCAAAAAATAAAAAAATAAAAAAATAATAAAAATAATAAAAAAGGTAAAACCTGGCATACCGATCCACTTGACCCATTAGCCAAGGTATACCATGTGTCAATACGGTACACACCCCCAGACCGTACTGAATCGAGCCGATACTGAAAACAGTACCGGATGCTGATACAGTGAAACCTTAGGTATAATGTAATGGTTGAAAAAAATATACCAAAACTTTTAATTTGAATAGGGAAAAAAGGAATCAATAATATAATTTTGGCTGCCCATGTAATGTAACATTTAAAAAAATGACTCCAATTTTGGCTGAAATTATTTGAAAATAAAACAGAACTTATAAACTACTTCTAGCAATGACCAACTTAAAAATGATCTCGTAGGAAAAATTAAATCTTTCTCCCTCCTTTTCATTCAGCTTAATACACCAAACTCCCAGCTACACATGCTATAATTCAAACCGAGTCCTTTGAAATGGTACAGTGGAGTCTTTAGCATCGAACCTACCAGCCAAAGACTTCTCTAGTACTTGTATTTTGCTTTACAATCTCATGCGGTTCTTCTAACGTATTTCCCTAAACTAGCTTATGCTCTCTAAATGATCATCATAGCAGCCTCATCATTATCTTTAGCATCTAATCACTAAAAATAATAATAACAAGTCATTAACTGAGAAATTCATGGCACTTTCAAACTTTTGGTCACTCTCACATCCTTGGACCATCTAAGTAAATTCCAATTTTATCCAATGGCTACATAAAGTCAAGATGCTTGTCACCATCACTGATGAACTGATGAACAAAGCGTAGACTTAAGATGACTGACATCATGGTTCCTTTGTCAAATGATATAATATTAGGTCTACTTATGATAATATGACCAAACAACCTACTCCCTTATATTGTGAAGCAACATTACACAAAAATGTCCAGGTGTATTCAACATTCGAAAAATGATAAAATGCCCATGATTAAGTGCCAGGCTAAAAGGGCCATGCTTGTCAGACCTGATTTAAGATGATTACATGGACTGACAAAAAGATGACACTTTGTCCCCCATAAATTTGTAACAAGCACCTACATTGGCGTGATATGTTTCAAGTTGGTGACTTAGGCTTTATAGAGAAAACAAATGTTCCATTCTAAATGAACTGCAAATAGTAAGGCCATACAATTTTTAACAAAAATTAGATTAGAGGAGAGAGGTTGAATTCTATTAGATAGCGTGCTCTAAAGCCTAGAAAGATAATATAAATAGATATAAAACACCACTAAAAAAAAACTTCTGCTCTTAAAAGTAGTGCCTTTCTTGGGTTGGATATCAGCCCTAATCCCACAATTCATACAAAATCATATGGTCAAATCACTCATTTTGCAATCTCATTCCGATGCATGATTCTCTCTCTCTCTCTCTCTCTCTCTCTCTCTCTCTATATATATATATATATATATATAATCCATCCATCCATCTATCTATATATATAGATACATAAAACACACGTTTGACATAAGTTTACATACCAACTCCAATTCAACCTATTTACCCATCATTTTACTCAACTAGTGTAACTTCATGTGAATCATAGATGGTCTGGAAACATTTCTCGAGTTCAAATGCCCTAACTAAGCATTCTATTATATCATAAATTGCAATGGAAGTACAGCCACATAGCATGTTAATTTGTGATCAAATAGGCATGAACTTCCTAAGTCTGGACAAATTGCACCAATAAGAAACACCAATAAAAGGTAGACGTTGAACCCACAATAATCAATCCATAAGGCTTAAAAAAAAAAAAGAGTATGTTTTAAGATTGAATATTGAGAAGATGACAGCCTAATTTGTTCCATTCATTGTAATCAGCAATATAAGTCCTTCATCCTTCATGTTGATCGGCTAGATAGAAAAATTTGACATCTATATCCAAGAAAACTCGATCCATTTATAAAACATTGCTTACATGAAATTAGAAACAAAAAGAAAGAGAGAATATCAAACTTTAAACCAAAGAAGATTGTTCGGTTTCAAAGAAGAAATCGTATACCTCAATAGCGAAGTTATTTGCAAATGTCCCGATGAGAAGAGGAGCAGCAAATGGCAGCACCCATGTAGCGAAAATGACAAACCTGAACAGCCACCCGGATAGTGCAAACCAAAGAAAGAAGATTGTCTATGAAAAGGAGAACACATTAGAACATAAAGAACTAAAAGTAGGATGCAAGAAAATCTGAAACATATACTTAAGGAAGGTTCTTATCATCTTATGTCACATATAGAATTAATCGGGCTGAAAGCATGACAAATGAGAACAGCATAGATGAAGCATGATTTTTGTTAAGATAATTCGGTTATCTCGTTTCCAATAATTCCATGCAAGTTCCAATTAGACAAGTCATTACTTCCTGAATAATGTACAATATGACCTGTTTAACATGGAAAAAATACAGGCAACCATAGAGCAAATATTAATCAATCTGTTCTAGTGAAACAAATGCCAGAACTGTCTTTTATCTGGAAAATGCCTTCAATACAAGAACTTTCTGGTCAGGTAATTATGTCTTCCACATACTAAGAGCAAATGCATCACTAGCAGGGCTCCTATTTTACCTAAGTGGGAGTAGGGCTCACCCTCTGCCAAGCTGCAAAGTAGGTCAATTGTCACTCGCCAGCATAGTCCTTGCTTGCTAGGCTGTAAATCTGTCAAAGGTATGTCTTCCCTTTCCCCTTGCCATGACCAAGGGAGTAGAGCCCAAACGACCGCTTAGTAGTTGATTCTTGCATGAGAACTATGATCTTTGGCTCTAGAACTAAATCATTTCCTTGTAACTGAGAAGAACTTCCAGATTAATAGGAAAGAAGCTCGATCTGAATGAATCAGAATTTCTATTCTATGATCGACTTGCTGATCTACCTTATGGCTGGATAGATAAATATTTGGATTTCTACGATTATTCTTTAAGGTATCAGACTATTTTTCATTTTCTAATAAGAAAGTTGGTTCAAACCCCAAAAGAAAGAGCGATATCCTTGTCATCAAACTGAATAATGAGCCCTGATCTTCATACTACTTCAGTTATGGAATGCCATTCATATATTGCCTCGAACAACCTTTTTTACAAGACGAGCACTCTTCCAATCAAGAACAATGAAAGAGGAAACCCACGTCAAAATGTAGCTGGCACTTACATAAAGGAAATCAACAAATTCAAAAAAAGACAACAAAAAAGAATACGTGATAACTTCACTTGATTACTGAAAAGTCAGCAAAAATGTATATCAAGCAAACATAAAGGGTGTTTCGGTGCAAAAGACTCCTACCACCTAAAGGGTCTACGAGGGTCATATGTAATAGGCTCACCTTCACGTACAAAAAGGTGGTGGTGGTTTCCATGTTTAATAGTAGAAAATTAATTTCTAGGAAAAGAGCAAACAGGCTACTAGAAGTCTTCTCCAGCTGTTTCTAATTTTTCCAACACTTCTACAATGATTAAAATTGCATGGAAAAGGGATCTCATGTGACAATTTTTGTCTGTATATAAAGGAATTTTCTTCCTATTTCATTTATCACATTTTAAGTCACCGCCAACTCATGGTAATAACCAAAATATAAAATCAAGAAGTGATCCAATTTCTGATAGTCATGGTTTCAGATTCTGATGGGGCATCCTATGGGACATTAGGACAAGGCACTATCTCAACTGTTGCCATGGGACCTTTATCGTCCCAGCATCCTGATGAGCATGTATGGGGACATGCCACATCCCAAGTGTTGGGATGGCATAGAACTGCAACACATCTCTTCCACAAAGAAAATTAGGATAGCCCCATCCCATGAGGTTTAAAACCTTGCCTCTAGTTTCTATATCTTTTCCTTAAATTAATTTCAAAAAAAGGGATAAAATTGAACCATAACGTGTTCTCATCAAAGCAACAACAGCACGGCTAATTCCAGCTTCCCCCAACAATCTAAGGAGACATGTCATGTAAAATTTTCACAACTATAGAAGTAGAGACCCAACAAATCATGAGCCTAGTTTCCAACATTACTCCCAATATATGACAATTTTCCAAACTTTAGCATTACACGATTGCCCATAGTGGCAAAGATGCAAGCATTCCCATCACCAGATAAGAATTTAATTTTCCTACAGAGCATATTATTTGTCATCCTTTCATTGAGCTTTTGATTTTCCAAAACAATCACATGCTCAAAACTTCATTACACCTACAGGAGTTAAATATTTTCTAGTACACAATTCATGCAGTTAACCTTTTAAAAACTATCAAACAACATGAAATTCTTGGTACATTCAGAGTCTGGAAACCAGCAGTCTCTTATTGTCTGGCAAGATATTGATCCCTAGAACTCTGACCAAGAAAAACTTCAGATATGAAAACAACATTAATTTTACTTCGACTTAAAAGCATATCGCAAAGGATCAGTCACCAAATTGTCCACCATGCCTAGACACCCTATAAATATATACTTGACACACAATCATATAAGATCTTCATCTTTCCAATCCATTAATGAATAATAGAACAGTCTTTGACTTGCCTTCCTTAAGAAAATCACAATCCTGAACATTCAAACCTGTATGTTGCTTTCATCATTCCATTCAAATGCCCCATGTCTTTGTCCTTGTGCACTACAGTGATTTATAGCATGCATTTACTTTACCTTTTTTATTTTCTCTCAAAGCAAAAAGTTTTGGACCCTCTCAATGTTTAGCAACACTATCCTTCTCTGCCTAGGCACATTCTTTAATGTTTAGCATCATGTTTGAATTAGTACTAAGCATTGTTGAATTAGTACTTCCATTAAAACAATACATTTTATTTGATATGTTATATTCCAACTTTTTGGCTTCAACTATTTTTAAAATACATCCTTGTTTTGTTAGTCCTTTGAATTAATTATTTTTGGATCTTTTTGACCTACAGATGTCTCCAAACACCTAGACACCTGTCTACTATCCAATCTTTTAAAATATTGTATCCTCTTCATCATTTCCACCATAATGGAGCACTTGAAGGAGTGTCAATAGAGCATGTTAGGTCTAGTTGAGCCAAGACCAAGATTTGGCCCTAGTCGGGCCAAGGCCACAACTTAGTCTTGGAGTAAAACCCTTGGAACATTCTCACCTTCGAACATTAAAATTACATCTGTATTATTCTACTTAGCAATATTACAACACTAAAAAAAATGAAGCAAATCCTTACAATCCATATATGGATTGCCCTTTCCCATTGTTGATCTTCCCAAGTCAGCCACATCATCTTTGTTAATGACCAATTCTTAACAATGATCTAATAGAGGACCCCAAATTCTTTCTTGTATGTCGTAACTTCTCCCTAACATACACTTTTAGAATGATAAGACATGGTATCCTTCTATTCAACATTTATCTATGATCAAGGTTTGTAGTACTGGAAATTGATATCGGATTAATACAGTTTAGTATAAAACATACTGTACTGAACCGAACCAATGATGTACCGATCAAGTAAACCAAGAGGCCCCAACCAATGAACCACCTCATATCGAGCCAAACCAGGTAGTTCGGCATAGTATGGGGCAGTTCGATATGGCTCGGGTCGGTACGGGATGGTTTGGAGCAATTCAGGGCAATATGGGATGATTCGTTCATTGTACCAAACCTAACAATCAAACCATACTAGTTTCAAGATAGTTCAATATGGTTCACCCCAAAGCGCCCGGTTCAGTATGTTTGGCCATCCTTGATCATCCTTGCTTCCATTCATATATCATAAGACCTTTTTTGGACCAAATTTGTATTTGATAATTATGATTGTCTCAATTATCATTTAAACTTGGGGAGAAGTCTATGGGTTTCTTTCTTCCTATTAATGATGATATTTGTCTATATTTTTTACGTCTACTATAAATTCAATGATGTTCAACTCTAGAACTACTAGTGCCACCATTGCAATTAAACTTTTTAACTCTGCCACATTGTAAAGGGATGAAAAAATATTGTCTTGCTACCAACCTTTCTTACGTTCTTGAATATGTTGTCGTACACAATTGCCATCAAGCTGTTCTCCAATTGTTTTGCCCAAACTTTATGCTCAAGAGGAAAGGAAATAGAAACGTTATTTTTGGTCCTCTTTTTTTTACCAAGAGTAGATTCGTGTCCTAAGGGCAACACAGAAAGCGCACCCCCCCCCCCCCCCCCCCGCGTGATAGTGGGGAGGATTAACTGGCCTCATCTGGTATTATGGCACATCTATAAAAATGTTATTGCATCGAGCAATCCACACAAATAATATGATTAGTTTTTACTACTTATCTGGTTCAGATCCATTGATAGTGCTACTTTGTAATAGATCTACCTTCCAAAGGAATGTTGGTTTCATTATTAACTTATAGATTGCTATTTTATAATATAGTGCAGAATATAGCCCCCTGAAGATTTTTATCAAAATAAATGATAGAGAATAAAATAGTTTCTGATTACCTAATGCTTATTCTAAATTAGCATATCCACCACAGCATAGCTTACAAAAAGCCTACATGTGCTTTTATGTATGTTTTCAGCACCCTTTAATAATGTTTTGTATCATTCCATGAAAGAAAAAGTGCACCCTATCAGAATTATGTTCAGCATGATTTACAAATTGGGCTAAGCTCCTGTTAACATAAAGCATGATATATGATCTTTAGACTTTACATTAGTAAGGCTAACTGTGCATCTAAACCCCGCATCTTTGCCCCTGCATCCTTCCGCTAATTGGCATTGCCTTTGATGCCACTTTGGAGTGCATTTAAGAAGAGAGTTGTAGCTGGTCTGGGTTTGTGATTTTGGGTGAACATCATACAGATTGAGTTGGGCCACAAGTGGTGTAGCCGGGGCAGGTGTGTGAAGAGATCCAGGTTTGAGCGCATGGGGAAACAGAATATTCGGGTTGCAGTAAAGAAACATTTAGAAAGGAAGTGCAGGGACAAGCATCCAGAGAGATTCCACCATAAATATTAGTTTCTTATCACTAAGGTCAAGGTCGGCACACAAAATTGAAAGCTTGAAAATTGAAAGGTTGGTCCTAGCCCAGTACAAATCACTCTTGGCACAATATGCCCCCTATTGAGCTGAGCCACAATAACATGTTCTTAGTTCAAGCTAGCTGGGTCCTAGACCAATGTGCACTTTTGCACCCCTATTTAAGATGAGAGAGAAAGGTGACAATCAGGTTCAAGTAGCAAAACAACTTCTAGTACAATATTTTAGAATCTTCAAGCTAGAATGTGATTGTTGGGTTGTTAGAGAAGGAAGTGCAAACATGATATGATATGAAACATTTAATATGCTAAAGGTAGGCCAACCATCTAGGACTTGCCCATCTTGTAAAAAACTGGTGGTGGTGCAAAGAGCCACAGATAATGCATTTAATAGATACTTTTTATTAAAAGAATGAGATCAAGAAATTTCTTCAAAACACACTACAGGGATTGGTAGGGCACATGGACAAATGGTGCTATCTAGGGAGGCATTAGCAGCATATGATCTCTTTTCACTGATTGTTAACCTTTGTAAGGTGAAGAAAGTAAGCCATAAGCCTCATCTCCAATAGAATGCTGTTAATATTTTGCTGGACATTAAGGTACATAGTTATTTGGGCAGGGAAAAAATACACATGGAAAAACAGATGAACCACATAAAATGACATAGTTCAAAATTCACGGGCTTACTGTTAGCAGAAATATTGCAAGAATTTACATTCTCCCTTCCATAGCTAGTGAGATCATTTTGTAAAGAAACTTATATAAGTATATGAGGGCCTGTAATTGTGAGACCTTAGAGATTGGCCTGATTAATGGTTCATGGAAGTCTATATCGCACAATTCATATGGGAAAAGGCTTTTTCTAAATTGTCATAGGGGGTTGGCATATGGTCTAATTTCCTGGATGCTCAAATTCTGGACAGGTGAATGATTGCAAGTTTGGCAACTTAAAAGTGGAGAATGGTGAAGAAGTTAGCCACTGTTTTCATGCTGGACCTGTTAAATCCACTTATTCCAAAAATATGATGCTAAATCCCTATCTAACCATTTTTTTTCTAAACCAGAAAAAAACTCACGAAAAATGAATGATTTTAAGATACTAAATTTCCTTCTTAAATTACGATATATGCACCCTTTAATTATTAAATCTAAAGAACTAGACCCGATACTGCTGGGCTAACCTCCATTTCCAGTGTATGCAATCTTGTTCACATGCCTATTCACAAGGATACATTCAAGAGGTACCTTATAGAGAATCAAGCGAAGAAGAACCAATTAAACTTTTAAGCTATGTGCTAAAAAGGCAAAAATAGTTGCGCTAAGGGGGAACCGGACAGCAGAACATAAGGAGGCACAAGAAAGCCCAAATACAAGTCGTCTCAAACAGTGGGTGGTAAACCAAATCAGAATCAAGAAAAAGCAACCCTAAATTCATAGAAGAAGTATCCGACACATACCTCTAGCTCAACATTAGCAAGAAAGAAGTAAACAAAGAAAGTACCAAAAGCAACAAAAGAGCTAAAGATAGCGATAGATAAATCAGACAAAAAACTCACAACGAAACCTCTGCCGATTGGTGTCTCAAGAAAATCATTAAGCTCTTTCCTGTACTGCAAAAAGAAAAGAAATTAAAAACAATAAAAATAGTATCACGAGGAGAGGGAAAACAAGAAAAGACGAAGAAGGATGATCAAGAAGGAGCGGAACCCTAACCCTAGGCCAGTTTCTTGAGAAATCCATGGAAAAGGAGCGCCACCGCCGGCCGATCTCGAGCTCGCGATCGAGTTCCCGTGTCCGTGCGGCTGCGGCGCGGGCGGCGGAACCTACGCGCTGGGAGACGGAGAAGCGGCGGTCCAGGCGCTCGGTGGTCCGGCGGGCCTCGAAGACGAAAAGCTCGAAGCCGTCGTTGGCGCTCCGCCAGGCGTCCCGCAGAGCCTCGCCGGAGGCGACGCGCCTGTAGAAGCCATCGAAGTCGCTGCGGCGGAAGGCCAGGACGGGTGCGGCGGCGTGTTGGCCGGACAGGAGCGGTGCCAGCGAGGGGTGGGGCTTGGGAGGGAGGAATAGGCGGTGACGCCACGGCACGCGCGTCGCCATGCCCACCGCTGCAACGGGACGGAGAAAGAGTAAGGTCGAAGAGGCGTATATATATATACACACACACATACATACGACGGAGTGGACTCGAGAAGAGGCGTTTGGCTTAAGTGGTGCTTCGTGGCGCATGGCGGCCACAGCGGGAAACGTTGAATCAACTGCATATATATTTATATCACATATTATATATATATATATATATATAATAGTTCATTAGATTGCAACTTTAATTAGCATTCACTCTTTGGATCAACTATATGTCAATACAATGTTCAACATAGATCGGTTCGAGTTTGAATTGATAATTACTTACTCTAGGATAATCAATTTACTTAATTAGAATCATTTTTAGCTTGATTCAAAATTTAATTTTGAAATTAATTTAAACCAAGCTTAATCAAAACCCAAGCTCTATATGTGATTAAAACAAAGTGTTGACATTGAGAGAAAACCATGATGGATGTAACTTAAGTCTTGCATTATGCATAAAGATTTATAATTTTTCTTAAAAGATATAAGTATATTTTTTTTTCCCTTTAAATTTTATCCTTTCTCATGAAATATTCCCTCTATATAAAAAAAAATGATAACTTTTTTCAATATTGTTTCACAATATATTCATTATGAATCTAACCTTTAGGGTGGCATTTGGTTCACGGTAATGTAATATTATTAAAAATTTTATTTTCTATTAATCTTATATTTGATAATCAGATTCTCAAAAATATAAGATTACCACGTTTGGTTCATATTAACAAAAATACGGTTATCAATTTACCAAATTTTTAAATTTTATTTGAATTTTGTTATGGATCTTTTTGATCTTTTAAGTGGTCCTCTCTTCTTTTTGCTAAAATATAAAATATTTTGATAAAAATTAAGATTCTTTATAAACTAATTTTAGAAATATTATATATCTAAATATCATAAGTATTTAATATATATATATATATATTATATTTTATATAATATTATTAAAATTTTAGTTAGATAATATATATTAATATATAAATATTTAGTAATATATCATATAATAATTTAATATACAAGAAGGTCATAATTATTAATAAGTTAAAATTTAAAATTGAATTATTATATAAATATATAATTAATATTAATATTAAATTAAAATATTATATTAATATAAAAATTTAATATTAATATTAAAATACTATATTATATATTTAATAATAAATATTTAAATATTATCTAGTGTAAATTAAATATATAATTATTGATCTTTGGTAATATTAAATACCTATGTTAGGAATAGAAATACTATGATTTATGATAATCTTAGAATACTAAGAATCAAATATTATTGCTTAGATTGCCATGCCTAATTGCTAAAATATAGTAATCTGTATTATAATCTCAGATTACTAAGATGAGTAGTTTACAAACCAAATGATCCCTAGGTGCCATCCTAAGTTCTTGACAAAATAATATAAGTTATTCTTAGGTACGGACAATACTCCACCATTTATTTATTTTTTCTATATCATTTCACCATTAACTCATTTAAGTGGAACACTATTCAATTATTCAAATGACAAAAAATATCAGGATGAAAAAGGATGGATACTTGGAGGATGCCTAAGTCCTTGCACATGTTTGTTAGACAAAAATTTCATATGGAGAAATGACTTAAAATTCTCATATATATTTATGCTTTTTGGCAAGAAATTGTATGTTCGTTAATTTTGATTCATTTGTAAAACTACTACTTTGTGAATAAAGAATATAAAACTATATAAAATTTTATGTAAATGTAAGTTACAAGCAAAGATTAGTACATATAAATTTAGGATGATAATTTTTGACACTACTTGTAAGCATTACTTAAACTTAATATGAAATTAGTAGGTTTGAATTAAATATAAATAGATTCAAATCAAAATTAAATTGATCTATTAAATATAATTAATAAATAAATTATATTTTAAATTGATTCGTTAATATAAAATTAATTTAATTATTAAATAAAATTAATTCGTATAACATTAACCTACATAGCCGGACCCATTTCTCTTGTCCTAATCGTTTAGGATTCAAAATCTTGTGCTGCTTTTTCCAAAGTAGGAGGAGAATTTGCGTGCATGAACTGGATTCCCTTGGGGGAGGGAAAGTGCCAGGAAAGTGGAGGCCATCTCTTCCTTCCGCCGCCTCAACATTATCTCTCCCATCTCGATCATTGCCATGCCGCCCCTTCTTTCTCTTCCCCTTCACCACCACCAAACTCTCCTCCAAAGACATCTACAAGCTAGAAGAGACCATCTCCACATCTCGAAACCTCGCGCAGCGAACGTCGTTTCATTCAGGCCCACCGCTATGATGTCGTCGATTGCGTCCAATTCCCACCCAACGGAAAGGTATTGCTCTTCGAAATCTTCAAGTCATTTCTGTTCTGAAATATCGATTAAAAATCATAACTGGCAAATCGAATGCAATCGTGCGAGTAACCATTTGATCTTCTGTAGAGGTGGAATATAGTTGATCTCCAGCGTGAAAATTATACTTTCTTATCGTAAATTAAAGTGTTTTTGATAGAAAATAAATTAAAGTTCCTCCAAGCCTTGACAAAATTGTACGTGATGCATTCCCTGTCACATAGATAGAGCTATGGTAGTTTTGGTGGTGCTAGAATTTAGAAGATCATGAAATGAGAGATGATAATTTAAGCAAAACGTCTTGCAGCTAAGGATATATTATTGGAGGATTCCAGGATGGAAGAATCTTATTTGATTTTAGAACTAAACATATGTTTAATGACCAGTTGCACTGCTAGAAAGTGGGCAAGGAATTTGAAAATGTTAGCTGAACTATAAATTGAATCCTATTCGTGTTTGCTAACACTAGTTGATCAGATTGGGTTGGATGCTAAACTATAAACTGAATCCTATTCAAGTTTGCTGTAAACACTAATTGACCGGATTTGTTAAGCAAACCTATGATATAAGGAGCATCAGTTCGTCCAAAACTCGTTGATTGTAGTTGGTAACTACGCTGCATTCGAGAAAGTGAGATGATGAACTGGCTCTGCACTGGTCTCTTTGCATCAGCATCGACTTGTTTTTGATTGCAGAAATTGTTATCCAGGAAGATTATCTCCTGGTTCATGGAAGTAATCTACTGGTCTCTTCTCGTGTCACGCTAAGTGTTGTGCTTAAATATATTGCAGCAAATATTCTTTATCTGAACTTTCTCCACTTGAAGCAATATTATTCGATATCGATGGCACACTCTGTGATTCAGATCCTATTCATTACCATGCATACCGTGAGATGCTGCAAGAGGTATGGGTTCTTTTATGTGTGATTAGAAGCAATGTAGTCAAGGCAGTTCAGAAGGACTCGCATTTTGTGACAAAGAATCCGTTATTCTTTCAGGTTGGTTTCAATGGTGGCGTCCCCATAACTGAGGACTTTTATGTTAAGAACATCTGTGGCAAGCATGATGATGACATTGGCAGATTGTTATTTCATGACTGGGATCATGAAAAAGCCATGAAGTTCATGGATGACAAAGAAACTATGTTTCGAAGGTAATCCACTGCCTGATATCTCAACCGATGTAGTTTGCCCTCTTTTAAGTTCTGAAGTAATGAAACCTACAGGCTGGCATCTCAGCAGTTGAAGGCAGTGAATGGTCTCCACAAGCTATGCAAATGGATTACGGATCGTGGATTGAAGCGAGCTGCAGTCAGTAATGCTCCAAGGATTAATGCAGAGTTCATGATCTCCATGCTTGGCCTCAATGACTTCTTCCAAGTTGTGGTGCTGGGGAGTGAATGTGATAGAGCCAAACCATTTCCTGATCCATACTTAAAGGCCCTCAAGGATCTCAAAGCATCCCCTGAACACACGTTTGTGTTTGAGGTTTGTCTTCTACTCAGGCTATTTTCATTATTGTTAGTATTCTTCACAGTTTGCCTTCATTCTCCTCCTTAACCTTTTGCTCCTCCTCTTGGAAGGATTCTGCTTCAGGGATAAAAGCTGGTGTGGCAGCTGGGATGCCTGTAGTTGGTCTGACGACAAGAAGTCCGGAGCAGTTACTGATAGATGCAGGAGCTACCTTCCTTATCAAAGATTATGAAGATCCAAAGCTCGTTGTAATGCTGGAAGAGTTAGATGGAGCATCGGCGGCAACTTTGGGAAAGGTTGATGCTTAAGAGTTCAAGATGGCATCGTATTGCACTACGACTATACAAAATAAAAGAGATAAAAATATCAAGCACACTCTATTGGCAATATGTGTTCTAATGATGAGATGACTTGTTATAACACTTATAAAGTGGATATATGCATGTCGGAAAAGTATTTAGAACATTTTTAGCCATAAACCTCACTTCAATTTTGTTTACGTTCATGTTGCACCTCCCTCCACGCTTAGGGATGCTATGAAGAATGCAGCAGAAGAAGGAAAACATAGGAATTGAAAGAGTGAGAAATTTTTCGATTTTAAGATTTCAAGATGCTGCAGATAATCAACTATCATGGATTTAGCATCACAAAGCTTCAAGATCAAAGAACAAATTGCCTGCGATGATCCCTCGTGCTTCTCGCTATCTTTCCTGAGTAACTATCTGTATCGGTTACCGGTTTCCCTTGTTTCTCTCGCTATCTTTCCTGAGTAACTATCTGTATCGGTTACCGGTTTCCCTTGTTTCTCTTTTCCTTGAATTCGATCATTTACATCCTAGTAAACCCCAAGTCACAAGCCACTCAGAACAACAAAAGGTTGCAATCTCAATATCACCTGATAGCATGGCTCAAGGAATAAGGGTGCATGCTCCATCCGGTGCTGCGTGCGCGTGACCATGGTACACCCGAGACTACCATGGATAACCGTTGGACCGCCCGTATTCTCACGCAGCAAAATCATGCATGGACCATCAAAATAAGCTTGCTTTCGAACATCCATATTTATACACTGGCATCTTACCATTTCACAATACCAAAGAATGATCTTCAGGCTAACCGATTAAACGTCCAATCCATCCTATAACAGTCAAATTTATTATCAATAATCAAACAATCTATAGCATTAAACATTATTCGTGAATCCATCCAAAACCTAATTTCTGATTACCCATGAATAGCAGTGGTACCAATCTTCTGTTATTATCCTTCAGTTTGAAGTAATCTGAATCCTTGGCTAGGCTTTCAGTGAATAACCTTTTTTTTTGGGTTCCAGTATGTTCAAATTTCACACCAGCCGGATCGTCACCAAATGTTGAACTAAAATTAAAGTCTAAAAAATCGAATGCCACACTTGAATGCACGTCAGGAATCAAAATAGATTGTTTTCTAATATACTATACAAACTCGGAGTTCTCTGTCGCATAAGGAAAATGTAGGATACGCAATACAACATTGATAGGCAACGAAATAATACTGAAATTGCACACCACATATGTAGCAAAATCAGCAACAAACACGGGGTTTGAATCAAATCTCCACGAGCACTAACCCCATTACTATATCATACACGACGAATGCCGGGCTTAAGCTGTTGACTCATCTTCACCTAGCCCATGATACTGCCTCGATTTCATCTCTTGCAGATTTATACAATTCAAGCCTCTTGGCACATTGCACTCTACGCTCCATCAATGCTGGATCCTCATCCAATAGCTGTGCCAGCTGCTTGCCCTGCATAAAAGAGCGTAGTTATTATGGAGATAATATAAAAGAGAAGAGGCTCCAGATAAAGATAAAAGAGAAGAGAACCTCTTTTCTCCCCACTAGTGTATAGAAATGATTAAGCATGGATCGTTTGGCTTCTCGAACTTGGCAATAGACCGCTGCCTTTGGAATGGAGTTCCTAAGCGTTTCTGACACCATCCCTATGTAAGAGGACACATTTGATGCTATCCTCCTGAAATGTCCATCAGTATATCGATCCACAGTTGGGCCAGCAGGATTCCCTCCCTTCTCGACTTCCTGTGGGAGCTTTCGGAAGAAATCTACTGTTAAATATGACGCTTCCATGTCAACCAACCGCAGTACGGTTTTACGGCTATCCTCACGGAATCTTTCCAAGGCCTCATACGAGGCAGCAGCTAGTTCATTCTGGAGAGTGGGAAATCTTTTCAACTCCTGGAATTCAAAGAAACAGTCGTCCGTGTCATGTCATTCAGAATGACAACGACCAATATGGTTGAAGAAAATTGCTCAACACTGATCAACACTGACCTGAGTCTCTCCTATTGACTTCCTCACCAATTCTTTCAATACATAATGCACCTGCAATAAGAATCTCAGGAATGAAACAAGAACCAATTTTTACTCTTAGTAAAAGACAATAATAAAGAATTTATAGAACTAATATATCTTACAGCGTCCACTGATGCTTCTGCTGGACCCCTAAAATAATTGAGTGCACTCTCGATTAGGCGACGGTAACCTTGCTCGGGAGCAATTAAATGGGGTTGATAACCATCTGCTTCTGATATCACTTTCTTCACATTTTGAATAGAAAGATGCCGGTCAAATGGAAGTTTCTTAAGAGCAGCAGGGAGTTGATTGTCAAAAACTCCATATATTCTATCACCACCTGGTCGCCTGTAATTCATATTGCATATATTTCAGAAGCCAATTGCTAAATGCATTTTTTCTTTACCAACTATTGTTGACCATCATGTAAATAATAAAACAATATAAAGAGAATTTTGGAAAAGAAAACACTAGTTCCATATTTTGCGGTGAATGTTTTTTAGTTTCCTTTTTTCCTTTCACACAAGTGTTGATGGCATGGATGTGATGGCCAGTGGTTGGCACAGGATATCGTTCTCTATGGCCAAAGTTTAATAGTTTGACATATATATTATGATTTAAATGAATTTCAACAGTACAACAAATATATCGGATTATCATTCTATTTTGTAAATCAACAAATACCATAATGCATCTTCAAGACAACCAATCAAGTAAAAACCATCCTAAATTATTAATGATACCAAGGTTAAGTCGAAATCAAAAACAACATGCCAACCTGAGCTGTCACAGAAATGCAGCATCTGCTGCCATAATGGAACTAGAGCAAGCATAACCAGCTTACTTCAAACACTGATTGTGAATCACGAGCAGCATGATGAGTCCATCTAGACATTGGAACCACATCCAAGTGCCCATATCATGTGTGAAACTGTTCTTTGAAATAAATTTTATGGAGACAATAATCTAGAACGTTATGATCAAAGGGAGGGGATTCCAATACTTATGTGATATCCCAAATTTAGTCCCACATTGGATGGGAGAGAAATGGATGATGTGCTTATAACTCAAGTCCACTTGCTACCCATTAACTTTCACTTGAGTTTTTGGGCCACGTGGTTTCGGTCCACTAGAAGTTAATTGGGCTAACGGGTGGGCTTGGGGCATTACAAATGGTATCAGAGCCGACCTGAGTGTGCGGAAGTTGGTGGGCATGAGGAAAGAGCTACCCATGGAGCGGTGGTGAAGTCCCGCCATGAGGTGGAGCCACCCTTGCAACACCAATGACCCGACTCGGGATAGATTCTGGCTAGGTTGTGACGTGTGACGAGGACGTCGCATTATAAGGTGGGGAGATTGTGAGACTCCAAATTTAGTCCCACATTGAATGGGAGAGAAATGGGTAATGTGCTTATAACTCAAATCCACTTGCAACCAATTAACTTCCACTCGAGTTTTTGGGCCACATGGTTTCGGCCCGCTAGAAGTTAATTGGGCTAGCGGGTGGGCTTTGAACGTTACAAATGGTATCAGAGCCGACCCGAGTGTGCAGAAGTTGGTGGGCATGAGGAAAGGACTACCCATGGGGCGATGGTGGAGTCCGCCATGGCGTGGAGCCACCTTTGCAACACCAATGACTCTACTCGGAGTAGATTCTAGCTAGCTTGTGGCGTGCGACAAGGACGTCACATTATAAGGTGGGAAGATCATGATACCCCAAATTTAGTCCCACATTGGATGGGAAAGAAATGGGTGATGTAACTCAAATCCACTTGCTACCCATTAACTTTCACTCGAGTTTTTGGGCTACATGGTTTCGACCCACTAGAAGTTAATTGGGCTAGCGGATGGGCTTGGGGCGTTACAACTTAGGTCAACTATTCTTCGAATAAGGAACAGGGTTTCTCAAATTCAGCTACAAGATGGTTCTATCGTACAAGGTAATGAACGGATAAGGGATTACCTTAGTCAAAGCTTTAGGGATAAATGGAACACTGTGGCCTACTCTGGTTTGTATGAGTTTCATTCAATAACCAATAAAATATCTTTTTGAGAGAAAGGTTGGACTGGTTGGACTGAAGTCCAAGCTAATTCCTGAAGGAAATAAAAAGCAAACAGCATTTTCTCTCAAATGGAAAATAAACAGAGGATACCAACTCAAGAAAAACCTGCGAGGAAGAAAAGGAGGCTACCAAAAACAATACAGAGTAATATTCAACCAGTCAGCATACACTTCACTGGATGAAAAGCCTTCTCCCTAAGATTGCATCAGCTAATCAGAGTGTCTTCATGCAGGGAAGGAACATTCAGATAATTTTCTTTCATATAAGAGAGATTATATTCACTGGAAAATACATCAAAAGGGCGGGCAATTATGGCTAGAAAGGTGGATATGGAAATGGCATATAACGGGGTTAATTGGCTATACTTTGGTCAATTATTCAGGGTTTCAGCTTCTCCGATTGGTTTATTAAATACTAGGGATTTCAATGCAGAAGGAACACTGCAAATCTTTGGGGATTCCTTTATCAGGCACTTCAATGAATTTCTCAGACTTTAGTTAGTCTGTTTGAGAAGATTTATAAGAGAATTGACAGTGGGCCATGGAAATTTTTATCCTTTGCTGGTAGAGTTACTCTTTTACATGGAGTCTTATAGTCTCCTTCCATGCATGCTCTTGCCAATCGTGCTACTCCTTGGAGATTGACGGACAAGTCAGAATCCAAATTTAAGGCTTTCTTTTGGGGACATTCTATGGATCTGGGCAAGCTACAGTTAACATCTTGGGATAAAGTCTGTCAGCCAAAGAAATATGGAAGGCCTGGCATTACGTTCGCTAGGGGCTACGAGGACTGCTTTAATGGGAAAAGTGGCTGGTTATGTGGTTCTTCAACCAGATTCTCTTTGAGCCAGCATTAATTTGGCTTAGTATAGGTTCAAAGCAAGCTTGCATGAATTTAAACAGGTGAGGAAAAGCTCGGCAATATGGAAGGCCATCTATCAGGGTACTGAGTTTGCTAAGGATGAATTTATTGGGGTAGTGGGTCTGGAAGGGATATAGACCGATTCAATCATCTCTGACTCTGTAAGGTTATTGTGAACTTTATACCTGTGCCAGTGAATATGGATAATTATAAGGTATGAAGGTATCTGACATGATAACTAATCAGAGAACATTGGGCATTCACAGATTGGCTGAAATATTTCCACAGGAAATGTGTCTAACATCTCTAAAACTCCCATTGCCAGAGGAAGCTGGAAGGAGCAATTGACTTAGGGAAAGAACAAGGCAACTAAGTTGAATCTGAAGGAAATTTATAACCGTATGATTTGTGGAACTGCAGAGCTAAATTCTGATGAATTTTCTTGGATATGGAAGGCTCCTGTCTGCCCCAGGGTGAATTATTTTGGTCAAGGACTAACTGGAAAAGAAACGCCTTGTAAAGCTGTGCTTTAAGTAAAAGACCTTCTCAATATTGAACAGTGCTCTGTGATTTATGTGGAGATAAGGAAGAGCATATTGAGCGTGTTATGGTTAGTTGTCCTTTTTTTATGTAGTGTTTGGAAGTATATTAATGCCCAATGCAATATCAAGCTGTCCAATAGAGAAGGTTCTGCCACCCCCCTCCCCCCTCAAAACAAAAAAATAAAAAAGAAAAAGAAAAGAGTGCTGGAAATTAATTTCAATGGGCTGTGTGGAACTGTACTGCAGGAGTTGGTTTTATTACAAGAGATCAAGAATGATAAATTTACTCATGCTGCATCTAAACACCTAGCTAGCTGTCCCAGAAACTGAACTCAATGCTGCTTCATGTGGAGTCTGTACAGCCATTTTCAAGTACAAGGCAACTCAGACAAGGCTGGAAGGGGATTCTATATAGTGGTTCAATGGATAAATAACCCAAGGTCTTCAGCTCCACAGCATCTCTCTCCCCTCAAGGATATTTGGCAATCCAAAAAAGTCATTCAGGTGTTCATGGTACTCATTTTTTAGGGAGCCAAGGTAGGACTAAAGGGAGATTTCAAGTTCTCAAAGCAGGAAGTTCTTCCTTCTGAGCTTTCTTCTTTAATATTGAGGCTTATGGTTGCATCATTTTTAGATTTTAGTTTTCCAGTATGCTCCACACCCACTGTGCCCTTTAAAAAAAGAAAGAAACGCTGATTGTGAATCATGAATAGCATGAACAGTCTATCTAGACGTGAAGCACATCTGAGTGCCCAGATCATGTGCCAAAACATGTAGACAGGACTTAATCCAAATACTACTGCAGAGAATGATATGCTAATCATGTTTGTGCAAGAGTTGCATGTAAAAATTCAGTTAAAAAACCAAACATTGGATAAAAATAGACAAAATTACGGTCTTTACCCTCCATCTAGATGCTCTTTGAATATCTTGTCAAATGCACGACAGAGTTCCAATATGGTGTACAGTTGAGCCTGAAGAAAAAAAGTCATGGATAATTCAAATATTTCTAACTTGATCAAATTTCTAAACTTTGCTGACATGTATGCATATAAATGCCTCACCCCTGCATCAACAGCAATGGGTCTACCAAGATGGTCCATCTCTGATTCAAGTTCGTCAATGCTTTTATTTATCAAAGATGTGATGCTTGGAATGCGTGCCCTGATTACAGACTCCAGATGCTGAAATTCAAGTTCATGATTACAAATGATGCACCCTCCAAGCTTTCAAACAAAGATACACGCATGAAAGTGAAGGAACTAAAATATATTACCCTTGAAAGAAGCTTAGCAAGATATTCTGAACCCATTTTACTAGCTAAGTGTGAGTAGTCAGGACTAGTTGCAAAGTACTCCCTTTCCTTTCGTCTGGCAACAATCATGTCGACATTCTTATTAATATCTGCTTGTGAACGGTTAACAATCCCAACCCATGGGTGCTGCAGCCGATAGGATCTTCCTTCAAGGACCTTTGAAGCAAACAGTAATGGGATTAGTGATGGTAAACCCATGTATGGTTTCATGAAAAACCATTGAAAACCTTATCTGAGTTCATTCAATTTTTTAAATGCTCACAGTTGAGCAAAACAAAATTAAACCTACATCTAGTGCATTTGTTCCCTTGTCCATCAGATCAAGCTTGGTCAACACCCCAAAAGTCCTTTCACCTAATCAAAGTTCAAATGAAGCCCATTATGCAAGAGAAAGAATAATTTTCACAGAATGATATTCATGCACCATAAAAATGTTTTGTTATTATCAAATGCGCTAATTACAAAACAATACCACTAGCATCATAACCATCATGGTACTCAAGTTACCACTTTTGCTGCTAATGTTAAATGGTACCTGTTGGATCTACTTCCCGAGCAAGCTTAATGGCATCAGATGTTGCAATGTCTTGATTGGCAGGAGATATTGCCAATATAATGCAATTGGGCTACAAAAGAAAACATGCATAATAACTTGTGAAGAATCTACTTAAAATAATTTAAGAAAGTGAAAAACATTGAAAACTCAAGCGATATCAAAAAGGTGAAATATTAATTAATAAATGAAACAGGAGAATTCATAATAAGTTATATCTATATTGGGGGAAATAACTTAACAAATGTGATTTTACATTACATAACCAAGCTGTCACGCAAGCAATGATACATTTCTTTCACTATATATGAAAAAAGAATTAGATAAGTCTTTACAATTTCATCAACGACAACACCTGATAACTTCTGCTAATCAATCAAAACAAATATTAACAAGATACATAAATTTTAATTGATGCTTGTCCCTCATTACTATGCCAGACAGATAGAAGGTTTCTTGGCCAGAAAACAAATTCAGGGCATGAAAAACCACAAAATCAGACCCACCTGCCCACAAAACCTAATCACCAAGTTTTATCCCATCAGTTGGGGGATTCAGTTAATATATGGCTTGGATACCTTATTTCAAAAAGTAATGAAAAAAATTGAGTGCAAATGCAGATAAATATGCCACGAACGACAACTTTTTTTTTTTTTTTTTTAAAGAAAACATCATTACTGTCAAAAACCAGAAAATGAATCACTCTTAGAAACAAAAAATCACTACCATAATGACCAAGTTGATAAAACTTTTCCTTTATAGCACAGGAGCATTAATTAATAAGCTAAGTTAGGACTGTGAACAACCAACAAATTACTATTTGCACTTTTATTGGTGGGAATTATATATGTTATTATCATGCATCTTTGGTGCTACAACATACCTTCTCAACATATGTGCGAACCATATTTTCAATATCTTGAACAATGCTTTCAGGTTGCCCCTCTGCAAAAAACAACATTATATACATTTGATATCAAAAAATTAAGCTTCTTATATGGTAAACACATAGCCAATCTAAAAGTGAAAATAGTATGTACCTACAGCAACCTTTGTCAGACCAGGAAGATCAATCAGTGTAAGGTTCACAACTGCCACAATCAAAGAAATTAGTAAAACCTTTCAAGATATGGCAGATATGGACCAAAAGATTAATAACAGACCCAGAGATTTGAACATGCATAAAACATAATAAAGATAAATCATACAATGGCAGATTTACCATCAAGCATAAAAACCTAAAAAATAGAGACAAGGAACAAAATCAACAATCTATACCAAATTTTGGCAGCATTCAATGATCAAGATCTACTTCAATCCAGTCAGCAACATAAAAAACTGGCAGAGATTTGAGCAATTCCTATTCAGTCATAGTTGTTTTAGATTGTGAGGAAAGGTAAAGGTAACAAACCCAGTTTAGTAATTGCCCAGGGAAATTAGTTACTTAAAAAACGACATTTCTTTCAATTTGAACATGAGACTTGCATGGGCTAAGAGTACTGCTAAAAATTGAACAGTTACTATTGCCAGAAGTATCAGCAGACAGGCCCATATGCAGGATCTTCATGCAATTAATGTAGTAACAGAAATAGATAGGTCTGAATGCTTTCTTCTAATCAGCATATATTGGATCAGTTGCTTGTATCTGTCTTTTTCTCCAATAGCATAGGCAACAATTTTGAGGCTTGAAAAAGTGCAACTGCACATTCTGTTTCCTATGGTCGTTCCACTCTTTTGTCATAAAAACTACTGCAACTTTATATGTATAAGACAACTAGAACATTTATAAAATTCAAAAACTTCATCAAAAAGCTTCTAGATCAATCTGGCAGCTGAAAACAAATTATTTCAAGTAATGAAAATCAAGGGATAAGAGCTATCTAACTGCAGTAAGCACATATACTTCAAGAAATGCATCAGTTCCTAGTGCATGTCCTGGACAGTTTATAAACAATTGTAAGAAATTTCAGCAAAGCTAAAAGGATTGAAATCCAAATATTAAGATAAAATTCAAATTCAATTACAAAAGTACATTGCCAACAATTTACCATGCATCAAGTAATAAAAGCCTTTAAAGCTCATAAGGATGAAATTATTACAATGACACATAAAGATATCAACTGTTTAAAGATGGTTACCATCTAAAACTTAAATCATAATTTTTTTTCAGACAATAATGGTTACTTCAAGATTTCTCTCAAAAAAATGATTACTCCAAAACCAAAAAGTATGGACATAAGAATTGCTGTCTTGCTGTGGACAAATTAGATTTTTGTTTGACAAATAGTGAGTTGAGCAATAACACTATTTTATATTAGGAAAAATCATGGTTTTGCATTTATATTATTTGTATACGCAGATAATGCATTTAAATCAAATCTAAATGCATGATAAAAGAATATCTTTCATTTATCAAGCAATTATTCAAACAAATAAAATTATTACTTTTATATCATTATCCATTACTTTCCGCTTTAAATTTATTTCAAACTTTTTAGTATTATTCTTGGGTTCATTAATTGGAGATACCAGCCTTGTTGCCTTGTGACCAGGATAGATTATATATGCAAGGAATCAAGAAACCCTTTTAGTCCGGTCTGGACAGCTACAACATCCATCATTTCATTCTCAAAAACCGGCGAGGTTGTTTACCCCTGTAACAGGGAATAGTCTTCAGTGTTAATTGGACTGCTGTGCTGAATGTAGCCCAAGATCATGGCATTTAAAAAATCATATTTTTGACAAGCATTTTATCAAACACCTCAATGGTGGCACCCAAGTTCCTCGATTTCAAATACCCATGGATCAATGCAGTCCAAGCAGCACTGAAACTGCAATTAGCCATCTGGCTTCAAATGCAGTGGTTGGTTCTAGTTCTTGTCAATCCCTACTACAGAGATGCCAACAAAGAGGGGATGGATGGAGAGGTGAGCGAAATAGATAATAAATAATAAAAAATATATCAAATCAAATAGGTTCACCCTGACCAAATAGTGACTTAATAGTCAAACTCATTGGAACCCGAACATCATTGTCACTGGATCTGATTGCCAAACACATTTCCGATGAGAATGATTTGACTTGTTGACCTTCCACTATATAATAGGATGACAGAAAACAAGATGTTGAACAGCCAACACATCTGCTGCATTAAGGGCCCACACACGCTGATAACTAAGACTGCATATGCAAAAGATTTCTAATCTTATCGTTTCCAACACAACAATGACAATAATTTTTTACAATAGTGACATCATATTGACAAACAGAAGGAATTTTTTTAAAAAAGATAAAAAATAAGATGACCATTTTGCTGCATTTATTTTGGCAGTTTGTTAATGGCCTTGGCCACTGATCCATCCTTTTTTCGATCAGCTTTACAGAAATCAACAGATTATCCATTTGAGTTTCAGAATGCTTTACAATAAGCTCTCAACCTGACAAAAATCTTCCATGAATTGGTGTTGAGTTCTAGATTCTAGGCAAGAAGGATTGTCCCAAAAACTTGCAAGGTCAGAAAAACCAACCCTACTGGTCATACAGTCTGAACTCATGCAAACCCAGGAGCAATACTCCAAGATTAGGCAAGGCAAAGTTTTTAATAGGGAATTTCATCATCTATTACAACAAGTCATAAACCAATGGAGAAATGAAACACAGGTACCATTTTTTGTCCCTGGAGAAAAGCAAATGCAAGCACATACTATTATATGGCAATGTCTTTTATCCTAATTTGCATCTAAATGTTTTGACTGAGTTGTTGTTTAGATAGCTGCAGCTGATTGATTGTACAAAGATGCATTCAATTTGCCTTTAGCTTTAAATAAGCCAATTGACGGGAAAAAAAATAATTTATGAGAAAGTTAAAGATAATCTGTCCTGAAATTATGCCAGTGGACCCACTCACAACATCATTGGTTATATCCTTTTGAGTTTTCAATATATTCTAGTGATCTGTATTTTTTTTAATCCTCTGGCCTTTCATCAGCAAGGGCAAAAAATCTCCAAAACTAAGGCTTATTGTTTGTGAAATGTCAGAAATCCTTTCCCAAAATCAGGACTGCATAAACTTAATTAATGCAAAGTGAAATCAAGAGAAAAGATTAAATAACAAAATAGAAACATGGAAAACTATGCTACAGGAGATCATGAAAGCATTCACAGCAGTAAATCATATTTCACCATGTTTGTTAAAATGGCTACAGTGAGCATTATATCATATATATTGACAACCAAATGGTAAATAAAAAGTAAAAGAAAATATTCAAAGATATATATACCATTTGGTGAATAAATGCTGAGATGAATGGGAACAGGAGAAATTTGTTTCGTTTTCCCTGTAAGTCTATCAGTTTCATCTTGAATTTCCTTGCGCACGAGAGCTACAAAAGAATGTAAATGTTAGAAGACAATTTGATTTGCATATGTTTATTCAGAGAAAACAAGAATTGCAGATAACATTAGAATAATTTATACTGTTCTCCTGCTCGCACATTTTGCACCTGTATTTAGGCCAAATTTCTTATCAACCTACATGATGTAATTAGAGCCATACTATGAAATTAACAAGCCAAAGGACAGGAGATATTTTACGTGTTCATGCAAGCTGCATGTTATGTCTAAAGCTGCATGTGACTTGAGCAGACCAAGATACATGCCAGCCCTCAAGTTTTGCACCTAAGCAAGACTAGAAATCTAGACCCGATATCTAGATTGTTGATCAAAACCAAGTCATCAACCAAATTTGATCCAGTAAACTCCTTAAGTTGTGGATGCTCTAAGAGTTAACAGTAAAAGAGAGAAAAAAGAAAAGTTGGATCTGGTTCGACAAGTTGTGTCTCTTTTCTTATTCTCTCTTCTTTATCCCCCCCGGAAAAAAAAAAAAAAAAAAAAAAATCCTAAATTAATCTTTAGATGGATGTATCAAAAGAAAAACATGGGGAAAAGGATCATCCCCTGTTTGTCTATAATCTGCTATAGCTATTCTAATCATACCTCTTTGTTATCAAATGCATTTGACTATAGCTTATGATAGACCTAATAAAATATGCTTCAATGCTGTAGTTTCCCATTATAAGCTGAATCTCAGCCTTTTGGGTATATAGAGTTGCCACTTTCACTTATGAAAAGATCATTATGCTGATAAAGATTTTATCAGTCTACAACTCTAATCTTTTTTTTTCTGAGAACAGAGCGGGTTGCCCCTACACAGCCACTTGGGTGTAAGTAAGATTCAAAGCCAAGTCATTGAGTACCATGGCCCAACAATTTTACCAACTGCACTAGTTGGCATTCACAGCCCTACATGCTCATCTCAACAGAATGCTATGTAGGGCCATGCAGATAGTTGCTCCCCCATTCACCTTTACGTAGTGTTATCAAGCATCCTTTGACCATCATCAAGTCAATGGCTATGTAAGATTAGTGATCCAAAAGGCAGCTTACTCAACCATATGGCATTCATTTAAGTGGCCTCAAATTAATACTGGCAGCATCTACAAATGGTAGTGTTATAGGCAACACCTGACACATCAAAATGTTGTAGAGATTAAGTTAAGTTCCAGACATTTTTCACTCAGGAGGTCAATTCTTTAATGAGTTCAATTCTCTGAAAAAAGCATAGCACAAATACCACTCTCCCCCACCAACCACCCCTAACCCAGCAAAGAGAACCTCAACTAGGACCTCAAAATCCTACCTAATCATCTTCAATCCATTTAAACGAGTACCTACACAATGTCTCCTGATTCATCCAATATAAAGATGAATGAATATGGATCAATGTGGCTAAAAGTGGGACACGTCCTGAAGATTTACTATCCTCTAATGCACAATGAGGTACTACCTTTTATGTGGTGTGAATGAAAAATGTTCCTAAAACTTAAACTTCTATCAAGTCCCAAAAGAAAACCGATCAAAACATCTAACATGGTGAAGAAATTGAAAGATGAGCAAAAGCATTAAATTTGAGCTCCAATGATAAGCTTGGGGAAAAAAAACAATAGGTAGGCATTGAACTAAAGCATTGCTATGAATAAATTGATATGAATAAAAAACAAACAAGGCGTACTACCTGACAAAACTATGGAGAATTGAGAGTTGTGATCAAAGGAACATGGAAAATCATAATGATGGAACAGGATAATAAGGAAGAACATAGAAATGGCATTTATCCTGCTCATATAATCTATAGGCCACGGAGAAGGTTATGAAGCTGATGGAACCAAACCATAACCCCACATACAAATGCAGAATGATGCATGATTCTGAATAATATCTATGTCACCCCTACTTATGATGACTGATTCAAATCCATTTAAACATTGCATCACTGATGGCTGTTCTTGTAAGCCAGGTCCATCTATACTGAGAGACAAGCAAATGGTTTGTAATTACTGAATACCCTCTTTCTGGATTACTAAGCATCCAGAAGAACTGATTGAATTATAGTTGCAGCAACAGAAGCAAAAAGGCTGGCACTACTGCTCAAGGTTGAGCATGACAATAGAAAAACAGAAATCATGCTTGTGTCAAGATGCCCCACAATTATGTATAGGCTCAGAGCCTCGGTCACTTATATCAATTATGAGAGTTGATAATCTAAAGATATCAAATCACACCATCGACCACTTTGCAGCTGCACTTTCTACTAGAAAGAAATTATAAATATTTTATATATTTTTATCTTTGTAAAGCCTAAAACTATCTGAGTCCAGCCAAACACATTGAATCTCCACTCAAATTTACATATTTTCATGGCCGAAACAGTCAAAACACAATTAAAATGTCTCTTCCCAGTAAATGATACAAAGAAATAAGCAATTCATATCAACAGGAACTAGAACGGGAAACTACAAAGTAGCTCTCACAAAAACTTCGCTTCGAGCAAAGGGAATCAGGTAGGAGTCCGTAGCAAAGGGGAAAAAAAAAAAAAAAAACTCACAGAAATCAGTGAATCTCCTCTTCGGTAAATGAAGGAACTCGGCATATTCCACCTGCCCTTCCTCCGTCTTGTGTAGCTGCAGCACCAACGGCCGCCTCGTCACGATCCCTTTAGCGAGACAGTAGTTAGAAAATTAGAAGAGAATGGCATTTTTTTTATTAAAAAAAAAAGTACAGAAGAATCAAGATCCGAGGACCCTAACCAGATCCACGGGGCAGGAAATCACGCCCAACAATGCTCTCCAAGACCGACGACTTCCCTGAACTCTGATCTCGAACCGCACCAACATCGAGGTCAGAAGACCAAAAAAGAACAAAAATATCTGCAGCTATGCCATAGATCAGTGCATAAGAGACCGAGTTCTGAGGCAAAGAGCACCTGTCCTCCGACGACGGCGACGGAGGGGAGCGCCTCCCAGAGCGTGGGCAGGGCGCTGTCGGCGCCACCGTGGTCGCCGAGGACAGTGCAGGCCCTCTGGATCCGGTTCACGAGACCGATCAAGCTCTCCATGGTCGTCATTTCGATGCCGAAGCCCTAACCCTAACCCTAGATTTCGAAAGGGGAGCAAAAGGAACTCGCGAAAGTGAGCTCGGGTGAAGGGTCGCTTGTTGTGGCCGGTGATGAAAGGTTCCCTTGCTCGGCCTTTGGTTTTTAATATCTTTCGGTCATGGTCGGTCTTCTCTTGTTCTTGTTCCCGTTATGTCCCTCTCTTTCCACGCTGGGATCGGTGGAAAGGATCGCGGGAAATATGACGGACAGTTAAAATCTAAGTGACGGTGCGGACGTGCGGGGTCCGGGATAACGGACGGCGTTTACTTGTTTCCGGTCTTTTCAAATGTTTTCAAATTCTCTTCCGTTCCGACTTCGAAGTTGGGACGTGGTTTTGTTCCTAAATTCGCTGCGGATTTTTCACGCTGCCCTGCGGAGGCCTCCTGTAGCGCGATCGAGACGTCCGGCCCAAAAATGCCACCGTTCGCGTGGGGAGCAGGCACGCAGGCATCCATCGTCACCTTCGATAGTTCCAGAGGTAATGATTGGCCGAGGGTTAACAAGGGCACAACTTGACAAATTTCCAACATAATAAACCTGGCCCAGCTGCTACAAGATCTACCGCCTCGATAAAATTAGCCATCTAGGTTGAGTCCAGTGACATAACATATGGCTGGTTGATTCAATTGAAGTTTAGGTCCATTTGTTATCTTTAGTTATAACTTCCTCTAAGTAAAATATAAATATTTAAAATCTATCTTTCATTCAAATTTCCTTCAAAAAATACCAATTTTATTCAATTAAAAAAAAAAGGGAAGATATTATCACCCATTATCTCTATTATGATAATATTTCAATAATTATTATGTCAATATTAAAAATTGAGATAAATAACTTTTGCTATGAGAGTTATAACGGTTAATAGTAGTCTTGTGGGATCGATGGTTGTAACGGTATAGTATGTTACTTTAAAAATAAAAATAAAAAAAAGCAACGAGCCCCCAATGGTCTGATTCGAATTCAAAATTCAAAACCGAGTTCAGGCCATTGCCTGACGAGCGGCAAAACAATGTACTCTTGTCGTTGTTGGCAGCCACGTCGTCTGCCGAGTCCTCTGCTACCTCAAATGTCCTTTGTACCACTCTCGCGTTTGTAATGAATGGTTTTGTTGCCCCACCCAAGTCTTAGGCTGCTCTGCTCAGCACACGGCTTCTGATGCCAACTACTTCACAACCTCTTTTTTTTTTTTTTTTTAAAAAAAAGAAAAAAAAAGAAGAAGAGGTAGGATGCAAATGGGCTCGTTTCAGAGGAGAGAAATCCAAAATTTTCCATAAGACTGCCTGATATTCCAGTCCAATGATTGTAGATTTAGGTCAATCACCTCGGTATTGATGGCCACTTCCACAAGGTTCAGGTATTTTTCTTTTCTTCAACCATTTGTATTATGAGATTTACTAGTGAGCTAATAAACTATTAGTGGGGTAAAGGTTCTTCCCCTATTGTTTCCCCTCAAAAAAGAGATTTACTGGTAGTAAAAATGAACCGATTCCCATCTTCTCAAGGATCACTTATTAAATATCCCTCATCTTTTTACCATCTTTGCGCCACCCATGTACCAATCCATGGAATGCTTTATACCAACATCAAGTGAAATGATAACCTAGTTGATTGATATATGTGGAATTTCAATAAGCTTTCTATTTCTCTCCTTTTTCTTAAAAAAAGAGTGAAATATAATCCTTCTAAGTTAAAGCCAATCCCACACCTAAACTTGGAAAAATTTACGATGTTGTTTTTTCTACAAATGTTTGAGGTAAATTCTTGTGATTTATACCCTTCATATAGAGAATCAGATCTTGAAATGAAAGTATAAAGATGCATGCATGATAAAATAAAAAAAAATAAAGTTATTTATAAAAAATTAAAGATAGTACTAATTTAAAACAAATTAAGAGGATGATGACATATATGGTTTACATATTTACAATATATAAATAGAGATGCATCAATAAATATAAGTAATTAGGTACATGTAGAAGGAAAAAGACATAAAAATAGACTAAAAATTATATAAGAGAAAGTAATAAAAAAAGATTTAATATCTTTGAATTAAAAAAAAATATATGATTCTAAATCGAGTAGAATGAAAAAAAAAAAAAAAAAGATTCATATGATTAATTCTAACTAATTTGAGATTAAGATTTTACGGCTGTTGTTTTACTATTTTGAAAATAATCTGAATAATTTAACCTAAAAATTAATTGATGACTTTAACATATAACCATACCAAGAATCTCAAACAGGAAGATAATAATAATTAAAGTTTATAGTGGACATGGAGTGCTTTTTTTTCACTTGCCAATTACCATACATCTTAAAAAAAAAAAAAAAAATTGAAATGCTTCTCTAGCAGTTATTCAAATTGGATACAATCCTAATGAATGGTGGAAATAAGTAGCCCTCACTACTCGCTTAAATAATATAATGCTATCTAAAGAAAGGAAGCAAAACTAGAAGCCAGATACATTGAGCTTCGTGCTACTCAGGGATCATAGGTATATGGTTTTCCTTAAATCGTTTTGGCAATAGAACTTTTGAAAATAAAACTTAAAAAAAAACTATTTATTGTTTGGTAGCTATATTTTTAAATTACTATAAAACTTCAATATCCATTTGACAATCAAACTAAGAAAGTACTTTAAAAATAAAAATGATAAAAAACATCACATAATACCTTCAACTATTTAACTTGTTAAAAATAATTATTATAAATTATTTTAATAATATTATAATGCAATGATATCATATTATAATGTTGTAATATAGCATGAGAAAATATAATGATATTCTAATATAATAATGATTGTAATATAAAATTATTATAATATATTTTTTATTATTATTTAATAATTAAAATATAATTAAAAACTATAAGATAGTTAAGAAAGAAGTTAAAAAAAAGATATGAAAAGTTAGATGTAAGGCATATAAGAATTATATCATAAGCTAAAAACTAAAGATGGAGAGAAAGATACGAGTAAGAAACAAAAAAATTAGAAATATGTTTTAAGTTAAATGCATTAAAGATGATAATTAGAAAGTTTTGATTAAAGACAAAAAGATCAAAGAATGAAGAAGTTATTTTAATAAATTACTAAATAAAAATCATATAGATAATTTAGAATATCCTACTAGTTTCATCGAGGATAAAATTATGATGTATACTCATATAATTAGGACATACAAAGTAAATAAGGCCATAAAAAAGATGAATAGAGAAAAAGCTGTGAGACTTGATAAGATTTTTATAAATATTTAAAAATATTTAGGTGATACTGGAGTAAATTGGGTAGCAAATTTATTTAATAAGGTTTTAGAAACTAAAAAGATGCTTGATGAATGGAGGAAGATCATTATAATACCAATTTATAAGAATAAAAAAAATATTTAAAACTACTCTAATTATTATAATATCAAATTCATGAGTCATATTATAAAATTTTAGGAGAGAATAATTAAACATATGTTGAGATGTACTATAAAAATATTAGAGAATCATAGGTTTAATAACAGAAAGATCATAGGAGGTAATGAAAATGTATAGAGTAAAGAAACAAGATCTTCATATGGGTTTTATTAATTTAAAGAAAGTATGCGATAAAGTTGCCATAAAAATCTTATGATGGGTGTTAGAAAAGAAAGAAGTACCTATTAGGTATATTAACATAATAAAATATATGTATGATGGGGCACTTACCAATGTAAGAACTATTGATGGTAATACTAACAAATTTTTTATTACAGTAGGCTTACTTTAGGGATATATTCTTAATCCTTATTCTTTTGCTTTATTTATAGATGAGCTTACTAAACATATTCAGAATAATATTTTATTATGTAAAGTACAACTGATATAGTACTAGTAGATGAAACTAAGGTTGGAGTTAATTGTAAGTTAGAACTATGGTGAAATATATTAGAATCTAATGGTTTTAGGTTAAGTAAGATGAAGACAAAATATATGAAATACAATTTTAGTACAATGAGAAATAAAAATGAATATAGAATGCAAATTAGGGACCATGAAGTTACTAAAAATGATCATTTTTGGTATTTAGAATCGATTATTCATAAGAAAGGAGAGATTGAGAAAGATGTTCATAAGATTAAAGTAGGTTGGATAAAATGAAGAAGTATAACTGAAGTATTATATGATCATAAAGTATTTATCAAGTTGAAGAAAAAGTTTTATAAGACAACCATAAAACCAACTATGCTTTATGGCACGGAATGTTGGGCAGTTAGAAAAATACACGTACAAAAAATAAATGTGGTGAAAATGAGATATTAAAAAATAAAATTATTCGTAAAAAAATAAAGGTAACTCTAATCAAGGATAAATTAAGGGAAGAATGACTTAAATGGTTTGGACATGTGTAACGTACACCTAGAGATGCACCTATGTGAAAGAGTGACTTAATACATGTAAAAGAAAAAAGAAGTAGAGGTAAATTGAAAATCACATTGGAGGAAATGATAAAGAAAGACTTAGAATCTTTATATTTTATAAAAAATATGACTCAGAATAAAGCTGAATGGAGAAAAAGGATTCATGCAGCTGACCTCAACTAATTTGTAATTAAGGCTTTGCTGTTGTTGTTTGTAATAATTACGTTATAATATACTATTGAAATTATGATCATTATTATCTACTAATATAATATCACAATATTATGATATATATTATAATAATACGAGAAAATTATACCATTATATAATATAATAATATTATATTTTATACTATATTATAGTATTTTATAATATATTATTATAAACATATTATATTATTATATATATTATAATATTTAATATTATTCTTTTTTATTTTTATTTGTGACCTTTAAATCTAATGAAAATAGTTTCCTGACATTTGGCAAGTAGAGCTTTTGAGAAAAACTCAACATTAGAACTTTTTCATGTAGAATTTTTAACAATTTTGGTAAAACTAAAAAGCACTTTTGAAAATTTTACCAAATATTATAAAATTATTCAAAAATAATTTTAAACCTCCCAAAGCACTTTTTAAGTTCTCTAAAAGACTAGCTAAATAGGGTCTAAGTAAATTCTTACTCAAATTAGAGCTATAACTCTAAGTAAATTCTTACTCATTAACCATGTCACATGGTATTTGAAATGGAATAGTTATTTTATAGTTTTATTCTCTTAAACATTGTACCTTATATTATATTTTTATGGAATTGCTTTCATTGTGTATCATGTAATATATCATGAATCTACAAAATCTCATTTGAGAAATACTTGTATTAATTTTTATTCCAACATACTCGCGAGCAGAAACAAAATTTCTAGGAAGGGAAGCTAGATCCCTTCATTCTCCCCCTCCCTTCTTAACTAATTTTAACCTAACGATAAAGAAGTTTTTCTTTCCCTCCGCTCCAAAGAAATTTAAAGACATAATTGAAGAAAGCATACAGCCAACTACCCTATCTGCATTAGAAATTTTTACATTAAACTCAACTTCCACTACTTGTTCAAGCCGTTTCCACCTTCAAGTTTTTATTTCAACACCGTTGTAATTTACTGATGCGACAAGGCCTTAATTTTTTTCTTAGGAGGAGTTGTGAAACAGGGAAATTAAAGAGTATTGTCATGTAAGCTGCCTTCAAGGACCCAAATTTTGTTTTCTCTACAAGGATAAATGGAACTATATTAGTAGGTGGTGAGAGTCATACGATGACCCTGAAAGGTTAATAGAAAGATTGTATTTATCTATTTCAAAAATTATAAAAATAAGATTATTTAAAAACATAAGAGGAGTTCATGTGATTGTGAACAAGCTTTGGATTACTAAAATGAATATAAGCTGATTTATTTTTCGATAAAAATCAGAAGCTATCGCCTTTTCTTCTTTCAATTCTTCTCTGGTTAATAAGAGACTCCTGTAAAGAGCACATGCCAAGTAAACCCTCGAAGCAAATATATCATACCGCTTACATTATTCAAAACTCCAACTTCCAAGGAATTGCGGCAATTTCATTTAATGATGCCCCGAGCTAAGCCCTGAGGTTATTATATACTCCGTATTCTACTATAACCATTGTCCATCATTTCTCGCTATCAGAGTTTGCTATGCACGAGGCTGACGGAGCGGAGATGGACAGAGCTTCATTAATTCACCTGCCGCTCAAGTTTGAAGGTAGAATAATTTATTGTTATCCCTTCAGCAAGGAACAGATATTATTTAGCTACATGCATGGTCGATCAATAACCATTACTTGCTTTCAGTATCAGCTACTTAATGATAACTTCATGCCAAAAATAGATAGCAAACTCCTTTTAAGTAAGAACTGATTTTATCACGTCAGCCTTCACCAATAATCAACAAAAAAATGTAATTTTGTACTGATAATTTTCATTGACACTAATCAATCAGAGATTAATGATGCCAATTGTTGGTCCTATGACATCATTGAGCCCAGGATATTATTGCTCTTACTGGAGAACATCAAGCAAAAAGAGTTAAAAGGATGACGATATCACTAAGTAATTGAAATATTCTCGTTCTTGTTAGACTAATTTATTCCTATTAAATGTTAACATGGCTGGGGATAAAAAGAGAGGGAAAAAGCAGCTGGAATATTTGAAACTCTTACTTTTCAATTGAAAAAACCGTAATATCCATTGGGACGCGGCCAGCAGCACAAACTTTTGCAGGTCAGAGTCCTTTGAATCAAAATTAGTCAAGAATCAAAGCTTGAGCAATACGAAGTTATGCCATCCATGTAAGCATAAAACCTCAAGATATGAACTACAATAAATTACACAGCAGAAGGAAAATGAGAAGGGGAAGGTTAACCTTGCGTTCTTTGTGGGGGGCCCAATCTGACTTGTCCAGTGTGAAAATAGATCATTTGTCCAAAATCAAAGAAAATAACTTATGCTGCGAGTCTCAGGTACAAATATCGTACCATAATAATTTATTTTTGCACGACTCAAGAACGAGTAGATAACCTCTTTGTTCAGAATTAGAAAAATGATGCGTTTGTTCAATGTTTATGCTAGAGAACAAGTAAACTAGGCAAAAAATCAGACTTCAAACCATGTTTAGTATCACAGTTCTCATGATTGAACAGAGGTTGAAGGCATACAAATTATGACAAAAGTATCCTTGTATGTGACTAAAGTGACACCTTTTTGAAACCCTTGATCCTATTATACGCCAATAAATAGGCAATGCAAGCACCCAACCTTGCATGCCCAGTGAATTCCCATGACAGGATCCTGCGACTCTGATATATCTAAATAGAAAAGAAAAGAAACCATGTATCAGTGGTAACAGACTAAGCCAATCAAAATAGATAGATAAAGGTAATTATAAAGGGGAGATTTCTTATCACAATAAGAACAAAGATTGCATACTGAGAAGGCATGATAGCACCTCTGATCATAAAATAGGCCTGCAGTTTCTTTCTGGAATGCCCAAATACTTGCCTGTTGCCTCTAATTAAAAAAATAACACAGGAAGAGAGACGGTGCTCAGTCCTTTCTGTAAACCAGGGTTGGATAGACTGGATTCCACATGTTGTTCTTCACATATGTTACCGTTTCCTCCTTCAGCATGTCAGCATTGATGTTAGAAAGAAAGAAAAATAACTAAAACTTACCGACAGGACTGAAAAACATCCATGTAAATCATATATCCACCTGACTAAGTCTTCGAAGCTCCCGAGCATCCATGTCACGGTATCCCTCTGCTAGATCCTCTGCTACAGCTTCCCTTACCACAGCTGCAGCTACCTCCTTGGTTATATCCCTTATGCTGCAATAGTTATCCATCACCATGGATGAACAAGCAAGCCTTTACATCAGTTACGGTATTGGAGGGTGTACAACAGACCTGGATATTGGAGGGTATATGATTCCTTTAAGAGCCTCCTCTTCTTTCATATATGCAGCCAAGCTGTGAAGTTTCACAATTAATGTAACAAATGTGGTCTATACAACAAATCTCAGCACAATAAAATTTTAGGACAGAAGTTTATTGAGAGAAAGGCTACCATTCAGCTGCAGCCTGAAGCATGCCATCAGAGATAACACGTGCACCAGACAAAAGTGTTCCAAGGCCTATTCTGCATGATCATGCACATGATCATTCAGAAGGAAAAGAAAGCAAACTGACATGGTCAAAGGAGAAGAGGCAACAGAACAAACCCAGGAAACAGGTACATGTTATTTCCCTGGTTGGAGTGACCAATCCTACCATTTCCTGCGAAAGGAAACCAGTTATAAGCTTGAGAGATTGTCAGCTTCTTAAACCTAATCATAGGCAAGTTTTCAGTGATATTGATGGATCACAAAAAGGATCCATCTACTCTAGCTCTTGCTTGCTGAGCTTCTAGTAACTGCAAAATAGTGAGGCCAAACCATTACTTTAACTAGAGGGACACCCCCTCTGGCCAACAGGTAACCAAAAAAACTCAGCAATATTTCTATCCTGACATCTTAAAGAAGGTCAAACTGGCAGAAACATAAAAAAAATTCAAAAAAGAGATCCAGCTAAACAAATGAATTGCAATTGTACTAATCCATATAATGCTCTAGCATAAGCCCATCCACTAGTTGTTCCCACAAATGGATACTTGGAATTGGCTGGCTGATAATCGACACGGTGGTGATAAAACTAGTGAATTTAAGAAAGTCCAGATACCTGAGTGCTTTGGATGGAGGTACTATCATATTTTTGAATCACATTCTATGTTACTAAAAATATTCAAGTAACAGCGAATGATAGTCTTCAACTTCATTTTTGATATAGACAATCACACACACATCAAACCATCATCTTTCATTAGATTCCATCTAAGTCTTGATTAATATTGGAACAAATTTTCAGCAAGAAAACTTCACTAGACAGGTATATTAGTTAAATGATTCGCTGAAGGGTTAAAAAACTGGATTGGTGGTGAAAGAAGACAATAAGAAATCAAAAGGTGGAAAGAGGACAAGAAGATACCATTTTAAATTGAAGACAGGTTAATACACAATTATACCAAATCTGCTGATCTGTCATTTAAATCCTCATGACAACTGTAACTTAAAAATACAACCATCAAATCTTATATCAAAACAACCATCGTAGAAAACCAACTAACTTCAAGGTGCACTTTCATAAATGCACCTTATATGCAAGCGTTATGTCCTTGGATTTTATAAAAAGAGATTAAATTGAAACTCTCTCTCTCTCTCTCTCTCTCTCTCTGTGACATTCTTCCCTAGTGTTTATAGCTTTACACTCTTGGGGAACTAAACTAATTGCAAATCATCATCCATAGAAAATAAAGTATCAATTTCTTTAATTGTCTTTGAAACACTATCTAAGATCATTTCATATTAGTAATTTTTGCCCTTGCACGTCTATATACCACTAATATTTGCATCTTGCATTTTATGCTTTTATCTAACTGTTCTCATTAGGCACAAGTTAGCATATTTTTGGGTGAGAAAATACAAGCTAGAACATAGGCTAACATTGGCACCCAAGCTTATAACAGTTCACAAAATAGTTAACCACATTTTCAGGCTAAAGAGTCAATCAAAACAAACTGCATTGAGTCATACTCTAATACCTAGATCTCATTCATCCATATGAAACTCTTTTACCCCACTTTTAATTGAAGCAGTAAAAAGAAATATCAAAATGTGGCAAATCTCAGGGCTTTAGTGTTTGTTTAGAACATGAAGAGCAATTGACCAAAACTGGCACACTAGATATCATCAAATGGAAAGCCTGTAAGTGGTCAATCTATGAAGACAACTAAGCATGTTTAGACAAGTTAAAGTACATTACCATTGTCTGGAAGTGATGGGAGTGGAGAGAACAAGTTTATGAGGTAGAGGACTAGAGGAGCTATTTTTTTTCTTCAGTACAAACAATCCAAACCCTCTTCTAGATGATCAACCAACTAGGAAAACTTTGGAAGCCATAGCAGGCCTATCAATGGCTGGAAAAAAGAATTAGAAAGACTAAATTCAGTCTAAAGGGGGGCTTTATGAAAGAAAAAATCAACTCCAAAGCGTAGCTAAGGATGGACCAGCAGCCAACTTACTGGTAATCAGATAAGGTCTATTATTGTTAATTATAGGTGGCTAAGGCTAAGTACCACCAATGGCTTGCTCTGTAGGCTATGTGTAACAAATAGATAGCAAAGTGAACAGAGTTAAGATAAAACAGGAAAGTTTAACTGGGTATAAACTCCATTATCTTGATATTAGAGATATTGCCTACATAAAGGTATGCAATGCATACATCTGGACATTGCACATATGCACACTCACATATTCCATCCTTATGTCACAAATAAGAAGCTGGGACCATTTTTTAAGTGTATGTATGCACATCTGGGTTCCTATGTGTGTATGCACTCCAAAGTGGAATATCTGCCTTGTAAATCCATCAGACACTGGTTCCTGAAGTTTGACAGCATCCAATCTTTAACTACTTTTCCCATGCTTGTCATGTTACAGAGTTTGCTAGAGTCTAACATCAGATGTCATGGCCTCGTATAACATCTACAAGGTGAAATCTTTGCCTGATTCCCTGGGGTCTCCATGCAGAATTTAGCGACCATATTGTTGGAAACTGATGGATCGGTTATCAAAGTTTTGATTTATACCATAGAGGCCCAACCAAGTACTAAAGATCTGAGCTCAAAATATTGGAAGTGTTTTATTTTGATGCATGCATTCATATAAGCATGATTCACTACTACTACATATGGCATTTTAGATGGCTCTCTGCATAGCATCATAACATTTTCCCAAAAATAGCAAAAACAAGAAAATGAATCACTTTTTTAATAATTTTGATAACTAGAACCCTTAGTTTCCAGCCTTGATTTCAAAGTATTGAGATTAACATTTGTGGTATCACCCATTCCTTTCTGAAACAAGCACAGATCTAACAAAATACAACAACAACAAAGCTTTAATTCCAAACTAGTTTGGATCGGCTACACGAATCCTTTTTCTCCATTTAGCTATGTTCCATATTTTTTTTAAGACAAATCTAACTAAATGGAAAACTGAAATTCAAAATAAGGCATACCAAGATCAACATCATGAAATGGGCTCCCACTGGCGAATATGATATGCTCACCCACTATGGAAAAGGCTTCCTCAGGTGTACATTCAGCTACAGCATAACGATCATCAAAAATCAGCAAAGAAAAACATTCAGATAGTGTCAAGCGAATCAAATAATTTCACAAACCATTTTTTGTAGGATTTGACATAGCAAAGATAGCTGGTCTAGTGGAAGATGACTCCTTTAAGGCCTCTAAAACCTAAAGACAATCCAAAACACAAAATTAAGCTGGAACCCTTTCAGTATACAACTTAGTCTTAAACAAAACTCTTGAGAAAGAACAACTGGCCAACAAACATATGATTTGCAGAGACTCTGTCGATTGGAAAAAAAAGAACTTAAAAAAAACTAAAACCTCAAATTTGTAGAGCAAGATTTCATCTACTACTACATGTGTAGGGGTTCCACACCACATTAATCATCAACAAAGACTTTTTTTTTTCCCCTGCAGTGGTTCCATCAAACAGTTATTGACTAAATGGCTAAATATGTGAAGTCCCCTCATTCTTAATTCTTATGTTTTCTAAAATTTTCACTTCCATTTAATAAACAACAAATTGGCTGTGCGCTGATACAAAAGGAATCAACAATCTAAATGTTTAAAAGATGCAAAAGTACTTTAACACCCCCAAGAGAATTATAAGGCCTCTATCTAAATCGCAAGAATGACAAAACATATCAGAAAATTGCATTGCAGATTCTGCTGCTGGGACAAATCCAATAGGCAACATTGAGGTTTGGCCTTTGGATTGACTACCATCCTTTGTTTCATCCCTGTTATCTACTCATTTTATTCCCAGTCTGGGTCTGTGTGTGAAGCAGCCAGAAATGCTATAAAAACAGGCATAACTTTTTTTGAAAACAGGCCTACATGCATGCACAGGATCAGGCACAAAATGGTTAATTGTATAAGGACTAAATGCAAAATGGTAGCAAACAAAAGACAGGTGTTCAATTTTCCAATCCAATAACCACGGAGAAATTCATCCTCCTATCAGTATTTGCCACTTCCCAAATCAAAAAAAGAAAAAAAAAAAATGTGAAAAAGTATTTGGAGAACTGCTTCACATGTTGCTTCAAGTTGTTCATAGGAAGTGAACTGAAAAGTTGTATTTCTTAATTATCCCCTTTCGATTAGCAAATCCAAATGACTGTTGTTTTCATAGCAAAAAGATGGCAATCCTTATGCTAAAACAATGATTATCCCATTTTTATACTCATTTAAAAAAGCATGTTCTATGTAATACAGTTAGAACAAGGCACTACATTTAGAAGACAATGTAATTAGAATTTATGCCAGAAATAGATTTGGCCATCAATAAAGAAACAAATCTACAAAAGATGGATGGTTCAGTCGAAGACTTATAATGGGAAGGATTATGTAGAGCTAATAAGGCATCTAGAAGCATAGTTGGTGAGCTGGATTACTTCAGAAACAATTGATAGTGTGTGAAAAGAACTCTCTCAAGTTTTTCATGAAGATATATCAAGAGGATGACAAATTCCTATTTCAAAAATCATGTCAAATGATTAATCATAAAATTTTGTATCCAAACATAGCTTTCTTGCTTGACAAATATGATTTAGAAAGTTCCACATGAAAGAATGTTTAAAACACACATTTTTGTTTTGGCTGTCGTCAAGCCAAAAGTGCAACAGTTTCTATAGTTTTGGCGAAGTTTTAGACAATTTCAGTGGTTTGGACCAGTTTTGGCTCACATTTAGCAAAACTGAATATGGAAGCCAAAGTTGTTAATTTTATATGGGTATGTAGCATTGTGTTTGGCAGTGTCTTCATTTCGTTAATTATATATGTTACTATGGACATTTTTAAGGTAATTTTTTTGATGTTCAAAGAGGGCAAGCTCATGGGCGATAGACAAAACATCCAAGAAGATTTTTCTTTAGATTTAACACGGGTATTGGAAGTTTCAAAATAAATCAAAGCTTTTTGAATCATTAGTTCTAAACTTGCAAGAAAGATGTCACACTTTTTGCATTTAAGAGAAAAGGAGGGAAACTTAAAGGAAGGAGACCTAACTCAACTATAATTACCAGGTTCCAATGCTTGGAGATGCGCTACCCAAGACTCAAAACTGAGAACCTTTGGTTGCTAAGCAGAGGAGTATGACCTCTAGGGCAAGCCAATTCATGTTGAAACATTATTTTGAGGTTTTTGCGCGATTGTTTTAGCTGAAACAGGAGAAGAGGGGTTTATGGAGTAGATTAGGGATGTCAATGGACTGGTGTTGCCAGAGCATGTACAAAATTTTTGAATAAGCCTATGGGATAATCCATCTGAAAAAATTTAATGTAAGAAAGTCGGCTTTTCAACATCCCAACAGTAGATTCTTTTCCCCCCTCCAAGAACAGATTCACAAAATGTGATATTGGATTTCTGCTCATATATCACAGAAATTTAGATTGACATGTGTTTAATTGCAGTCAAATAATAGAATGATATACAACATTCTAAGATTATGTGAAACTCGACCTTTATATTTTTAATTGTTCACTTGAAAACTCCAACATTTTACACCCATGGGTCCAAGATGGGAATCTGAAATTATATGTGGAATATTTCAGGGGAGTGTTGTTTTTATTGTTTTCTATAATATTCATTGAAACAGCTAAAAATGGAGTTTGAAATGCCAATATTGCCCAAAGAAAACAAATTCATCCTGATTCCTGATCCAAACTAAAACCAAAATCAAGTGTACGAACCTTGAACACAAGAAGTGTAAAAACTTCATATTAACGAATGAGCATAAGAAATTATGATCGCTACTGAGCATGTTTCTTTAAGGATCAATGCAACATAAGATCGTCTTTATTTGCTTGGATAGGTGTATTCAAAATCCAAATACCAACAGGCAAGTGAAGTTACTTGCAGGCATGCAATTACATGCACAACAAATTTAAGCATGTATCATTGCCAATGTAAATTTACTATGGAAATTTGCACACGTCTTCATTCTTAAGGAACCATATAAGTCATGTTCCTTACTTAAAGACATAAGTTATCAACATTATATTCACAGGAAGAATATCAATTTCCTAGCTGATAATATTTTGAAAATTTTTACAGGAAAAATACCCCTCTAAGATTTAATTATGCTGTATTAAAAATGTTTACCTCTTCGGAGAACAGACCACCAACCGCAGATAATCCAAGTAGAACATCAGGCTTTACTTTCTTAACCTGATTCATACACAAGCATGCATACATGTGATTAATACAACATAATGCAAAAAATAGAAAGAAACATAAGACTATTAATTATCACCATGTTTTTTTCTTAAGAAAATGATCATAAATCATCTAACGGGGAAATTTTAACAAGCATAGAGATCTAGGATGCTGATGAGTTACCAATCATTATTATAAGAAGTGCGCCATATTAATATCACTACACATGCAGGACAAACAGACAATCAGTAAATGAACAATTAACTATTTTTTACCCATATGTAACATATTTACCACTTCAACCAAGCTTGCCCCTTCAGTTAGACCTTGATGGCTCACTTCCTTGAGCTTTCTTGCAAATGGTAAAGCCTCTGAATCAATATTTGCACGGCCTTCTGTTATTAGACCCTGAGTATTAATACATGGAAAAAATATCATTTGCATCATATATAAGTAATATGGGCAAGAAGACATAAAAGAAAATGGAATTGAATTGGATAGGAACCACAATAATGCTAACTGTCAAAACAAGCAAACCATTCACAAAGGAAGAACATAAATTTTTTTTAATTAAATTTACCCACCTCATTTGGAGGGAAACCCTAAGAGTACTATCCCAGTCTGCAAACTAGAATGTGACTATCTTGAACCACCAATTTAAAAACTTAGTGCCTCATGGATTCTTTAACTTGGAACACATTTATCCATTAAAAATGCTTATTTTCACAAGGGATCATCTCATGCTATACCTAGTAGCATTCTGGAATCCTGCAGTCTGCAGCAGCCAGAGTAATATAAAACTTGTACATCAGCAGTGACATGCAAGTTATTATTTTCTAAATGTAAGCTAAATGACCCTCCATAAAGAAATAATTACAAAAGATTGACACATCAGTTGATGAATAGAAAAATATTTCAAGCAGGTCATAAATTAGTATAAAATGATATCTTTTTTGAATAGTTATATGTAACAAATATCTAATGGTCCAATAATTAAGTATAAGAGTCATTAGCCAACTGTAGTCCTGGCAATCCAGGATCCTAGGTGGGGTGAACTGGTGACATACCTAACTTTTGGCCCTTCTTTATGGCACAAAGTGGCTACCCAAGGCTCGAAAACATGTCATTGCACTTGTCAAGCCAGCCTTTTAACATTGCACTAAGATATAGCTCCTCCAAAACTTAAGCATAATAGCAAAATTAATCATTGATATTTTCCTAAACTTCTCAAGAACTGAAAAGCCTATCTTGTCATATATAGACACTATTGCCTCACCAAAATTATAAATGAAAAGAGCCAATTTAGATTTTTAAATTAACAAAATTCAATCAAACAAAATCAAACCAATCATCCTTCAAATAATCAAAATGAAGATTTATGTAAGTAATCCAGCGTCTGCATATTTGACCAGTTATCTGGGAAAAAAAGAAATTTAAACATATAGAACACATAGAACAATAACCATAAGGAGTTCAGGAGGGGAGAAGGGGGGGAGGGAGGGAGGGAATCAGAAACACAAATGAAAGCAAAGAAAAATAATTACATATGAAGAAGTATTTTTTGTCTTTTTCATTGAGTTTCTTTTTAGGATATTATTCCTAGCAAGCCACCATGTAAACATTTTGATGTCAAAAGTAGAAAGGCCACACCCTTACATCAAACAGATAAGCTCTCTCCCATTTTGCATTATAATATTGAAAAAGAATAAGTCTTTGGAGTATATATGAAAAACTTATGACTCATGGCTTCTCTTATCTTTGTAAAATTTCAGAACTAGAGGGTGGACCCTAGCGCAACAATAAAGTTGCATCACTGTGACCTGAGTGTCATGAGTTCAAAACAAGGAAGCAACCTCTCTATATACAAAGATAAGGCTGTGTACATTTGATCCTCCCCAAACCCTGCAGTGGTAGGACTGCCTTTTTGACAAGTATCAGACTTGATTCTCCTTGGAGCACAAACATGTCTCTACTTAAAGTGTATGACATAATCCTTTTAATTCTTATTGATGAAGATTTCCATGATATAAAGGGATAATTTGAACATCATTTTAGAAGAAAAAAATGGATCTCATACTCACCATGGCATCAACCACCCAAAACTGGCTCTTAGCACTTTCAAAAGCTGATTCATTGTTACCCAGCAATCTTGCCATAGTTTTCCTTGCAGCATTGAGAACTCCTATCCCAGCACTGTAATGACATTAGACAAAATAATCTAGTATCATAAGGTTGAACTTCAAAATGTGCAACTAAGAGTCTCAATTCAATATACAGGTTTGCAGGTATTAGCCAATGAGAAAAGTGAATCAGCAACTGAAACATCTTTTTATGCTCTGTATGGTAACTGAAAGAAGGCATAGTCAATTAAAAAAGGAACCTTTAACATGGTAACCTTGCAAAACCCTGTGTTGTAGACAAGCAGAAGGTATTTGAATAATGGGTTGCCAACCTAGAAAACTGTCATCATTTAAGGCAACAGCCATCCTGAAAAATCCCGCAAACTTTAGCTGACTCAAATGTCTTTGTAAAGAGCTTAGTGAGTCATTTGGTAATGAGGAAGTTCTATGATTTCTTTTTCAATGACAACCATAGGGATAATGTTTAGGTGAAGGATGCATGGTGCTTTATGAGCATATGCTACTTCGTGGATGTGAGAACGCCTGATAATGTTTATACTATGGAAAGGTAGCAGGCCAGGGCATCAGATTATAGATCATTACCAAGGTGGGACACACTATTGGTTTTACAGTTGGAAAGGAATTCTCCAACTTCAAACATATACAGGATATTGCCATCAACACAAAAAGGTAAGTCACAGTATCCTGTCATAACAAGGGATTCCCAAATTCTCCTGTCTCTCCACACTTCCACCCTTATGCGTCCTCTTTGTAGTCATATCAGAAATTGCAGTTAAAGTTTAGCTCTTGTTCATGCCATCCTTGTTTGGCATAACCAGGCACTCAAACACCACCTAATGCATGCAATTTTTGTAAAATGCATAAGAAAATATCCCCCAGATGATGCATGATTGCAGGCTGAGACTGCAAGAATGGCCAAAACTGAAATCGATCGGCTGAAGGATAGAGACATAGAATGAACTCGGATGCCACTCACTAGAGGCAACAGATGCCACTTGACATTGCTAATAGTGGGTGGCACTCAAAATGACCAGGCGACACACTTGATTTGCAGGATGAATCGCTCACTCCAGAAACCAAAATACTTGCTAAGATTAATTTTCATAAGATCCAAAAGATTCCCTTCACTCATCCATAGAGATATATAGACAGACTACAAGACTTACTAGTCAAGCTTTATAGTTACTGCAAAACAACTCCCTAAGCACGCTACCTATATTCCAAGGCAACCAAACTAGACTCCAGCATGACTCATTAAATAGCACTCAACTACCAATATTTAAACTAAGATTCTAAATAGCACTCATTAAATAGCACTCAACTACCAATATTTATCTTGCAAGCTGTATGCTACCTTCATTATGCTACTGCTTCATCATCTGTTTGTCTAACAGAAGATGGTTTTCCTATTCTTTTGGGCACCATATTTTAATGTGTTAATAGATCAGATGCACCGAGTAACATGACTTACCATGAAGCGATTTGTGCATCATTCTATTCCCTCAATATCATAATCAACCTTGCAACTTTAGATTTGTGAGAAATATTGGTATTCTGCCATGTTCCGCATTTTTCTTGGCCAAAGAAGATAAAACTCTTATCCTACCCAACTTAAAATGTAGCACAAATTTCTCTTTAACAATTATTGTCTTCAATTAAAAAATATTTTATTTTATAGCCAATATCATGTGTTTAATGCATCAATTAATTTCATTTTCTCTACAAAACGAAATTAAATGTGACATTTTTTTTAAAAAAAAATTATAACAGCAAGATCAGTTTTATATTTAGTAAAATATATGCTCAAGTGTGTTGTCATTTTTCCAACAATAAGTGTATGATCAATGCCTAAATATGAAGTACTGAGATTTGGGGTCTTTAAGCCAAGGGAGAAGATTAATTTGATCACAATAGAATGAGGACGGTATAGGACTTGTGTTTCTTAATCCAAATATAATTCTGTACACATGGAGCCTATATAATATTCGTCATGGAATTTGACAGAGTATCAGATACGGACCTTCCAGCACCAGCAACTACAATCTTTTGTTTTGGGAAGTCTATCATTGGTCTTCCCTGTGCCCTCACAGCTCCTAGAAGACCAGCAATTGCAACCCCAGCAGTACCCTATCCATGAAGAGAATGTTGCATCACCTCAAAACTGAAACTTAGATCTGGCATATCAAGAACTAATAACATACCTAGGATATCAAGCTAATCGTTTACATGAAAATTCAATGTTGATATCAGAATCGGAATAAAATGTGTTTTTCAGCAAAATGATTTTAGAAGAAGGTAATTGGAATAAGGTCCACCATCTTGGTACTAGACCCTGTATTGCTACCATACTGGTGCAGTATTGGTATGCCCAGTACAGAGGTTAGTTCAGTGTACTAAGTCGGTACCAAGTCTCAATTCAGTATCAATATGATACGGTATGCCTGGTATAGGACAATATGAACTGGTATAACATACCATGAATTGAAATTTACCACCAGTTAAATATGCTTGTATAAGATAACACAAGGTATGTATTTGAAAGTACAAAGGTGCTCTTATGCTGAACCTTCCTAAAGAAGAAAAACTTTGGATTTAACATAGGAAGAGCATGGTCAATTAGATAAACTAAACTAAAAATAACAATAACCTAAAGGAGCTAAGGCAATCATTTCAAGCAGAAAAAACCACTATATTCAACATATGAGTATATTCTCTAAACAAAATTACGCTATTCATGAGTTCTTACACAGTTTTGGTGTGAAAGAACACCACGGACGAGATGATGGCTTTGGAATATTGTCTCACTTGCAATAGCAAGCTGGGAAGCCTTGCAGCTTCAACCAATTGGGAAATAAAACAAAATTACAAGCATATGATTAGTGCTAAATACATCACACCAGGATGAAGCATGATAACTCTTAAAGAAATTTGTCCTATAAGGTTGGAAGTGTTAAATATCAACTAATAATGTGAATATCTTAGCAAGGTGAAGAAGCTACTGAGTATAAGCCCTTTTTAGAAAATAAGGAAAAAAGCAAAATGAAGAGAACAACAGCTTGAAATCACCATCAACGTTTGATTGGAATAACCCAAAACCCTTTGAAAGAAGCATCTCATATATTATTTGATCCAGCACTCTCTATCCTTATACATGGTCTCAACTTTTGCATATATAAATCATCTTAAATCATTAGAACTATACAAATTGAAATCCGAACTGAACACTTGAAGTTGAGTAGAACTAATGTTGAAGTAAAGAACACCACAGCCAACAGAATTTTCAAAATCTTAGATAAGCCCTAGCAAATGAAGATTTTTAAATAGATATTTAACCAAAGGCAATACATGCGCTCATTGGTCTTTCAAAATGGTCTATATCCTCATCGTTGAACATGTATCAGCATGTTTATAACAAATTATTATGCAATAATTTTAACGATAGACAGAAATATCCTACTTATCCAAAATTCTAGTGAATGCTTAGAAAGGCTCTACTAGATAATTCAACCCAAAAAACTTGGAAGATCCACTCTTGCTCATTGTTAGGCATCAAGGACTTATAAGTATATGGCTAAAACTTAGTTGGTCTTAAATGCATCGTAGTTGTGACACCCATGATCTGCATGTGTATTTTTGATTTTGTATATATTATCAGAATAGCCTACAAACCTAAGGGAGTGTTTGATTCGTGGAATCTTTCAAGATCTTAGCAATCTTTTGGTGGCAATGTCACATTGCCGTATTTGGTTCGACATATTCAGGAAAGTTAATGGGCATTTAAGATTACTTTCATAATCAGATTGCCAATTTTGTGGCAATCTAATTCCCATCAAGGGCTGCTGGCATATAGAAATCTTTATCTTTTTTTTTTTTTTTTTGAAATTGCCCTTCAACACAAAACATCATTCGTGAGAGAGGAAGAACCCATTTAATATAATATGTTATGTTAAAATTTTAATTAATTTTTTAATTACATATTAACATAAATAATAAAAAAATATCACATCAAATTATATAATAATTAATTATTTCAATATAATTATATTTATATATTTATAATAATTATTGTATTTTATACTTATATATAATTTAATATTGTATAATATAATATATAATATAATATTAAATTTACCATATAATTAATATAATTTATAATATTATTAAATTATTGTTAATATTATTGTAATAATATTACATTATTATTTTATATTGTATTTATTTTATAATATAGTAAATAGTATATATTATGAATATAATATTTTATATTATAAATATATTAATATTTTTATTAATGCAATAAATATATATAGTTATTATTATGATAATATTATATATTAATTATTATACTATATAGTATTATTAATATTTTTTTATATTTAATTGTGTTAAATAGTTATAATAATTATTTACTTATAATAATATTATGTATATTATATTTATAAAAATTTAATTTTATAATATATTTTAAAATAATTATTTCTATTAAAATATAATATTATATACTTTTATATAATATATAATTATAATAATTATATTATATATTTATAATATATTCTATTACTGTGTGTTAATTATATATTTTATATAATGAGGTAAACTTGGTTACATTCTTACACTTAGATCCATATGGATCTTGAAATGATCTCACGTTTTTCACTTTTTTTATCTTTGAAAACTATGTGGATCTAAGGACGGAAGAAGTGATCAGATATAAGCTTGGCTACATTCGAATATAGCCAAGTCTACCTCTTATATAATATATAATTATTATATTTGAAAATATTGCTATACTTTGGCTTCTTTTCAATTTGGAAAACAGGGGCATTTTTAAAATTTTAACATATTTTTCATCTGAATTCCTGATAATTTAACTTGTCAACAAATATGTCAATACGAGATACCCAACAATCTACAATCAGATTACTGCGTGAACTAAACATGAGTATCCTAGATACCTAAGTATTTAAATTTTAGAAATCACATGCTTGGTAATGCAATACAATGATGGAATCTTGAAATTCAAGAACCAAACGCCCCCTAAGGGTGATTTGATCGCAAATTGTAGTAGGTACGGTGATGTAGATTTAGACAATGGATTTTGTTTGGCTCTCGGTCTTATGGTTTGATAGCATAACATGCAACCAAGAATGATCAACGTCTGATCATTTGCTCATCTATGCTGCAGATTTTTGTCACAAGACTGATAATAGAGTTTAAATTTATTTGAATTTGAAAATTTAAATTTGAATTTTTACTGGTTTGTTTTGTTTGCCTTTATCGTTTGTAACTAACAGACAGATGAGAGTTTCTAGTTAGGATTGAGACAAGGATAAGAATTGATCATCCTTATCAAATGAGTGTTTATCTCTTATATTCTATACAAAGGCTTGCACCTCACTCCTCTAGGCAGAATATGAATGAAAGTTCAGAGTTTTTATTCTCTCGTGTGATGCCATGGAACAAGCATAAGGCTTTCAGGTGTTACTACCATATCTAGGAGTGAGTCCAGCATTATCATTTTCCTTTCCTTTACCCTCTTCTCTTCTTCCTTTTTTTCTCTCTAGGTGCGACCTGCCTTTCTTCCAATCATTTTGATCAAAAGCATATTTTATTTATTTTATTTCCCATAAACTTTTTTACGTCATACATATCAGATTTTTCCCAGAAAATTTCAGCAAGCTCTTCATTTCAATTTTTCAACAGCAAAAACCCTAGAATTACCAATTTGAATCCTAGAATCCTAAACCTAGGTTATACCAGTAGTCATCTATCGAATATTTTCATCCAAAAAGCATGGCCTTGCTAGTTCAGTTCTATTGATAATACAATTCTCAACCTCAAATTCCAGCACCTTTAGGTCTCACCCCTACACCAAACCCTTATACATCCCCTTCCCTTCACTGCCCTACATCGGTTTGGTATCGGAGCTCTTGGCATGATATAATGTTCTATCATAGTGGCTGATGCAAAGAATGGAGCACTTATGAAGATTTCACTAGAGATCTTGAACCAAATGACTTTCTAGATTGGATAGCAGATATAGAATTTCATTTTGATTGATATGAGATGTCTGATCATAAGTGAGTACACTTCACCAAGAGAAGATTAAAAGGTCAAGCTTCCATATGGTGAAAAGACATGGAAGATCAGATGATTCATTGAGGTCAAGCTCCTATTATCAATTGGATAGAGATGAAGAAACTAATTAAAGAAAGTTATTTGCCGTCCTATTACAAAAAGCTCTTTATTATTCATCATGGCAATGGATACGATCATGTATCCAGGAAAATTCCAAAAGAAGGAATTGGGAAAAGTAGAAGAAACTTTTCGGTTTTCAAGGATCCAGTTAGTCAGAAATCAGAAATCTTGGTTGTATGACACCACTGAAAAGAAATGCATGCAATGACAGACATGCACAGAAAAAAGAACAAGGAAGGCAATTTCGGTTAAAGGCCACAGCAAAGGACCTTCAGATCAGATTAGGATGCAAGGCAAGAGAGAATTAAATCTACTTCCATAACTATGGAGGTGAAAGAAAAGGCAGAACTTCCCCAAAGTTTGGAACATGTACAAGATTCTAAAGGTATTGTGGAAGAAAATACAATCAAAGGAGAAGCATCAGAGATTCACATCACATTGAAGAATCTAATGAAGTACAAGTTAATGAAGCTATATAAAATACCAGAGATTTGGCAATGATGCCAAGAACAAAAGGAGGTGACATCTAGTATTGATCCACCAATAGAATGCTGCTTGAATGCTAAATTTCATCAAGAAGTCAAAGAAGTTGGAAATTTTGATCCTCAAGACACTCCAAAAGTTGAAGAACAAGTTTGACTTGCTTGATCCATTAAACTTTGAAGAATTACACGTTGATAATGTCTTCGTCATGCAAGGCAATTTAAATCCTAGAATCCTACCCCTTAGTTTTTATAGTAGACATCCATTACCTATTTTATTCACAAAAAAAAAAAAAAAAAAACTTGACCTATTTAGTTCAGTTTTTTGGAAAACTCAAGACTTAGCCTGAAATTCCAGCACCTTCAGGTTTCAGACCTACCCTAAGTCCTTAAAGATCCCACCCATCCTACGTCACATGGTGCAGCCACATTTTGCCAGATATTATAAGCTTAGTGCTCCACCAATGAACAACCCAGTTAAATGTACAGAAAAGGAGAAAGCATAAGGCAAGGCATTTGGATTCTCCATAAAGCAAGGCGTAGGCATAAGATAGAAGCTTCACAGTTTTTCTATTTTATAAGGGCAATACTTAAAAAACTGGAAAAAAAATCATATATCATTCATAAGAAGGTAAAGCATGAGCTTTTAGTTGACTTTTGATAGATAAAGAAAAATTTGTGGAGAAAGATTTGTTATTGCATACTCCAATTTTGCAAATTTCTTACAGCAAATGTATCATAAAAAATTCTATTCCATTTTAATATTAGCTTTTGGTAATATCCATCAAAGTTTATAAAGTATACAGAAGTAGATCCTCCTACATAACAAGGTAGTCATTCAGCCAATATACAGTAGCATCATGCATACAATCTCCCATTTCAATAGAATAAGGTCTGCGAGCTCCATAAATATCACTTGCAATGCATGCACCTCACTAAAACAAATGGCTTCCATGGTGCTCATAAAAGTAGTCTTCCAATATGCACGCACACACCACACACAAGCAAGTTGGGCATAAAAATTATGGCAAGGTGACTAGCTAGTTTTTAAATGATAAAGATATATAAGGCAATGAATCAAGAAGTACCATGAATGAATTTTAAGCTAGTTGTTCACCTGGACATCATCATTAAACATTCGATAGGTATTTCTGTAACGCTGCAATAATTTGAAAGCCCACTTGCTTTGAAAATCTTCAAACTGTGAAATGGTTAGTGACATCAGTTATGCTCTGAGACATATTATCATACGAGAATAAAGATATCATCATATGAAAATAAAGAATTTCAACTAACAAATATCAATATACCACTCAAGATCACCTGTACAATGACATTTGGCCATCGAGCAAAAACAGCTTCCATAAATTCATCAATAACAGAGAGGTATTCATCACCATCAAGACGATGATCCTGAAGCCCTAGATCTATTCAGTAAAAATATAATTATTGCAAGTATTATGAGAGACATTGTAAAAAATAAATATAGTAATTTCAATACAAAAACTAAAACACCACATGTCATGAGAACAACATAAATTCATGGAACATTCAGAGTTGTGCTTGAAATTACATACTGGCAGTCATAATTTTTTTTTGAAAAAAAAAAATCACAACTCGTGGCCAAAGTGACTGGTGACACTAAGATACTGGAAGAAAATAATAATATCTTGATATGAATGTCGATACGACTGCATGAACAGATGGTTGGTAACTAGCAAAACAATTAACAAATTGTCATAATAATATGAGAAGAATAGAATATTACTTATATAGAAATAAAATTCTTATCTATGGCTGAACTGATTGCAGTAGGACAACAGTTCTGACTCAGATGCACAACTTAGATGACATTGACAAGATAAATAATTTTTCAAACAAACAAAATATTAAAATAATAAACAAACTCTAATTAAAAAAATTGTTGCATAATATCTTTAAATATATTATTATATAACAATAACAATAAGTCAACAACAACAAAGCCCTAATTTCAAACTAGTTGGAATCTCAAAATATATTATTGTCTAGGGGTAAAATGTTTTTCATTGATTGAGTTATTATGTATTGAGGAAGTCAACATGAATGAACTAACTATAATTATGTGGTTGCAAGTAATTCTTATTAACTTTCTTATTCTCTCTGAGTCAGGATTAGCCGAACTATCCCGAATTGGGCAATTCGAGACAAACTGAATTGAACTAGACTAGAACCGGAAATGTTCTGCCTTTCAATTCGGTACCGAGGGCAAACCAACCAGAGTTACCCTCATATTGGTGTACCAAACCGAACTACCCTATTCGACTTGATATAGTGGTGCACGTGGGTGGGGGCTTCTCGGTCCACTTGACCAATATATCGCCGATTCGGTAGGTACGCACTATACCAAACTATACTGGCCCAGTACTGGTATCTATTACGGCAGACCTTGCTTTGTGTTACTTATCATGATTATAATGGCTCCAGAACTCTGCTATGTCATATTTTGAAATACACAAAAAAACGATAATCCTCATGTCACAAACATTATATTGATAAATGGTGAATTGATATTAAATTTGAAGACTGACTTAAGTGTCCTACTAACATTCAACAAGGATATACTTTGACTTTGAAAATCTGATATCCTTTTTATTTCAAGATTATGTTTATTGGAAAACAACTTCTTCTAGTAGATTGGGTGAGAAAACCAGATACCACCCCTAATTATAAAAGAAAAAATACATCCTCTAAAGGGTAGATCTTGGTACAATAGCAAGATTGCTCTATTGTGACTTGAATGTTATAGGTTTGAAATACAGAAACAACTTCCTCCCTTGTGAAGCTAAGGCTGCATACATCTAATCCTGCTTATATTCAACAGTGGGAGAGCCTTGTGCATTGGAATGCCCTTTCTCAATGAGAAAAACATGATCATTCAGTTCTATTCTTTTTATAAGTAAATCTCAAGGTTTTCATTTTTAGACAATGGTAAATTGTTCTCAAAAATAGTAGGAAAAAAGAATAAATTTACTTCCTATTGTAAAAGATTAGTTAATTTCCTCTTGTATCTAAAGTGCACAAGATAGTTAAAATATGTGCAGCCTACACAATCCTACGCTCAAGCATAACTTGCTGATTTTACAATATTTTCCTCCAGATCCACTGTCTTAGTATCAAACTCCATACCAGCACCACACTGATACAATGTCAATACACCAAATATACGATACGCATCAGTATGGCATATCATAATTTTCCTTATTAATGACGTTCATCTTCTAATTTTTCCTTATTTTGAACTACAAAATAATAGATACCCTATTACAGGGATCATGTGACATAGGTTCTATGCCTGCAATCAGTTTTCTAGATTTCATGCAAGGCCATTTAGTGCATACAGTTGTCTCAACTCTTAGGTAGCGATCCAACACCAAGTCATGTGTTGATGTCATGTTGAGAGCATGTCAAACTTCTTGGATCATGTCTCAATCCTCAAAAGCCCAACCGTATAGATGAGATAAAGTCCATTTGTTAAGCTTTTGGTACCATTCTTTTCCCTATGTTTGCATGTTTCCATCAAAATGTTTGTCTCCATGGAGTTGGTGTCAGCTGATACATTAGACAAAAAATATTACTTGAACAATTTTAGAGAAAGCGAAGCATCCATGCTAGAAATTCAATACTATAACCATGTAGCGAAGCATCCGTGCTACAAATTCAATACTATAACCATGTTATAAGTTTTATGTTCATAGATAACATTTCACGTAATTATTTTTCTCCTCAGTTCTGTTGCTTGCTGTACCTTTCTTGCCAGACATTAGCTATTATCAAGAAACTTGGCGCATAACAGCAAACAATAAAATGGTATCTATTAGAACATAGGAAAGCTATATACCCATTTATTTTCTGAATTCCCACCACATGGAGTTGGTTGTATATTGCAAAAACCTACTCTGGCAGTGTAGATTGAGTCCACATGGTTCATTATTGTCAATACTTAATCCATAAACGCCTCATTCATGAGGAAAAGAGACAGCAACTACGATAATTGCTTCAATAGTTCATTCAAATGGCAATGTTATTGTGCTTTGTCTTAAAACTTCTCTATGTATTACTAGACATCCTTGTCATGTTTGTTTGCAAAATTGGCGGTTTCATAGCTTCAAACAATGCAAAGTTAAGCATTCTGATTCGTGACACTAAATTCAATTATTATAAAAGCCATCATATCATATTTGTTGCTTCTTTAGACAACGTTTGGTTACCTTTTGCAGCAAGCAGACACATGTATCAATGATGATTAAATTTTGATGCAATTTGTAATAAGCGTTGAATTGCTGGTTACTGTTGAATTGCTCGCTAAGCAAAGACACTCGAACATTTGATGCATGAAGATTATTTATCAACCAAAATATGGTGTAAAAAGGAGCCTTACACAGTGGGTCTTTGAGAAGCTTCTCATTGTTAGTTCCAACATCAATCATCACAGGAAGCACCTACAGTAGGAAAGACAAGATTCAACAAAGAGACAATGAAACAAGAGTTATAAAAAATAAAATTTTCTCACCAGTTTTCATTTAAATGCAGCAACTAGCTGTCAATAACAACTAAAATAAAAGATCATCTGCTTATCCCAGAGGGATAATCCATCAGCAGATTTCAATTGAAGTTGCAATGGTCATTGGATGTTAAAAATTATGCCAGTTCAAAACTATAATGACTCTCTAGCGGCCAGAATAATTTATTGCAACTGTTGATAAGAGGAACTTTGAACAACATGGAGAACCACTTGGATTGGGTTTATTCGTATCCGAAGTTAAAAGTTGATGAAAAGACTCTTGATAACAAATACTGGAAAGTGATCCATTTGCCAAGGATACATGTTTCTAATCTTTAATAAGAAAATAAGAAAAATATTATCACTTCACCGCATGGGAGTCATGGGTTTCAGGTTCTGGAACATCATGTAGAAGCTTCTTAGCAACGCATTCATGTCTATTAAGCATGCAATAGCTATAATGGAAAAGCCCACTACTAGATGAACAAATGGCATTTGATCCATGACTCAGAAAATTATCATAAGCGAGTTGACTACTTAGGCTAATACACAACAATAACAACAACAAAACTTTAATCTCAAACTAATTAAGATTGGCTACATGAATCCTTTTTCTTCATTCAACTCGATTTTGAGTCATATTTTTTGTAAGATGCAACTTGGTAGGTATTTCATGATCATATAATATTTCAATTGCACTTCTTCATTTTATTCAATCTGCTTTAATCCTGCATACAACATTATCATCATTCTCTCCTTATGAATGATCGATATTAAATATCGAAAATAACTATTTCTAGGAACTTCATATTCTTCAATTTTTTCTCTACATTCATTTCTATTTCTAATTATACTAAAATTATATTCAACGTATTATGTCTTTGTCCTACTTAACCTAAAATTTTTAGATTTAATGCATTTTTTATGTTTCTAACTTACACTTGACCCCAGCCTTAGTTTTATTTACTAGAACTATATCGTTTACAAATAACATGCATCATGAAATATCATCTTCAATATATTTAAAAAGCTCATCTATCACTAAAGCAAAAAGGTAAGAACTAAGAGCAGATCCTTAATATAATTATAATTAAAAATTTACTGATATTACCTCGGATAGTTCTTACATTAATAACCACTCCATCATACATGTTTTTATTACATTAATATTTAACGGATACTCTTTTCTTTTCTAATATCCATCATAAGACTTTTTTAGGAACTCTATCATAAGCTTTCTCTAAGTTAATAAAAATCATATGAATATCTTATTTCTTAAGTGTTAAACATAGGAAAACAAGAATATAGGTAGAGGAGTTACATATATGTAAAGCATCCTTTGAGTGTTTATAAAACAAACTTAGCACTCTATCATTTGCGGTGCAAATGATTATCATAAATCATATAAGGATGACATACATTCTAAGGCTTTATACACATAGAAAGGTATTAAATTTTGAAATATATCCAGATAAAATATTGCACATACTCTATCTGTACTTTGATTCACCCAGTAAAAAACTGAAGCATTTACACATCACTCACTATGCAGGAGCAGGATTCATAATATAAGCATATCATCTAGTATTTGGTTTTCCTTAAGTGATAGACATCTAGCCCCTTTATAAATTCTATTTAATGTAATTTCTCAAAAATATAGTAAAATTTACATAATCCAGTTAATTATTGAATTTGCAAGAAAAGGTCAGATTTTTTTCAAGAAAAGTACACATTTAGGGATATTCAAATGATCTTGCCCCTAGGTTTAAAATGCCCGATACACATTTATTGAATGTTTAAAGTATGTGTTTTGAATATTCAATACACATTTGTTTCAATTACTGTCTACAAATGTTAAATATTCAGATGATCTTTAGGGACAAAATCATCAACGGACCCTTAAATTTGTATCATTCTGCAAAAATTAAAAACTTTCTTTGCAAAATCAATAGTTGGGTTTTTTATTCAAATTCACTTAATTATACCTAGAGATTTTACTATCAAGTGCCTACTATACTCCTGTACAAATGACCAGTAAGATATTTACTTCTCATCAATCCCACCTTACTTGGTCATTCAGCCACTCCTTTTTCTTTCAAGTTTTAACCTACCACCTACTCAAAACCATGAGACATGCCCAACTCTTAGGCAAGGCTAGATATTCCCTCATCATCATTCTACCCTTCAGACTCCAATCTTACATGAATTTGTTTTCTCCACCCATCTCATTTTGTTTCTTCTAATGGTCCACCTCAGTATCCACTCAGGACCATAAACAACATCTAGCTCTCCCTTGCCTTTCACTAGTAGGATCACTTCATTGTCTCTGATGATCAATACCTCTCTCTTCCATCTTGACTTCTTATCATTTCCTCGACACTCTTGAAATTGCTCGATGCTTTTCATGGACATTGGACATGTGACAACCTGATGTCATGGCCCATTGTGCCACATCTAAAGCAGATTTTGGAAAGTTTCCATAGGCATAATAATTATATTCAGGAGAAATCTCATAGAAGTTATGATGCCCTACATTTTAGCTTTTGTTTTAAACTCAAGCGACAAATTCCTCTTAGAGATGATGACATGGTAATTGGCATCATCCTTCAAAAGCTACCTAGTATCGACTACCATTGACAATGAACATCTTCCTTTTTATTCTCCAAATAAATAGCTTGTGATTGATCTAAAGAGAAAGCTTTATTTGTAAATATTAAAATATCAACTACCGTTGACAATGGAAGTCTTCCCTTTCATTCTTCAAATAAATAGCTTGTAATTTGACCTAAATAGAAAGCTTTGTTTGCAAATCTTAAAATGGATAAAATTGTTGTGATCACCTTAATAAAAATAAAAGAAAATAAAAAAAAGATTTTACCGCTGATATCTAAGGCTTTTGAAACAATTTCCATTAGGTAGTCGAAGCAATAAGGACAAATGCATCCTTAAATTTCATCTCTCGCTCCATTTAAAGAAACAAACAACTCATTTCCAATCCAACCTAGGATTCCTCCATCAGCTTCTACTCTTTTTCAATCAGCTGAATCCATCACCAACTTGCCCTTTACAGAATTTGCTACATTTTCTAACTCTTCAATAAAGTTGCTTAAAGAACCAGGCCAGAAGCTCAAATATGATCATATGATCGTATCCTTGTCCCTATATCCCAAGTCAGGATCAACACTAACTTTCCCAGTCAGCTTAAATATCTAATAATCCCTCTCAAGGAAACCACTATTTCCATGATTTCCTCTTCCATTATCATCCCCATGCTTCTTTCAATGATTCTCTACATCAAAGTTTGTCAGCTACTAAGTCATGATACAAATTAAGGCCTCTTTAATTAGGGAAGAAGGGCAAAGGGGTTGGATTAGGGCTGCACGCAATCTGAGCTGCTCATGAGCAGCTCAAGTTTAGCTCATTTGAGCCCAGTTCCATTAGAAAAGAGCTCAGCTTATAAACAAGCCAAGCTTGAACATGATTGGCTTTAAAGAAAATAAAAGGGAGCTTAGCTTGGCTTGATAAAAGCTTGGCTCAGAGCTTATACAAGACAAGCCCAAGCAGCCCTTTAAAACACTGACCTGTGCCTGAGCAGCCTGAAACTTGGATCAGCTCGGCTCAAGTCGTTCACACGTTTGGTGGGATAACCATTATCGTAGCTGAACAACAACAAATGTAAATTGCCACTTATGATAGGAATAGCTATAGTCAAATAAGGGCTATGCTGGTTAAAGCGAACTCAGCCCAGAATAACTATTCCACAGGGAGATGACCAAATTCATGATCTTTGTGAGGCAAATTGGTCATTCCTTTGAGATGGGGGTACAGTCCCACTTTTTCAATTCAGCCGAGTTCCCTCTTAAGGCAACCGAACAGAATCCAGACTTACTCCAGGGAATCAGAATTCTAGTTGCAAATGGAAGGAGATACCCAGATTTTACCATCATCCAACTGAACTGGGCTTGAAGTTGAACTTTCTCTGTCAAATAACAGCTGGCACTGATTAAGAGCATCATGAGGTTTGCTTAAATTTAGCTAAGCACCATGACCACTTTGCTTTAATTACCTAGTCATGTCAGATAACAAATAAGAAACTTGTATTAAATGATATTTGTGAGATATAATCTCACTTACGTTTTTCCTTAATGTGCTTTAATCAGATGTCTCTGAAGAGACTTTCCTTAATGTGCTTAAATATCAAAGTTTCGTAGTTGTAACAGTGCAAATTTCTAGTGGATGATGAACTAAAAGTTTTAAAATGGGCAAGAACTTAAACTATAAAAGTACTGATCATATAATCATGAAGTCAATCCTTAACAACTACTAAGCAAAAATCAAATATGGTAAGAACAATTTAACCTTAAGTAAGTTTTATATATTTCAAAAATGGTTGTCAAAAAGACTAAATTATCAAGCCGACTTGCACATCACATAGGAATCTCATCATGCAAATCATGATAAGAATCAAAACATATAAAAATGTTTCATTGAATATTCACAAGGGAAGACTGTATTGGTTGACTATATGATGAATGAATGTCATCAAGCAAGAAATTAAATAAATAAATAAAAGCAACCAATAACATATAGGCTTCACAAAACTAGAGTTTGGTGCATTATGCAATAAAATCCGAAATCTCAATATCAAACCCCACACCAGCGCCATCTTAGTATAGTGCTCGTATGCTTGGTATGCGAGTTGATACGGCATATTGATACTCGGTACACCCTCCATACAGCGTACTGTTTCTATACCAGCATGGTACAGTACGCCTAGAATGCACTGATCCAGGCATCTAACAATGAAGAATATGAGGAACTCAGATCACACAAGATTTCAGGATGAATGGCGATATCCATAGACATCGAGCTTCTGATGCTCACTCTTTCCTTATTTCTAAGAAGTACATGGCTTGACAAATTTGAAATGACAGCACAAATTATCTCATTACTAATTAAATCAGAACACTAGAGAGTAAAGGAATTAAGAGAAATGAATGTGAAGTCGATAAAATTCAAAAGTCTGAGTATGGGCATACCCTCTGAGGATTTATTCCAGCAGCAGCAACATACAGATCCAGCTTCCCAATTGCAATACCAATACCCTGAACCCCAAGGTCACCAAGGCCTAATATTCTACTTCCATCTGTTACCACAATCATATCAACCTACAACATAAAGTTGCTACATCAATATCATAATGAGATTTTCAAGAAGCTGAAGAAGGAAAGTGAAAAATAAAGTCAAGAGAACATTAAGGTATAGAAGTTTGAATTAAATGGTGAATCTTTTGCAAGGAAATAGCCAGAATACATGTTTGGACTCTTGGCATTGGACCATGCAAATATAATTTATCATTTTTGCTATGAAACTTAACAAACATTTAAGATGATGAAAAGTTCCCACCAGGTTATATGGCCACATTATACTAGTATAAAGACTTGTGCAAACAATAAAAATAGACAAAAGCACAGCATACTAGAAATTTATGGTTCTGATATCTAAACAGTAGAATAAACTAGTTCAGTGTCTATTAAATTGCAATATAGTAAACTATGTATATAACTTTAACACGAGCATCTCATGGATGAATTAGACAAAGAGTTCATTTATATATGAAACCATAGCATGATGTTGGCTACATGACATAATGAGAACATGAGTACACACAACCTTTAATACCCAGAGTTCATCACAAGAAAACTGATAATGCAGTAGAAACAAGTTTTGCTCTAATATGTGGGAGAGGAATTAACCTGAAAATTTTCAAAATTTTGTGAGTGAATGAAATCTAACACATGAATTTTAGCACAAAAATCAATCATGCAGCCGACTGTAATAGCAAAGCCATGTGAGAATTCCACGCAACTGTCAAGAATGTAAGACACAATAAATAAACAAATAGAAAGAAATAATCAGATACCTGTTCAGCTGGCCAATTGTAAACCATCGACATCATCTCCCCCCTATCTGCTGCACTGAAATACATTCCCCGTGGTCGTCTGAACAGTCCACTATAGTTCTGACAGACAAGGCCAACAGTGGGTGTATAAACTACAGGTGCATATTCCTCGATATTTTCAATTAAGATCTGCAAAATATTCAGAAGACGTCATAAAAAATAGCTGCAGATGTGATTTATACAAAGCAGTATGAGCGAAGAACATATAACATACTAGTACAAGGTGCTCCTTACTGGACTCTACACAAGCCAAACAAGTGACAATTAATATTATGTTTCTAGAGCACATAAAAGATCAACATTGCCTACGTATGAGTTTTTTATACAAAGCTGATCCCAAGCTCGGATAAAGAAGGAGGGTTGCAATAACTTGACGGTCAGCGTAAAGCTATAGTCACACCCTATGAACATGAATTCAATAGAAAAAATCGATAAAGCTACAATGTTCCTCAGAAGCAACGAGCTGCATCAGACTTTGGATGTAGTAGAAATGGTAAGAGTAGCTAGGGCGGTCCCTAGAAGCGATGTGTCACCATCGGTGCCCCAATGTGACAAAAAATAAGCAAGGATTCCCACACTTTCATGGACGGGTGTGGGTAGAGAAGTTAGTCAAAGAAAATAAAAATAAAAATAAAAAAAGAAAAGAAAATATGTTTAGCAATATGAAATATAGGGTCATTAATAGAAAAGTTAATGAAACTAATAGATACAATGATTAGAAGGAGAATTAACGTAGTTTGCTTGCAGGAGACTAAGTGGATAGGTGAAAAAGCAAAAGAGGTTGATGGTTTTAAACTTTGGTATAAAGGCAAAGATAGAAATAAAAATAGAGCAGGAATTATTGTAAATAAAAGCCTAAAAGATAAAGTTGTAGACATTAAGAGGATAAGAAATAAAATAATTTTAATTAAATTAGTGATAGATGAGAGGTCAATAAATATTATTAGTGCTTATACTCCTCAAATAGATTTAAATAGTATGACAAAGCAAAGTTTTTGGAAGAATATGAATGGACTAATTCAAGAGATTTCTACTAGAGAAAAAATATTTATTGGATGAGATTTGAATGGACATGTAGGAAAGTATAATATAAGTTTTAAAAGAGTATATAGAAATTATAGATTTGGAGATGAAAATGATGAGAAAAAAGCTATTTTAGAGTTTGCGATGACATATGATTTAGTATTAGCCAATACATATTTTAAAAAGAGAAACTCTCATTTAATAACTTTTAAAAATGGATATAATGCTAGTTAAACAGATTTCTTCCTTACTAAAAGTGGATATAATGCTAGTTAAATAGATTTCTTCCTTACTAGAAAGATTAATCGAGTGTTTTGTAAAGATTGCAAAGTTATACCGAATGAGTGTCTAATTACATAATATAGATTATGGTTATAAATGTATGTATTCAAAAATGAAAAAAAAACATTATAAGGTATAAGAATCCAAGGATTAGGTGGTGAAATTTAAAAGGAAAGAAACCAATAACTTTTAAAGATAGAGTGATAAAGGAAGAAAAATAAAGTATATTTTGAGAGATTAATACCGTATGAGAAGAGATGGCTAATAGTATTAGAAAAGTAGCTATAGAGGTATTAAGAAAGTTAAAAGAAAAATAACCATATAATAAGAAAACTTGATGGTGGAATGAGAAAGTTCAATTAGCAGTTAAGACTAAAAGAGAGTGCTATAGAAAACTACCTAAATGTAAGAACGGAAAAGCATATAAAAACTATAAAATGGTTAAGAAAGAAATTAAAAAGATGGTACAGAAGGCTAAATGTAAGGCATATAAGGAATTATATCACAAGCTAAAAACTAAAGATTGAGAGAAAGACATATATAAAATTGTAAGAGTAAGAGATAGAAAAACTAGAGATATGTTTCAGAATAAATGCATTAAAGATGATGATCAAAAAGTTTTGGTTAAAAAGAAAGAGATCAAAGAAAGATAGAGAAGCTATTTTAATAAATTATTAAATAAAAATCATGTAGATAATTTAGGATGCTCTATTAGCTCCATTGAGGATAAAGTTATGGTATATACTCGTAAAATTAGGACATCTAAAGTAAATGAAGCTATAAAAAAAAATGAAAGTAGGAAAAGCTGTTAGACCTAATAAGACTTTTATAAAAGTTTGAAAATGTTTAGGTGATGCTAGAGTAAAATGGATGACAAATTTATTTAATAAGATTTTAGAAATTAAAAAAATGCTAGGAAGAGCATTATAGTATCAATTTATAAGAATAAAGAATATATTCAAAACTGCTCTAATTATCCTGGTATCAAACTCATAAGTCATACTATGAAACTTTGAAAGAGAATAATTGAACATATGTTGAGATGTACTACAAAAATATTGAAAAATCAATTTGGTTTTATGTTAGAAAGGTCGACCATAGATCTATTTTCCTCCTTCGAGGTTAATGGAAATGTATAGAGTAAAGAAACAAGATCTTCATATGATTTTTATTAATTTAAAGAAAACATATGATAGGGTCCCTAAAAAATCTTATGGTGGATGTTAGAAAAGAAAGAAGTACCTGTTAGGTATGTTAACATAACAAAAGATATGTATATTTGAGTAGTTACTAGTGTAAAAACTATTGATGGTAATACTAGCGAATTTTCTATTACAGCAGGTTTACTTTAGGGATCTGCTCTTAATCCCTATCTTTTTACTTTAATTATAGATAAGCTTACTAGATATATTCAGGATAATATTTCATGGTGCATATTATTTACAAATGATATAGTACTAGTAGATGAAAATGATATAGTACTAGTAGATGAAACTAAGGCTGGAATTAATAGTAAGTTAGAACTATGGTGAAATGCATTAGAATATAAAGGTTTTAGGTTAAGTAAGATAAAAACAAAATACATGGAATACAATTTTCGTATGATTAGAAATGAAAATGAATGTAGAGTACAAATTGAGGACCATAAAGTTACTAAAAATAATCATTTTTGGTATTTAAAATCGATTATTCATAAGGAAGAAAAGATTGAGGATGATGTTGTTCATATGATTAAAGCAGGTTGGATAAAATAAAGAAGTATAATTGAAATATTATGTGATCGTAGAGTACTTGCCAAGTTGAAGAAAAAGTTTTATAAGATAGCCATAAGACCATTTATGCTTTATGGCATAAAATATTGGGCAGTTAGAAAAATATACATACATAAGATGAATGTAGCAGAAATGAGAAGGTTAAGATAAATGTGTGGTAATATAAAAAAAGATAAAATAAGAAATAAAATCATTCGTAAAAAGGTAAAGGTAGCTCCAATCGAGAATAAATTAAGGAAAGGACGACTTAGGTGGTTTGAACATGTGCAACGTAAACCTATAGATGCACCTGTACGGAAGAGTGACTGGATATATGTAGAGAAAAAAAGAGGTAGAGGTAGAGATAGAGCGAAAATCATATGTGAGGAAGTGATAAAGAAAAACTTAGAATTTTTGTATCTTATGAAAAATATAATTCAGAATAAAGCTGAATGGAAAAAAAGGATTTATGTAGCCGACCCCAACTAATTTGGGATTAAAACTTTGTTGTTGTTTCTGTTATAAAGCACATAAAAGATCAATATCTAGCATAGTATGCAAGCATTATAAATTAGCATAAGATTGCAGATTAGTCATCATGAGATGGCTTAAATAAAATGATTGCAAGTGAACAGAACATATTGTTAGAAAGAATATGTAATGAACAAAAAAACTCACCTTGTAGTCCATGGTCTCATTTCTGTCATGCAATATGTAATGAACAAAAAAACTCACCTTGTAGTACATGGTCTCATTTCTGTCATGCAACCTGTTAAGGATACGCCATTTAGCCAAAGCATTGGTGTCTGATGGCCCATCTCTTGCATGCACTTGTAGTCTTTTCAAGTCAAGCACTGTTTAGAAAGAAAAGTTTTGAATATTGCAAATTCATGAGCTATCTTCCAAGTTGTTCAAGGAAGAAGAGCATAAACTTTGTATAAAACTGCATTAGGGGATAACATAGACATGCTAACATTTACTTGTTCCATCTAACCTTCTCACATCTAGGCCTTATTACATTAAAATTGATTCAGAAGGAAGCCAGCTTCCAACAGCTTTTTAGTGAACTACTAAAAGGAGTTTAGACACGTGTATAATATTGCCAGGTCAAAGAACATTTCAAAGGACATGAAATTCACCCATGTTATAATCATTATGCATGAATGTTAACAGCAATCAATGACAGCAAAATGAACTTGTGGAAACCATTCGATTGACTCTGATTATTTTCATAAATCAAGCCCTCTATATCAAGATCTCATGAGAAAGAATAATAGGTCTCAAAAGCCATGGTTCTTTATAATATGAGGTTTAAATAAAGTGATTTAAGACATGCATGTGCAGTTCCTTTTCTCACTTGAGTATCCAAGCACAGGAAAACACATAAGCAGCAATCAAAGAATATTATTAAAGAAAAACCCCATATGAATGGTAGAAACATGCCCTCACTACTCAGACATAGCATTGACTTATAAATAGCAAAAAGATGGCCCAGCCAAGTTTGAAATGGCGGCCAATTGACATGTGGATTACCTAGCAGGGGAAGTACCCTGGATTTGTGCTGAGGAGTTCAGGAGAAAGAAAAGCAAGATATCAGGTAATTCAAAGGAAGACGTAAGAACTTGAAAAGCTTATAGTGATAGTGAACATAGCCCTTAAAATGAATGATTGATGGAGTCCATGCCAAGTAGTGGGCTAGATTCTGGATTTCTAGTAAATATGGTGCAGGTCTGCCTTCCTGATCATGTTATGCTCTGTTGTTCTGCATGTGCTCTCATATTCAATAGGGCATTGAAATTTATACCTCATAAAGGTGTAAACAGGGGGTGAGATTTGATAAATGGAGTAGAGTGTTGGGATTCCTTTCAATGGGAAAGTCCTATTTGCTCTAGCCAGCTCACAGTTAGATCCATCATATACTTTCCTAAGGGGTATTATAAGAGAGACATATTTTTTTCTCTTTCAATGAAACTTTATAAACTAAAATAAAAGGAAAACCAGCTTTCAAATTGTTGTTAACAACCCATGGCAGGCATCAACATAATTGCTTGTGTTATTCCACGTTTAAATGATAAACATAAAGGGTCAAATTTTGTCATTCAATGGCCATTATTTAGTCAATTCTCTTGAAAAAAATGCAATTTTAGGGCTTTGGGCTTCAGACGGTACCTTCCAATCAAACTCTTACATAGATCTATATTGTATATTGACTTCCTTTCCTATCTTCTAAATTCAATGTATTACATTGTTCTTGCCTCTCCATTAAGTATTTTCTAACTCCATCCATTTCAATGTGTAAATAATGCTCTTCTAACATTTATCTCCAAACAAGTAAACTACTTAACTTTCTTATATTACCTTCTCCTTTCTTACCATCTACATGTATCTGCGAAGTTGAAGAGAAAGTTTTATGAAATAGCCATAAGACCAACTATGTTTTATGGTATAGAATGTTAAACAGTTAGAAAAATACACGAACATAAGAGAAATGTGACAAAAATGAGAATATTGAGATAGATATGTGGTAACACAAAAAAAAAAATAGAATAAGAAATGAAACCATTCATAAAAAGATAGAGGTAACTCCAATCGAGGATAAATTAAGGGAAGGACAACTTAGATGGTTTGAATATGTGCAACGTAGATCTAAAAATAAACCTGTGCAAAGGAGTGACTTGATATATGTAGAAGGAAAAAAAAAAAAAGTAGAGATAGACCGAAAATTACATAGGAGGAAGTGATAAAGAAAAACTTAGAATCTTTGCATCTTACAAAAAAAATAGAACTCTGAATAAAGCTGAATAGAGAAAAAAGATTTATATAACCGATCCCAACTAGTTTGAAATTAAAGCTTTGTTGTTGTTGTTATTGTTGTATTTCTTACTATCCACATAATGATAAATAGTAGTAGTAGCAACAGCAGAAGAAGAAGAGGAAGAAATCAATTGGGTCCATAAGGATATTCACCATAGAAAAAGAGGATGATTAGGTACAACATTTTACTCCGCACCATGGGTTCATCCATCTCTATGCCCACTATAAGAAGTAATGGTTGCCAAATTATAGTGCTGATTTATTCCCTAACCACATGATTTTTGCCACTTTGAATGTGAGCAACCAAATGTTCATCTTTCCATTCACCAATTCTCATTTCAGCCCCTGATCTCAATATCTAAGTGTTAGTTACTTCACTGTATCCAAGCTTCTGGTATCTTATCATGCTGTAGTCTTTTCCCTCTCACACAGCCATGAACTTGTCAATTAGCTGTCATACACCAGATTGCTCTAACACCAAAATCAGTGAAAAAAGAAAAAAGATTATGCAAGCATTTCAAGCTATATCAAAGGAGGATAAGGAAAGCAAGCAATGGTGGTTGAAAGAAGTAGGCAAAACAAGTAAGGCTACATTTGGTTTTCGAAGATATCTTTTGTTTTCATTTTTTGAAAAAAAAACAGTTTTCATTTTCTATTTTCTCATCTCTAAAAAATGCATTTGATAAATGAAAAAAAAATTATTTTCTATGTTTTATCTTGAATATAAACGATATCTTTTAAAAGGATAGGCAAAAAAAAAAAATTAAAGGGAATTCCATCAATTCTTATATTTTTAAGTTTCTTAACCTTTGTTTTCTACTTCTTCTTTTTTTTTATGAAAAACAGTGAAAATATTTTTAAACTATTTTTAGATTCTGTCTTTTTGGAGTTGTATTTTTCAGAATTTTTTTTATTTTCATTCACCAAATACATTTTTGCAAGTATTTTTTTGTTTTTTATAAAAATAAAAATAGAAAATAAGACTATTCTCAATAAACAAACACGCTCTAATATTCTTGCATCAGCAGTTCACTTCAGGGGCATCACTTCAGGTCGCATCCTTGGAAATATCAGGATATCTGCATCAACAATATGTGGGATTTAAACTTGGTAGACGCTCCTTGGACATGTCTATTACATATGATTTTGGAGAGGAAGGAACCTCAAATTCAGAATTCTTCTAGTCAAAATGGACATGGAAACACTTTCCATCCCAAAGAATTTCATCTTGTGTGAAAAAACTAATGCCGAACTGGATACCTAGACCTCATTTCTGATTGATCAGATAGTATCTCTTCTTTTCTTTTCTTTTTTAAAATGTGCCTCTATATTCAAGAAACATGCATCTTGGGATTGATTAACTTTGCTAATGTGCAAGAAAAAGGATAGCTCGTGAATCAACAATAACAGACGGAAAATATGAACAAAATATCGTTGGGTATAAAGGAGGTAATCATCTAAATACTGAGATCCCACAAATCAAAACGTGAGTCGAATTATTTTTATGGAAAAGGGGGTTGCAGAAGTTTACTGAAGCGATCAATTTGCTGCTGCGAACTCATAACATTCGGCGGAAGAAGCCCGCGAAGATCCAGCCGGTCTCGTTCCGTCATCGAGAAAGCCGTCCCCTAACATCATTTTTTCCAGCAAAATCAAGAACCGATTGAGCTCGTTCGTCAGACAAATTTCTTGAAAAAATTATCAAGAAAATAAACTCGGAAAGGTTATAAGGTGGGAAGTTTACCTTGTTGAACCAGGGATCGTGTAGGATGTCAAGGCTCCGCTTGTGCACGATGGTGGGCCGGGAGCCCTCGGTGGTGAAGGATCTCGCCGCCGCCGCTGCCGCCAGAGGCCGCCTCAGCCGCCGAGCGAGAGAAGATGAGAGGGACCGCCGGAGGTGTGGCAGCGACGGGAAGATCGCCATCTTCCCTTAGTTGCCACTCGCGAGCAACGAATGTGTGGAAGACGGGACGGAGGTGGGGAGCGCGGTTGCTTCTTTGCTGGGTTCGATTATTCTTCGAAAGCGGACGGTGCGCTGTGACTGGCGCTGACCGGACGCGGAAGCATCGGGAGATCGCTAGATTACAACCGCGAGATATTGGTCGGACGGACGTAAACGGTTGATAGAAATTTTTCTGAAGGCATCGTTTGGGTGACTCCAAGTCCGGTGTTTATCTCCCTCGAAAAAAAAAAATGTCCGCGGTTTAGATCTGGAGTGCTTCGCGGCCCCGGAATGAGCCCCAACATCATGCGCCTCATAGGATCGCGGAAATTACTGCCAGAATGGGGGATGCCAAAAAAAAAAAAAAAAAACAAAACAAAACCTTTTTTTTTTTTTTAAATTTTTTTTTTTTAAGAATTTGACGTTCAGCCCTTCAGAACCGGACTGTAACACCCACCCATGCTGAGTTTCCACCAAACACCCAGTCCTAACTGCCCGGTTTTTTCTAACTTTTAGACCCTTTAAGTTGTGTTGGCTAGTAAGATAAATGTATTCAATGGAAAGACATGTTGTCTTAGCTGTTGGCCAAGCTGCCAACAGTAACATAAAATGCCCCAGCATTTAATCCAAACAGAACTTTGAAGTTAGGTGTTGATCCACTGTATCAATTCCTTGAATTCCGATCCACTGATCAGGATCAGATGTCAAGTTGCTCTTATTTTACATCCCAAAATAAATGCTAATAGTAGCATGAGTATGATAGATTAAGTGGAAGAGCTAGAGATGCTGGTTGCAATGTCCCGAGAGACAACCCTTCTCCAATGAGTTGCAAAGAAGGCCATCCAATCAGCATCATTGTTGATTGGCCTTAGTCGGGCTTCATGATTCAAGTGTGAGTAGTCTTGAATCTTTCTAAGGATCGAGCACATGCACCAAATGTCCTAAGGTTAGGGTTCTTGATCCATCAGGCTATCGTGCTGGAGTTCTCTTCGAGGGTTGTTATGGCATCGGTTAGGCCTGTTCATATCCTCTCAGCTCCACCATGGATACGATGACATCAAACAGCCGCATTCCACCAGCAACAATTTAATATAAAATTGAGGTACATTCACATACCATCACCAAAATTAATCTTAAGGAAGCTCGGAGTAAGAATTCGCATGCACGGGTGTATCGCCCGCCAAGCTGGCGCTCATTTCAGATACTAGGCTGGCATCCACGAACGCCACGCTCCCTAGCTCCTCTCCGCCGCCGCCGCAGCTGAGGCAGTCGATGGGGCTCATCGTCCGGGGGAAGAGCCAGTCGTAGAGGTCCTAGGACACCTGGATGAACGCCGCCCTCCACCTCCATCCTTTCGCTTCCCCGTAACTTCTACCGGAGCCGCCGCACCTGAAGGACCCTCTTCCCGTCGACACCAAGCACGTCTCCACATCTCTTCGCCCCCGAACCGCACCCTTGTCTTCTACGATCTCCCGTGGTTGGAGTTCCATCCCTTCTCGATAACACGATTAGGTTCCATAAGCTCTTCTCACTTGTGGCTTTGCTCTTTCTATATACCTCGTTGACGAGATCACCGGCGATGAAAAGCATCTCGCCGTCCACCGTCACGACGATGGTACTCTGCAAATGGTTCGGGCCATCACCGGTGGGGAACTGCGCTCGCTTCAGGTCGGGTCTTGGGTGAGGTTGCAGTGGTTGGCAAACAGGGTTTCGACCGTCAACAAGGATCCATTCTTGGTGGACCTGCTCTACGGGCTCATAGGCCCATCAGGCGTACGCTAGCAGGGTCACAACGATGGAGCCATTCGTCGACCTGCTCCACCATGCGACTACTCTCTCTCTCTCTCTCTCTGAAGCGCTGACCTCACATATTTCTGTAGCATAAGAAGGAAGAAAGAAAGAAAGAAAGAAAGAAAGAAAGAAAAAAAAGGGCGAGGAGATGAGCGTTGAGGGATTGGACGTGGGAGGGCAAGTATAAGCTAGAGAGGGAAGACGTTGGGGAAGGCACCTTCCTCAAGGTGAAGCTCGCCCGCAATATCCAAATCGACGACAACATCACCATCAAAATCCTTGTCAAGGATCGGGTCCTCTGTCATAAGATGGTTGAACTGGTGTGCTCTTTCTCTTCATTTCCGCCGCCCTCTCTCTTTAACCTCCTCTTATAGGATTAATTTATTATTCTTTGAAAGTTCATCGCCTAATCATGACTTTTTTTCAATTTTTCTTAGCAGTTTGCTTGTACCATGTGCTTGTTGGAATTAATGCACTTTCTTCTAGTTTCAATGCTAAAATTAATGCTGTATTAGAGTTTCTATGAGCTTATGTTCTCTAAGATAGAAAACTCTAAGAGCTCTATGCTCTCTAAAATAAAAAGAACAAAGAATAAGCCTAAAGAGATAAAGAGATAAATTGTTAAAAAAAAAAAAAAATTCTAAAATCAGAGCTCCGCTGTAGCAACTTAAATCAAATTTCTTTTGTTTCCACGTATACTCATCTTTTAATTACAAGATTGTGGTATCAGAGATTGGTTGTTCATATTTGGGCGTCTGCTTAGCAACCTGCCAAGATGTTTTCAAAAGAAAGTACTTCAATCTCATATTCTTTTCTTTCCATTTTTGGTAAAGAAAATTATGTTTTTTTGAAACGTAAAAATGACAACATTGCTTCAGTCAGAAGGGTTTTGGAGAATTGTTGAGAAAGGCTTCACTGAACCAGAAGATAAGGGTCAACTTTCAACCGTACAAAAAGAGAAATATAAAGCAGATGTAATGATTGATGCCAAAGCTCTCTCAAAAATTCAGAATGCAGTCACTAACGAAATTTTTTCAAGAATAACAAGAGCTAAGACAGCAAAGCAAGCTTGGGAGATTTTGGAAACGGGGTTTCAAGGTGATAGCAAGGCAAGAACTATCAAGCTTCAGTCTTAGCGCAGAGTAACTAAAGTTGTCAATCAAATAAGAATTCTTGGTGAAGATATGTCTGATCAGACGGTTGAGGAGAAAATCTTTATCAGTTTGCCAAAAAAATATGATCCTATTGTTGCTGCAATCAAAGAGTCCAAGGGCATCACTACCTTATCCATTGAATAATTGATGGATTCCTTGAAGTCTCATGAACAAAAAAGGCTGGGACGCAATGCGGAAGCTGTGGAGACTGCTTTCCAATTAAAGCTCACCTTCAAATCACAGAGATTTTCCAAAAAAGGCGAAGTCAATTCAAGAGACAACCAAAGGATGGGAGATCAACATCAAAGAAAGTGGAAGAAAGAAGAATACGATAAGAAATATCAAAGCAAGAATGTTAAAGGTATGCCCTCTGAAAACAATAAGAGTTTTTGCAAAATTTGTAAAAAAGATAATCATGCTACATCAAGGTGTTGGTTTTGTGGAAAGCCAAAATGTTCTTATTGTGATAAATTTGGGCATATTAAAAAGGATTGCTTATTCAAAAAAGAAAATTAAGCAAATTTTTCTGGAAGAAAGAGTGAAGATGAAGAAAATGAGAGCCTATTTTGTGCCCTTCACACAGTTGATGAAGAAAAAAAAAGTATTTGGCTTCTTGTCAGTGGTTGTAGCAATCACATGTCAGGGAATAGAAATATATTTTTTGATGTCAATACTATAGTCACCCCAAAGATTACACTTGAAAATGATGCTCTTGTGAAATCAAAAGGGAAAGGAAGCATTGTTGTTAAAACCACAAAGGGAGCCAAGTATATTCGGGATGTGTTATTTGTTCTAGAATTAAGTCAGAATTTACTTAGTACTGGAAAATGGCTACAAGCTAATTTTTGAAGATGAAGGCTGCACTATCACTTATAAAAAGGCCAACAATGATTCACTGCATATGTTAAAATGGAGAAAAATAGAAATTTTTCTCTCAAACTCCAATATGATCCAATTGTTGCAATGAAAGTTGATATTGCTCAAGATACTTGGTTATGGCATAAGAGGTTTTGTCATTCAAATCTCTAAATGTTGAAGCTATTTGAGCAAAAAAGTATGGTGAATGGGTTGTTGAAAATTGAAGCAACATTTGAAGTATGTAAAGGATGTATTATGGGCAAGCATTATCGAGTTTCATTCCTAAAACAAACTTTGTGGAGAGCAAAGGCACCTTTAAAGCTTGTACACAGATATTTATGGCCAAATGTGAACTTCCTCTTTTGCTCAATATAGGTACTTTCTCACATTTATTGATGATTTTTCAAGAATGACCTGGGTTTATTTTCTGAAGGAAAAATCAGAAACTTTTTTGATTTTCAAAAAATTTAAAGTATTTGTAAAAAAGAAAAATGGCTGCACAATCAAATCATTCAAACAAAATCATTCAAAGTAACAGAGGAGGTAAATATACATTTCAAGAATTTGAAGGTTATTGTAAGTATGAAGGCATTTGGAAGCAATTGACAGTAGGCTATAGTCCTCAACAAAATGGAATTGCAGAAAAAAAAAATCGAACATTGTGGAGATGGCGACTTCTTCTATGATGATTAAGACAAGCTTATCAAAAAATTTTTGGGCAGAAGCTGTACCTACTGCAGTTTATATTCTCAAGAGATGTCCAACTAAGGCTATAAAGAATATGATTCTATTTGAAGCCTAGAATGGATTCAAGCCATCTGTAAGTCATTTTAAAATTTTTGGTTGCATTTGTTATGCTCATATTCTAGCTGAAAAGAAAAGCAAATTTGATGAAAAAAGTTAAAAATGCATATTTGTTGGTTATAGTTCTAGCTGTAAAGGATATAGGTTTTTTAATGTTAAAACTATTAAGTTCATTGTGAGCAGAGATGTTATTTTTAATGAAAAGACTAGCTGGGATTGGAATGAAAATAAAGTGTAGGACATGCTATATTCAAATTTTCAACAAGAAAAAAAATTTTGAAGGGAGTAGCATATGGAAGATGTCATTCTTCAGTCACCAACAACTCCAGCAAGCAATTCAAATGCAAATCCTTCTTCTTCAAAGTACTCCTTATCAGAGAACCCTCCATTAAGAATAAGAAGACTCAGCGATCTATATGAGTCATAAAATTTTTTTGGTATAGAACTAGAAAGCTTTGAAGAAACTCAAAGGGAGGAAGTTTGGGTGAAAGCAATACAAGAAGAGATGAGAATGATAGAGAAAAACCAGACTTGGGAGCTTTTTAATCTTCCGAAAGATTGAAAGGTCATTGGGGTGAAATAGATTTTTAAGACGAAGTTCAATTAAGATGGAAGCATCCAAAAACATAAAGCAAGGCCGGTGGCTAGAGGATTTACTCAAGAGCCAGGTATTGACTTTTCTGAAACTTTTGCTCTTGTTGCGAGACTTGAAACAATTAGAACTTTGATTGCAGTTGCTGCTAACAAACATTGGTTAATTTATCAACTTGATGTCAAGTCAACATTTTTAAATGGAGTCTTAAAAGAAGAAGTTTATGTAGAACAGCCCTAAGGTTTTCTGATTAAAGGAGAAGAAGAGAAAGTTTACAAGTTAAAGAAGGCTCTTTACGGGCTAAAGCAAGCTTGGAACATGGTATGTTAAAATTGATAAATATTTTATCAAGAGGGGCTTTCAAAAAGGTCCAAGCGAATCCATACTCTATGTGTTGAAGAAAAGAAGTTCTATTCTCATTGTTTCACTTTATGTTGATGATTTAATTTTCACTGGCAATGATGAGCATATGATTCAACAGTTCAAGAAAGACAAGATAAGCACCTATGAAATGAGTGATTTAGGTCTTTTGCATTATTTTTTTGGGAATTGAAGTTTCACAAACAAATAATGAAATTTTTATTTCCCAAAAGAAATATGCAGAAAATATTCTTCAGAAGTTCAATATGTTGGGATATAAATCAGTGGCCACTCCTTTAGCTGTGAATGAAAAATTAAAGAAAGAAGATGATGCCAAGAAGTCAGATGCTACAAAGTATAGAAGTCTTGTTGGTAGTCTTTTGTATCTTATGGCTATTAGGCCAGATATTATGTTTGCTGCTAGTCTCCTCTCAAGATTTATGCAAGAACTAAGTTAATTTCATTTTGGAGCTACAAAAGGAGTGTTAAGATATTTACAAGGAACACTTGATTATGGAATTTTGTTCAAGGCAATAGAAAATTCATTTCTCATTGGGTATACAGATAGTGATTGAGCTGGAAGTCTTGATGATATGAAAAGCACTTCGACGTATATTTTCACTCTTGGCTTAGGAGCATGTTCATGGGCATTAAAGAAACAAAATGTTGCGGCTCAATCTTCTACTGAAGCAGAATATATTGCAGCAGCCAAAGCAAAATCTCAAGCAATATGACTTTGAAGAATTCTTAAAGGCATTGGAGTGAAGCAAGAGCAAGGAACCATATTATATTGTGACAATAAATCAGCAATTGCCATTAGAAAAAATCCAGTCAATCATAAGTGTACAAAGCATATTGCCATCAAATACCATTTCATTAGAGAAGCTATTGAGAAAAATGAAGTTCAACTTGAATATTGCAAGTTAGAAGAGTAGGTGGCTGATTTACTCACCAAGACACTTCCGAAAGAAAAGTTTTGTTATCTTAGAGAGCTCATTGGAGTTGTGAAGAAAGCACATTAAGGGGGAGTGTTGGAATTAATGCACTTTCTACTAGTTTCAATGTTGAAGTTAATGCTGTATTAGAGTTTATATGAGCTTAAGTTCTAGGATAAAAAACTCTAAAGCTCTATGCTCTCTAAAATAAAAAGAACAAATAACAAATCTGAAGAGATAGAGAGATAGATTGTTAAAAAAAAAATTCTAGAATCAGAGCTCTGTTGTGACAATTCAAATCAAATTCCTTTTGTTTTTTCATCTTTTAATTACAACGGTGCTATCAACTTTGTCTTTTATTATTATTATTATTATTAGTTGTTCGATTTTTGGACGAATAAACAAATCAATTCTACTGGAATGAGGGATATCCCAATTTGCATGGCGTTAGACTGATGGCAATTGATGGTTTCATAGGTCTAGATTGGAAAAACTCCGAGGATTAATCATCAGAATAAGCACATTAGGATAAATCATTTTTCACTCTTGTGTATGCTTCAAATTATCTTTGGTTATGGATAAAATTACAGCTAGATGGTTTGATTTTATGCTAGAGAGATCCACTAAGTTACAGAAATATACTGCAGCATTGTCATGACTTCTGAACTTCTTTTATAACATGATGTTTATGTAGTTTAGTTTGAGACATGCTGACTTCAGGTACATATCGATGCTTTTGAATTATATTCTACAAGAATGTATGGCATAGAGTGATCTGTCCAGGATCACTAATGAAACATGGGATAATGATAGGGTCATCCTGTTTGGTTGCACTAAATGATCCTACATAGCACTAATTTAAGATTGCCCCCATCTCATGAATCACACCCATTGAGGGTGAACCTATCACCGTCTTCGAGGACAGTAATCCAAAATCACCTCCTTATCCCTTTGCGATGATTTTGAACTAAAAATTTATAGTCCAAAATACTCCTTATTTATAATAAATATATTATAATAACAATAATTTATATATAACATGATATATAAAATTAATATATTCTATTATAATATAATATAATAGATATATTATATATTATATTACAAATATAATTAATGCATTATAATATATTATATTATTATAAAATAAAATATCAATATAATAATATTAAATTAAATTATATTAGTAATCTTTTGGTTATAATATACTATATATGATATAACAAATGGTATTATTATTATATTATGTACATAATATTATAATGTAATATTAGCTTATATGTTATAATATATGAGATAAATTAATAAATCATATGATATAGTAATATAATATAATTATAATAGGGGTGATTTTAGTATTTTATGGTTAATAAACTTGAATTTTTGTGGTATACCAAGCATGGTGATGTTAAATCACAAGTGATCCTTGATCACTACGGTATATCAAACAAAACATAGTGATTTTTTATCACTAAAAATCAAATCATATAGGGTTAAAATTACTAATGATCCAAGATTCATAGGATGATCTCAAAACGATCACCAAACGTGCCTAATGGAAAGCTAACAACCTCCAATCTCCCTATCGTGCCGTTTGAAAGTGCTCAAATAATCAGGCCGATCCACTATTTTGGGCTAAATGGGCTAATTTAGTCGGCCTTATAAACTTTAGGTTGGATTTAGATCAAGCAGACCTAAGTTTCATAATATTTTCTGATCTTGATTTGATCAGAAACCTCAAAATAAGCCCAAATAAGGTTGTGACCTGCCCTACTTCCAACCTTAGTAATATGCCATCAAGGGGCCAGCTAGATGTTTTATGTTTTTGTGTTAGATTTTCAATCCTGCCCAACTTTACGCGGCATGATTTCGTTTCATTAACCAAGAAGCTGTTTCGTAGTTAATTCCGAGACTGCTTTGACATGAAAACCCAGACAAGAGCACAAAAAGGGTTTCTTTGCATGTAATTATCATTTTTCATGTTGGCTGAGTTAGGACCCAAGTCATCCATCTGCATCCATTTAATATTATTTATTTCACGACCTTTATTACATGAGCCCATATATTTTGACCAATGTATTTTGACCTATCTCAGGAGATTTCCTAATCTGCCATCTAAGATTTTGAAAAAATATTTTAACCACTAGACATTCAAATCCTTGTTTTAATATGGAAGCTGACCTGAATTTTCCGTATTCACTACGATAGCACGAGATCTTGAAATTTTCAGTACGGCTAAAATCTAAGGGGGAAAAAAAAATCAGTTCTTTAATGTTTTGTCTAGTTTTCAATATCAGATGCAGTAAAATAAAATCTCGATCCATCTTGGTACGAGGCACCTCTAATATGATTCACATTTTCATGGTTTAAAACTTTACTTATGATGATGCATTAAGGGTAGAGCAAGTGGTTTGGCCAATTACACTTCTTCTTTGGCAACTAAAACAATCAATGAAACAAGACATAGTTTGCATCATGAAAAGGAAATAGATGGATAATTTACTTAAATTAGATGACAAATTGAATACACTTTCTTTAAAAAAATAGCAAAGCCAAAATATAGTTGCACGTGCTAAAATACATGATTATAAAATTATCTTTTTTTCAAAGATCAATTGCACTGCATAATTTGAGTACATATACGATATCTTAAATCAAAAAAATAATATATGTTTCAAAGTCCATGAGAGAGTGATGCTCCCAAAACTATCGATCAGCATGGTCTACAACATGGTTTTTGGCCTAGTTGATACTGTTACTACTCTCTGGCAAGTCTTTAACTAGTAGATATTTGATTGGCCCCTTAAACATATTTCCAGTTCTTTACAAAAAATAATAATAATAATAATAAGGGGCAAGGATGATGCGTTCTTGGATGCTTCACTTTTATAATTACTTTTCAATCAAGGGTCTTGCCTCAAAGTAAATTTACAGGAAAACATTGTTTATAAACAACCTTGGGCGTTCATTCTTGGTGTCATGCCAGGCAGTGCAAATTTTTTAGATACGGGTCAAGCAAAGAAAATAATTAGTCTATTGGTTGGTTGACAAATACAGCTATCTACCTCCATAAATTTTTTTTAATCAAGCACTCATTGAAGGCTGTCTTGTCCAAATTAAAGCAAGTCAGCGACATCTTGAAGTTGTTACCAGCACTCAAGGACAAGGAAATTTTAATGGGCGAGAGGAAAGGAAACCTCTATTTTGAACCAAATGTATAGTAATATTGACTCGTATAATTTTCTAAGAAGAGATAATTCACCATTTAAATGCTATGGTTTTTAAGTAAACGATCAAAAACTTATCTACATTTTAAATGCTATGCAAGGGGGAGATCAGAACCTTAATCTCACCATTTGAAAATTAAGGAGTACAATTAACATATATCCTATTTTTATTTTTTTTTTAAGAGCGCAAACATTCAATGCACAATTTATTAAGAGTGCGTTTGCTTTATCAAATTAAAAAAAATTATATTTTTTATTAATTTTTTTTATTTTTATTTTTTATAAAAATATGATAAAATTTTATCTCATAAGACGGTTAACCAAATTAAAAAAAATAATTTATTTCATCAAAAAAATATTTTTATTTTTATCACAATATTTTACTGTTTTATTTTATTTTTTTATTTTTATTCTTAGATTTGACTATTATTTCTTCTAAAGAGTATAACAATTACATATGATTTATTATTTTATCATCAATTAAACATAAGATGAGATAAAATAATTTTTATTATATTTTATTATTTATTTTATACTGTTCTCTCTTATCTTCTGTTCTATCTAGTATATCAAATGTAGTCAAAATCCATATAAAAAATATTGATAGCAAATAACTGTTACCCACCTTCTACTCTCAAGACGACCATGCACTCCAAAATTATTATGACATCAGAAGCATGCTCCTGGAAATTCATTTAACATCTCCATCATCATTATGACGTTCATCTCCATCAACTGAAAAGGTTTGATGATCTTTTCTTCCACACAGCCACAGAAATTTAGGGATCAAATCATCAAATAAACCATTGATGAGCCATAAAATCTCCGATGAGGAAGGTAGCTAGAAATCTCCAAATCAAATACTAGTCTTGATTTTGATGTATGTTATGGTTCGGCCTACAGACATTTCCCAAAAGTATGACTTACGGAAGCCAAATAAGTTGGGCATTCGCGCACACATCATGCATCTATGATGCGTCATACAATCAAAATGATGCAATGAATACCAAACCTAATCTATCAAATCAGTCATCAAATTCAATGAATTGTTCTTGCACATTTTTTTACCCTCTCATTCTCTTTTCTTCAGCAGTTAAGTGAAGGTTTGCCATAAATCCCATTCCAGCGTCATGAGTGGTAGAATTCTTTCCTAATTCCACCCGTTGCCGTGACGAACAGCTGGTGGCATCTCTAATCTAGAAGAAATTTGACAATGTGAATGGATGAGTGGGTGCCACGAGCCAAGCCGTCGGCGACGGAGTCCGGCACTGTTTCAAATTCGCGACATTAATTGCCGAAGCAAGTCTCCTTTTCATGGACTTATTCAAGATTTCACGAAATTTCCCGGCTTCCCCGATGGTTCCTAGAAGTCAATATCACGCACCCTTTTCCTCCATCAACCACGAGAAAGCCAGAGGAGTACATGTGGATTTTTTTTTTTTTCCGTTGAAATCCATCTTCCGACTTCTAGACTCTGTCGTCTAGAAGGCAGAAGGAGCGCCATATGACTTGTTCTAATTATATCGAGGAATCAGTATATCATCCGGCATGGTGATATTTAGTTAGAGTAGGGCTAAGGCAATGCAATTGGATCCATGTCATGGAAAAACTTCTGTTGGCTGGGAAAGAAAATAGACGCAGTGAACTCCATCTGCTGCCAAGGGAAAGCGAGTAATTTTGATTGAATTCCATCATCACATCCATTGAAAGATGTGGCTTTTTTTCTAAAGCTTCTTGAGCTCAAGAAGGATGTGCCTCCTTCATCCAACCCTCGGATTCGTGTTGTAGGGTTCGATAATTTCTTCTCTCTCGGATATATAATGGCGGAAGGGGCGGGAAGGCGGCGGAGTCGGCTGAGGTCGATGAAGTGCAAGCGCCATCCCCACGAGAACGGCGAGGGCGTCTGCGCTCCCTGCCTCCGCGAGCGCCTCTTTGCTCTCCTAGCCGACCAGGCCGACGACACCCCGGATCACAGCCGGAAGCCGGAGACCCCGCCACCGCCGCCGCCGCCGCCCATTCGATTCCCCCGATCGGCTTCCCCCTACGTCCTCCGCCGCCGATCCGCGCGCCTCTCCTGCCTCTTTCACAGCACACCCCAGGTTGGTCCCTCCTCCTCCGCCGCCGCCGTCGGCAGCTGCTGGAGGAGGGGCTCCGGGAAGTCCTCGTTTCTATCGTCCCTCTTCCGGCACTCCAGATCCAAGAAAGCCGAGGCCGATTCCGGGATATCGGATGCTCCCCGATCGAGTTCTTGGCTCTCGGTTCTCGTCCATCGACACCGGGAGAAGAAGAATTCGAAGCTATTCGCGGCTGAGGAGGAGGCCGCGAGGAGGTCGTGCCACGTGAGGGACCGGGGACTGTCGCCGGACACGGATTCCTTCGCGTCGGGAGACGAGTGCTGCACGGAGTCGCCGGGAGGATGGTGGAGACGTACTCCGTCTCCGATGAGGCGGCCGGTGGAATACCACCACCACCACCACCACCGAGTCAGGGGAGTCGCGGGCTTCGCCGTCTTCCTGAGCCCACTGGTGAGGGCGAGCCCCGGCCACTGGCGGAGGCAGACGGCGGGGGAGGTGGGATTCTCCGGCGAGCTACGGAGCAGCCTAAATCAGCACCACCGCGGCCACGGTGCTGTCTCGCTCGGCCCGTGCCGGTCGAGGAAGTTGGCGGACTTTGGTAGGCTTCGATGACGCTTTTACCCTCCCCTCTCCTCCCTTTTTACCGTGTCTGCCCTCTTCTCTTTGTGGAAAAAGATGATATTTTTATTTTATTGGATTTAAATTAATTAGTTTCCATATAAAGGAAGGAAGTGGTGTATTAAAAGTAATTTATTATATTTTCAGTGGTTGGACCGTCAGAAATAAATCATGGGTATTTATTTTAATTTTTAATTTTTAACTTTTGCATGTTAAAAATCAAGAAATTTTCTCCTGTCAAGTTTTAAGCATCAATTTTGCTCTTAACTCTCCATCACAACATCAGTCATCCATATCAACTTCTATTTTAAAACTACTGCAACAATATTGTTATAAGAAACTTGATGGTTCTTCTAATTTAAATTATTATTATTTTTAAACATATAATAGAGGTAATTGGAGTTATTGAGCCTTGTTAAGATTTTGTTTGGACTCTTCTTTGTCTCAGGAAGTAGAATTATTCTAAGCCAAAACAATATGAAGCGAGACCCAAACCTTGCTTATCTATTTAAGAATTCTCAATATTTTATCAAAAATTCTCCAACTCATGATGACATTTTAACTTACCATTTGCTTCTTAAATAAACTAATAATATTGATATTTCATTCATATAACAGTGAAAGATCAATTAAATATCAATTATGGTTTTAAATAATGATTTTATAATCATTAACATAGTCATTACATTTTTTTTCTATTATTTTTATTTTTACTTTTTTTTTTTTTTGTTTTTCCTTCTCAACAGTGATTGCATAGTCTAAAAACATATTATTTTGAGTGGATAGATGATGCTGCTATTTTTTTTTTTTGTTATTATGATATTATTTTCTGTCATAATATCATTATAAAGCTGCTGTTTTATTAATAATTTTTAATGTAATTTTTGTGAGATAATAAAGACATATCTAGCATCATCTGCTGTAAACTATTCTTTGTGGACAAAAGGATCCCATGGCGTTGACTTATCTCGGAATTGTCAATGAAAGAACCTTCCTTGCGCGTCCCGCTATATCGCTGCTGGTGGGCATGGTTAACCAAAGGTAACGTAGTCGTTACTTTCTGATCCAATGATTGCCGTGATTTCTGCTGCCTTCCTTTCGTGGTCTCTCCCAGGTGAGATCTGGCCGTGGTCCTCGGGTTATGCTTGGGCCCCGTGGTACGGAAAGGATATCAAAATAATGCATCACCTAGCAAAAGTTGATGAATTATTATATGCAGAAAATATCCTCCCCTTTAGGGGATAATTCTCTCGGGTCCAAGGGCTTATAGAGATGACTTGGCAATTTAACACTGCAACACCGCCAGTATTAGCTTTGGAGAAAAGAGTTCGGCAAAGTACAACACCCTGTTATGGTGGCAAAAGGAGACGAAGATCCAAGTCGATGAAACCAAAAAAAAAAAAAATCAAATATTTATTCTCTTGGTGGTCAAGAAAGCCAGAGCTATTCTATAGAAACACCCACACCTATCCGAATGGAGTTGACTAGGAAGATACTCCAATTGGTCATAAGTTCATATCATAGTTTCTCCGTCCATGTTGACCTTGTCCCTCGTAGATAATTGTTTTTCTGATATCATTAACGGACTGCGGAAGAATCTAAACATCGAGTAGCAGTTGGGATCGATGCATGTTTAGCTAGTCGATGATAGTGGTTGGATTCCTAGATTCCCTACCACCAAGGAAAAAAAGGGTCAACTTCTCCACAACCAAATAATCCCAAACCGCGCGCAACAAAACTACGAGAATGAAGATTTCTGGAGGGCCGAGAGCCTCTGCAATGCAAGCTCTACTGGCTCAAAATGATTGTCTTTCTTCCTGAAATAGCCACCGTCGGAAGCTGTTTTACCTGTTCTTCATATGGTTATGCCAAATCACACCTCAAATATAGCGGTCGGAAATTGTTTCCAAGTTCCTATTCATATATACGATGGTCCAGTGCAAGTGAAACAAATAGCACAATGATGTCATTCATTCATACAGCATATATAGAGTAAGAAACTCAAAGATCTGTCTCAAAAAAAAGGCTCATCCTCTTCTTTGTTTCCTTCACAAGATTATGGTCAACTTCAATGGGCCAATCTTTGCCGACTTTGTAATCTTCTTCATCTTAAGTTGTCGTTATCTTTTTTGTAAATTCTAATGATTTTAATAAAGTTTATTGGGAAAGTACTCTTCCCTCACAATAATACATGCAACTGTACATAGCTGGAAACTGATAAGCCCTTGGTTTAGCTGGAAACTGATAAGCCCTTGGTTTTTCTGAAGCTATCGCTGAGCATGGAACAAGCTGTGCTATCAAAGAGAAACAAAAGATATTTGATGATGGAAGCGAAGGTGTGCAGCGCACAAAACAATTAGAAACAATAGAGCACTCCATCATCTAACACAGCTGGAAAGCACTAATGAATACCTATTAAAATGTACTCACCAAATAAATCTCCTCTCGCCCTCACTCCTTTGCTGTAGAAATCCCCATAATTCCAAAAATATAGTTTAAACCTGACTTCTCTCACCAAGGGACAGACAGACCAGAGTCCTCGTGGACATCCCTTGCCACCCTCTTGGCCTTGGAGTCATCAATATGATGCTGATAGAGGTTAGAGACGAACACCCCATATAGCAATCAGCATGGACATAATCTTCACTCCATCCATCTAGTCATGGTCATGGAAGATAATTACAATCAGAAAAGAAAGTAATGATGCTACAAAATAAAGTCCTACCACCCAACAGAACCAACCTACCAAGATGCACAAGTCCAGATTAGAGTCAATACGTAAGACACCCTTCCTCTTCCGCATTCTTCCATTTCCACATTCTTCCATCTCCCCTCTAATGCCGACTTAAGAGTAATCGGACAATAGAAGCCAAGAAGACACCAAAGCTGTATGTATCTGCATTTCCAACTAGACTGAAAACGTTCTCCTAATAACTGAAAGCCGGCTGAGAGAAAATTTAGATCCAATAAATCTACAATACAACTAATAATCCCAATATCATGAACATATATGCATGTATAATATAAAATAAATCATCTATATATTTATTACAAAATTCATAACTTTAATGCAGAACTTGATTAAGATTTTATATATGTATGTGTTGTAAAAGAGAAGACTTCCTTCTATCATACATACAAATAGTAAAAATATTATAGCTCAATGAATCTATTGCAATACTTATGATGCAAGAATAAGAATATTTTTTTATGACAATCAAATTAATACGTATCCTATCCATTATAAATTACGTATTTACAAGGTTTATACTTAAAAAAAGCCATACTTGCGCTTAGGTGCATCAAATGGCCTAATAACACAAATGATAATTACAAACTATAATGCGCTTATATAAAATACTTCATTAATTTTGATATTCAATTAATTTATATTTTAAAAAAGTGACTTTTCTAGTTCGTATAGCGAAAAATTTTCAACATCAGCTGCAACCAAGAGGATGAGTGAGTAGTTGCCGGATGCTGCCAATGTCAACACAAATTCAGCCCACACATCCTTTGTGGACATCCATGGAGCCCCTATGGCCCTCACCGGCACCAAGAAGGGCAGGCTGAGAAGGACAACTATAGTTGAAAACCATGCGGGGCACTATTTCTAAGTATTGCTAATTTCTAAGGTAAAGCAAAAATACAAATAATTTCTAAAATTAAAGATTAAAATATGCTTGCATCGAGATGTATAAAAGTACAGTTATAAGAATGAATTTCATCCTTTCATGCAGATACTTGATTAAATCATCTCCAAGGCATACTAGGCTAACCTCAAATCCCCCTGCTAATTCTCCTATCATGAGTATGATAGAGTGGAGGTGAATCCAAAAGTTTCCTCTGAGCCTAGAATAGCGAACATGAGGTCGATAGTGCACTAGCGCACATCTGAAGACAGTGTGCAACATCCGTGGCTGTAGCAAACTCTTATATGATTCAATGGATTTTTTATGAGTTAAAAGAGATTTAAAAAGGCCATACAGACTATACTAAATTAATTTGGTATAAGTTAAATTGTTTCTCACAAGTTAAATGGATTTTAAATAGATCGAACAGATTGGGTCACATCCTGATCCAATTATCAAATGGATCAAAATGGGTTCGTGGGGTTAAAAACCTGCATCAGAATCCGAGAAGTTTAGTAACAGATTTAGATGGATTGACTTAGCCGAGCCTAATAAACAAACCTTGCGATACCGAGCCTGTTTAAAGCAAGCCAATTGCAGTTCAGGCTGACAGGTTAGAATATAAATTATCGCCTCTAATTGAGGCTGAATATATCTACATGGAACGAAACAATCAAGCATTCAAGCCGCGTGTCACGATGATTAGTCTTCAGTAACGTACAGAAATAGTGCATAAAATAAATTTGGATAACGTATAATTTTTGATTGCTCTGATTACCCGTATGATATTTATACGCATGCTTCCAGTGAAGGAAGCAAAAACAATGTGACAAGTCAGCTATTTAACTTTTCCTCGTGGGACGTAAGCATGAAAATCGGACTGAGTTAATTAGTTAAGCCCCTTCTCCATCTCAAACTTTAAACTTCAAAAGGTGCACTAACTTTTTTATTTTTTTTTTCCTCCAGGGTAACAATGTGTATTGAGGTTGCATTTCGTATCGCCGTTACTTTTTTTTTTTAAAAAAAATTATGTTTCCCACATATTTGACAATAGAAACATATTCAGTAATTGCTGTTTTTTATTTTTTATTTTTTATAATTATGAGCTACAGAATTATCGATGCGATGCCGTAGGGGAAGCTAACAGGAAAAAAACAAAGGTTTACCGGTCAACCTGCAGAACGATCAGAACGACAGAAGAGATGTCATGAATAATCTGAAGGGGGAGGCCCGGTCACCTTGGTCGTCATCACTACATTCCTGACACCACACAAAATCACCGCAATGTCGCACAACCCAACGGCCATGCCACTATATCACCTTCCAGGGTAGAAAGGAGGGAGAGCAGGAAAGGAGAAAGGGAAAATGGGTGAGGACGCGAAGAGGAAGAGCAGAACAGGGAAGGGAGGGAGAGAGGAAGGATGGTTAGATCTAGCCGGCAATTGTGCAAGGAGTCGGAGAGAGAGAGAGAGAGAGAGAGAGAGAGAGAGAAGGGTCCAATAGTCGGACAGGGATAGAGCGGACCTTCGATAACAGTAGCAGACCAATGGTCGAGTACACCAAGGTAGTGGCCAGACTCGGACACCGGCCCCGGCGAGGTGTAGAAAGGAGAAGGCAAAACGATTTTTTTTAAAAAAAATTAAAAATAAAAATCTGGAAACTTCAACAGAATCACATCTCCTGGCCAAAAAGTGAGAGCTACGAGCACATCATGCTTTAAATGGGGTAAAACAATTAATCGACCCTCTCAGTCTCAGCACAACAATTGGATCAGGACAGACCGATGAGGCTTCTGAAAGTTCCAAGGTCCACGCCATCACACCAAGTATTTGACTCGATGCATGGATTCTCTATTCAAAAACTGTAATTAACCATGCAACTTTATTTGAAAATAAGTGTCAGACAAAACACCATCAGCGATAGCAAATTCTCACTTTGAGCAACCATGTAGTTGGTCTTTTGCATTGCACCACTACTTTAAATCAAAATTGTCTTTACTGCATTTGCCAGGATCTTTGCACTGTGATTAACGGCAGCAGAAAAACGTTCACATGGTAGTCCAGGGCTGGAAGCTTCCAGTAATGGATGCAAAAGATCTCACCACAGGCAATTCAGGGCAACGACGATCTGACTACACATTTTCCATCGATATCACTGAAGTCAGGAATTAACTTCAGCACCTGTACCCAACATCTGTTTACTTGAGAAGCACCGTCCACAATTACAGCACCAAAACATGAAGTTACATATGAACATGCTAGAAATAAATGCAACAAAACACACTGACAATAGACTGATTCATCCACCACATCCTCAGCAACCTTGTCTTTTCCTAAGGAGGTCCATGCAGGTTTATAAGGAAATCTGATGGTGTCAATGGGAAGAGAGCTGAAGCAGATCAAGCTTCATAGTTGATCACATGCATTAGTAAGGTCAACGTAACAGGACATGGATGAGTGTCAGCAATTGCATCCCTCGGATGCTCCCTGTGACTGAGATGGCTTCACATTGGTAGCGCTTAGGTTCACGTCAACCAAGTCTTCCTGCTTTGTTGACAAGAGAGTCTCCCTCCCCAGCAGTGCAGCAGCAATATTCTGAAACAATGCCTGAAAGGGCAAAGTTGCTCCATTGGTGTAGGAAACAAAGAGAATTATTTGGAAAAATGCACCAATGTATAAAATTAAAAAAACAAATCCAAAAAACTTGTAGCTAATAGTGACACCTGGGAAACTGATAGCTAATAGTTTCCCTTTTGTTCCTAATATGTTAGTGATATTTCCTAGTAGTTAGACTGGTGTTCCACAACTAGTACACTGGATCAGATTGGTTCTCAAGAAGCACACTTATTTGCATGAGCCATCAATATTGCTGCACCCATATAATTTTACAGTCCAAACATAGCTGTCTCTTATTCAACATGAGCTCAAGAATTTTGTCAATAACAATAATTTGTTGAGAAATTCATATTCCACCTTTAATAAATCTTAATCAGACAGCACAAATTCTGTAAGCATGCCCCCAAAGCAGTTGAGCGTTGTAGGCAATTTTACAGAGCACCTGTCCAAGGTCATGCACCTCTTTGCTTAGGGTACACGTATGTAGCCAAAGATTAGGGCAGTATGTTCTCATCCTAGTCTGCATTCCAGACAGTCAAAAGCAATTTTGTAAGAGAAACACACCTTTATGTTGAAGCCAGCTTTGGCACTTGTTTCCATAAACATGAAACCAAAATCTCGAGCTTTGGCTTCTCCTTCCTCTATAGAGACTTGCCTGTTGCATCAACCACATAACTATAAACAATTAGAGTCACTAACAGTAGAGGTACTAGAGAGATTGTACCTTGAAAACCTCAGACATGTTGCACAAGCCAGCTCTAAGTCCGAGTCATTTTGGATAGGCAATTATTACAGAAAGGGAATAAAAAAGGCAGGCACAAAGTTGAGCTCTGGCAAACCTGGATGGTTAGATCAACATCCTAGCTCCCATATGAAAGTTTATACCAAAAAAAGGTTTTAGAAAGAGGCGATTCCACCCATCAAAAATCTAGTATTTTACAATCAGCTTATACTTGCACATCGAATGATGTAAAAACCTGAGCTTATTATTGGTAGTCACAAACAAAATATATTTTTCTGCCTCATATAAACCACTAATCCATTAAAATAGCTAACCCTGCAATGATTCAATTCTTAGCTAAACAACAATTATCAATTGATTCTTTTAATAACTGTTTTGATATAAATCTAGAATTTTTCTCTTCCCGCATTAATAGCAAAGAAAATCATAAATTCGAATAATATGTTTCAGAAAGTTCTTATATTACTGGACAACCTATCCAAACCTAATTGGAATAAAACAAGTGCCACTTAAATGACCAACATGACCAGGAAAATTATGCCCTTTGTATGTGTTACTGGTCAAAATGTTTAACCAAATACAATAAAGTGCAACAGAAAGTGTGAATACACAAATTGAGCTGTCCAAGAACACATTATTATATTTCACAAATATTGTTCGGTCATTTTCAGAAATTTTCATAGAAAATACTTCAGTCAACTTTAATCATTTCAGAACGTTTGGTAGAGAAAGCCTCAAACAATTAACTTGAATATACATCTTGTATAACAAATTCTGAAAAGTATTCTGCAGCATGGGTAATGGGTAATGAATGTTATCAAATAAAAGCAACACAAAGAGGAATGTTCAAGTGCAACACTTAAGGTGGCTGATGAGCAATTAGCATTGAAAAAAAAAAAAAAAAAGATAAACAACAAAACAGTCCTGTGCCTATGAGATAAAAATTTTACATATTATCCAGCTCACCCCATCACTCTACCACGCTTATATGTTATTAAAAAAGAGTTCTAGCTTATTATGATCTTTGTTGTCTAATGAACTACACAAATGACTCCATAAAATGATAGATGCAAATATCAGCCCTTTTAGAGGGCAAACCAAAAGAAATGAAATAAAACCAACATTCACAAACTACCCCATTAACTCTAAGCATGCTGGATTCTTCCAAAAAGCTCATCATGCATGTAGGATCAATTGAATCATAAAGAGACACAAGGATACAGCTCTAGAGAACAAGAGGTAAGAAACGTCAATTAATCCTGACACACAAGAATGCTTCTAGAAAACCCTCTCAACCCCTAGGGAGGAATGCTTCCATCAATCTAGTTTAGTTTCTTGTATAAAACAAAACAAAACTCCTGGAAGAAAATAAGATGTTCGATCAACCCTCTTCTTAGGGACGACCACAACATAAATATCTTAAGAGTGAAAAGTTAGCCCTCATCACAAATTAGCTATTTCTCTCCCAACCCTAATAGTCAGTTTTACACCTCCAATCTATCTAACTCAATTACCAGTTCTAATGTCCATATAATTCTAAAAGCCCTATTATCAATCCTATGACCATCACAAGATTGTTCAATTAGTCTTTCCACTTTCCTAGATCAAGGAACCCATGACACTGAAAAAAAGCAGGGGAAAAGAAGAAACCAAAACCAAACTGTAGCAATTGAAAAGATCATCAGCTCAAGTAAATATATAACAAGATAGTCATTGATCACCTCTTGTCGACAAGGTCTGATTTGTTCCCAACAAGGACAATAATAACATCACTACCCCTCTCTGTGCGAACCTCTTCAATCCACTTTGAAGTATTTAAGAAAGAGTGCCGGCCTGCAATTTTTTTAAAAAAATAAGTAATAAATTAAAAGTTCCCGTGTGCAAGACAGAATGTAATGCACTAATAGGAGAACAGCATATACACTCTCATCAGACATATGAAACCTATTAAAATGTATTCTTAAGCATTTGATATCAGAGGAAACTAATAAGTAGCACCATAGTGCCCAAGATATTTTAAACAATAGAATGCACATTCTAGATTAATGAGACAAATTTGCCTGATAATATAAATGAAATTTTTAAATGCATTATATAAAACATACTTGAGACATCATACACGATGACTGCAACAGCAGAGTCCCGAATGTAGCTCGGAATTAGGCTCCTAAACCTCTCCTGTCCAGCTGTATCCCTGTGGATGAAGAAAAGTAAGAGACAAGAGTTGTTCCACCACAAAACACACACACACACACACACACACACACACGCACGCACGCACGCACGCACGCACGCGCACGCACACACACAGAGCGAAAGAGAAAGAAAAAGAAAAGGAAAAAGAAAAAGAAAAAACCCTAAATAGGACACCATACTGCATAACCATATAAATAAAATGCCTAGAGTTTCCTATAGTATTCTCCTGTTTATCATTTTAGACCTGAGCTTATATATGTTTATAAGTCATTGGCAGACCAAAAGTTGGGTTCACATCATCTGGCCTGTCTCATAATTAGTTTACCCATTCAATGTTAAGCATAATAAATAATCAGACTATCTTTATGGAAGTCATGGTAAAGTTTTAGAACCAAATGTTCAAACTGAAGTCCTGACCACTGCTTCTGTTTCCAAGATAAAATAAGCAGACAACATAAATATAGGTACTTTACAGAGCTACTTACATCACATTACAATAGTAACCTTGAGAACTGGCTATGTGATACCCAAGTTTAGTCCCATATTGAATGGGAGAGAAATGGGTCATGTGCTTATAACTCAAGTCCACTTGCTACCCATTAACTTATACTCGAGTTTTTTTCAAATTAAAACTATGCTCCTTAAAATTGATATAAAAGTGAAAGATCTTTCGCTGAAGAACTCACAAGACTTTAATATGTTGTAATATCACATCTAACTGAGTCTTACGTGGTGTCATAGATTGGGTTGAATGCCCGGTAAACTAGTAGATCTTCACATGAATGATTCAAAATCAGAGGAACAAAGTAAGGGGTAGAAGAACAAAACATCTCATAAAATTTATAAGATATCAAAATTCAAAAAAAAAAAAAAAAAATCAGACCATGACGTAGTAGAAGGCGACTGAGGATGAAAAGTAATTTAATCAACTAAAGGTATTTTTATAATTGAAAGCTATGAAATGAGATAACAATATTTCAACTGAAACAATAATCACCAAATCAGAATCTGCAATGGAGGAATTATTAAGGGTGTGAAAGAGCCAAACTCAAGCTAGCTGGGGTCAGCTTGAGCTGCTTGAGCTTCTGGATTCTCAACTAGGAAGGCTCAAGCTCAAGCCCTATAGGGGCTCAAGCTCAACCAAGCTTGCTTGAGTTTAGCTTGATAGGCTTGTTTAACATTGAAAGGAGGTAAGAGAGAGGAGCTGAGGTCACATGGGAGGTGGTGGAGACAGAGTAGCCAAGGGTAGCGTACTGGTAGATTAAAACAAGGGTGCTGGCATGGATGGGCCAAGGACAATGCTGGTGTCAAGGGCAGAATGGCAATAGAATTTTCATCAGGCAAAGGAGGAAGAGGCAACAGTGGTGGTGATGGAGCCAGGGCAAAAGAAAAGGACAAACTTCAAGACCAATTATAGGGATGTGCTAAAGCTCAGGAGGGCTAAACCAGATCCAGAAGTCCCTGCGATACAAATGGGATAGCCAAAGAAGTAAGGACTGAGGAAGAGAAGGAAGAACTAGAGAGTGTTCCTTCAAGATTAGAGGGTTCATGAGAGTTAGAGCTGGCAGAGTTCTGGCCGCTTATCCTTAAATATTTATAGCCAATCTCGGCCAAGATCAAGATCTGTTGCTAAGATAACTTATCTTCAATAAAAAATAGATTCAAAGAGGCACCTGGGGAGGGGGGGGTTGGGAGAGAGAGATCTTTATACAAATAAGTCACCAATCGAATATATATACACTTATTTTTATCTTTATTAATATAAGGCAAGAAGGGAATGAAGAACTAAATATGAGAGATGGTTCTTTCAAGATTAGAGGATTCGCCATATTTAGGGCTGGTGGGGTTCATGCCATACAGAAATTTATAACCCATCTTAGGCTGTTAGATTGCAATCCCTGGCTTAGATAAGTAATCTTCAATATTAATAATGGATTCAGAAGGAAAAAGAAAATTGTTATTTTTATAAAAAAGTCGTTAAATGATAATATATACACTTATTTTCACTTTATATACTATTTCAAGCTATATGGAATTGAGTACACACAGATTTGCTTTGCTCATTTTCAGCTTGTTTATACTTTGAACTCTAAATCAAGGCTTACAATTGGTTCATAAACTAATCAAGCGAGCCCAATTCAAGCTGAATGAGGGTCATTCATGAAAAGCCCTAACTATTGTGACTATAGTGAATAAAGCCCCTAACTAGAACTAACACAAACATAAATAATAAAAAGTTCAAGATAAACAAAAATATTGATGCTGCATGTAGAAACAGTAAAATTGTATGCACAATTAGAATAATAAACATCATGTTTTTTATGTGAAGAAAAAAGCATTAACATGCAATGAAGCCATGAACCTACCAAAGTTGTAGTCTGACAGTTTGATCTTCAAGGTACATAGTCTTAGACAGAAAATCAATGCCAATTGTAGCCTGCTCACCAAGAATTAATAGACTACTAAAAACATCAATATAAAACAAACATAATAAAGTAATTAAGTTCATTTATTGTACAAGTTTGATAGAACATTGAAATCATAACAAAAGCAAGAAAAGATGACAAAGACCAATGATTATTGAGAAAAATTTTAAGTTGTATGGCAAACTTCTATCCTTATTTTCTTGAAATACACAAAAAGGACAATACACTTGGCAGTTCCAAAGAAAATTCTGTTCATTTGTAGTGATTTTTTAAAGGGTAGATAGTATATTCACAGATATCAAATGTACCATCTAAACTTTTTTCAAAGACTGTAGAATATTAATGAAAACCATATTACAACTATGTTTCAAAGATTCTGCAGTTAAGCCATGTCGTAGAACAGTTTGAAATACCTCATAACAGATTCTTTGACATCAAGCCCATCCATCATCTTAAATAGTGAAACTTAAAAAGATGCCTGGTCACTACAATATAATGTATAAAACAATATGAAGTAAAAATCTGAATTACCAAGAGTCAAATAGAAGGAATCAATGAAAAATGAACTAACAAGTACAATATTCATTGACAATAAAAAATATTTAAAATTAAAACATAAAATTTCCATCAGGTCACAGAAACTTAAAATTTCATATGTGCAATGATAGAGTCCCTAATAATTGAGATGTTGACAAAAAAGATAGCTCCACATAAATATATATCAAAAAGAAAATGAAAATGAATTGAGACACTAACTATCAATGTGCATAAGGAGGCATCCTTCGATATCAGTTCTTAGTTTCTTTCTACAATGTTCATTAGGCTACATTAATATGAACAAAAGTCTTGGAAAAGAGATAACAAATACTTCATCTTTAGTACAAGTATAACATTCTCACGGAAGGACAAAGCTAGGCCTAGGTGGGGGAGGGGGGGTTGGGTGAGGGGGGAGGGCGCTCTTGCCCCCAGAAAAAAAAGAAGAAGAAGAAGATATGTCAAATTTATTCTAAATATATTGTTACAACTCTGATGTGGCCTACCTTAAATTACTTGCGTCTCACCCTAAATTAGGGGAGGGCACTCTTGCCCCGAGAAAAAAAAAAAAAAAAATCAAATTTATTCTATATATATTGTTACAACTCTGATGTGGCCTACCTTAAATTACTTGCGTTCCACCCTAAATTAGTTGCATGGTCCCCCTCATATTATTAGTAATTCAAAGTTCATAGGTAGCTCCTCTTTTAATCAAGCAAGCAACCTCCCATCAACCTTTCATGAGTAATCATTCTTATAGCATAAATGGTTCTTGTTAGACACTTCTTGATTTAAAATCTTTCTTAATATAAATCCTAAATTTTTATATTAAGAAAGATTTTTCATATGAGGAAATTTGTTTTCATAATCAATCGAAGGGAGCCTGCTGCCTGTCTCAAACCAATGCCTCGTGTTGTCTCCTCCACAACTCCCCCACCAGCCTCTCTCTCACACACACAAAATAGAAGCCTATCCTCTCAAACTATACAGGTTTAGGTTATCCTCTTTATGGTTTCCTTTAATTAGATATCTTCTTTTCATGGATTTGTAGATCATTAAACTTCAAATTATTCTGTACCAGGAATACATGATCATGGATTTGAAGTAATAAAGTGGAGTTTCAATTATTTTATAATATTGATACCAAATGCATATTCTCCCATCAAAATAGACCATCTTAATTGTTGTAGTTGTCTAATATGTTTTAATTTACAATCTGCTTATAAGTCTTTATGTCTGAAATTTCTTTTGACACACTATGTACATTCCCTGCCCTATCCTCAGATCCTATTATGTACCTTGAATGATGCATGTGGAACCAAGACTAAATTAACTAATTAAACTAGAACCCATCCTAAGTCCAAATTTTGAATCCAAACTCAAGTTTTGATCAGGCTAAGTTATGTTGGTTCAGGGAAGAGTAAAGTTAAGTCAAGAAGGGATTCCAAATTCCATAGAACATAGATTACATTTCCATTAGGTCAGTAATAAGAATTAAAAATGCAGGTTACACTTTGGTTGAGCTGGTTTGAAGCTTTTGAAATACAAGCTATTTATAGGTCAGGTAAGTTAGGAACCCAGTCATGAACAATTAGGTTTTGTTCAAGATGGGTCAAGTTGACTTGGCCTTGAACCAACCCAACCCAACTCAAAAACACCCAATTCCAATTGAACTTGTCTTGACAATTTATTTAACTAATCAAACTTGAAGCCAACTGGAAAATCTTTGACCTAAACTTTTGATTGGGTCAGCCTAGATTGAGTTATGGTAGTTTGAGCGACTCTTGAGCCAGGTCAGGAAGGAAGTCCATGAAATGTCAATTACATTTGGCTTGAATTTGATAAGAAGCTATAGATTTATGGCTTACATATGAGTTGCGTTTGTTAAAAAAAATCTAGAGCTATTTGCTAAATATGGTTGGATCAATTGATACCATATCATGTACAACCAGGTTTAATCAAAAGTGGGGCAAATTGCCTAAGCCACCAACCCTAAACCAACCTGACATTTTACGATACAAGCCCCAAGTGAGGCAAACAAGTAAGTTGGTAAGGGAGATCATATTCCATAGAAAGATTAAAATTGGGCTGGTCAGGTTAGAAATACAAGAATTATGGGTTGAACAAACTAAAAGCTCAAGAAATATGGGTCGGGCTAGTTAGTGGCATGAGATATATGGGCCAGATATTGGTTAGCTTAATTAAAGTTCGGCTTAAATTCAGGCCATACTAATTATATGGGCTCCATCTTCTAGTTGGGTTAGTCAAGATTAAATCAAGCAATAACCAAGCATGATTTCACATAAGGATACAAAAGTAAACCTATAATATTTCATATAACTATAAAGGAGATTTTGGTATAGGATGATCTACTCAGGATCACCGGTGATCCATGAAACGGTGATAGGATCACTCTGTTTGATTGCACTAGGGTGATCCTATATGGTGATGCTTCAAGATCACCCCTATCTCATGAATCACCCTCTTAGAGGGTGATCCTATCACCATCTTTAAGGAATGGTGATAAGATGATCTTGAGTTAAAATTTATAGACCAAAATACCCCTTATTTGTAATAAATATATTATAATACTAATAATTTATATATAATATGATATATATATTAATATATTATATTATTATAATACATAATATCATATATTATATTATATTATTATAATATAATATCAATATAATAATATTAAAATTATGGTATATCAGTGATATTTTATTTATAATATAATATAGTACAATATGATATGTCATACTATATTATCTTATTTATATAATAATATAATATAATATAATTTTATATATTATAATATATAATATAATTTAATATAATATATTATGTGATATGATATTGTATATGTTATAGTAATATGATATAAATATAATAGGAATAATTTGGGTATTTTATAATTAGTAATCTTGGATTTTCGTGGCATAACAGGCATGATGATGTTAGATCAGCAATGATTCTTGATCATTGTGATACACCATACCAAAGATGGTGATCTTTGATCACTAAGAATCGGATCAGCCTAAGATTAGGATGACCATTGATTCAAGATCATTAGGATGACCATTGATTCAAGATCATTAGGATGATCCCAAAATGATCACCAAATACCCTTTAAACAAAAGTGATATTTTCTATAATCCAAATAAGATATATTTAATTCCTAGTAACGTTAATACTTAAAATATATAAGTGTCTTCAATTTGCTTTGTTTGGATGGTTCTTACCACTTTTTTTTTTAAAAAAATATTATGCTTTTTATGAACATAAATTTATAAGAGTTGCATGATTTGATGCTGATGGCAAGTCATATGGAGACTTTGAATTTTGGTTTGAGAGTTTGAGAACTTATAAAGACTCCAGTATAGTTCTTTTTAATTTAATAATAATTTTTTTCTACAAGTCAATAATGCATATGTCTATTTTCTTTTTTATTTCTCTTCCATATATAGAATTTTTTTAAAAAAAAAATTCCTGATGTTTCTCAATATTTGAAAATAAACGAAGTAATGATTAATGTTGAATTCTGAGAGCCCAAGTGGCATCATCTATCAAAAATGCATGTTTATTCCATCTAATTGTTATTTTGACTATATGTATTCTGCAGAAGCTAAAAACACAATTTATCATTCTAATTATAATTTTCATAATTTTTTCGTAAACAAATCCAGATCAAAGAGAATTGTGAATCATCACCAACTAACAAAAGGAGAAACGAAAGTTCCAAGACATGCTGGTTTCTTTTTCCACCACATAATGACGGTTTTCATCACGTCTGCAATGAAATAGTTTTTATACAACAGGATAAAGTATCTTGACGACGAATCAGGAACGAAGGTTGGGTGTTCATGCCGCACTTCCAAGACAAAGAAATACAACACAACATTTCAAAAATAGTATTCATTGCTATTGCCGTTTAGCTAATCAGGCCCTGTCCATATTAAAAGATTAAATAAACGATAAAATGAGCCGAAAACAATTTCTACAAACCAATCCTACGACAACCAATCGGGCAAACTCTCAATCAAAAATGCCACAACGAAACAGAACAGATCAGATCAATCTCGATTCAACACTTATCAAAATCATCAAACCAAACCCTAGACGAAAAGGACCGATTAGCAAGTAAAGAATTCCAATGAAATCTACGCTTTTATGGGGTAAACGAAATCAAAATCACGATGAAAGTGGAAAAAAAAAAAAATTTTAAAAAAATCTGACCCTTCATCATGGACAGAGGAATGGGATCTACCTGGTAGGTTTCATCGAACTTGTCGTATATGAATCTAGTTACGATGCAGGTCTTCCCCACGGACTGATCCCCCAGCAACACTAGCTTGTACTTGGCGAGAGCGGATGCCGGAGCCATCACCACAGAGAGACAGAGAGATGGAGAGAGAGGAGAGAGCTCGAAGGAATCCGAAGCACGGAGAGGAGAACGAAAAGAGATCCCAAGAGAGTGAGAGGCTTCGGGCGAGAAGAAGCCTCGTCGGCTTCTTGTTTACGTACCTGGGTTTTAAATTCGTTCCGCTGGCGCTGGGCATCCGGCACCAATCGGCAAAGTAGACTCCGTGACGGCTCTGCCGGTTTGATATTCCGCCAGAACCATTTTAACCTGAGATTGTCTCCCTGGATGACAGCTGGACAGTTTAACAGAATATTTTTGGAAAACTAGACGTACGGGCGCCGATGTTATTTAAATTTTATAATAAAATAAAAAATTATTAAAATTATATATTATTAAATTTAAAATTTGAAATTATATATATATTTTTTATGTAGCACCCTCAACATATGAAACTAAAAAATGTAAGAATATGTTTGGTTTATAGGTGCAGATAGAATAAAAATTAGATTTTATTTTTGAATAAATGGGTCTGATATTTAGATTTCTATATCTATATTTGGTTTGCATAAAAATTAGAATGAAAATGGCATTTTGTTTCTTATTTTTTGTATTTCGTTTGCACGGCAAAAAAAATAAAAATCAACATATATTCAGTATGAAGGAGATGACACGTAGCGTAGATATTATAGAATGACTATACTAAACCATTGGCTTGCACTATGACCTTCTCTTTTATGAGATAGAAAGAAAGATTAGAGTTGTGTTGTGAGCATGATTGAAGAGGAAGTAGAAGTTAGCAATTGAGAGCCTCAACTTTGGCTATAATGGTAAAGGGGGAGGATGAGGATTGGTACTCTATCTCTCAATTGTCAATGCCTCCTCAAGCACCACATCCATTGTCTCATCAGATGGTGCTTAGGAATAAGTATGGGCTAGGTCAGGCTAAGAACCAAAAAAGGCAGCCCAAGGCATCGATCCGAATCAGGCTGACCTGAACTCGAGCTAAGTAGTTAACTCAGATTTGACTCAATGAAAATTTCTTAAAGCCCTAAAATATCGATTTTTTATCCCATTAATTTTTTTCCTATCAAAATATATAAATACATATATATAATATATTTTATAAATATAATATAAATTTGTATAAATAATATTTTTTTTGGGGTCTGAGTCGAGCATAATTTTTCTAAGCTTAGGCTTAGCCTTGGCCCAAAGTTTCAACGGGCTTAAAAATTAAACCCGAACTTTGAAATTTCATCAAGGGCAAATTTTGAAGAATAGAAGTTCATATGGGAATGGAATTAATTTAATTTTTAGAGGGTTGGGTAGAATGCCAATCAAAACTTGGATTTGGTATATTGGATAGAATAACAATTGGAATGAAGATTTCATAACTCAAACATATCGAATCGGAATGAAGGGTTTTCATTCTCATTCCTCCATTCCTACATGTGCAAACCAAACATGCCGTGAGATAAATGAAATATATATATACATAAATAAAATTTTAAATATGTTAAAAAGAGTTTAATTAATTTAAATTATAATTAAAAATAAAAAAAATTTTATAAAAAAATATATATTTATCCTAAAATTTTCTATATCCACTTCTTTGATGACAAGTAATTTTTATTTTTAAATTTTTTTTATTTTATATTAAAAAATTATATAATTTTCATCAACCAATGGGAACAACCTTTCAAGAACATATAAGATCAAATGTCCAAAAATTTACTATAATTAATAAACTAATATTAATGATTGTTGGTTGCTAATTTGATGATTATGATATGGATAACAGAAATGTTGCATAGACTAGCATAGTTATTTTTTAAAAATATAAATTAATTAAATGTTGGATTAATGAAGCAATTTATATAAGTCTATCATGGTTAATAATCGCCATTTATGTTATTAAGCTATATCTTATAATGGTATGGGTTACGTTAAGCATCGGTGACTTTTTGAATGCCTGGCTTTTAATGAAGAGGTTATGTATTAAGTTAATTATTACAAGAAAATGTTTCTATCATGACCCTATAAATAACTTTTGCTGACAATATAGTAGAGAAAAATTTTTCCTTTCAACACACAAAAAATTCTAATCAAATCGTGAAAGAAAATGAGTCATATCATTTATTTAATGTTATGTGTATGCATACACTCATAATATTAAGATTACTAACTATGTTTTGGATTTATGAAAATCAAATTTTCAATCAATATAACCATTTATTTTTAAGAGGTAGGATTTTTATTTCTCTAAAAAAAGGAAGGAAATTTAAACCTAGTGTCCTATCCCATCCTCTAACTAGGCTTTCAAAAGAATGTTTTTATTAGATGGACATATGACCAAGAACATGAATGAAGAATGGATCAAGCAAAGGAATGAAATGGTTCGATAGTTTTGTGGGAGTAGGAGCTTTTACCGGAGGATCCAACGACAAGAGTAAGATGTATAAGATCAACACGCAAGCAAAAAGAAATTTAAATATTATTTAATATATTTATCAATGTGGCATAAAAAGAAGAACGTAGTTTTATAAGAAACCTTTCAACTTTATATATATATATATATATATATATATATATATATATATATATATATATATATGTTAGATTAGCTTTCAGTTAACTTCATACTGAGATGGAAGATAATTCACGGAAGAAAAATGGACCATCGTATATGTCATTGTTAATGAGGTAAGATTCTACTTCTATCATCAGAGTTGATAAAATTGAAATAATATTAAAATATATTTCTGAATAATCTATGTAATATAAGATGTCAGCAATTATATTATCATCCAATTTTCTCTGGTGTGAATATAGGAAATTACTTTGTGCACCTTATAGCATTTCTTGACCCACTTTTTATTTTTATTTTTTGGTTAAAATGAGTAGTAACTTCATTAATAAATCACCTATCTTAATGTACAAGGCATGCGAATGATTTGATGCTTATCCAAAATACAAGGTATGTTAAAAGAAATCTTCGAAACATGCATCAACAACCAAGTAACTTGACATCACCTATTATTGGAAGAGACTAAATTAAAGGCCTTCTTCTGATAATAACAAATTTAGTTTATGATTTTTCTACCATACTTTCAGCTGTGTGGTATCATAAATAATGAAAAATTTAAAAGTACAAATGTATTGGATAAAGGCTAAAGGCATTAGATGGTGGCTTTGAAAGAGTGGGACTGAAGTTCGATTTTTAAAAAAATATTAAAAAGTATAGTAGATAAACTCTTTAGTTTAATGGCACAATTGTATGATTGTAGGACAATTTTATAATGTAGTGTGTTAATTTTAAAAATTGTTATTCAACACATTACAATGCATGTTTCTTATTTTTATTAAATCTAAGTTGAAGTTATCCTATAATGGAGTCAAATTCAAGGGTGTGGATGTACCTCAAGTATATATCATAGTAGGCTAAATGATTATATTTCAAGTAGTTAGCTAGCGTGGCCATAATGTCCTAACCTAAAGCTCATTTGTTGACCTAATTAATTTGTTAATAAATCAGATCCATATGGCTTAAAAAACTTGAATATAAATTAATTGATAGCAGATGAACTTGAATTATAATTTTTTAAATTATTTTTTTATCTAATATGATATTATTCATGCATGAAAATATTGTTGTGGCTTTAACCACTGCATCGATCGAAAAAAAAAAAAAGATTGTGTGAGAGAGAATTGTTAAAATTTAGGATGTTCAATAAATAATTTGTTACATAAACTCGAATAAAAAAAATACTTACTTGATGCAGAACTCATCATACTCGTAGTAATTTATTACATAAACTCGAATAAAAATAAAATACTTACTGGATGCAGAACTCATCATACTCATAGATAGACTGAAATTTGATAGGATTTTGATACTCTCTTCTGTAAACAAAAATAACTGGTTTTCTCTCTCTTAACCTTATCTCTTCTAAAGCAGATAACTCGATGGATTTTTTAAAACTACTTACTTATCAGGTGAAGAGAGGACCAATTATATATAGATAACTTTCAATTTGGTACTTTCATCAAATACCAAACTTAATGGCTTAAACTTTTGGACCATAACTAACACCCGATCGCAGCGGAAAAGACACCCGATCGTAGCGGAAAAGATGGTGGCCCTTCGCCTTCCGCATACAAAGTACGGATTGAAAAGAGGCAATGACTCTTCCCCAAACATAGCTAACATTCTTCCACTTGGTCCACTAGTTTATGACATTAATATTTAATAGTGTAAACATTAGGCGCGCATAATTAAATTTCATAATGCCATACTTTTATCATGATTGACTTTAACATAATAAATTACATAATAAGAATTATGGTGGTCATACACGTTTCAATTGCATACTCCCTTCCATATACTACTATATTAGCAACTTATCACGTTAGGTCACACAATTTATATATCTTAATGTCTATTTAATTGTCTTAAAGACACATTGATTTTCTTGTTCAAAACATTAAGCGTATACAAGTATAAGGAACAAGAAATAATTTTATAAAACTAGAAACGTATCATATTAATGAGCTCAAGAGTGTCATAACATCATCATAATCAATCTTTAATACAACCAAGACCCATTTTATGTACATGTTCTTTAAATGTTTTTGGTTGTAAACCTTTAGTTAAAGGATATGCAATCATAAGATCCGTTCTAATATGTTCAATGTACACTCTTTGTTTCTGAACCTCCTTCTTGACAGTAAAGTACTTTAGTTCCATATGTTTAGCACCTCTGAAATATTTGTTATTTTTGGAGAAGAAAATTGCCGCGGAATTATCACAATAAATTTTTAGCGGCTTGGTAATGGTGTCGACAACTCCAAGTCCTGAAATAAAGTTCTGCAACTATAATGCATGAATTGTAGCTTCATAACAGGCTACAAACTCTGCTTCCATAGTGGATAAGGCAATGATAGATTGTTTGATACTTTTTCATGAAATTGCCTCTTCTCCTAACAGAAAATATTGACTTTATACTATCAACACAACTAGCAAAATCTGAATCTGAATATCCAATCACTTCCAACTGATCAGACCGTCTAAATGTGAGCATATAATCCTTAGTTCCTTGAAGGTATATCATCATTTTCTTTGCAGCTTTCCAATGATCAATACCAGGGTTACTCTAATATCGGCCCAACATTCCACTCGCGAAGCTAATATCCGGTTTTGTGCAAGTTTGCAAATACATCAAGCTATCCACAGCAGAAGTATATGGAATAAATTCCATTTTCTTATGTTCCACATCATTCTTTGGACATTGCATAAGACTAAATTTATCCCCTTTTTGTATTGGGACAACACTTGCCGAACAGTTGTTCATATTAAATCTCTCAAAAATTTTCTTGATGTAAGCTTTCTGAGACAATCCTACCAATCCATGTGATCTCTTTCTGAATATTGAAATTCCAATTATATAAGATGCCTCTCCCATATCTTTCATCTTAAAATTCTTAGAGAAAAAAATTTTAGTCTCATATAAGATGCCTAAATCATTAGCAGCAAGCAAAATATCATCAACATATAGAACCAAAAATATAAACTTACTTCCACAAATCTTTCGGTAAATGCACCGATCAACGATATTTTCATGAAAACCAAAAGATGTAATAGTATCATTGAACTTAAGATACCATTGTCTGGAAGCTTATTTAAGTCCATATATTGATTTCTTAAGTTTACACACCATATGATCCTTTCCTTCCATGGAAAAACCTTCAGGTTGATCCATATAAATTTCTTCCTTTATATCCCCATTAAGAAAGGCTATTTTTATATCCATTTGATGTAACTCTAAATCATATTGAGCTACCAAAGCCATAATGATCCTTAATGAATATTTCTTTGAAACCGGTGAAAATGTCTCTTTATAATCAATGCCATCCTTCTGAGTATATCCCTTGGTGACAAGTCTAGCTTTAAAACGTTTGATATTGCCATTCATGTCACATTTGGTCTAAAAAAACCCACTTACATCCAACTCGTTTAGAACCTTCTGACAATTCAACAAGATCCCAGATATTGTTTTCAGCCATTAATTTTAACTCATCTTTCATAGCATTAATCCATTTATCAGACTTGTCACTGTTAATGGCTTGTGAAAATGAAATAGGATCTTCATCAATGCCACAATCAAAATCTGACTCTTGCAAATAAACCAAATAATCATCTGAAATAGCTGATTTTCTTATCCTTATAGGTTTACTTAAAGCTATTCCACATGGTTCATTTCTGTCAGCTACTGGTAGGTTAGGCTCTTTATGGGTACTTCTTCATTCAAACATTATTCATTATTATTTTGTTCTTACACTTCTGGAACAATGTATGGAATAATTATGGATGCAGGAACATTTATGGGTAATGAAACATTAACCCTTACTTCATTGATATCCACAATCTATTTGTCAGCACTCCCACTAACTTTACCATTCTCAATGAATTTGGCATTGCATGTTTCAATAATTCTAGAACTATGGTTTGGACAATAAAACCTGTATCCTTTGGATTTCTCTGTGTAACCAATAAAGTAACCACTAACAGTTCGAGAATCCAATTTCTTTTCATGTGGATTATACACTCGTGCTTTTGCTGAACAACCCCAAACATGCAGGTATCTTAAACTAGGTTTCCTTCCAGTCCATAACTCAAAAGGAGTTTTAGAAACTGCCTTACTAGGAATCCTATTCAGTAAATATACTACAGTTCTAAGGGCATATGTCTACAAGGATTTGGGTAATGAGGAATTACTTATCATACTCCTAACCATATCCATTAATGTTCTATTTCGCCTTTCTGCCATACCATTTTGTTGAGGTGTACCTGGCATAGTATACTGTGCACATATGCCATGTCATTCGAGGAACTTTGCAAATGGACCTGGATTTTGCCCTGATTCATCATACTTTCCATAATACTCACCACCTCTATCTAATCTTACTATTTTTACTTTTCTGTCTAGTTGCCTTTCAACCTCTTTAGTAAATGCCTCAAGGGCATTTACAGCTTGAGATTTTTCTTTAAGCAAATAGACATATCCATAACGTGAAAAATCATCTATAAAGATGATAAAAAACTTTTCTCCACCAAAAGATGGAGTATCAAAAGGTCCACATATATCAGTGTGTATAATCTCAAGAAGCTGAGTACTTCTTGTAGCTCCTTTCTTGTTATGTTTGGTATGCTTTCCCTTAATGCAATCCACACATAATCCAAGATCAGTAAAATCTAGATTTGATAGAATTTCATTCTTTACTAATCTTTGTAGTCTTTCCTTGGATACATGACCCAAATGTTTATGCCACAAGTAAGCAGAGTTGTCATTTGCCATACTACGTTTAATTCCAATATTTTGATGAACACACATCAGCGATGCAGAAAAATTATCATCAAGTTTCAATTTATATAAATAATCCATAAGAATTCCAAAACCAATAAAGGAATCATCTTTATTAAATAAATTGAAACATCCTTTTTCAATCTTAAAACTAAACCCATTAGCATCAAGTTTCGATATAGAAACCAAATTTCTAGAAAGTGAAGGAACATAGAGAGTTTGTAGGAGATTCAGGTGATGCCCGGCATTTAAAGTAAGACGATAAGTCCCTATGCCTTCAATTGGGGCCTTCTCTCGGTTCTCTATGAACAGGAAGTTCTCATTTGGGTTTATGCTCTAGATTGTAAGGAATCCCTGCATTACATTAGAAACATGAGTAGTGGCACCAGAATCCAACCACCAAGTATTAGAAGGAACTTTAGATAAGTTTAATTCAAAAATTGGAGAAGCATAATGAAAGATACCTTTCTTTTCGAACCAAGATTTTTGTTTCCGACAATCTTTCTGATAATGTCTTTCTTTCTTACAGAAGTGATATTTATCTTTCTTCTTTCTTATCATTATCAGCAACATGTGCTACTTTATTGGGTGCTTTCTTCTTAAATTTTTTGGATTTTGGTTTAATAACTTTACCAGCTCCTTGACCCACTAGGTGTATTGAATGAACCCCTTGTGCTTTTAATCTCGTTTCCTCTTGAGTAAGCTTACTGGCCAATTCATTAACATCCCACTTATCCTTAATAGTATTATAGTTAATTTGAAAAGGCACATACTCTTGAGGTAATGAGTTCATAATGAATAGAAAGGAGTCATCCACAGTCATTCGCAGGGTCCTAAGTCTTGCTACAATATTAGTCATATCAAGGATATGTTGCTGTATACTTTGCGACCCATCATACTTCATGGTCGTGAGTTCAGCCATTAGTGTCTCTGCAAGTGACTTATCAGCGGAACGAAAGCGCTCTTCCATAAGCTTGAGATATTCTTTAGCAGTTACATTTTCTGAAAGAGTAGACTTAATATTATTGGTAATTGTTATTCGCATGAAACTAAGACATAATCTATTAGATCTGTCCCATGCTTTATGTTTTAACATCTCTGCCTCACTGCTCGTATCAGTAATGTCAGTAGGCTTTTCTTCTAATAGTGCCAAGTCAAGATCCAAGACACCTAAATGGAAATTGACTTGCTCACGCCACTCAGAGAAGTTTAAACCATTAAAAATAGTAATAGCAGAAGCATGTGAATGCAGAGAAACAGCTGCCAAATATATATATATATATATATATATATGCTTACAAATTTAGATAATATATATTATAGATTTCCTTTGGGAATATTAGATTTACTCCTTTATATTTGCTAGTTATAGAATATCAATCCACCTTTGGGCAAATTCTTAATTTCTAACAATCAACAAATCTTTATGATTTAAACAATAGCATTGTATAAAATTTCATAAATTATATGACTGAATATAAACTAGTTTGGCCACTTTGGCGACTAACTAACTAAGTTAATCTTGATGCCATATAACTATGAAATTTCATAAATTATATGACTGAATATAAACTAGTTTGGCCACTTTGGTGACCAACTAACTAATTTAATCTTGATGCCATATAACTAAAAAATTTCATAAATTATATGACTGAATATAAACTATTTTAGCCACTTTGGTGACTAACTAACTAATTTAATCTTGATGCCATAGAACTAAAAAATTTCATAAATTATATGACTGAATATAAACTAGTTTGACCACTTTGGTGACTAACTAACTAATTTAATCTTGATGCTATATAACTAAAAAATTTCATAAATTATATTAAAAAATCTCTTTATAGAATTGATATTCTATAACTGAGACTCAGACGGGTTGCATGTTGCTTGACTAGCAGGAGGTTGTGAGCCTGCTGGAAGCGCACACAATTATGTTTCTATTTTAAGAAATGAACAGGATTGATGATGCACTTAACGGGAAATAGTTAACCCAATCTGGTTGATGACATTGATCCTCATAAAATTAAAGAGAGCCCCGACACGGCATCGAATGCCAAAGTTAGAGGTGGAGGACATCAATTAAAGAGAGAGACCATGCCCCTAAATATATTTTAATGGCCAACAATACAACCAACCAAAACTTAAAAGTTCACCATCATTTTGATGCAAAAATTAATCAATCATAATATATGAACAAATTATTTATTTTAAAAACTCGGGCTTTGGTACCACTTTTGTTAAAATTTAGAATCTTCAATAAATAATTTGTTATATAAACTCGAATAAAAAAATACTTACTTGATACGGAACTCATCATACTCGTAGTAATTTGTTACATAAACTCGAATAAAAATAAAATATTTACTTGATGCGGAATTCATTATACTCGTAGATAGACTGGAATCTGATAGGATTTTGATAGTCTCTTCTGTAAACAAAACCAACTGGTTTTCTCTCTCTTAACCTTATCTCTTCCGAAGCAGATAACTCGATGGATTTTTTAAAACTACTTACTTATCATGTGGAAAGAGGACCAATTATATATAGATAACTTTCAATCTGCTACTTTCATCAAATATCAAACTTAATAGCTTAAACTTTTGGAGCATAACTAACACCCGATCGCAGCAGAAAAAACACTCGATCGTAGCGGAAAAGACAGTGGCCCTTCGCCTTCTGCATACGAAGTACGGATTGGAAAGAAGTAACGACTCTTCCTCAAACATATATAATATTGAGAATACCATCATAGGAACCTAAGCGTAAATGCTAACACAAAATCAAAAGAATTGTTAAGAGAGTAGACATGAATGTAAAATCAAAAAGGATGGATTGCAAAGGATTGTTTTGATGTTTACAGTAGTTTTCATTAACATTTACAAGGCCTAGGTTAAAGCCTACTTTTTGAAAATAAGTGGGCTTTATCAAGTCTGGCTTAGTTTAGGGCTTTATGAAGTCTAGCTTAGTTTAAGCGTGGTGTATCAGCATCTTTTGGAGACAACATTATATGAAAAAAATGAGAATTACGAGAAGAAATGCTAGTAATAATACTATTTTTTTTTAAATACGTGCAATCCCTTATGAGAAAAAAATTGTGCATGTGACCTTATGCGCTTGTGCTAGATGTGGCTTAATACATACTTTTTTTTTTTTTTTTTTCCCTGGGGAGAGAAGAAAAAGCCAACTCAGACTTTATTAAGGTACATGCATGTATTTTCAATAGTAACCAAGTTACCATTGGTGATCATGAAGAATATTCATTGTTATCCATGCTTTTTTCTTTTTAATTTTTTTTTTTTTTTCCAATTCATGTAGACACCTTTCCTCCTAACCAAATTCTAGCTAAAGGTGGAAGGTCTTGCTTTTGCACAAAAACAATCAAAGGTGTGCCAGATAAATATGCTCATTCATAGCTTGCACACTCCAATGGCGTTGTTTTTACCAGAAGATCTTAAGCTTATGTCTCTTAAAAGTGGAACTTTTTTTTTAAAAAAAATCTAAATACTTAAGCTAATTTCCATCAGTTTAGCTCTAAGTCACATTGACATGATCAACATTCTAATAGGCAATAGAAGGGCTGCTAAAGCATTTGTTTAAGGTTTAATCAGTGTTTATGTCATTAATTAGTAAAAAAATAAAATTTAGATGTAATATGCTATATGTATGTAATATCCAAATCGAGGGTAAATGCTCTTCTTTCCTCTCCATATTTGTTTTGTAAAAAAAAATATTGGAATAAGGGTTTTAGGTTTGCCTTGCTGCCAACCTGAGGCGGCCGCGAAGCCCTAACGGGTAGCAAAAAGAAGCAAGGCTAGGGTTCCACTCCACGCGATGCACCGTCACCTCCTCCGCCTCCTCGGCCGCCGCCTCCTCTCCACCTCCGCTGCCGTGTCCTCTCCTCTTTTGCCGCCTCGACTCCTCCTACGCCGCTGCACCTCCTCTCTTTCTTCTCTGCTTCCTCCCCCTTCCCTCTCCCCTCGCCCTCCCCGCCGCCTGCCCCTCGACCCCGACGACCCGTCCACCCTCCTCCGCGAGGACCCGATATCCCTCTGCGCCTCCCTCTGGATCGACAGCTTCCGCGACCCCTCCGCCACCGCCTCCTCCCTCTCCCCACACCTCCGCCGCCTCGAGCTCTGGGTGCTTGCCTACCAGAAGACCTACGCCGATGAGACGGGCTCCTACCTTCCCAAGTCCTCCGTTTCCCGCCCCGCCCTGGAATCCCTCCTCGCCCTCCGCAACGCCGTCCTTGACGGCCGCTTCCGCTGGGGCGCCCGCCTCGACTTCTTCATCCGCTCCCCCCGCGACAAGACCGACCCCTCCTCCCTCTCCAAGCGTAAGCTCCGCGCCCTCCTCACATCCGCCCAGCCCCCACCCTTCCAGGACCGCATCGTCCAAGAAGTCCTTCTCATGATCCTTGAGCCCATCTACGAGGCCCGGTTTTCTCAAAAATCCTTCGCTTTCCGCCCTGGCCGCACTCCCCACACCGTCATCCGAGCCATCCGCCGCAGCTTCGCCGGCTACCTCTGGTATATCAAGGGCGACCTCAGCACCATTCTCGACGGGGTCAAGCCTGCACTTATCATCAATGCGTTGATTCGGGATGTCAGGGATAAGAAAGTCGTGGACTTGATCAAGTCGGCACTCACAACGCCGGTCATCACCGGCCGCCCGATAGACGAGGAGGCCGCCAAGAAGAAGAAGAAGAAGAGGAAGTATCAGAAGAAGCGGGTTTTAGCTGAGGATGAGCCGAAGCCGGACCCCTACTGGCTCCAGACCTTCTTTGGCTTCGCTCCGGAGGAAGCGGAGAAGCTCCCTGATTGGGGGCATTGTGGCGTCTTGAGCCCGTTGCTTGCGAATGTGTACCTCGATGAGCTTGACAAGTGGATGGAGGAGAAGATCAAGGAGTTCTACCGGCCATCCAAGTCTGATGTTATATGGACCGGCGGTGAAGAGCAGGGGAACACGTCATGGCCGGAGTTTGTCCCGACCAGCGGCCCTGACAAGACGCGGAAGATGGACTACATTCGATTTGGTGGGCACTTCTTGATCGGGGTCAGGGGGCCCCGGGCAGATGCTGCAGTGTTGAGAAAGCAGCTGATTGAGTTCTGTGACCAGAGGTACCAGCTAAAATTAGACAATGAGAGCCTCCCCATTGAGCACATCACCAAAGGGATCATGTTTCTTGACCATGTGCTGTGCCGTCGAGTGGTGTACCCGACACTGAGGTACACGGCAACCGGCGGGAAGATCATCAGCGAGAAGGGTGTAGGAACACTATTATCGGTCACTGCTAGCCTGAAGCAGTGCATCAAGCAGTTTAGGAAGCTGCAATTCTTGAAGGGTGATCGGGACCCTGACCCGCAGCCCTGTTTCAGGATGTTCCATGCCACACAGGCTCACACTAACGCCCAGATGAACAAGTTGTTGCTAACCATGGTGGAATGGTATCGGTATGCCGATAATCGCAAGAAAGTTGTGAACTTTTGTTCTTATATCATAAGGGGATCCTTGGCAAAACTGTATGCTGCCAAGTACAAGCTGCGGTCAAGGGCGAAGGTGTACAAAATTGCATCGAGGAATCTCAGCCGGCCGTTGAAGGATAAGAAGGGGCAGTCTCCGGAATACCATAATTTGTTGCGGATGGGTCTGGTGGATTCAATTGATGGGCTTCAATATACCCGGATGTCTCAGGTGCCTGAGACAGATTACACCCCATTTCCAAGTGGCTGGAGACCGGATCATGAGAAGGTTTTGTTGGAGTACATAAGGCTGGAGAACCCAAGGACTCTTGAAGAGCAGCAGAATTGTCTTAGGGAACAGGGCCTTGTAACCCCACAAGATTATGTTTCAATGCTTGTTTGGAACTACAAGAAGAGTGCTCTTGTCATGGCTCCTCTGGTGGAGAATGATGCCCAAAAAGCTAAAGAAGAGTTGTTGGGATCAAATAGGGATGAAATCAGGGATAAGATAGGAGAAGAGGAAGCGAATGAAGGTGTTTTACAGGCTGCAGAGATGTGAGGGTCACATGTTCAGCTTTGAGAATTGCTCTGAGTGTTTGCATTGAGTATGAAAATAGGAGAACAGCATGCTGCAGTTTCTGAGTTTTATTCTGATTGGCAACCAACAATTCTACCCGTATATTAACTATAAGGATAGTCTGTATATTTGCAAAAATGTATCACTAACATCTGTTGGACAAAATTATATTCATTAACTTGATTTAAAAAATGCTTCTTTGTTCTTTATCCAAGGTACTATCATCTCACAAATATCCCTAGGTGGATCTTATAGCTTTGATTCTATAATGGTACTAATTGTTCAGAGTGCCAATTCAAGAAACAGCCAACTGCAAATACTAATGCACTGGTCAGTGCATGGCAAAGAAAATCATTAAGCTGAAGCCACTTTATCATTTTATGTGGACATGTGCTGGACAAGGTATGCTCTTTACTAGCCAAAGTTTCGGAATCTGTACTTTATAATTGCTCATTAAATTATATATTTTTAAAACAAATTAATTTATTGATCTTGACAATCAGTTTAGATTATTGAATGTACTCCTCTTTTACCCTGGATTTGAATTTAAGTAACATATCTGCATGATTGTCTCTCATCAGCTTAGTTTTGCCTTTTGCTGCTCTATATAACTTGCAGTCAGTGGCTGCAGATTGAACTTGGTAGACACTTCTAGATTTAAGATTTTAGAATATAAGCAGCTTATAATGATGCATATGTAAACCATGATTATCTGTATGACAAATGTCTTAACTTGCTGCTAGTATTGGAATTTCCAGTTTCCTTGATTATTATTATTTTTTTTGTCTACTACAATAATTAATGCTATAGTTTGTGCTGACAGTTAAAAAATTAAATCTAAATTTTGGGAGAAAATTAACATTGCTAGAATTAGGATTCACGGTTTCAGTATTTGGTATTGTACCAGTTTGGTAACAACTTGGCATAGTATGATACTCTACTATATTGACACTTAGTACATAAATTATTTTAATGTTATTTTATTATTTTACTGTTATTTTATTTCATATTATTTGAAGATTATATGATTGCTTAATGAGTAGACACCATAAGCCACCTCATTCATTATTCTGAATTATAAAGACTGGATCTATTTTTTTTTTTAAATAAAAATATTATATATTTTAAACATATTAGTGATTTTTATAATTTAGTTTTACTTAATATATGTGATAATTTATAAAATGTTGTAAAAACTATGTATGTTGTCCTAGAAAATTTCCCAATCAGCTATACGCGTTCTCATATTTTTCACGATTTTTAGTTGGATTAGTAATTTTTAAGTTGTTAAATACTTAAAGAATTTGATAATTTAAATTGAAATGCAAAACATGTACAAATTACTGGAGAAAATATTCCTAAATGTACGATTTCTTTTTAATGTATTGATTGTCCTTACATCTACGTTATACCATGAAATCATGCAAAAATATAAAATTTGACATGATTTCTCTTTCTTTTATCATTTTCTTGTTTATTTTAGGTATAGAAAAGGAAAAAAAGAGAAGAATAAAGAAGAGAGTGATCACACCTGATCTTTGAGGCTTAAAATGACAAAAAATCCCTTCTTCACTTATTTTTTGTTACCTTCCTACTCTTCCCTTAACATTCTTAGCAGAAGAGCGAGGAGGAAGGCATCGAGATGCCATGTCCCTCTTTTTCTCATCGAAGGGCTTGAAACCGGTACTGAGGAGAATGGTTCTGATCAGTCTGCTTGGTTTGGATCAGTTTGGACCAGTTGAAGCTAGTTTAGCCTAAGTTCCAAACTGACCTAGTTCTATATTGGTTTGGTGTGGTCTATCTTGGATTGGACGATTCGAGTTGATTTTACAAACCTTGCTAGGAACTGATAACATTGAGTGTGTAATTGGTAGTCATTGTTTTAGTAACATCAGGGTCATAAGTAGGGAGTGCCAAACTTGGGTCTAGATGCCAAATTTGAAATGAGCCAAACCTGGATCAGCAAGGTGTGGGGTGAAACGTAGGTCATAAGTTAGAGTAATAGTAGGGTGCTGGAATGTGGTTTTAATACTATATTTATTTTATATAATTTAAATAATTGCGGACCTGGGCTTGGTCAAATGTTGTCTAAGCTTGTCTTGATTTTGTTTGGTCCTTAAAATTTAAGGATGGCTCGGTCCAGCCCTTTGCCGGACCTTTTTCAGTCTGAAGCCAGGGTTGGTGAGCCTTAGGGTGGATAGGCTCACTTACTCTCTTGGTGGTGGGAGGTTATGTGCAAGCCATGGTGAAATTTTGCCATTGTAAACTGGTGAGTATATTGACCATCGATATTAAGTCAAAACTCTAGTCTCTAGATGATGACATTCAGCAAGAAGAATCTAGTGATGAATATTACTCACAAATCTCATTGTATTGTCAAGGTAGAAATCCACTATATCCATTGTGGGACTATTAGAAGATATTCTTGATTTTTAGGAACAATTTCAAATCGTTGCATCCAATTGAATTATGGTGGTGGAATGTTACTTTATATGTATTATAAGTGTTCAAGGAGTGGAAAGTTTAGCTCGTTGCGGTCAAGCTCCAATAGTGTGCTTTTACCTGGCATGAGGGTCCATAAGTGCAGTGTGTATGGACAGCAAACAAAAAATATGCACATGACTAGAGATTTTGAAGCTTCCATGTGTTTAACTCTTGCCTTGTGCTTTCATCAGAATTACAATTGAAAATACATCTACCTGAACAAAAAGTTGCAAAGCACTATGAATGTAAAGCCATTTTCCTATTAAAATCCTTATATGATTGAAATTTAGATATATTTGTATAATTACCAACCATGTTCCTTTTTACCCACTCCTGTTAAAAGACCGAACAACTTTAAAAAGAGATGATGCCTCGAGCTACTAAATCCTTGTCTTCCTTGGGTTAGCAATATTTTCTTTTCTCAGTGAAAGTGTCTTAAAGGAATCGCCTGCATGATGATGGAAGTATTATATCCTACCTACTTTTGAAAATCTTATAGAAACATGCAAACTTGATAAGGATGTGTAAAGAACATCATTTGTCAGATTATGTCCAAGCTGCTATACTAATCCAATTTCAGAATGTTGGAATATACATCAGCAGTATTTATCTGAAGATGAAAATTGCTAGAGGGATGAGAGTATTGCTTCCAATTCAATCCATGGTGTGTTTTGTAGATTTTGCAGTGCATCTTAATTCTGTTACATCTGCAAATGCTTATGTATTTTTGGCTCCATGATTTTAGAGACCTTTCGTATGAAAGATCATTGTTGTATATCTGTTTGTGTTTGTCCTGATTGTAGATCTTAATAAAGATACATGGTTCATGATCAAAACAAGACAACTTATGGAAGACATTTTGCATTGAAAATGCATGATATGTATCTCATTACCTTGTTTAATCGAGACCTTTTTTTTTTAATTACTTGGTAACCATATTAGGTGTTGGAATTTATTTTGTAACCAATGTATTTGCTGTCATATATAAGTGTATCACTTTAAGCCTAGGGACCCCATTAGGTCCAAGAATAAAATTAATGATCTTTGCACAGTACAATCATTGAAGCTTAAGAAATTGAGTTTGTGCTAATGGTGTTCTTCGATGCAGACTAATTTAGCTAATCTATAGTTGTATATGTATCAAAGCAAACTTCCAAGTGGAAGTCATAGGGTTCAACTTTCTCGTTGAGGAAGGGCTGCAAAACCTTTAGTAGGTTCAGTTCTTACCCTTTCATATCTGTTAGCACTATTTTTATATTGTACGTGCTTTTGGAAAAGGTTATGGCTTGGTATTTAATCCAAACTAGGAGTTCTTAAGCATTAGAGACAGGTGATCATGGAAAGTTCTTAGATATTGTTTTGGTGCATTTTGAGGGTGCCAATTGGCTTGGTTGGTAGAGTCACTGGATACCAGTGACTTGATTCAAATCCTGCCTTCACGCAATTTCAGCTAAGCTTCCTCCCATCTTAGTTCTTAAAAAAGAAAAAGAAAAAGGGAAAAAAGTACTAGGACTGGCATTATAAGATCCTTCTTTGTTAAGGTGGAGCCGTGGAATTCTTTATACTTGCTAGGATTGTGCTTCCTCATGGTTTAGTTGTCTTTCTTCATGGACATCAATGTTTTGAAGCTTCATGATTGTTGTTTCATAATCTACATGGTGTTCCTTTTGGATTCAAATCCCTTAGGCTTGCCACCCTATGCTTGGCTAGTAAAGTTTTTTTTTTTTTAAAAAAAAATGTACATAAAGTGAGGGAAGACCCATCTGTGGTTATTACCTAGGTCCAAATAATCAGGAATGCACTACCAAAGAAGCAAACCTGGAATGTCCTCCCTAGGGAGGAGGGGTGTGACAGTTGGGTCATCTCCTGGATCATGTGGGACTGGATTGTTATAAATTGCAGTGGAACATTTTGTAAGAGGGGTAAATCCATCTATTGATAGCTATGGTAATGGTCATTACCTTGTTATGTTTCTGGCACTCCGAAGTCCTGCGAGGGGAGGACTGGGATAGACCTAACTTTTGACCTTTTTTTTTTTTTTTTTCTTAATACAAAGTGGCTGCCGCATGACTCAAACCCTTGTTATTGTGCTTGTCAGTCCAAGCCTTTTACCATTGCATCAAGCAATGGCCCCATTATTGATAGCCATGGCATTGCATCCAATTATGAGGATATCGCATTTGTTTGATTAGTATGGATTTTCAGCCGTTAATCTGCTTGTTACGATTTATGACAGTGTGTGCAACTCCACATGATTTTTTATGAAGGAAACATAAGTTGGAGAGGGTCCAGGAGAGGAAGTTGTAAAGGTCAGTTATCAAAAGGCTTGCAAAATACAAATGGTCAGTAATAGTCTATGTGAAAGAAAATAACCTTCTGAGAAATACCTTATCTATTATCTCATGTTCACATATTCAGTAAATTGTTATTGATCATATCAAGAAATTAACTGAGTCTCATATCAAGAAATTCAAAATGAAATGCAAAAATTGACTTATATTTATTTGGTAGAGCTAGGTTTTCACCTGATAGTCATGGCTTAATTTCTATTAGTATTAATGGACTGATGAAAATATCGGCTGGTGGCAAACCTGTTGAGATTGTTCTGGCTCCCTTGAGGGAAGATCTGATTTTGAGCTGTGGTCATTTTCAATCCTGTTTCCCTCAAACTATATTACAGAATTGTCTCCTATTTTGCATCTGTAGCGCTCTCAAACTGCTATACGAACCTTTATCTAGCACAGTGTATTTATCTCTGTTGCATTGTTTCCTGGTTCTTGTTGTTTTGGCAATTAAAATTTGTCTGAGGCTTATTGAAGAAAAAGAGATGATGAGTGAAGTTGGAATCGGTTGGTTTCTGGTGCACTAGGGTTTTATATTTATATGGGGAGAGAGAGAGAGAGATCGAGAGAGAGTTGAACCAAAATCTGGTCGTCGATTTACATAAAAATAATTTGTCATCATCAATTTACAGATAGTAAAAGGAGTGGTTTACTATATCGATTGATTATTGTTAGTATATGACTGATGACATTGCTCCCTCATCCGGGGGCAGAACTCTCCAGTACGAAATACCAGGTTTCTACAAAACAATGCACTGCCGACACTAAGACGTCTCTCAAAAACTTGTCGCTATGACAAAGTGGCACCAGGCGTTTAGGCCCACAGTGATTGTTCGCTCATCACCTTGCCAAAGTCTTTAACTCTGTCAAGCAGCATTCCCTTGTCGAGAAACCGTGGAGAATTTGACCAAGTTATGGTTATACAAAAGCACTAAATACAAACATAACATTTGATATTTCAGGGTGTAACTTGCCTTCCCAACTGGGATAATTCAGGCTCTTTCCAATGCCTGTCATCATCAAATTTACAAAAAATATTCAGGACTTCTGGGGAAAGACTGACTGAAACTAAGCTGCATGGTCTATATAACATAGTTTCACAGATAAAAGAATGTACGGATTAGAATGCAGGAATACAAAATCTGGGGCATAAAAAAAAAGCACATCTATGATCAAGAGAAAGAAGCTTATGTTGAAGTGTGGAATTGGCACAGACATGTGACAAGCGACAACTAAGCTGCCAGCATCTGGGTGAGGCCAGCTGCCAAAGGTTTGGAAGCCTGAGATCTCTCAGTCCTATGGGACCTATAAGCACGTTCTCAGCTTGCTCCCTGGTAATTAATCCTTCTATCCATTAGGGTGACATGCACGCCCGCATAGTTTTTAATTGTTCTTTTGATAAAGCGAAGGCTACAGGGTATAAACAGTGCCACATTCTATCAAATTCTCCCTGACCCAATGGATCACCACATCCAGCAATTCCTCCAAAAACCTCGAGGCCCTGAATCATATTTATTGAGGATTAAAGAATGTCTAAAAGAGGCGTCGAAATTAGGAAAAAAGGGAGATAGATGCAACCTCTCCCGACAAAACCCTGTTAGAATGGGCAATGCTCCTGAATCTTTTATTGATCTCAGGAACTGCATCTGTCCAGAGAACATGGTGCTGGTTCTGAGTAATTGAGTTCCAAGTATCAGCCCCTTCTTCAGCCAGCCGCTTTGAAATCAATATTCAGTGTCTATGAAAATTCACACATGATAAAAGAGAAAGCTTTTTATTATATTCGAATTCTTGTCATTAGTAAAACTTCATAAAATTACCGGTGATGAGAACATCCAGAATGCAGGCAAACCTGCTCTGCGAAATTCATGATATCTTCATCACTGACAGAAGTTGGCATCTCTTTGAGTATCACTGATTGCATATATGTGCCTTCTAAACAGTATTTAAACATGATAGCATCTGAAATTGGGTTCATAGCCTCTTTGTCCACCTGAATTCATGGTTCCTGGTGCCAGTGCTCTTAGAATCTTGTAGTGCAAAATCCACTCCTTCATGGTTATTTGACCTTACTTCTTGGCTTCCCTTCAGTGACATCCCATCCTACAGAGAGTGTCTAATGAGTGAAAAACTGAGTCAGCATTAAGATATATACATGTGAATCTAAGAAATAGAAAATACATTTGCTAGCACATCTGTCAACTATAAAGATTATGCACCTGAAATTAGCTATTGATGTGTTAATTCCCTGCATGGTGTACCTTTTACAAGATTCCATGAGAATGAATTGCTGAAGGTGATCTATTACGTTCTAGTTGAGAATGCTTAAAGAGAGGAAAACCAAACAAAAGAGGCAACTTACGTTTATGGGTGAAGAAGAGTAAAAAAATTTTTTTATCAAAAAAAGTTCTGTACAAAACACAGCATAGTGTCAGATTTAGAAGACAACTGCAACAAACAGAGAAGAAAGTTGATAGTGAAGCTTAAAGAGGATAACCTGAGTCAAATGTTTGAAACACGTGCCAATGCAGCTTCATACTTCAAGGATACAGTATGGCTTAGATTGGTGCTTAATATCAGCAAAACCTAGAGATTTCTCATTACATACAACGAGCAACAAACTAACATATTAAATTTTCAAAGAAACAATTGCAGGGATGGACGTGCATCAGCAAAGCAAGATGTAAAGATGATGGTGAAGTAGGTTCACAAAAGATGGGCAGAAATCGATGGGCACAGCTTCTTCGTAATATAAAGAACTCCAAATTCAACTTGGGCCAAGCCTCTTTGAGAAGAAGTGAAGAACCTGAGGTATCTTCAGCTTAAAGGTTGGACGTCGGCAGAGAAGTGTAACTGGCCTATCCGTAGACGGGTGCTCAAATCCATCATAGCTTGTCAGTAATGGAGCATCTGCATCATCTCTAGTCTTTTCAACAGGAGTTCCATCATCAGCATATACAATTGAAGCAACAATCTGAAGAGACTACAAGATGTCGTCAGAAACATCTGAATGATTTATGCCCAATCACAACTGGAGTCAAAGGAGAACCAAACAAGGAAACAAAGATTGACCTCCATCACCTTGTTTGCGGACTGGCCAAAAGCATTTAAGAGAACAACATCCAGGTTCAATTAAATCAACTTTCAAGCACTTGTTGAATGGAATCTTCGCTCATGGTTTTAAATTATTAAGAGGGGAAGATTGTAGATTTTTCGAACCTAAGTTCAGTCATCCCTTTAGTTTCTCTTATAATCATTTGCAAGTGGTTACATGTGTGGTTTTTATGCTTCTGCTAGCAAGTTCTCCATGTACCTGATTGGATCTTCTATCTTGTATTTCTTATTTTTCAATCTTCTTTATTTTAGTTGTTCTCTTTTGGTTAGTCCTGTACATGTAGCAGGCATGCTTATCTCTTTTCTTTCCATTGATTCTTTATCCATCAAGGCAGTTGATTTAATTATATTCCTATATCTTCTTTGTTCACTTAATTTTAGTTATGCATGTACTTGATTAGATCATCTGTTTCGTTTGTAGAATGTTTTGCTAGTCCTTCCTCCTTGTCCCAACTCTCTATGCATATGATTGGATTGCCAATTGCATGCGTTCAAGCTATTCAATGACCATTGATTTTATAAAATTTTATTTTTTGTGGCGTGAAAAGGGCCAATGCCCAATAACATGATTTTAGTTTTGAGTACACTTGATTAATCATTTAAACTAGACTGGCAGCTAATGTGATGCGTAGCTTTCTTAGATTACATGCTCCATGCGTATTGCACATGCCCAAATATGAGTTATCATACCAAGGAGGGAAAAAAATAAAAAGACCCCTTCCACCAACCGCATACAGAGAGAGACAAAGAGATAGAAGCTATTTAATCTTGATTACAAGGCTTGGTGTTGTCTACAAGCCATTTTCAAGCATAAGTTATGGCAACAAACTGATGTTTTTCCCTTCTATCAAACATCTCATGAGAAATTTTACATTCTTTAAAATGAATTCATCTTTCTTTGTTCTATAATTAATCCACATGGCTATTGATAATGTAATGATTGCTATGGTGAGAAATTTTGGTTCAATCATATAATATAGTACTCAGGAGAAATTTTAGATTAATCACATATAGGTACTCTAACAAATTCTGGCTATGCCATGCCCTTGGCTACTGGCATCTTTGCTTTTGTATTTAGCATGATGTGGTTCCCTAATTAGACTTTAAAATTCAGCTACTTCTTTTACGAGATGAGTGTGCATAGGTTACTAAAAGCCCCATCAAAAGTTTTTATGTTTTGGGTAATGTTTTTTTTGTAGAGATGGCAAATTTATACCAATGGGGACTTGCCCCGACCTACCCTAATCGAGGTAGGGTCTTCATATTTTGATCGAGTTTGAAGTAGGTCAGTAAGGCTGTATTCGAAGTAGTTATTACCCTTCCTCCCCGTAAGGCGATAGCTATTGTTGAGGATCAGTTACCTGTGATAGCTGATTGCCAATAGCTATTTCAAATAGGACCTTAGTAACTCGATTCGAGAGAAGCAGTAATGACATAGTGGAAGCCATGATCTCTTGTTGAATTCGGGATTCAATGTCTGCCCAAGAGTTCGAGAGAAGGCAAGATACCCCCTCTCCTCTCTATTTAAACACCTTAGTCCATTGTGCAAAGTCCCATCATTGGCCACTAATAAAAATTCAAGAGTTGGTGAAGAGATTTTTTGGTGATTTGCTATTGTTGGCGGAGTCACCTTTCTCACCTCTTTCTTGCCTTCTTCCTTGCCTTGATGAGCATTGATTAGCCATCAAGGGAAGTTGGTGATTGAAGAAGGGACCAATTCCTTCCTTTGTTTTGACGATGATTTGTGCCAAGTAGCGACCACCTACATGATCCATGACCAATCTTTGTTCCTTTATTTTGATGATGATCCATAACAAAGTAGTGACCACCTACATTGGAGCAATAGAATTTGATTGGGATAGGGTTGGTCTGCCACCAGGATCATTTACCAAACTTCAAAAGGTGATGATTGGTTGGCATATAACTACTATCCATTCATCCTTAATTTGTCTAGTTTTGATCTAATTATTTGTTTCTTGGTCACTGGTAAAATAAATCATAATTAGTTGGTGTGGTCTTTCTTTACTGAACATCCTCTCTCTCCTTATCCAACTAAGTGAGCATGATTGGAAGTAGGGGAGGTGGAGCCTTCCCTATTTTGAGGCAAAAGGGGATGAAAGTCCTTGATTTTCATTTCTCTTTTCTTTCACTTTTTTGTTCATCTCCTTATTTTTTCTCATATCTATTTCTCGCCATGGGGTTTAGGACCCAGTCTAAGTCCCACTCTAGATTCAGTTGCAAGTATGGGGACAACCCTAAGAAGGGTGTATCAGGCCCTAACTTGGCTTGGTCAAGTACTATAAGCCTCATCAATATCGATTTTCCTACTAATGCCATTTTTTTTTTTTCCTATCGTACTATTGTCCCACTTCCTAGATGGGCTTCTAAGGAATTGCCTAATCTTTAAGGAATTAAATTGAACAGTAATGAACTAATTAAATGTAATTTTGATAATTGGTTCTAAAGGGAATGTACACAGCTAATTTAGATTGCTATTAGTTGCAATTAAGAAATAAATGATGATTCACCTTTCTTTGAGTTTACCTATATGTACGTGTTTTTATTAAAATATTAGTATCAATAACATGATGATTTATGGAATTTATAAGCACATGCTTTCTAATCATATATTTATATGTCAATTTTACTATTGAAAAATTATGCGTATACGATGGAATCTAGTTTTGAGCATGTTTTCTAGCCATTGATTGATACTAAATGGATAGCAATCAAATATTTTATTTTATGGATTTTGAACCCATCAATTATATATAATACCCTACTAGTGGGTTTATACTTGACCAATGTCTTGTTAGTAGGGATGACGAGTGATCGATGCCATATCAGTGGGGATTATGTCTAACCGATGTCCTATCATAGGGATTATATCTAGCCCATGTGGACTAAAAGATACTGCACATGGACTTTATGTATTTGTAATTGCATTTAATTAGGTTTAGATTTGAATTTAAATTTATACTTTTATCTTGATGAGGATGTTAAAGTTTAAATAAGAGGAGGCAATGTTTTCTTTCGATGCTTTATTCAGTAAAAAACTATCAATCTGAGTTTAATTTAATCCTTCAAAATCATCCATGGATCCTAACTTTTTTTTTTCCAAACAATAAACCATTAGATTGTTAGTGAGTTTTTCAAAAGAACTGTGAACCTGATAGATATAAGACTAGGCTGGTGGCTAAAGGTCATAGCCAAAAAAATGTTTTAGATTATTTTGATAGTTATTCCCCTATAGCTAGAATGACAATGTTGAAAACCTTTATTTGCTATTACTTTCATGCATAAATTGATTGTTCATCAAATAGATTGAAAACCATGTTCCTAAATATAGATATGAAAAAAAGCTGAAAGGCTTAGTTATAAAAGTAATAAGAAAACAAGATTTACAAATTTGTTAAATCTCTAAATGGTTTAAAATAGGATCCTAAATAATGATATGGAAATTTTGATTAAATCATGGTATGGAAATTTTGATTAAATCATGCTATCTTTTAGTTTTGTGATTAATGATAGTGATAAATGCATCTATTCCAAAATTATTGATGATGATTGTATAATTTTTTTCTTTTATGTCGATGATATCTTAATCTTTGAAACTTTTCTTAAGACTATCTCTGAAATTATATTATTCAATCAAATTTAATTTGAAAAATCTAAGTAAAGATGTTATAGTCAACTCTCTTAAAAGAACATTTCTCTTAAAGGAATTTTCCTTTAAAGGGATATTTCTCTTAAAGGAATATTTCTTTTAAAGGAGTATTTCTCTTCCTCTGTCATTTTAAATTTAGCTTCTCAAATCTAAAACCTATATCAACTTTATATGATCCTAGTATACATCTTTAGAAAAATCTTGGCTCTCTCCTATATATCGTAAATAGGATATAACTTAATATTGTATATATTGTAGGAAAGTCAAGCAGAAATACACAAAATCTTAATCAATCTCTTTAGATTGCTTTAGAAAAAATATTTTATTATCTTAAAGGAGCTCTTGATCTTTTCTTTTTAGCAGCGAGTCAGTATAGATGGCAAAAGAAGGTAACCGGTAGGTGGCTAGCTTCTTTTCAGTTTAGCTTGGTTTTTTAGCTTGTTCAAAAGTATTTTTCATGCGTTTTAGAGCATAATAAGTACTGCATGATATGGAATTTCATTCCCGTAGATTCGTTTTGGCTAGAGCACCCAAATCTGCTATATAGTTGACTCGGGTTTGCCATAATGCTGGAACTATGGTGAATGCATCTATCGTCATTGATGCATAAATAAATATACTGGATACTTTAAGGTGATTGTGAGTTACAGTGACAATCAATCACATAAAATTATACTCTAGAGAAATTTTAGATTAATCATATATAATAGCACTCTTATGGATTTTTGCCATGATGTACCCTTGGCCATCAACATCTTTGCTTCCATGTTTTAGTTTGGGCACAATGGTTTCATTTGAGATGAATGACCATAAAAGTTAAGAATTTTCATGGAGTATATTGCATATTTTTATGCCAGCGTGTAACTTAATAACTCTACCAGTTTTGTGGTGATGGCTTTAGTTGATCAATCTATTATTTATAGCATGTGACCAATGCTTCAACAACTTGAAGATTAGGTAGCAAAAAGTTGGATCATTCTTGCAATTAGCCTAATATTGACACTTGGAAGAGGTATTGACACACTCTTTTTGCATGACATATTGTATTCCCTCATCTTGTTGCAGCCTTTGGTAACAAGGAGAAACTAAAAGATTTGATAGACATGTTGGGACTTATTAAATAGAAGTGGGGCCTTTAGCATATAACCACCTCCTCTGCCTTCTATAATGCTCTTGAAGAACTAAAAGATTTGATAGAAATCTATAGCAATGTGGTGCTCTAGACAACCCAAACAAACCTATATGGAGTTGGTTGGACAGCAAAGTATGCTTGACCAGAGTCTTCTATAAATTCATAAACCAAGGTGGTGTGATATATCCCATTGCAATGACCTCATTTCGAAAATGGAAATATCATGCAAGTGGATTCTTGCAAAATGAACACTTAGATGTTAGTTCCTATGGATTCTTAGAATTATGTTTGGTTGGTCAAAAAAGAGGTATGAGAAACACTTTTCTGAAAGTCTCATATTTGGTTGTCCACCCACTTTCTTGCTAAGTAAGTGAAAAATACTATTTTTACCCTAAGACATGAGGTGTAAGTTCATGAACTCATAAGTCTTTTCTATTTGATAGTGTAATTATAAAATATTACAAAATTAATGTTAACTAGGAAAATAAAAGTAAATATAAAGAAATTTTTTCATGAGTTTAACAAATGTTCCTGTTCTTTTTTATTTTTTTTTCCAACTATGGGTATTTTTGATATTTGTAAAAAAAAGGATGGCTTCTTTCTCCATAGAAAAGTGACTTTTCCATTTCTTAAATGGATTTCTTCTTCTCATTAGAACATAGCATTCTCTTTCCTATGGAAATAATACTTTTTTATTGATTAGCTTCATTCCTCCAACCAAATAAAAGCTAGTTTTTCACTTTTTCGGAATGCCTCTTTCCTATGAAAGTTCTTGCCAATCAAATGAGGCCTTTTGTGAAAAGCTAAGGTATGAAAAAAAAAAAAAAAATTAAGATCTTCATATGGTTGACCATAAGAAACAACCTCAGTATTTACTTTTTAACAAAAATGCATGGCATGTCATCTTTCATTGTCCCACCTATCAAGCTTAGAAATCATAGGTCATCTAACTTTGAAGTGCAAATATGCTAATAAGTGCTAGATAGCTATTGCAATTATTTTGAGCTTTTGCTTGCCATGATGTTCTTCACTTAGAACATCATGAAGCAATGAAGATCAAACAAAAATTTATTAGGCTTTGGCACTACATGGATTCATTGTTCTTTACCATATTTTGGTCGATTAGAAGAAAAGGAATAGTAAAATCTTTCAAGGAGGTAGAGGCTAAACAAATGCATAAGAGAGCTATCCATCTTAGTTGGGAGCCACTCTTTACTTCTAGGTAGTTACCTAGTTTTCAATTAGTTAAGCATGCCTCTTGACAACTTGATGATGTAATTACCATTTTGTAATACAATTAGTCTGCCCTTCAACTTCTTTAAAATATCCCTTGTACCATCATTCATATTTTTAGCGAAGATAGGTAAAGTTGTTACTCCTAGTTCTTATGAAAAAAAAAAGGAAGAAACAAAAAGCTTAGGTTCAAACTAATGTACGAAGAAGACTATATACATACATATGTATAGTTGGTTTCTTAGCGATTCTACGCACTTCCATCACCACAAGAAAAAGTAGGAGTTAAACCATAGCATGCACATGTGGGGCCAAGAACTCATGTTTATAACAATGATAAGTGCCTTATTATTGACAATGGTGTGTGTATCCAGATGTATATGTGCGTGTAAAGAAAATACGATTAATTGTCACTAAAACTAAACTGAAAATAGCAAAGAATAGTCTAATTAGCATAATCACATTTATATTAGATAAAAGTAAATCGAAATCATAGCATGAGCAAAGGCATAAAAAAAGCTTGATTTAAAATTTCTATGTTTTAATTACAAAACTCAATTTCAAAGAACAATTAATGTAGCATTAATTATTATAATAATGAACCTTTATCATTCATACCATCGAGTTTGTCCAAATGACAGGCACAATTGAATTACAGAGCATTACAAGTTAGATCAAAAGTCTGATAGATCAAACTTGACCTATCTATTAAATGAATTAAAAATCCAAACTTGAACTTAATTATATGATCCAATAGGTTGCCTGATTAAATCCATGATAATTTGAATCAAGTCAAATATGTGAAGCTTTGGGACCCCCTTTCTTCTCCAATTGCTTAGTAATGGCCATAGCAAGGTCAGCCGTCTCCGAAAATTCCTTGTTCTCTCTAGAAATTGAATCTGCTGCACAATTCACTGGCGTCTTCAAGGCATTCAAAAGCTGAATTTGGACAACACGGTACTTCTTTGATTTCATATCTTGGGATGCTTTCTTCAGATAAGGGATCGATGCCGAGTAGGTCTTATTGCAGTTGTCCAAGGGCTCGACAGAATTTGCCTTGCCTTTGGAACTTCTCTTTTGGAGTTTTACAATTTCATTATTGATTTCGCTCTGGATGACGATGGCTTGATGAAGGGTTTGTTCAACAGCAGCGACCCCGACCCCATGGGCATCAGCGGAGTCGATACCAGGATAGGGCTTGAGAGTTCTGTAGCAGAAGTCATATGAGATGTGACTTTCTTCGATAGCTTGGCAAGTTTGTTCAAAAGAAGTAATAGCAAGGGAGGAGTCATGGAAGAAGAAGAGAATGGTAAGAAGATAGAGAGATTTGGAGAGCCCCATTTTTTTTTTTTAACTACAGCAATTTTGATGGTCCACAGGGAGAAAATTCTTATTAGGTCCACAAGGCTAAAAGTGAAAAAGAAAGGAAGAAGAAAAAAAAAAAAATTAAAAAAAAGAAGGAAAATAAAAAGAAAAAGAGATGGAAAGAAAAAAAAAAAAGAAGAAATAAAGAAACAAAGGATGAGAAAAGAAAAGAAAAGAAATAAAAAATAATAAATCAAAAATCAAAAGTAAATAAAGAGTACTTACTCCATCCTGATGACTATTGGAATTGACATTGATACATGATTTGACAGTATAATTAGATAAATAAATAATCATATAATGATACATATGAAAGTGATTTGCTAGAAGATAACATATGGAATGAAATCTATTTCTTAGGAAAGAAAATGAAACAAATCCTTATTAAAACATTACTCAATTTGGAAATGTTTCCTGTGATGTCTTCTATTCATTACTTTTCTAATCTTGAATTACAAATACAGAAAGAGTGTTCTAGATATATATCTTAGAAAAGTTTACAAATATAACATAGATAGACAACATTGCATCCATACATAGACCACACTTTTTGTATATTTAGAAATTTTGCTGCAATATATTCCCTTATTTGGAGTTTCTTATTCTAAATATCTATTTACTCAAAATCTCAAATAATAAATTACAATTATTTTTCTACCAAAAAGATGACTGACTTGAATTTCAAATAATTTCAAAGTTTCTTTTTTGAAAAATTTTTAATTTACTAATAATTGATAATTAATTTTCTTATTTGAAATTTTGAAGCTAGATTCACTATTTTGACATCCTCATCTACTATATTATGTAGCTATGGAATAAGTATCATTGTAATGAATGAACAACTACATACTAACTTTTCAAATAATGGTCAAAAAATTCTCATCTTGCCAATCTAGCAAATATTGCAATGTTTAAAGCATCAACTTTCTATTCTGTATATGCAATGCTATTGGTGGAATTACTTAATTAAGTTTGCTTATTATCATGTTATCCTCTTATTATACTTTGTTTACTACAATTTTAATAATTTCTTAAAATAAAAATGTGAAAGAATTTAAGACTTTAAATTGTAATAAATTACCATCTCTATACTTTCTCAATAAATAAAGAGTTATAAATAAAGATCCAATATCTTTTATATACCACATTAATTTTTAAAGTAACACTTAAAAGAGTTTGAGGTTTAGCAAATCTTTTGAGAATACAACATATATTGTAAGGGGAAAAAAAAAATTCAAGGCACAATTCAATATCATTTGCTCAACTGTTATGATGTGTAAAATTTACTAATATGTGGGGAAATAATGGATTAGGTTAGAACAAAAATAATATTATACTGAAATATCATTTAATTGAAAATAAATGATGGTATTATTAAAAGATGATAATTCAATAATGTTTAATAATAATAATATTTTAATTTTATTATTATTAAATTATGAAAAAAGTGAGCGATATTTGTTTTCTATTACATTCGTTGATATTTTAAATGGTCATAAAATCCTAAGATATCTTATTCATAATTGGATAGTGCCTTGTAAAGTAATATGAATGTAATGTGGCAATGGTGAAAAAATTTACTATCAAAACCCTAAACTTGTTTTAAATTTCCTAACATTTTGATACATATCCAAACATATCAATAAATAAAAACTCAAGAATTAGGGTAAGCTAATGATAAGAACCCAAACAAATTGCAAAACAAAAATAGAAGAATTAAGGTAGAACGACCGATTCGAGAGGATCAGGCTTCAAATAACTACTTCTAAGGGTTAAGCCTCTAATAAAAGAGAATTAATAATATTATTTAATTGATCAAAAGGCCATAAGGGCGTCTATAGGGTTGCAACCCTTATAATTAAGAAAAATCTAATGCAAGTAGGAAAAGGAATCCGAATGTATAAATAATGCATAATTAAGGAAATAACAAATAAGTAAGGTTTAGGAGTTTTTTTATTAATTAGATCCTCTAATCAAAGAAAATAATCTTAAAATTAGAGAATCCTAGCATCCTCAAATTTGTAGAATCCTAGCGTTCCATTACTTTAAAATCAGCCTTGTCCTCATAGAAATCAAGAAACTTCTCCTGTAGCTTGTAGAAGTATTTCCATATGGCTTTTTTCATTGCTATTGTTTGCAACCCGATTCAAAAATAAATCTATCTGAGAACCAATTTATTGCTTATATTAAACTAGAAAAAGTATAATTTAAATTTATAGTACTGACACCAATAGGTTTAGCAGCATCTCTGTATCTCCACACTCCACATGGCTTGGGCAAGTTACGTATTTTCCACTTTTTCATTATAAATACCATTTTCACCAGCAACGCTAGGAGCAAGTGGCTCAGAATTCATGGCTTCATCACAACTACTCTTCCATGCATCAATCACTGAGTTAAGATCCCAATGAAATCTGGAGTCATGAGAAGAAGCCATTTTTGTCCCTGTTTTGTGTGGAAAATCTTGCAAGGTGCTAGCTAAGCTCCCTGCATCATCTGATTCATTCAGTTGAATTCCATCCTGTTCCTTCCCACACAACCTTATGGTCAAAGATGTTTCCAGATATATCTAAGATTTACCATGCAAATCTTCACAAGTATGCAAAAGTTGACGCTTTGTTACTTTAGATAAGGAATGTGATTCAATACTCATAGAGCTTCCTAAAATATCATATGCTTTCGAAGAATGTCCTCTTGAAACAAAACCTTCAGGATTCACATCACTAACAAGGTCACACTGTCACAAGCAGCAGCAACCAATATTGAAATACCAGAGAAATCTACATCAGCAAACTCTCCATTAAAATTTTTTAAACCAATTTTATCATCAACAGTGGTTCTTTCTGGATGCTCTTTTACATATGACACGGTCTCCAGATACGAAGCACACTGGGTCTCTGCCATGTGATCAGATTCATTAGAATGAGAAGATTGTTCGGGTGGTGGTGGTGGGAAATGGACTAACAGATATCTTCCTTTCTTTATGGAAAGACTTTCTAAAGCATCACTAAAACATTGTCCAAGAATATTCACAGCAAGCTTCTCCAACATAAGCTGAGAAAGAAATTCTTGCATTTAATCCATACGCTTATCCATTCGTTTCATTAATCTTGCTTCTAATTAAGACACAAAATTTTCTTCAGACACAGCATAGGATTTTACGTTTGCAATTCTCAGATTTTTTCTCCCTTCTTTTCATTTTTTTTTTTCCCCTCACTCACTCCCTCTTTTTTTTATTATTTTTTTTAATTTGATTTTTTCACTCTTCTTTTCTTTTTCACTATATTTTCTTTTGTAGGAAAAAGCAAAAAACAAAGCTGAGTTTTTTTTGGGGATTAGGGCTTGCAGATGAAAATAAGGTGATTGCAGATTAAAGAAAGATAGAAAAATTCAGCAAGAGCAAGATAATTATCATGTTTTTGTCTTGCTCTGATACTAATTGATAGGGAACCAAATGAATTACAAAATCAAAATAGAAGAATTAAGGTAGGATAACCACTTCAAGGAGGTCAGACTCTACATGAGAGATTAAGCTTTCAATAAAAAAGAATCAATAATTTTATTTCATTGATAAAAAAGCCATAAAGGGCATTTATATATTTATAGAGTTGTAACCCCATAATTAAGAAAAATCTAATACAAGTAAGAAAAAGAAAACTAGGCAAAATTTTTTACCAACGGCCTTAAGAAAATCCTTAGTCTCAGCATAATAGGCCTTATTCATAGTAGAAATATGATTAGTAGGTTTAGTAGGCTTATTATCTTTCAAGGCTAACTTTATAGCAATGTGAATAATAAATGACTCGATCTAGTCCTCTAATGCTCAAAATTGGTCACAAAAGTATTTTGATGGCAAACAATGATATTACCATTATAAAATTATAAAAAGTTGAGGAAATATCCTTAAATAAGTTCATTATGCATGTAGAATCAGAATCTTGTTACTTAAAAATAAGTTTTCTCATTATCCAATTAACTGGACTATTAATTGGATTTATAAGTCCTTATGTTATTACAATCTTGTCCAAGGGTTTCGGATTATAACACGCAAATAAAACTTCTCAATAAGATAAAACAAAGTAACTAAATAATCATACTCTTAAAAGCTGGTACCGAAAGGGTATACTAACTTTTAAGGATATAATATTTAATTTATTTTCTTTATTTTACTAAAAATCTTATCAAATAATAATACACTGATAGGATATGACTATCATCCATATAGATTTCTAGTGTCATTCAATTCTTTTTATTATTATTTAAAAATTTTGTCATGATTAATCCCACGATAGGTGAGCACCAACCAATTAAAAAATAGTCTAATTAGGATTTTTACAACGTGCCCAATTAACCCATGCATTAAGTTTGCATTATAATATATTTATTTTGCAAATAAATTAACAATGCAAATTTGGTATAATATAAACAAAATTACAATATCCAAACCACATCAAATCTGACGGTATGCAAATAAATAATAACATTGACAGCATGAGAATGTTATCCTAGAAAGTTTGGCCCAAAATTTAGAGAGTACAATGTGCAAAAATATGTAATATTTATTCAAAATAATATTACAAAATTTTAATTAATTAATTGAGCTCAATTTGTCAATTTGGGTGAATGAGATCCCACAATTTAAAAGGAAATATTAGAACCTTGGCCTAATTGGTCTGGGTCCAACCAAGATGCAAAATAGGACATATCCCTACCTACCAGCTAAATATGAGAACACTAGACTGGAAGTAGAAATAGTAGAAAGAACAGATAAAATAGCTAGCCACAGAGTAAAAAGTCAGGGGAACTTTAGCAGCATATAATCAAAATTAAGTCCTCGGTTCCTCATTAGCACCCGCTTGACTTGACTAGCTACATAGCTTTAGAATGGGTAAGACAAGCACCACCAGACCCAAAGATCTAATTCAACCTCCCAACACCCAGCTTGGGTTACAAGCTTGTGTTACCGAGCTTATCTGGAGTCCTGATAGCCTCAGAAGGGGAATGCACATGGAACAATAGGGCGAGATCAATTGTATCAAATAAAATCCACAAAAAGCCCGAAAGAGCATGGAATCAAAGACCAAAAAAATTTGTTGGCAAAGTGCACAACTACTGGTCTAAATAGAGGAACCTCAGAGTTGGGTCAGTCAGGATGATCGTCTCTCCTTGGAGAGTGAGGACTTGGGCCTAGCAACCCACCATCAAGGACTGACTGATTGCAATTGATTCGGCCAAGAACAGATCAGAGCTCCGATTAGATCTCCAAGGCACTGCCGTGTCCGGTCCAAAAACTAGGGCATCGACCCCCATATTCTGAAATGTTATCATTCGAGGAAGGCGTGGAGTGGGCAACAATCCAAATAGGGGAAGCGAAGGAGAAGAAAGCAACATCCTCATAGTTGCCGGAAGATGGCATCGGCAAGGTTGATGACCAAATAGAAGGAAAGAGATCGGCTATTCATCGGACACCATTAGCTGGTCATCAGCCATGCATAATGGTGCGGCCGTGGCTGCTAAGGAAAAAAGATGCCATGGTGAATCAATCGGATTTCACAGACGGTGGTCATTAGCCAAGAATGGATAGCTTGCCGTGAGGAAGTCCCTCCACTTCGAGTTCTAATCCGGCATTGACTCGCCGAAAACAAAGCACTCGATCTAATTTCTTCATAAGAGGATGGAAGTCATCGACTGACAATTAGCCGACCACATAGGCGCGGTGGCAGCATTCGGCCACAGGAGATGGTAGTCAAAAATAGGGGCCTAAGGTCTTTGCTAGCTTCAAGAACGTAAAGCCACAGCTATGTGCCGTTCGAGGAAGAAGACCTACAATTCCGTGGCGATATGGCAGCCGCCCGAACTAGAGAAGAAGGCGGCCGATGGCCTATCAGCTACCAAAAAAAAAAAAAAAGGACAAGAGGAAGGAAGGGTCTGAGCTCTGGGTTGATGGATCTTAGATCTCTCTGACAACGATCAATTTGCCAACCGCTCAGCCAAAAAATGAAGCAGCGATGAATGGAGGAGGTCTCGGTTCACTAGTACAGAAGTTGACCATGGTGGCTGCGGTCGTTTCAGAATGAAAACGCAATGGGGAAGACAAAGGAAGGAAACAAGAAAGGAGAGGATCTAGGCCTCCCACCAGACCTCTTTATTCATTTTATATTCTCCATCCCCACCCGACCTCGTTACCATTTCTACTTTATAAGTCTCCTATCTTTTCTCATTCTTTACTTCAAATATTTCTTTTCATCTTTTTGCTCCTTTTGAGTTTCTTTGAAGCACTCATTTTCTTTCTTCTTAACTCTCAATCTTTTCCTTCATTGTTTCGCCCCTTAACCCTTCTGACTCTATCTAGATGGCAAGGGCGAGAACATCCTTATTCCTAGGGAGGGTAATGCTAACCCTCCAGCACCATGCATTCCAATTCAAACTTTTACGATGCTACTGCTAAAGTAAACATTGCCAATGCTCTCCCAAGAAGTAAGTCTTCAATTTTTGACTTAAAATTCACTTTCTTCAATTTTAGGTTCATTCATTAATCCTTCTTTTGAAGTTCTTATGTGGATTTCTTTAGTTGAACATGAAAAGCTACTTTTGCGTGAAAACTTAGATTTAAGTTTTTTTGACTAAGAAAACACCCATAAGAGTTTGGCGTTCTCCTGATTCTAGATTTATTGATCGGATGGATAGGCTAAACTCAAAGTTCCATCGAGAATGGGAACATACTAGCATCTTAATCCTTCTAATCACAGTGCCATTACGATAGATGGGAAACTTTTAAGCTCAATTTTACACTTTTTGATGCAAATCCTATAGAACATATTCAATTATGGAAAACTAGAAGTGCTTTTTGAAAAATTTTTCTTCTAAAAATAAAAAACATGATTTTATGTTCAAATATAATATTTTTTCAATAAAAAATTAAAAATATATAGTTTCTAGGTTTTCAAATGTACAGTAAGCCTGAACCAATTGGTAGGCTGAAAAGAGCCTTAGTCAACAGTTCTCCTCATCATTTTGAACTTAAAACTAACTTCGGTGAATTTGGATCTAATAAAAATATACGATAAACCAGTCGTCCTTATTATGTATCCTCTTATGAACTAAATAATATCATATTTTTTTTATAAAATTGATATTTAGATATATATATATATATATTTAATGAAGAATTCATTACACATTACTATCAAAACTGTAGAGAGATGGTTTTGTAATTCAAATAAATAGCCCCTCTTGCCCTTTGTATTTGTCTCTATTTTTGAATTAAGTAAAGTTTGACTTCAGCCATGGTTAAACTCATTGTGATCAAAAAATAAAGAAGCGAAAACTTATCCCCGCCCTCATTTCCTATTGTCTCAGCTTGATCAGATCTGCCATGCGTGACGACGCTAAAATGTTACTTTGATTTCCTAATGTACTAGAACACCACAATGGTTGGACAAGTCTGACCATTAAGATCATTTTTGGGTTATATTAGGACGTTGAATCAGAGCCAGAGGTAGATATATTTATAACTTCTGAGCTCACCAGCCTCTCCTTAATAGCAAAAGCAGGCACTGCAGTACAGCTTCACTGCATGGATGAGATCAAGATTCCTTTTTAGCTATAGAACACCTTCCACTTAAATATTTAAAGATCAGTGGCAAATTAAAGGACCCTCGACACCCATATGTGAAATTTCTAAGAACAATTATAATAGTTATCACCAAGAAACATCTCGCTGATGCTTAATATTCTTGTTGTCAGAGATCAGAACATTCTTGTTGCTTTTTTTTTTTTTTTTTTCTTCCGGCAAAGAAGAAGAGAATAGAATTAGATTCATTCCTGGAGCATATGAATAAGGTATTTCTTGACCTGTGCAGGGAAGTCGCTAATAAGGATCTCATTTGCAAAGCAAGGCACCTGAACTCCCTTTACGTTTACTAGAGGCGAAGCAAAGCACCTGGGTTCCCATATAAAGCTCCTCTGAAGCTATCACTTCGACCACCTTCCATCTCGCCCAAGCAGTGTCTTTTGCCGTATAAAGTTGACTGACTAGAGAATAGGGACATGGCAGGCATCACCTCGGCTTTTGCCACGTCCGTGACTGAAGGTGTGGTGAGCTCCCCCGTGGAAAAGCTGACAAAAACATCGTCATCGAAGAGGTAGAATTGCTACGAGAGGTGCGTGGCGAGATCGAATACATCATAGATGGGCTGGAGATCATGAAGGCCTTTCTGAGGAGTGCTGAGGACCAGCAGGACAGCGATGAGGTGGCGAGGACCTGGATGAAACAAGCGCGGGAATTGGCCTATGATGCGGAAGATTGCATCAACGAGTTCAAACTTCACCTCATCTGCTCGGATGGACATAGCCTTTCAAGTAAGCTGATATGTAATATAATTTAAAATTTAAACTTGACCAAATATTATCATAACTAAGGTCCCATCCCCCAAAAAAAAAATTAAGATCGCATTTAGGGTTGGCAACGAGATGGAGAAACTCGATTGGGAACCACTCAGTGAGGATGGGTTTAAAGAGATTAAATGGAGATAAGGGTGAGGATAGGAAGAATTTTTAGAAACCTATAGGGTTTGAGAATAGGGATAAAGATGGGGACGAATCTTTATCCTTGAATCCTTTCTTAAAACTTGACCATTTTCTTCAAATATAAATATTAAATTTTAACTTTTAAATGTTGAATTTAGACTCTTAGATTTAAATATTTTAATTATTTTAAATGTCTATTGATTTATAATAGATTTTGGATTTCAAATGAGTTTTTTTTATATAATAGAATTGGATCGAATTTTGGTAACCTAATTCTATAAAAAAGATAAATGAGGAATGGTGATTCTCCATATGGAATTGAGAATAATGAGGGTGAAGTTGGGGGAAAAATCAGTCTATTCAAAAATTAAGGCAGAAATGGGGGCGGGGATGGGTGGGGGTAAGGATGAGAAATGTACTCTCCATCTCAAATTCACCCCATTGCCATCCCTAGTCACATTTAATGTCACCTTTTTTTTTTCTTGCTTTTTATTTTTAAAAATAAAAGCATGAAATCCAATGAAAAAAGTTTGATACACTTTTTTTTAAAAAAATTGACTTTCAAAATTTATAGCAAAGTAAAAGTGAAAATTATTAATTCTACTATTCTTTTAAAAAAAAAAATTTAAAATAACAAAACCAGCTCCATCCTAACTCTTATGATTTATTTCTTTCTACTTCCTTACACCTCCATAACATCATCAATGTCTCATGAGAAAATGCTCTTAAATGGATTAAATGGATCACTTTAATTTTCTAGGTAAGAGAAGGTTTGTGATTATTTATTTTATTTTTTTCTAAAAATTTTGTTTATCAGGCATTTTATTTTTAATTTTCAACATAAGAAATCAATAATAACCAAATACATTTCTATTGTTACAAATTTAGAAAAAAAAAAGTAGAAATAGAGTTCTTATTTGTAGTTTTTTAAAATAAAATGATAGTAAATTTATAGTTACCATGTTTTTTTTTTATTTTTACTCTTAAATAGAATTGTCACACCCTAAATTTGGCTACCACATAAGTTGCATATCATAATTACTATGTTCCTGTTTTACTTTTCTCTTAAATAGAATTGCGACACCCTAAATTTGGCTGCCCCACAAACTGTATATATGACGTAGTTAAATATTTAACGGGCCATGACCTTATAAAATATGCATAGTTTGAAAATATATAAAAAACTTGTAATTTGGGAGGCTAACATTGGAGGTTACCTAAGCATTGTTTTTAGACATTAAAATAGATTTAAATATATCAAGACTTTGAACAATCCTTAATATTAAAATAATAACTCCCAACATCAACAAAAAAATTAATCATCTAAGTTTCAGAATCTCCAAAATAACAAATAAAATCTAAAAATTTAACTAAAAATCAATTCTATTAAACTTTTCATATCTTCGAAAATAAGCAATCCTAAGCAGCTCTAGGTCTCCTTTAAAAATCATTAGAAGCATGTAAGGTTAATGGCTTGATAAATCACATCAATTTAATAGATAATATGAATATAAATCATTGATAAAAAAGATATTATCTTATATATTTATTTTATATAGATAACTCGTTGAATAATTTCATCAACATTCAAATATATCTATAAATATCCATGTACAATTTGTATGAAAAATCTATAATTTTAGTTATAAGAATTATATGATATTTTATAATTTCATGCCACAATTCCCCACTTAGTTATCTTTAGACTAAGCTATAGCTATGCTTCAAATCCATAATAGAGCATTGATATTACCATTTTTTATTTTTTAAGACATCAAAATCATCTCATTTCTAGCCAATGGCAGGGCATTGATATTATCACATTTTCAGATTATGATGAGTATTAATATCGTCACATTTCTAGTTTATGACAAGGTGTTGATAAGGTTATGCTTCGAGTCCCTATCAAGGCATCAATAATACATGAATAATCAAATATCAAAATTAATTCAAGTTCTTTGATATATATTTTAAACAATTCAAATTAAAATTTCAATCATGACAAGGTTTAACTCATAATTTCTAAATAAATACCATATGGAGAGTTCTTTTTCTACACTAGTAATTTCAAAACTAGAGCTATTCATAAAAACATACATCTATGAGAGGAATAATTAATTGTATTCTTTATAAAATAACGAAAAAATAAAATGCGAACAAAGAATCAACAAGACAGGCATTTGCCCCAGCAAACAACATTTAATTAACGATAAAATATGATCACGACAATGATCAAAGAAACAACATCAAGAAAAGGACTACCTCTCCATTCTAGCTCAAGAGGGATGCGAGGCAAACCCTAGGATTCTCTTCTCTTTACTACATTCCTCCAACTTTCTTGATCTCTGCTTGAAGTATATGGCAATGAAGTCCACCATTACTTTTGGCAACAATAACAAAAATTTAAAGAAAACATTCTTGATCTTTGCTTGCAAACAAGTTAGGATAGATATGTTTGAAATTAAATTTAAGCCATCAAAGATAGGGTGGTTTAGATATGCAAAACAGAAAAGTGCCAATTCTTATGCAGCAAGGATATAAATGGACAAGGAATCTGACAACCAAGCTACCATAGGCTCCACCAAAGATACCATTATTAAAACAAATAAAAAAAGTATTACAAATAATTAGTTCCAGTTGTTAGAGTCGGGCATCATGGTACTCTTGAAATTTAGCCAACTACCAATCATGCTTAAATGGAACCCTTTTGTGCATTCCAAGTATACAAATGATAAATAGGCAAAAAAGAAAAAAAGAAAAAAAAAGAAAGTTAAGTATAAAAGTAAAGTTATTACAATGACCATGGATGATAAAGTCTAAACAAGAAATCGAATAAAAGTAATTTATCTTGTCCCTGCTTAGGTAATTTGTTCTACTTACGAATGATTACTTTGAGTTGGTTGGGATCTGTTTTCACAGCTTCAAGCAGCTCATCTAAAACGAAAACCTCGATTTTACAATAAGAGATCTCGAGTTCCTTAAGCTGAACAAGATATTTAATGACGAATTGGCCTCTTCAATTGACATATTAGATAGAGTAAGTCTTGCAAGATTAGGCATTGCTCTTTCTAACCACTGATGTAAACCTCTCAAGAGGGTGTTCAAGAACTCTAGGGGTAGATGTCCTCGAGAGATCGAGAATCTATCTAATGCTATTTTGAAGAAATGTAAAGGATCTAGCCATTGTTACCATAGCTAGTCTGCTGGGTAGCAAGCACAATAAAACTAGGGAAGAATGGCATAGAGTAAATGATCGACTTAGATATGAGCTAGTTACCAATCCTAAACTCGAGGTAGTGAAGCAAATATTGAACTTTAGTTACTATGACTTGTCTCTCTTTTAGACTTCGCTTCCTGTATTTAAGTAAATATCCAAAGGGCTATGAGATCGAATGGAGGCAAGCGGTGAAACTATGGATGGCTAAAGCGTTCGCAAGTGGCACCCAAGACATGAGTGCAGAGGAGGTTGTAGAGGAATATTTTGATGAGTTCATCAATAGGAGCATGATTCAACCATCAAAGATCCATAGAAATGGCAAAGTAAAAAATTGTACAGTCCATGATGCGATGCTCGATGCTATGGTTTTCTAGTCAAAAGAACAGAATTTACTAGTTTCTTCTCTAACGGATGAGTATAAGACAGCATCAATTATGTCACAACAAAAGATTAGGCACCTATCTACCAATACAAGGATCAAGTACACTAATTTGTCTCGTATCCAATCAATAACAATATTTGGAGATATCGTCACACCATTTGTCCATTCTCTATCGAGGCTTTTAAGGGTTTTGAAATAAATCAAATTGGATAGATTTTGAAGGACTTGTATGGCATCATCATCTATTAGAGTGCAAAGTAGAGTAATTTTAGCTACATCCTTCAGGGAGGCAACCCAACTAGGTAACTTTCGCAAATCCCCTTTTAGTTTCAGCTCTTGAAGTTGCAAAGGATGAGAGGATATACTCTCTAGGAAATCAAATGAGAATTGTTGACTTGAACTCATTTTCAAAGAGCGAAGGCAATTGTTTAGCTTTGCAAGAGATGTAGGAAAAAGTGATGTACTCTGATGCGAGACTTATCAGAGACAAGCATCTGAGTTTAGTCAACTTTCCAAGCTCCTCTATCACCTAGCCTCGACCTAGTCCTAGTCCATAGTTCATGGAATCCAATATTTGTAGGGATTGTAGATTTCCAATTCCACTCTTGGGTACAAAGGATAGATTTCCATGAAGATAACGTAGCTTTTGGAGCTTAGTGACCCTCACAGGCTGCACATAGAAGAACCTTTTATAGATGCACAAGTACTTCAAATGAATCAATTCACCTATCCACTTGAGCTGCTGCCTACTGAACTATGATATACCATACAAATCCAAAACCCTTAAAAGCCTTGATAAAAAATGGATAATTGGTGTGACGACATCTTCAAATATTGTTATTGATCGAACATGAGATAAATCAGTGCGTTCGATCCTTACATTGATAGATAAGCGCCTAATCTTTTGTTGTGACATAATTAATGATCTCATGCCCATCCACTAGAGAAGAAACTAGTAAATTCTGCTCTCTTGACTAAAAAACTATGACATCAAGCATCACATCATGGACTGTACAATTTTTTACCTTACCATCCCAATGAATCTTTGATGGTTGAATCCTGCTTCTGTTGATAAACTCATCAAAATATTCTTCTGCAACCTCCTCTATACTCATATTTTGAGTGTTACTTACGAGCTCTTCAGCCACCCATAGTTCCACTACTTGCCTCCGTTCGGTCTTATAGTCCTCTGGATATTTACTTAAATGTAGTAAGAAAGGCCTGAGAGAGTAAGGCAAGTTATAGTAACTAAAGTTCAATATTTGCTTCACTATCTTAAGTTTAGGATTGGTTACCAACTCGTATATAAGTCGATCATTCACTCTCTACCATTCCATAATAGTCTTGTTGTGCTTGCTACCTAGCAGTCTAGCTATAGTAACAATGACTAGTGGCAATCTTTTACATTTCTTCAAAATAGCTTTAGATAGATCCTCGAACTCTCGAGGACATCTACCCTCATAGTCCTTGAACATCCTCTTGACAAGTTTGCATCGGTAGTGAGATTCGAAGAAAGCAATGCCTAATCTTACAAGACTTACTTTATCTAAGATGTCAATTGAAGAGGCTAATTTCAGCATTAAACATGTTATTTAGCTCAAGAAACTTGAGGTCTTTTGTTGTAGAATCGAAGTTTCTGTTTTAAATGAAATGCTTGAAGCTGTAAAAATACATTCCAACCAATTTAGATTGACCATCTGTAAGTAGAACAAATTACCTAAGTAGGGATAAGATAAATTACTTGTATTTGATTTTTTGTTTAGGCTTTGCCATTCATAGTCTTTGTAATAACTTCACCTTTGTACTTAACTTTTTTTTTTATTTTTTTATTTTTTTTCTTTTTTACCTATTTATCATTTGTGTACTTGGAATGAACGAAAGGGTTTCATTTAAGTTTAAGCATGTTTGGCAGTTGACTAGGTTTCAAGAGCACCATAGTGTTCGACTCTAAAAGCTGTAATCAATTGTTTTCGAAACTTTCTTTATTTGTCTTAATATATGGTATCTTTGGTGGAGCCTATGATAGTTTGGTGATTAGATTGCTTGTGCATCCATATCCTGGCTGCTTTAGAATTGGCACTTTTCTCTTTTGTAAATGTAGACCACCCTATCATTGTTGGCTCAAAACTTAATTTCAAACATATCTATCCTAGCTTGCAGAGATCAAGAATGTTGTCACGATCCCCAATCCTGAACCCGGTCCAGGGATACCTCGACATGACCGCGTACTCTTAAATCAAACCTCAAGAGCACGCAAGACCTCCTAAACGCAAAGCGCAATTGCAAAAGCTAAAATTTAAATATATCACTTTTCATATCAAATTATCAATCCTTTATCTCTCTTTTTAATTGATCAATACAAAATAAATACAAAATAAGAAGAAACCTCTAACTATCCTCACTTTTTGAGACCATCCCAAAATTCTGATTTATCAGATAAATATCCTTCTCATCTGATGCAAGAAAATAAGATATAATGAAATGAGCTAAAAAGTCCAGTAGAACTTCTACACTTACCACCATAAATATGTCAAATAAACAGTTTTATTATAGATAAAATATGCTTAAACAAAAAATATCATAATATATATAACTATCCAAAAAGTCAATGAAATCCATACTAGAGAAGTATACAAAACCATCCGAATAATCATACCCATGATTAAACTAAAAAAATCTAAATAATAATACCAAGGAAAGTAACCACTAAAGCATCAAAAATAACCACCGCATCCTGATACCCACCACCATACCAAATCAACCCAAACCAAGTACAATATCCATAACCACCACCACCCAACTTATCCATGTAACCATTACCATAGCCATACCAACCATCGTATCCCAATAACTATATCCATTACCGAACCATCTATATAACCACTATCATAGCCATGCCAGCCATGGCATCCAGATAACCATATCCATTACCAAACCATTCATATAATCACCATCATAGCCATGCCAACCATCAATGCACCCATACGCATGACATCACCAAGAAAGTCACCATCACTTGTATGCAATACATCCACTAGGCCCCCTTGCCATAGTATGTAAGGCATCTCACAAGTGAGCCCCTCCCTTAGCAAGCATACGTCGCGAGGCATTACCGCTGGTACATACTGTCGCAGTCTAGCGCCACTATTACATGTAAACAACCTAATTTGACGATACTTCTCCCACCCAGATTGTTTTATATACTAGTGCCCCGCGTAAATAAACTTAGTTAGGTCCTATACCATGATTTTATTCTACATCAGCGTTCCTCGGGCTTACGCCCTTCCTCAGTGCCGCCAGTCTAGGCAAGAGAGGGTACCAACTCCCCCTGCCAGAACTAGTACCACGTACTAGCAGTATCTATCCCATTTTTAAAATACCATCTCATCCCATCTCTAAAATACCATTGCCAAAAATTATCCGAAAAACCCAAAATCCATAATTTCAAATTAAACCGAAAACCGTTTATAACAAAATACCATATCATCATATATAGATATACATAAATCCATAATAATCCATAATGTTCATTCTAAATCATGCAAAGAAAACCAACCATATATGATATATACAGACATGCAAGTTATAAAGACATATTACATAGTAGTAGAGTATAGAATTTCTACTTCAAATTGTTACACTAAAAACTTCTTAATGCAGGACAAATCAGATAATGATCACCTATAATGCAACATAAACAACTAATCAATTCACCAAAATTCATAATTGAAGAAATTATCATTTTACCCCTCTAGGCCAAAATTCAAAAATAACCACTTTACCCCTCTAATTCAATACCCACTAACCCCTGCTTAACTGATTTTAACCTATATTTAATTACTTTCTAACATTACAAATTTTCATCAACTTAGCTATATTTACAAAAATACCCTTGCTAACATATACTTAACACCTCAAAGCCCAAGCCCAAAAATTATTCTGCCAGCCCACCATCTATTTTTAAAAGAAGCCCAAACTCAGTAACCCAGCTGGGCCATGGCCCATCCAGCCCATTGGGCCATGACCCACCAGGCCCATTAGTATTTTCAAAGGCCCAAATCCATTTTCAGCCAAACAGAGAAGGCTTGGTGTCTCCTCTTTGAGTGAACTGGTCCCCATGACCAAATCACCACAGCCAATAGCAAGAACTCAGGGAAGGGGGGGTTTTACCTTGGAGCTTGGCAGGGGGGATGACAACGGCTAGGAGGAAAAGGGAGAAAGAGGCAACGATGGCGACGAAGTTTGCTGAGGATCCAGTGATGGCACCACGAAGGAGAAAACAGAGAAGTGGCATCGGTAAGGTGGCGGCAGCGATGATGGACAAAGGCGGAGGAAGAGGGAGGGCACGAAGGTCGACAGAGACAACGGAGGAGGAAGAAGATGAGGGAGGTGGCAGCCATAGTTGTTGGCGAACGAAGACCCTCTTGGGTCGCTGGTGGAGAAAAACAGAGAAGGGAAGCGTGGTGGCAGCAGTGGCGGCAAGCCGACGAAGGAAAGAACCAGAGAGATGAGGAGGTGGTGGAATGCTCGTCGGCGAGGGAAAGGAGGCAGATGGTGAGGAAGTCGACGGAGTTGACGGTGAGGGATGAGAGAAGAGGGAGAGAGAGCAGAGGTGCTGGCGTGGTTGTCGACGAAGAGGCAAGAGGAGGCCGTTGGCAGCGCAGCGACGGCGACGAAGACATAGGAAGCAGTCGTAGATGGGAATGGAGGAAGATAGACAAGGAGCAGCATGGATGCGATGGTGGAGGGAAAAGAAAAAAAAAGAAAAAAAAAAAAAGGGATGGAGGGCACTAGAAGTCTCTGGAAAGTGGCCCCTTTTTTTTTAAAAAAAAAAACCGGGTGTCACAAATGTTTTCTTTAAATTTTTGTTTTTGTTGCCAAAAGTAATGGTGGACTTGATTGCCGTATGCTTCAAGCAGAATCAAGAAAGCTGGGGGAATGTAGTGAAGAGAAAAGAATCCTAGGTTTGCCTCGCATTTCTCTTGAGCTAGAATGGAGAGGTAGTCCCTTCCTTGATGTTGTTTCTTTAATCAATGTATTTGTCGTGAGTGTTTCTGATCGTTAATTAAATGTTGTTCTTTGGGGCTGATGCCTGTCTTGTTAATTCTTTGATCGCATTTTATTTTTCCGTTTTTGAGTTTCTTGAAATTAGATTGAAGCTCTGTTACGATTATCTTGAAATCTTGATGTGATTTTATGTTTCTTGTCATTTCTTTTTCTGTTTTGGTTGATCCAGCCTTGATTTTGAGATATGCCCTCCAAAAAAATTACGTTGAGAGGATCATAATCTAGCGTAAATTTATTCAACAATTTTTTAAAGGTGCTGCTACATCAGTTTGTAATCGTGAGGAGGGTCTTTGGATTCATCTCCTCCGTCATAAGTTGAAAAACAGAGAAATAAGAAGGCAGAAATTATCTAGGGTAATTTTCATGATAGTAAACATAATAAAGTCAAAAATGGAAGGGACAAGAAGCATAATAATCTCACACTCGGGTATTCAAAAGATAAGTCCGTGGTCTCCACTAGAAGGAGCAGGGGTAATTTTCATGATAGTAAACATAATAAAGTCAAAAATGGAAGGGAAAAGAAGCATAATAATCTCACACTTGGGTATTCAAAAGATAAGTCTGTGGTGTCCACTAGAAGGAGCAGGAGGTGAGGAGTTGGGTATTTTTTACATGGTTTGTGGATCATTTTGGTGCATACATTGCTTCTTTTCTAGATTGCATTGAAGGTGATAAGAAAAGAGAAGAGGGAAGGTGGCACTGTGGAGAAGCACAATTAACACAATCACGGAATAAATTTTCCATGGAATCTTGTTCTGTTGCAACAGGCATTAGTAAAAGGAATATATTCTACTTTATAATGAAAGCTTATTTGATGGAATGCATGCGGATCCAAAAGGTTTGACAGTACTGCTTTCTTTGTTCAGGGAGGACAGGGAATGGTGGGTTCTCCCGACCATCCTTCTTCTAGTTCAGTCATTACAAACAGGCTTGGTCAATTGGAGGCGTTCAAATCTTTATTCAGTCCAGATCAGGAGGAATTGTGGGCAATGTGAGATTCATGCCAAGGAAGAGGAAATTAGAGGCGTTCAATTGGTTTACACGCCAAGCATGGGTGACCAGAGACATTTACATTCCTCGTCACAGTTGTCACTGTAAATATGTCGTTCGTTGTAAATGGTTTTGGTTTGTTTGCACCGTTAAGAGTCTAAGAGTTTCCTGCCGAACCTGTGTGTGAAAACTGCAGCCAGAAAACCAGGCATTCCCCTTGCACCCCCGCATTTTAGGGGACTGTAGCTTTGGTCCGTCTGAATGTGGTGTTCACAAAAAGGTCAACTTTTAGTTTGCCAACATCCTGCAACTTGTAATCCAGAGAAAGCAAATTTAATCATTTCTTGGTAGAAAAAGAACTCTTATTGATGGCCCGTGTTTATAGAAACTGAGCATGGTGGACGATTGATTGCGCTTGTTTGTTTGTTTGTTTTGTTTTTATTTTTATTTTTTATTTTTCTTTGGGGGGGTTAATAATAGCTTTTTAGACAGCGCCCATTGTATCATTTCACCATTGAATTATTTGTTCTATGCAAGTGAATAAAGTCATGCAAAACCTGCACACAAACATTTATGAGAGCCACCTGCACGTTACTTGAGGATAGGATAAATTTTTCCCCCTCCCTTTTGTCACGGAGAAGGAAACCTAGACATGAAGCACTGTAGCATTGTTTCTCGTTGGTGAGGAACCTGTCGAAGGCAATTTATTTTTATGAAATTTGGCTTTGCTTATACAAAATCAATGGCATCCAACTACGCCAAGCAGCAGAAAAATCCTGTGGAATTTTTATCCAGATAGCTTCACTTATCTAATTAAATAAAACATGTTCAAATGAATGCGTGTTATTGGCCTACCGTAAAAGCGTTGCCTGGTGTACGTACATGAGGCAGGATTCCATCTTTTGGTGGAAGGCTTGTCTGGAGGGGTGATTATGAGCCGGCCTGGCTCAAGCCAAGGCCAGAGTAAAGAAAAAACAAAAAAGGTCTGTGGCATCCAATCGGATTGACCTAACCCATATTTATATATAGAAAGGTTAAATTTAATTATATTTAAATATAGAAAGAAGCTAGTATTGACCGTCCAGAGGCATTATTTATAATTTAACAAAGACTCTCGTACCATGCGTCAACCTGTTTAATAATTTTAAAAACCGTAATTGCAACCATTGTTTCAAAACCAAGAATAAACTGAGGGTGATGAATGTGACAGGAAAAGTGAGTAAATCTCATCGATATCGAGCACACGTCGGAGACCGACTTAGACCGACTTAAGTAGTCCGTCCCTTCCCGGGTACTCGTTCAAGCTTGCTCGATCTACGCATGCCCACTAGAAGGAAAGTGATGTTTGACTCAGAGACTACCAGTATATGTAAAATATATCCCTAGTCTTTTAATAATAAGTCTATATTTCGACTTTTCCTTTTGTATCGATCATCATGCATCAAAGGATGATGCAGATCATCACTTCCGTGGAGTAGACAAGGCGGTTGGCTATTGATGTTTTGATGCTGTTCTCTTAATACTTGTTTTGTGGATATTCTATTTTAAAGTTTTTTTTTTTTTGTCAAAAAATAAAAAAGATGTTTCTATTATTTTTATTAAAATAAAAAAAAGAATGACAAAAAGAAGATAGGAAAGTTCGAAACAAAAGGCATCATTTATTAATTTTATTAATCTCTCCTTTTAAATGATATTGCTTTTAATTTTATTAATCTCTCCTTTTAAAAGGCATCATTTATAAAAAATAAAAACAAAAAGTAATGTTGTTTTCATTAACCAAATGAATTGTTTAGAAATTAAAAACTAAGAAATAAAAATTATTTTAAAAAATAAAAATAATTTTTTTTTGAAAATCAAATGCAATCTTTTTTTTTTTTTTCTTACCTTTAATGTGACATCAATAAAGAGCCGTTATAGTTGAAATATTTGAGCTCTTATATTGATGACTTTCGTTGGAGCTAAATTTCTCTCCCCTCATCTTTTCTAACTAAATATATGCTAAAATGTACTAGCATCTCTTTTTACAAGCAATTTGGATATTACATAGATAGAAATGGTAGTGTTATATTGCGAAACCTTTTTTTTTTTTTTTTTAAAGGACACATGAGTTTAACTTGCTAACATGTGCTAAAACCTGATATATGTTGGTATATATGGTGTGATCATGCTCTTCACACATGCACCATACCGCATCACATGAAATATAATACTACAAAAACTAGAAGGACAGCCTTTATGAAGGAGGAAAAGATAATTGAAAAGAAGTAAAGGATAGAAGAAATAAAAAATAAAAAAAAGGAAAGAAGTAAAGAAGGAGGAAGAAAATAAAGAGAAGAAATGAAAAAAATGAGAGGAAGAGAAATAGAAGGTGCTTATTTGACATATGATCCTTGTTATTTAGCCTTCTCTTGGACATGTACATGTATGAGATTTCCATTATGCCAATTAAGGGGATTGCTGATATTTATTGTAGAGATTCAGCCAAGTGAGTTTGATTCACATCCACTTCGTTAAGAATATTCTTGCAATAGTTTCTCCCTTAAATCTTTAGGATTCAGCTTAAGATATGTTTGAAATTTATTAAAGATATGTTTGCAGCACTTTTTTCATTTATCTTAATATATGGTTATCTTTGGTGGAGCCTATGATAGTTTGATTGCCAGATTGCTTATGCATCCATATCCTTGATGCTTGAGAATTGACACTTTTTTCTTTTGAAGATGTAGATCATCCTATCATTGTTGGCTCAAACTTAATTTTAAACATATATATTCTAGCTTATTTGCGAGCAGAGATCAAGAATGTTTTCTTTAAATTGTTGTTATTGTTACCAAAAGTAATGTTCAACTTCATTGCACCAATTCATTGTACATCAATTCTATATCCCAAATTTGCCCAATTACATGCATTGGAGGAAGAAACCTAGAGCACCATGAGAAGATTAGTTTTTTTTAATAATTGTCTTGATGATAGATTCTAGCAATAATCTTTGATGCTATTCGTAACAAAATTTGAAGCTAGCAATTAAAGGTTCAAGATTAATTGGTACCATTCTCTTTCTAAAAATATTCTGAGCACCTTCTTTTCACATGGCGTAGATGACAACCTTAAAAAAAAATTGGCCATGATCGATGAATTTACATAATCTTGATGATTAACTCTTCATAATACTTATTTATATTCCCCGGCATTTAAAGGCCTTGTAATAATCATTCTAGCAATTTCAAGAATGTTGTTATTTTTTGAAAACCTTCGTCGGTTTAAAGCTGAATATTGATGCAATAATATATGTTTATGTGTCAATTTAGAGAACGAATATCTGCTTTGTGAGCAAAAATAACTATTTGCCCATATTGAACCTCCATAGAAAGGATTTCTACATGAAAGCAGGATTTTGAGAATGTTTGGTCAAAAAAATATAATAATTATAAATTATTTAGTAAACCATAATTGATCATCCGCCTGCTAGAAAATATTGGTGAGATTTTTAACGGAAGCTACCGATCTGAAAAGATTGGCCCAAGCATTAGGCAGTAATTGCTTAGATTTGTGATCTATTTATTAGGTTAAGTTTTTTACATGGCCACACAAATACTATCCATACATATTCAAATTCTAGATGATGGTTGGAATCAATAAAAATAACTAACTTTAAACTAAAAATAGTAAAAAAAATTGTGATTAAATGTTATGTGAGCTCATATCCAAAGAAAAGGCAATATAAAAATTTGAGTTAAATATTCTATGCTTTAAGTATAAAACTCAATTCAAAACAAAAAAAAAAAAAATCAGTGTTGGGTTAATCTTATCGCTCATGTTATTGAGTTTGTTTGACAAGAACAATGGGTTGTAAAGGATGATATGGAAGAAATTTTAAGAACGCTGCCTCTAAAGGTAGCAAATAAGTTAGGATTTTAATTTAATCTTATATTATCGCCCATTTACTTTAATTTTCTCCATATCATGTACCATTGCTTTTCTTGCATTCTGCTGGATGCGAGGGAATCGGAGGCGTCACGTCCACGACGGGAATGGATGGAGATGGTCCTGCCGTATAAAATTTGTATGCGCACCAACGTTTGATGCTATTATTTGTGACGGCTAAAGAGTTCTCCAGCGCAGAGATCGCAGTTGGACTCGTCGACGCCTGTTGATGATTTGCAAGCATACAGAGAGGAAGAGAGAAAGAGGGGGGGGGGAATCAAGAGAAGGGTCTAAAACGGATCGATACAAGTTGACGCGAAAGCTGGGGGAATGTAGTAAAAGAAGAGAATCGTATATTGGATTGGGTTTGGGTTTAATATTAGGACATGAATATAGAACTAAATCGAGTTCGACGTTAGCATCTAATTAATGTTCAGGTTAATGGTTGGCATATGCCATGTGCCTGGCATACCTGATAGTGGCAATAGCATATTTATCGTTCGTATTATTGAGTTAGCCCAAATGACAAGTATTAGTGCTCTGCAACTCAAACTAAACTTATTCATTAAATCGATGAAAGATCCAGATCTAGACTTCTTCATATTAAACAGGCTGCTTGATCAAACCTCGGATACATTGATTCAAGCGAAATAGATTAAACATGGCATGGTTTGCGATGCTCGTTCTCCTCCAAATATTCAATAATGCTCGCAGCAAAGTTAATCAATTGTGAGAAATCACTGTTGTCGTTTGAGATCGACTCTGCTTGGCATAACGCCGGCTGTTTCACGCTATTTGACGAGCTGAATTCCGGCGGCTTGGTATCTCTCTTGTTTTACATCTTCAGTTATTTCTGTCTCCAGATCACTTTTCAACGCCAAGTAGATTTGAAGGCACTGCTGCAAGCGCTGGACGGAATTTACGTCGCTTTTGGGAACTTTATTTAAGAGATCAAGAATTGCCGCCGCAGTGTTGTTGGCTTTCTTTAAGGTTTGCTCAATAACAATGATCCCTACCTCATGCTCGCCAGCGGAGTTGATATTAGGAAAATCCTTGAGAGTATTGTAGCAATATTCGTAGGAGATTTGACTATCTTGGATGGAACTGCAAATATTTTCGAAAGGAAGAACGGCATCACCAGGAGAGTTTTGAGAGAAGAAAAGAAGAGAAAGGAGACGGAGAGATATGGAGGTCCTCATTTTTCTTCGGCAATTTTGATGGTAAATGAGGAGCAAGCGAACGCATTTTTATTGGCCCACTAGGTTAAAAGTGGAAACAACAAAAAAAAAAAAGGGGGACCGGCCCATAATTATCAAGCATAAGGAAGCAACTGCGTAGAATAGCTAACCAACATCATGTGGTAAAACTACTTATATATATATATATATATACATCCTGTTTGTTTACAAAATTTTTTTAGATAATACCGATTAATTCATAAATAATGTGAAAAAAAAATATATTTTTGGAATAATGTTAGGAAACCATATGGGATGCCAAATTGATATTTAGGATTTTTTTCAAACCACGTTATGGGTTAAAACAATGCGTAAAATTCTTTTAAAGTATTGAGAAGTGAACTTTTTGTTTAAATATTTAAAATAATTTATAGCAGAGATGATGTTAAAATTATTTTTTTAATAAATGATTTTAATTAAAAAATTCAACCTTTGGAGAAATGATTTCAGATCAGAAATTATCTTTTTAATTAAAAAAAAATCTTCAATCAAGAAGGTGGAGATTGTTTTTTAGAAAAAAAAAAGGTTCCAAATTCGAACGTACTCCATTTCTTCCGTCAATTCAATCACATTGTAACGATAATAGGCAAGCATCTTAGAAGCCAATCAACATTGCTACGCATCGTCATTGCAAGAAACTCTCAACTCCTACGCATCCTCATCTTAGATGGGGACCAGAGGCCGCGGCAAGTTCGCCCAAAACCTCAGCGGGCGCAGTTATCAGGGATTAAAAGAAAGGGAAGGGGAGGAAGAGGGAAAGGGCAACTCGAATAATTTCCGGAAACCCAAGGATACATTTCAGCAACCCCTCTTCAAGCACGGTTGAACCGAAAGCCAATCTCGGCATGCAAAGATCAAGAATGTCTTGTTTAAATCTTTGCTATTTTTTTTTAATGGTGGCACATGCAAATTTTAGATTATATAGAATAGAAATGCTGTAACTCAATGCATGTTCCAAAATTCCGTAACTAAATACACCAACGAATGACAACCACTAATGATTTGCAAAGCATGAAATGGAACAAATTTTAAGATGACTAAATAAATAGATAAAAAGTCAAGGCATATACTTAATTTTTTGGATTAACTCCACTTAACTTCTGTTAACTATAAGGTATTTGCGCATTTTTTTCTAAACTAAAAAAATTTTAATTTCGATTTCAATTATAATTACTTTTATTCTTTAAATTTAAGGTTAAAAGTAACAAAAAAATGGATACATAGACTATCGCATAACCACTATAGACATTATTTGGAATGCTTAGAAAGAAAAAAAAAAAAAAACAGATTGTAACCCTATACTTAAGAAAGAGAATTAGGCTTCAAATAACTACTTCAAGAGGTTAAGCCTCCAATAAAAAAGGAATTAATAATATTATTTTATTAATCAAAAAATCATAAGAATGTTTACATATTTATAGGATTGTAACTCCTATAGACATTATTTGGCATGTTTAGAAAGAAAAAAAAAGATTGTAACCCTATACTTAAGAAAGAGAATTAGGCTTCAAATAACTACTTCAAGGGGTTAAGCCTTCAATAAAAGATAATTAATAATATTATTTTATTAATAAAAAAACTATAAGGGTGTTTACGTATTTATAGGATTGTAACTTCTATAATTAAGAAAAATCTAATGTAAGTAGGAAAAGGAATCCAAACATATAAATAATATATAATTAAGGAAAAAGCAAATAGGTAAGGCTTAGGAGTTTTCTTTGTTAACAAGATCTTTAGATCGAAAGAATTCTTAAAATTAGGGAATCCTAGCATTAATCCAAGCATTTCACCTTCCTAAAATCAACCTTGTCATCAAGGAAATGAAGAAACTTCTGTTGTAGCTTGTAGAAGTATTTTCATGTGACCTTTTTCATTGTTATTGTTTGCAACCCTATTAAAATAAAAACTTGATCTGTTTATGTTCACTGAGGCTCAACCATGAATATTGGATCCAAAGTTTATAGGATTACCATTAGATAATATAATAGCTTTTATAGGATCTAGATCAAAAATAAATCTATCTACGAATCAACCCATTATTTGCAATAAATGAGAAAAAGTATCATTTAGATTTATTGTACCGACACTAATAGGTTTAGCAGCAGCATGTCCGGTGCCTCCGCACTCCATACGGCTTGGGCAAGTTACGCTATTTTCCGCTTTTTCATTATAAATACTATTTTCACTAGCAACGCTAGGAGCAAGTGGCTCAGAATTCATGACTTCATCACAGCTACTCTTCATGCAACCCATCACCGAGTTAAGATCCCAGTGAAATGTAGAGTCATAAGAGGCCATTTTTGTCTCTGTTTTGTGTGGAAAATTTTGCAAGGTGCTAGTTAAGCTCTCTGCATCATCTGATTCATTCAGTTGAATTCCATCTTATTCCTTTCCAGACAACCTTATGGTCAAAGATGTTTCCAGATATATCTGAGATTTACCATGCAAATCTTCACAAGTATGCAAAAGTTGACTCTTTGTTACTTTAGATAAGGAATATGATTCAATACTTATAGAGCTTCCTAAAAGATCATTTTATTTCGCAGCATGTCCTCTTGAAACAAAACCTTTGGAATTCACATCACTAACAAGGTCACACTGTGTCACAAGCAGCAGAAACCAACATTGAAATACCAGAGAATCCACATCAGCAAACTCTCCATTAAAATTTTTTAAACCAATTTTATCATCAACAGTGGTTCTTTCTCGATGCTGTTTTACAAATGACACGGTCTCCAGATATGAAGCGCACTGGGTCTCTGCCATGTGATCAGAATTCATTAAATTGAGAAGATTGTTCGGGTGGTGGTGATGGGAAACGGACTAATAAAGATCTTCTTTTCTTTATGGAAACACTTTCTAAAGCATCATTAAAGCACTGTCCAAGAATATTCACACCAAGCTTCTCTAACATACGCTGAGAAAGGAACTCTAGCATCTAATCCATTCGCTTATCTATTCGTTTTATTAATCTTGCTTCTAATTGAGACTCAAAATTTTCTTCAAGCATAGTGTAGGATTCTAAATTTACAATTCTCTTTTTTTTTTCACTTCTTTTGTCACTCACTCCCTTTTTTTTTCTTTCCTTTATTTCTAATTTTTTTTGCTTCTCTTTTTTTCACTATATTTTCTTTTGTAGGGAAAAGTAGAAAACAAATACGAGCTCTTTTTTTTTTTGGACTAGGGTTTGCAGATGAAAATAAGGTGATTGCAAAGTAAAAAAAAATAAGAAAATTCAAGCAAGAGTAAGATGATTATTAGGTTTTTGTCTTGCTCTGATGCTAATTGATAGGAAACCAAATGAATTGTAAAATCAAACTAGAAGAATTAAGGTAGGATGACTACTTCGAGGGGGTCAGATTCCAGATGAGGGGTTAAGCCTTTAGTAAAAGAGAACCAATAATTTTATTTCATCGATCAAAAAGCCATAAAGGGCATCTACATATTTATAGAGTTGTAACCCCCATAATCAAAAAAAATCTAATACAAGTAGGAAAAGAAATTCAAAAGTGTAAATAATATATAATTGAGGAAATAACAAAATAGGTAAGGCTTAGGAGTTTCCCTTAATAACCAGATCCTCTAATCAAAGGAAATCCTGAAGGAATCCTTAAAATTAGGGAATCCTAACATCCTCAAAATTATGGAATTCTGATAGCTAACCACTTTAATAGGGTTGAGTCTTCAAATAACTACCTTAAGGGGTTAAGCTTTCAAAGAAAAGAAAACCAATAATATTATTTTATTGATCCAAAAAGTTATAATAGCATCTAACCTCAATACTCAAGAAAAGTCTAATATAATTAAGAAAAGAAATCATAAACTACAAATAACTTGCAATTAAGTAAATAGTAAATAGCTAAGATTTAGGAGTTTCTTTTAATAACTAGGTCCTCCAATCAAGAAAATCTTATAGATGGAAAGAATCATCCAAATTAGGGAATCTTAACATCCTCAAAATTATGAAATCGTAGCATTCCACTGGCCTCAAAATCAACTTTATTTTCAAAGTTGAAAATTAGGAAAGTACTTATGCAACTTGTAGAAGTATTCTCACATGGTTTCTTCCACTGTCCTTGTTTGCAACCTTATTAGTCTGCAACCTCATTAGTCTGCATGTATCCTCTGATGCCCATCCATGAACATTGGATCCAAAATTTATGGAGTCACCTTTAGATGATGCAGTAGCTTTTATGGGATCGGAATCAAAAATAAATCAATGTAGAACCAATCTGTTACTTGTGTTAACCCAGAAGTACTATCCAGATTTATAGTACTGGCAACACTATGCATCATAGAGTCCTGTAATAATGATTGATTACTTTATGGCACATTAGCTTGAGTCATTAGACTTCTAATGGTTTCATTATAGTCCGACTCCAATGCGAAGGCTAGTAAGGCAAAGCAAATTATAGTTAGTTGGTGTGGTCTTCCTTTACCGAACATCCTCTCTCTCCTTACTTGACTAAGTGGGGATGATTGGAAGCAAGGGAGGTGGAGCCTTCCCTATTTTGAGGCAAAAGGGGATAAAAGTCCTTGGTTTTTCTTTTCTTTCACTTTTTTGTTTATCTCCTCATTTACTCTCATCTCTATATCTTGTTATGGGGTTCAGGACCTAGTCCAAGTCCCACTCTAGACCCAGTTGCAAGTCTGGGAACAACCCTAAGAAGGGTGTGTCAAGCCCTAACTTCGTTTGGTCAGGTACTATAAACCTCATCAATATTGATTTCCCTACTAATGTCAATTTTTCCTATTATACCATTGTCCCACTTTCTAGATGGGTTTCTAAGGACATGCTCAGTCTTTAAGGAATTAAATTGAAAAGTAATTATGAACTAATTAAATGTAACTTTGATGATTGGTTCTGAAGGGAATGTACACAGCCGATTTAGATTGCTATAAGTTGCAATTAAGAAATAAATGATGATTCAACTTTTTTTGAGTTTACCTATATATACGTATTTTTATTAAAATATTAGTATCAAACATGATGATTTATGGAATTTATAAGCACATGTTTTCTAATTATGGATTTATATGTCAATTTTACTATTGAAAAATTATGAGTATACGATGGAATCTAGTTTTGAACATGTTTTCTAGCCATTGATTAATACTAAATGGATAGTGATTACATATTTTATTTTATGGATTTTGAACCCATCAATTATATAGAATACCCTGCCAGTGGGGTTATACTTGACCAATGTCCTGTTAGTAGGTGTTACGACTGACCGATGCCATATCAGTGGGGACTATGTCTAACCGGTGCCCTATCATAGGGATTATATCTATAGCCCATGTGGATTAAGAGATACTGCACATAGACTTTATCTATTTATGATTGCATTTAATTAGGTTTAGATTTGAATTTGAATTTATACTTTTATCTTGATAAGGATGTTAAGGTTGAAATAGGAGGAGACAGTGTCTTCTCTTGATGTCTTATTTAGTAAAAAAGCTATCAAATCTTATTTTAATTTAATCCTTCAAAATCTTACTTGGATCCTAACTTTCCTTCCTCCAAGTAGTAAACCATTAGAATATAAGTGAGTTTTTCAAAAGAAGCATGGACCTGATGGATATAAGAATAGGCTGGTGGTTAAGGGTTATAGCCAGAAAAAGGTTCTAGATTATTTTAATAATTATTCTCTATAGCTAAAATAACAACCTTGAGAACCTTTCTTTGCTATTGCTTTCATCCATAAATTGATCTTTTATCGAATAGATTGAAGACCATCTTCCTAAATATAGATATGAAAAAAACTGAAAGGCTTTATTATAAAGGGATAAGAAAACAAGATTTACAAATTTGTTAAGTCCCTATATGATTTAAAACAGGCTCATAAATAATGATATGAAAATTTTGATCAAATCATCTATCTTTTAGTTTTGTGATTAATGGTAGTGATAAATGCATTTATTCCAAAATTATTGACGATGATTGTGTAATCTTTTTCTTCTATATCGATGATATTCTAATCTTTGAAACTTTTCTTAAGATTATCTCTGAAATTATATTATTCAACCAAATTTAATTTAAAAAATCTAAGTGAAGATGATATAGTCAAATCTCTTAAAGAAACAATTCTCTTAAAGGAATATTTCCCTTAAAGGAATTTTTCCTTAAAGGAATATTTCTCTTAAAAGAATATTTCCCTTAAAGGAGTATATCTCTTCCTCTCTCATTTTAAATTTAGCTTTCAAATCTAAAACCTATATCAACTTCATATGATCCTAGTATACATCTTTAGAAAAATCTTGGCTCTCTCCCATACATCGTAAATAAGACATGACCTAATATTGCATACATTGGAGGAAAGGCAAGTAGAAATACTCAAAATCCTAATCAATCTCATTAAATTGCTTTAGAAAAAATATTTTATTATCTTAAAGGAGCTTCTGATCTTTTCCTTTCATGCACTGGATACTTTAAGGTGATTGTGAGTTATGGTGACAATCAATCACATAAAATAATACTCTAGAGAAATTTTAAATTAATCATACATAGTAGCACTCTTATGGATTCTTGCCATGACGTACCCCTAGCCACCAACATCTTTGCTTCCATATTTTAGTTGGGGCACAATGGTTTCATTTGAGATGAATGACCATAAAAGTAAGAATTTTTATGGAATATATTGCATATTTTTATGCTACATTTGCAGATGTTATGGCATGTAACTTAATAACTCCTATATCAATTTTGTGGTGATGGCTTTAGTTGATCAATCTACTATTTATAGCATGCGACCATTGCTTCAACAACTTGGAGACTAGTTTGCAAAAAGTTGGATCATTCTTGCAATTAACCTAAAATTGATGCTTGGAAGAGGTATTGACACTCTTTTAGCATGACATACTCTATTCCCTCATCTTGTTGCAGCCTCTAGTAACAAGGAGAAACTAAAAGATTTGATAGACATGTTGGGACTTTAAATAGAAGTGGGGCCTTTAGCATATAACCACCTCCTCCCCTTTCTATAATGCTCTTGAAGAACTAAAAGATTTGGTAGAAATCTATAGCAATGTGGTGCCTAGACAACCTAAAGAAACCTATATGGAGTTGGTTGGACAGTAAAGTATGCTTGGCTAGAGTCTTCTATAAATTTATAAACCAAGGTGGTATGATATATCCCATTACAATGACCTCATTTTGAAAATGAAAAGATTGAGCTTGAGAAGTGGATTCTTGCAAAATGTATGAGTAAATGTTAGTTGTCTAAGAAGTGGATTCTTAGAATTATGTTTGGTTGGCCTAAGTAAAGGTATGAGAATCACTTTTATGAGAGTCTCATATTTGGTGGGCTAAGGGGAGACGGCTATGAGCTATGGGCTTTGGCTTACCGTAGCGGTGGGCGTTAGTTGGTGAAGATGGTGTTGTCGATAGCGAAAGATGGAAAAAGCAAGTGGCACGGCGATCGAGCGATGATCGGCCAGATAGAGCCAACGGAAGGAGGGTAGTGCATAGGGATTTAGCCAATGGTTGATGGGAAGGTGGTGCCATCAATGGCAGTGGCTAGGTTCGGTAGAAGAGGATGACCGGAGTCGGCAGTCGGCAGTTAGTCGGCTTCTTCAGAGAGGGAAGGTGATCGGCGGCTCACTGTGGGTTGGATTTAGCTGTCAGATTTGGGAAACAAGAAGATTCATCCTTCTTCCTCCTCTTTCTTTTTTTTAACTCTCTTTTTTTTTATGAAAAATAAAAAAATTAACCAAAATTCTTTAACCTTAAAAGAAAAATATTTTTGGAAGCCTTAAAAATTAAAATTATCTAGTAATACTTCAGTGGCAAAAAGATAATATTGGAGCGCGGAGTGCTTGTGAATGCTTGTTTTGACTTCATTAGGAAGATTAGATGACCGTTTGGTATGGTAACGAGGATTGAGGAGGGAGATGGAAAATTAGTATTGAGAGCCTGTAGATTCTTCAAGTACAAGTAGTAAAATATTTCCATTATCTTTTAGCAATAACATAAGCAAGAGCAAGCAAGCAATAAAATGGTATTCATCCCCCCAAAAATAGCAAAGCTGTATAACTTAAATAGCAAAATGGGCAGATGCAAGAGTGCCTGTAGGTTCTCATTTCATCCCTCTAGAGAAGAGGAAATGACTTTTGGGTCTGGTGACTATTAAGGCTGCAAATGAGCTGCATAGATCTCTAGTTCAACCCAAATCGACCGATCCCAACCTGCATTTTAAGACCCATGGAGCCGGGTTGGGTTATAATACTAGACCCAAGTTATATTTTGGATCGGATCTCGGTTTTATAAATTTTGATCTAATCCAATCCTCATAAAGTTTGGGCTTTCAAATATTTTATCTGGTCCAATCTCGATCCATTCATTAATTTAATAAAAGGTTTCGCAAGTCACAACCGTAGTTTTTCTATGTAGCACTCTAGCTGTCTTTCTCGGTTCTCCGTCAATATTGCCTTTCCTGATCTTCTCCTCCATCACATCGCTTCTCTCGGTCTTCTCCATCAATATTGCTTCTCCTTGTCTTCTCCATCGGCATCGCCTCTCCCAATCTGTTAAAGGATTATGATGAAGATGATCCAAAGACTGATAAGGCACAGATCATTGAGAGCAAGTCATATTAATTGAGCCATCGCATCTACTTACAACCTTCATACATTTTTTCAAAGATTTTTGCGTAAGAGAGGATAACGCAAAATAGCCTTTGAATCTAGATATGAATTCTGCCCAAATATATTCCAAAATCCCAGTCCATACATAGGGATCTTTTTCCAGATGCCGAGCCAAATGAAAAATTCTATGGATTGAGTCTTCCGATAATTCTAAAATATGCTTATTTGATGACATTGAATGGATATCATGCTGCACGGTGGTAACCAAAATAGAATTCGTGGAGAACCACTTGTGTTCAAGCTGGAGAAGTTTTTGAGAAACGATGGGATATCCACATGCAAGCTACAAACTCAGGCCCGAAATATACCCGTATATTTCGAGTTAGGTCCAAGTAATACATGCATCCGACTCAACCAAAGGACCTGTTGGGACTAAAATATTTTTCAAAGACTCGACCCGGCTCGATCTGATCATATATTGGATTGCGTCTGAGTTTAATATTAGGACATGAACATCAAACTAAGTCGAGTTCAACATTAGCATCATCTATTCAATGTTCAAGCTAATAGTTGGCATATGCCATGTGATTAGCATCATCTATTCAATGTTCATGCTAATAGTTGACATATGCCATGTGCCTAACGTACCTTAGAGTGGCAATAGCATATTTATCGTTCATATTATTTAGCCCAAAGCCCAAATGACAGTATTAGTGCATTACAAAGCAGTCAAAAAGTCTGCAACCCAAACTAATTTATTCATTAAAACGATGAAAAGTTCAGGCTTAGAATTCATAATATTCAACAGGCTGCTTGATCAAACCTCAGATACATTAAATCAAATAGATTAAACATGTCATGCTTAGCGACCCTCGTTATTTTCCAGATATTCAATAATGTTCGCAGCAAGGCTAATCATTTGTGAGAAAGCACTGTTCTCTTCGGAGATCGACGCTGCTTGGCATAACGCCGGCTGTTTCATGTTATTCACGAGCTGAATTCTGGCGGCATCGTATCTCCCTGATTTTACATCCTCGGTTATTTCATTTTCCAGATCAGTTTGCAACGCCAAGTAGATTTGAAGGCACTGCTGCAAGGGCTGGATGGAGTTTTGGGGAACTTTGTTTAAGAGATCAAAAATTGCCGCCTTGGTGGCGTTGGCTTTCTTTAAGGTTTGCTCAATAGCAATGACCCCTACCCCATGGTCGTCAGCGGAGTCGATACCAGGAAGTTGCTTGAAAGTATCGAGGCAAAAATTGTTGGAGATTTGACCACCTTCGATAGAATTGCAAATTATTTCGAAAGCAGGAGCGGCATCGCTAGGAGAGTTTTGAGAGGAGAAAAGAAGAGAAAGGAGACAGAGAGATATGAAGGTCCTCATTTTTCTTCTGTCGATAAGACTTTGAAACCCATTTAAAGGAAAGAAAGAAAGAAAATAAATAAATAAAGGAAAGAGAGAATGAAAAAATAAAAAAAGGAAAAAGAAAAAAAAGAAAAGAAGAAGAGAAAGAAAACAAATGATAAAAAAAAAAAAAGAAGAAAATGAAATAAAGGAAGGAAATAAGGAAGAAAGAAGGAAAGAAAAAAAATAAAAGGAAGAAAGGAAAAAAAAGGAAAGAAAATAAAAGAAAGAAAGGAAAGAAAATAAAAAAAAAATAGATTGGAAGTGATACAGAGGATAGTGAAAATAAGTATGCCAGATGCATAATAATTTAAAAAAAGATAGAATAAAAAGTAAAGTTATTCATAAAAAGATGAATATAGCAGTTGTTTAGTGATAAATAAAGAGAACAGCAATATAAGCCATAGATATATCGATACGAAAGAAAAAATTAAAACATATATCAAAGATAGAAAGATAGAGATAGATCAAAAATCAAATCGAGGCAAATCATGGAAAATCCATTATGTGTTTTATGATATGCATATCTAATAATATTTATTTATTTATGTTGATGAATTTCTTCAAATTTAATACTGTAAATTTGAGAATTTAATTTCAATTGTATATTTCCTATTTTAGATGAATAATAGGCTTTCTAATTTTAAAGATTTCTTCGTATCTATAAGATTTAATTGATTTGAAGGATTTAACTAATAAGGAAGCTATGATTTATTTTCTCATCGATCTTATTAGAAGATTTTTTGTATTTAGCTTTTCCTTTCTAATTTTGAAGATTCCTTCGTATCTATAAGATTTAATTGATTCGAAGGATTTAGCTAATAAAGAAACTATGATTTATTTTCTCATCGATCTTATTACAAGATTTTTTGTATTTAGCTTTTCTTGAATAACTGGGGTTTTCATCCTATAAATATGTTACAACCCTTTACAACCCTTCTGGCTTGATATAGTGAAAAATAATATCACTATTTTTTTATAGAGGCTCAATCCCCTCGAAGTAGTTATATGGAAGCATGATTCTCTTGAAGGGATCACAATTATCTTAGGTATTCTTATTTTATCTTCGTTGCTATCAAGGGCGCATCAGAGGCTCAATCCCCTCGAAGTAGTTATCTGGAGGCATGATTCTCTTGAAGGGATCACAATTATCTTAGACATTCTTATTTTATCTTAGTTGCTATCAATAGATAATAATATATTTTTTCCGCCAATACAGTATCAGAGCCTTAGGTTTCTTTTGCCCTAGGATTTTTTTTTACTGCAAGCTCCTTTTCTCCTTCACCAATTTTTTTCAACTGCATAGCCTTCATTACTGATTGCAGAATTTTTTCTTGGCCTTAATTGCCTTCAAATCTTCTACTTTAATTGTCTTATCATTCCTAAAAATAGCTTGCTCAGAAAAAATATAGAAATACTCCTGAAAAAATAACATACCATGTCTATCACTTTTGAAATTGTTAACTCTAAGTCATATCAGCCTTCTGTTAACCGAGATGACCTTTGGTATAATTATTGCAAAAGCCACGACATACCAAGGAGATATGCTAAAATTTGAAAGGGAAGTAACCCCTTAACAAAAACAATAGCAACCAGCAATGGCAGCAGAAATATGTCCCTCGCGGCCAAATAAACATGACTTTTGTTGATGAAAAAACCAGCCATGACTCAACTAGCAATAGCCTCAACATCAACACTTTAAACAAGGAGGAGATTGAAAAACTTTAGAGTCTTCTTACCAATACATATGAAATTAAGGAAAGAAAAAAAGGAAAGAAAAAATAAAGGGAAGAAAAGCAAAAAAAAAAAAGAAAGAAATAAAAGAAAGAAGGAAGAAAGAAAGGAAAAAAAAAAGAGAGGAAAGATTGGAAGTGACATTGAGGGTAGTCAAAATAAGTATGCTGGATGCGCAATAAGTTATGAAAAGATAGAATAAAAAAATAATTTTTTTCAAAAAAAAGATAAATATTGGACTTGCTTAGGGATAAATAAAGAGACCGTCAACATAGATCCATAAATATACCAATACGAAAGAGGCAATTAATATATGTATAAGGATAGAAGAATAGAGATAAATTGGGAATCAAATGAAGGCAAGATGTGGAAAAACCCATTATGTGCTTTATGGTATGCATATATAATAAAATTTATTTAATTATTTTGAGAAAGCTATCCAATGGGATGGTTGTTTTATGAAATCTAAAAGGACATTTGGTTCTCATGTGGGGCATAGACATTTGTTTTGATATGTGACATCAAGATTAAAGAGGATTTAAAAGTTTAGTTAGGGAAATATGGAGGCCACTATTAGAAAACTAAGCTAATCGTGGTTAGATGATAAGATGATATATAGGCTTTAGGATAGTGAATCATATCAGCGGATCATAAATGGATCATATCAACTTCTAAATATAATGATAAAGGGTCAATTCGAATTATTAATTAGGTTAGAAATCTAAATCCAAACTCGATCCGTATATTACATAAGTTACACAATACGATCTATGTAACCTATTTAATAATTAAATTATGTTCGAGTTGACATGAATGCTTAATCCATGCGACCCACATAACTTTCATAATATGTTTAATACTAATTCAACCATAAAGTAATTATATATTTAAAATTATAACCAAAGCACAAATAACATTTTTTTTCATTTAAGAGAATAAAGATAGATAAACAAAAATCCTTATATAAACATATAATCACTATCATAAAATAATAATTAATTAAAAAGTAATATTAACTTAGATAAATAGATTTGATGGGTCATACCTAGGTTGGCGGGTTAGGTTACATGAATTTATCTATTTAATAATTAAGTCAATTACGAGTCAATTTTAAGTTAGCAGGTCAATTAGTGATCCGATTTGTTTATTAATCCGATTTGTTTATTAATCATATCTAAGGGATCAATCCGATTTTGATCTAAACCTGTTTATACTTAACCCAAATTGACTAATTTCATATCGGTTTTAAGCCGGGTTCATGGGTTAGGTCCAAATTGTCACCTCTAGTGGGCTTTGGACATTGGTTAGGTAATAATATTTTAGTTAGCCAATCCCTTAGTTCCATGTTATAAATGGGAGAAGTTGTATATAATCATCAAGCATAAGGCAGCAACTGCGTAGAATAACTAATCAACATTATAGCCATTTCTCTAGCTATTTCATGCGGTAAAACTGCTTATTTTTTACATAATTAATTAATTAACTATTCTTCTGTCTGTGTGCAGATATTTTTAAATAATACCGGTTAATAAACTATTTTCATAAATAATGTTAAAAAATATTTAAAATTTTTTGGAGTAGGAATGATTTTAAAATTATTTGTTTAACAGATAATTTTAATTAAAAATATTTAACCTTTAAAACAGAAATTATTTTTTTAATTTAAAAAAATCACATCTTAACGGAATAAAGTATTTTTCTTACTCCGGACAGACTGAATAGGAACCGTTGGATCTTGATCTAGCGATAACAGGAAAGCATCTTAGATGCCAATCAACGTCGCTACGCACCGTCATTTTAAGAATGGTTGCGTCGCGAACCGTCGACTCCACGCATCGAAGGGATGGGGACCAGAGGCGGCGGCAAGTTCACCCAAAAGCCCAGCGGACCCAGTTAGCACGGATTAAAAGAAAGCGAAGGAGAGGAAGAGGGAAAGGACAACGCGAATAATTTCTGGAAACCCAAGGATGCATTCCACCCACCACCCCTCTTCAAGCATGGTTGAACTGAAATCCAAATATTTGCATGCAAAGTTCAAGAATGCCTTGTTTAAATCTTTGCTATTTTTTTTTTATGGTCGCACATGTAAATTTTAGATTAGATGAAACAGAAATGAAAACCACTAATGATTTGCAAAACATGAAATGGAACAAATTTTAAAGTCACTAAATAAATAGGTAAAAAGTCGAGGCATATGCTTAATTTTTTTGGATTAATTTTACTTAATCCCTGTTAATTATGCAGTATCTATACATTTTTTTTAAAATTAAAAAAAAAAATTACAATCAATTCCTTAATTTTGATTTTAATTATATTGACTCATCATCTGGTATGCATATATATATATATATATATATTTTTCATAATTAAAAAAGAGCTAAGTGAAATTAACCTCAATCCTTTTATTCAACCCACAGCTGTAATACGTTGAACTACTGAAATGGGTCAAGCATTGCGACCCGCCCACGTTACCAAACGATAGGCAACGCCTTCAGCAAGGTTGGCTACCAAAGAGAAATCATCATTTTCTTTATTGATTGGCGTTGCATTGCAGCCCACCGGGACCTGCATGGCCTTGGTGTACACATCCACGATACCGTCGTAGTGTTTTGATTCTATAGAAACGGCCGCCGATTTCAGAGTAGGGATCAAGGATGAGTAGAGCTGGTGGCAAGCCTCCAAGTCTTTGTCAGGTTGCGCCTTCAAGAGCTGCTCAAGTTTGCTGTCAATGGCCGTGGCGTTGGCGACGGTTAGGTGGGCAGCGATGACTCCCAATGTTGGGATGTCAGCAGAGCTGCTGCCGGGATCGGTCTTGAAGGTGTTGATGCAGAAATTATAGTCGACATAAACAGCTTCAGTATAATGACAGAGATCTTCCAGAGTAGAAGAGGCAACGAGGGAGGAGCTTTCGGAGAAGAATAGAAGAAGAAGACAGAGAGATACGAAGCGCCTCATCTTTTTGGCAATTTTGCTAGTCCAGGGGAGGGCGTTCTTATACCCCGTTATGCTACGAAACTGGAAGGACAACCATTTATGAAGGGGGAAAAGGAAATTGGAAAGAAGTAAAGGATGGAAGAAACAAGGGCAATAAAAAAAAATAAAGGAAAGAAATTTATGAAGGGGGAAAAGGAAATTGGAAAGAAGTATAGGATGAAAGACACAAGGGTAATAAAAAAAAAAAAAAAAAAAAAAGAAATTTATGAAAGAGAAAAGGAAATTGGAAAGAAGTAAAGGATGGAAGACGCAAGGGTAATAAAAAAAAAAAGAAGAAAGAAGTCTAACGCCCGCGATTGTGGCTGCGTTACCAATGTAACGTCGCGCGGCGTTACCTTGATCGCGGCGTTACCAAATCGAGCTGAAGGAGAAGGTGGATTAAAAATCCTTCCTTCCCTTTCCTCATCCTACTTCTTCTTACCGTCTCCTCGCCATGAGCCTTATCCACCCGCAGATAATTTTTCTTCTTACCATCTCCTCGCCATGAGCCTAATCCACCCGCAGGTAATCTTTCGTCTTTATTTCATCTTTTAGCCTAATGTTTGATCTAGAGGGTGGAGAGATGAAAAAAAGAGAGAAAGGAGCAGGTAAGAAAAAATACCGGTGGGTTTAAGAGATGGAAAAATAGAGAAGAAAAAAAAAAAAACTTATCGGCGGCCGGCGAGCCGCCACCAGATCCCCGCCGGACTGGTGCTCTAGCAGGGAGGGACCGGTGGCCGGCCGACGAGGGGACCGCCGGAACCCCAGTGGCCGTGGCCAGCCACTAGGCAGTCGTGGCCCCTCACCAGGCAGCCGCGGCTAGCCTCATGTGGCCGAACGAGCACGCCGGCTCATCCGATCTAGGCACCGAGGATGCAGCTGGCGGCCACTGGTCGTCGGGGAGGGCCGGCCAAGTCGCCGAAAACAGCCAACAACTGACTGGTTGTTTCGAGGAAGAGAAAGAGAGAATGAGAGAAAGAAAGAGAAAGAGGTCGCCGGTGCTGCAACAGCCGATCGGTCGACCGGGCAAGGGCCGGCGATGGCCCTAGGCCGCTGGCGAGCATGGGTTTGGGATATGAGAAAACAAAGAAGAGAGAGAGAATGAAAAAAAAAAAAAAAAGGTTAGCTCACCAAGCCTTGGGTCCAAGCCTTTTGGACCTATTTTCTGAAGCTCAAATTAATAATGACCCAACCTTTGAGGGTGCAGGATTGGATCCAGAATAAGTCTAGTTTATGAAAAAAAAAAAAATTTTAACTATTTAAACTGATAAAAAGTTAAAATAATCAAGCCCCAAGTTATGTCGATGGAATTCATTTTGATATACCCTAATTTTTAGAAATTAAAATTTTAAATATTATATTATAGGTGTCAATAATTAGTTGGATCTGATTTTATGGATTTGTGTCGGGGTAAGTAAGCCATTTATAATTAGTGATTTCAGTAAATTATTAAATTATATAATTTTTGAATAAGTATTAACATATGTTTATATACTACTTATTATCTCGAAATAAATTCTGATGCTTTAGCACTTGTATTTGAATATTTAATGTTATTATTTTTAGATTTAATTTTGCATAATCTATTATTTTAAAATAAATAAATAATATAATAATAATAATAATAATAGTACATGTGATAATAATAAAAATAATTATAAATTAATATTATTTATACAAAATAAGTAGTTATGATATATTCAAATCATAAAATAGTAATAATATTTGATATTAATATTATTAACATAGCTAATATGATATGAATGTGTACTTATGCAAGTTAATCTAAAAATTTTATGGCAGCATTTAAAAAAAAATAAAAATAAATTCTGAATGATAAAATATGACACCCGTAGTGCACTATAATAAGACTTTATGATATGATATGATTTCTGATAGCAAGATCCAACTTCACAAGGGATATATGTGGAGGATACATCCTTCGTTTATGGTGTTCTATTATGGTCCTATCATATGGATATTATGGTGCTTTATTCTGATCCTATCACAAAGATATATGTTGTTATAGTGACCGTGGTATATTCGTAACAAGATATGTTGTTATAGTGACCGTGGTATATTCGTAACAAGATGAAATGTAAATACTAATGATATAAAATAAGTGAATTATGAAATAAGTGAAATTATGAAATAAGTGAAATATAACTGAGATGACATAAAATAAGTGAAACATGACTATGATGACATGAAAGAAATGAATTATGAAATAAGTGAAACATGACTATGATGACATGAAATAAGTGAATTATAAAATAGATGAAATATGATTGTGATGATATGAAATAAGTGAATTATGACTATGATAATTTGAAAACTTAAAACTAAAATTTTTAAGATATAATATGAAATATGATTTTAATATATTTCAGGAATATAAGTAAAACAGATAACAATATAACATGTAAGTTCTGACACATGAAAGTAAGTAAATCATGATATGCTATATTTTTGAAGTTATAATGATATATTTATATTAGGCGTACTTACTGAGTGTGAGCTCATTAAACTCTCAATGATATTTTTCAGAGTCAAAGAAATAAAGAGGGACTTAAGAAATAAAGAGGGACTTGGTAAATTGAAGTTCCTACCAATCTAAATAAAATTTATATTTTCTAGTATCCTAAATATCTGCATATTTGAAATTATGAATGTTATTACTTTTTAATAGCATATTAGTTAATTATTCTTTTTGATGATTGCTTTTTTTACTAGACGCCTTGCATGCCTAACATATGCTACAAGTTGCCACCTCCCAGATCTACCTTAAAGTCTGGGCCATGATAAGAAGAAAAAAAGAAGGAAGGAAATAAAAAGAAGAAATGAAGAAAGGAGAGAGAGAGGGACATAGAAGGTACTTACTTGACACTATGATCCTTGCTATTTAGCCTTCTCTTGGATTTGTACATGTATGAGATTTCCATTATGCCAAGTAAGGGGATTACTAATATTAAAGATATGTTTGAAATTTATTAAAGATATATTTCAATACTTTCTTCATTTGTCTTAATATATGGTATTTTTGGTGGAGCCTATGATAGTTTGGTTGTCAGATTGCTTGTGCATCTATATCTTTGTTGCTTGAAAATTGGTACTTTTTTCTTTTATAGATGTAGACTACCCTATCATTATTGACTCAAACTTAATTTCAAACATATCTATCTTAGCTTATTTGTAAGTAGAAATTAAGAATGTTTTCTTTAAATTATTGTTATTGTTGCCAAAAGTAATGGTCGACTTCATTGCACCAACTCAGCAATTCTATATCCTAAATTTGCCCAATTACATGCATTGCAAGAAGGAACCTAGGGCACCATGAGGAGAAGATTAGTCTTTTTTAATAATTGTCTTGATGATAGATTCTAGCAGCAATCTTTGAATGCTATTTATAACAAAATTTGAAGTTGGCAATTGAAGGTTTAAGATTAATTGGTGCCTTTCTCTTTTTAAAAATATTCTGAGCACCATCTTTACACGTGACATAGACGACAACCTTAAAAAAATTTTGGCCATCATCAATAGATTTACATAACCTTGATGATTAACTCTTCATAATACTTATTTATGTTCTCCAATATTTAAGGGCATTGTAGTAGCCATTCTAGCAATTTCAACAATATTGTTATTTCTCTGGAACCTCTGTAGGTTTAAAGCTGAATATTGGTGCGATAATATATGTTTGTACGTCAATTTAAAGCAAAAATATCTACTTTGGACGTGGCGTGGGAGACCATGTTGAGCAAAAACACCAACTTCTCTCATATTGAACCTCCATAAAAAGGATATTTGCATAAAATCAGAATTTTGAGAATGTTTGGTAAAAAAAAAAAAAGTGTAATAATTATAAATCATTTAGTAAACCATAATTGATCATCTGCCTGCTAAAAAATATTGGCAAGATTTTTAATGGAAGCTATCAATCTGAAAAGATTGGCCTAAGCATCAGACAATAATTGCCTAGAGTTTTGATTAACTTATTAGATTAAGTTTTCCACATGTACATGCAAATACTATCCATACATATTCAAATTCTAGGTGATGGTTGGAATCAATGAAAATAATTAACTCTAAACTAAAAAAAAAAATTGTGATTAAATGTTATCTGAGATCATAAGGCGATAAAAAAATTTTAGTTAAATATTCTGTGCTTTAAAAAAATTTGTTTGTTTGACAAGCACAATGGTTTGTAACGAATGATCTGGAAGAAATCGTAAGAACGCTGCCGCTAAAGATAGCAAACGGGTCAGATATAAGTTAGGTTTTTAATTTTCTCTCATATTATCACTCATTTACTTTAATTTTCTCACCTCAGCCGTACATCCATGGTACTGATTGGATAAATTCCGTCCATCCATACCATGGACCATTGCTTCTCTTGAATCCTGACGGATGCGAGGGAATCGGAGGCGTCACGTGCACGATGGGAACGAACGGAGAATCTCCTGCCGTATAAAATTTGTATGCGCACCAACGTTTGATGTCATCATCATTTGTGATGGCTAAAGGTGTTCTCCAGCGCGGAGATCGCAGTTGGACATGTCGAGGCCTGGCGATGATTCGTAAATATACAGAGAAGAAGAGAGAAAGAGAGGGGAGGAAAAATCAAGAGAAGGGTTTAAAAAGGAGCGATAGAAGCTGACGCGAAAGCTGGGGGAATGTAGTAAAGAGAAGAGAATCCTAGGGTTTGCCTCGCATCTCTTGAGCTGGAATGGAGAGGTAGTTCCTTTCTTGATGTTGTTTCTTCGATCAATGTATCTGTCCTGATCGTTTCTGATCGTTAATTAAATGTTGTTCGCTGGGGCTGAATGTTTGATCGCATTTTATTTTTCCGTTTTTGAGTTTCTTGATATTAGATTCAAGCTCTGTTACGATTATCTTGAAATCTTGATGTGATTTTATCTTTCTTGTGAATGCTTTTGATCCAGCCTTGATTTTGAGATATGCCCTCCAAAAAAATTACGTAGAGAGGATCATAATCTAGCGTAAATTTATTTAACAACTTTTTAAAGGTGCAGCTACATCAGAGGAGGGTCTTTGGATTCGTCTCCTCCGTCATAAGGTGAAAAACAGAGAAATAATAAGGCAGAAATTATCTAGGGTAATTTTCATGATAGTAAACATAATAAAGTCAAAAATGGAGGGAAAAAGAAGCATAATAATCTCACGTAACCTCTATGATACTTTGGGTATTCAAAACATAAGTCTGTGGTGTCCACTAGAAGGAGCAGGAGGTAAGGAGTTGGGTATTTTTAACATGGTTTGTGAAACATTTTGTTGCACACATTGCTTCCTTTCTAGATTGCATTGAAGGTGATAAGAAAAGGAAGAGAAGAAAGAAGGTAGCATGGATGGAAGTCGTGAGAATGGACATGGACAACCATAAAATAACATCAAATTTGGCTTTAAATTAGAATACTCGACCAACAATGATCCATAAAGCCGATCCCAAAGAGCTGGCAAAGGTTAGATGGTCGTAATGTTGTCTTTTTTAGATTGTGCCACACTAGTGGAGACCAATATGAGAAGGGCAAAGCATCATGGATAGCTATACAATCTTGATGACTAATGTTGCCTATTTAATAATGATAGTAATGAAGAAAGAGCAAGTGAGTCGTGGTGCTATTTACCACCAAACATAAAACTTTAAGCCCCCAAATCTCACATGGTGGCAGTTTTGGTTTAATTCCCCATTGGATGGTTTGAGAAGAGGTGGTGAATGCCTCCCTCATATGTGAGAAGGCTCTTCTATACTCCAGAAGTATCAAAGTATTGCATGCCAGGCTTGCTTTGGTCATGGGCTAGTATGCATATATTAAGCCATGCCGTGTTGGTTGGTCGCCCAACTATGTGTTGATTGTCATGGCAAATAATTTGGGTTCAAGCCGATCTGTATTGGTCTGTGCTAAAGTGTGATCTAGTGCAGGTTTGGCATGTAGTAGCATGATCATGTATGTGGCAACACAGATTGTCATGCATATTTTCCATCCTGGTACCTTATGGGGACAACATATATAACATTATATGAATCAATATTGAACTGTACCGTGCTTCTCTAAGCTAAGGCCATGGGAGGCTTTTCCTAGACATCGTTTGGGAATAGGAAAGTAATATCTGGAAAATAGATTTCTTAGAAATGTGTCTCTAGGAAATGGATTACTGGGAAGTGGATTTTTGTGATAATGTCTGGTTGGCTCTGAGAAAGTGGCTTAGGAAGCCAAGTTTCTCAAATGGCCCATGTTTAGTCAGCCACCTACTGTCCAAAGAAATACCATATATACCTCTAAACATAAGATGCAAGTTTGATCAGCTTAAACTAGTCATATTAAATAATATTGATAGTATAACAATATAATATAATATTATAATAATATAAATTAAATGATATTATAACATAATATAATACTATTATATCAGGAAGAGGAGTAATTCGAAGAGGAGAAAGCAAACTGCTATTTGAATGGCCTCCTGCCACAACATGACTGCATTAAGCCTGTAGATAGCAAGCAGTAAGTAGATGTTATTTCAACCCAAGGGACTAAGCATTAGGGTAAATTCCTCCCCTCAACATCAAACCTACGACAAGAGTCAGTAAAGTAATAAATACGGCAACTGCTTCATCATTCTTCACAGATCCATCAACATGAACCTTTAACACACCAATGGGCTAGGGCCTTCAAGTAATAGTGATAGCAATAGCATTACTGAGAATCATAGATCATGTCACAGCTGCCCTGGTGCCTTACACCTATGTTTCAGGATATAATTAAATAGAGCTAAAAAAAAAATCAGCGGTGAAGTTCAAAGCTTGCCTTACCACATCATTAGGGGAATTAACCTTCCAAAAATTGAGTGAACAATGTATACTAAACATAATATTTAAATGTTGTAATTAAGTGAACATGGAAAATGAGCAAAAGTTCGGAATGGGTCAGAAGCATTAAAGAAAATAGCAACCATCAAAAACAAATTGTGACATCATCTAAAATCGCATCCATGTCAATCATGAAGCGCTAGTTTACAAAAGTCCAATACTGAGCACCAAACAGCATACATAAAACTTACCAAATAACATCAAATAGAGCCATCAAAACCTAAGTATCTGGCAAACAAAGTGTTAGAACATATGCAATCCTAAAGTCTAGCAGAAGGCTAAGAATAGTTAATTTCATACTGAGACAGGACCCTAATATTCATCAACTAAGCCACCACTGTCATTCTTCTATTGATAGCCTCTGATTCATGCTTAAAATAGTTTGCCGGCTTCCTAATATTTTTCGTAGCAGCTGCCGTCAAATTGCCAAGCTTAGACATCTCAGCTATAAGCTGCTGCACAACCTCCAGTGTTTCAATCCTAGCTCTCTTAGTTGTTCGGCTTGGCTCAAATGATGTTAAACTGGACCACCAGCACCGGTGAGTTCATCTCCTCATAAATAGGATCTAGTCCAACATTATCATTTGCTGGTGGTGGTGAAGGTGTTTGTTGTGCAGCCTGTTCCTGTATCTCTATCTCTTCAACAGTATCTCTAGGTGCTTCTACTCCCATATCAGTGGCACAATCCCTTCTAAGGACAAGTCCTCAAAGTAGGGGAAGGGCTTGTTCCTCAACTCTTAAGTATTTGGGTGGCACAACAAAATACCTCCAAATCAGGTTCATGCATTCATGATATAAACAATAAATGGGCTTATCTTTAGTCACTCTTGGAAGACATCCTCCTCACAAGTCATGCACTTGTTGGTATCTTCCCATCCAAAACCTGCCACAGTTAGGTCCCAACATCTCTACAATGGCATATTATTGTTTCTTCTAAATGTATCAAGTACTCACTTCTCTGTCAATTAGAGCCTCAACCAACTTAGCATCCTCCACAGATCCCCATTGCCTATTGCCCTTATTGATCTTCCTCTTTGCCTGTTGTGATGATCATGTCTGCTCTTGATAACTGGCAATGAATAGAGCAATACAAGAAATGCGACGTAGACAACGAGGCAAAAAATTTATAAAAGTTATGGTTAACATTTCTTGCCAACACAAAGACAAGCAATAAATTGAAAATCCAATCTGCATACGAATTACAAAAACAAATCTTAGAACATCATACATTGTACCATGGAATCAAGATCAATAAAAGTAAAGAAAATAGAAAATAAATCAATTCCTATAATTCTACCATTGTGTCCGCATTTAGGTAGCAATATTGGCCCTGAAATCATTCCAATCTTGAAAGGTCTCCATATATTCAATGTAGCTGCCACGCTGCTATGAGAAAGTATCTTTGCCCTACTCCTCACCTACTAGATGCTTAATAGGATCGAAATACTTCTCTCTCCTAGTGAAGTTGTGCAATAAGCAATAAGCAAAAATAATCCTACATTATGTCCTGATGGGATACTAGCCTTTTTTAACTAATAAAGGTCAAAAGCTCTCTTGATCACATTTCTAGCCTTCGAATGCCTCATCTTAAAGTGCTCCTCAAGGGTAGAGGGTTTATATCCATTACCCACTCGTTCAAATGGCATCTTTGGCCTTGAAATAGGACCAAGAACCCCTTAAAGTTTGTATATCCACTAGCCTTCAAATGCCTCATTTTAAAGTGCTCCTCAAGGGTAGAGGGTTTATATCCATTACCCACTCATTCAAGTGGCATCTTTGGCCTTGAAATAGGACCAAGAACCTCTTAAAGTTTGTATATCCAGCATCACGTAGGTAGTAATAGTCTTATAAGTAGTAATAATGAAACAAAGAAGTTAGCAACACTGGATGCTCTGTCATTGTGTGTTTGTTGCATGAAACATTTTTAGTGACAATTCTGAAACCCACAGAAGGATTGTGTGTGTGTGTGTTGCATGAGACATTTTTAGTGACAATTCTGAAACCCACAGAAGGTTTGGATGCTTAGTCATTGTATAGCAGGGTTACAGTTGTCTATGCCTATTTGTGTAGCTAAACATGCATGCTATAGGCACCTGCACCCATAAATGCTAGTCAATGCACATGCACATGGACCCCTCTCCCAGTACAGAGGGTTACGGTTGTCCATGACCATGTCTATGTATGTATTTAACTGCACTCCAACGCAGCACAGCACAGCACAGCAAAGCACAGAATGCACATATTAATTCAATCACAAAAGAAATGCAGAAGGTATACGCTAATTCAATCACAAAATTTAAGAAAAAAAAAAAGAAAAAGTTGTTCACGGATGCACGCGCGCACTGTGGAGAAGCACAATTAACACAATCACAGTACAAATTTTCCATAGAATCTTGTTCTGTTGCAACTGGTATCAGTAAAAGGAATATATTCTACTTTATAATGAAAGCTTATTTGATGGAATGCATGTGGATCCAAAAGGTTTGACAGTACTGCTTTCTGTGAACAGGGAGGACAGGTAATGATGGGTTCTCCCGACCATCCTTCTTCTAGTCGAGTCATTGCAAGCAGGCTTGGCCAATTGGAGGCGTTCAAATCTTTATTCAGCCCAGATCAGGAGAAATTGTGGCCAATGTGAGATTCATGCCAAGAAAGAGGAAATTGGAGGCGTTCAATTGGTTGATACTCCCAGCATGGGTGACCAGAGACATTTACATTTGTCGTCACAGTCGTCACTGTAAATATGTCGTTCGTTGTAAATTCTAACCTGGTTCTAGGTTTTGGTTTGTTTGCACCGTTAGAGTTAAAAGAGTTTCCTGCCGAAACCTGTGTGAAACTGCAGCCAGAAAACCAGGCATTCCCCTTGCACCCCTGCATTTTAAGGGACTGTAGCTTTGGCCCGTCTGAATGTGGTGTTCACAAAGTTCAACTTTTAGTTTGCCAACATCCTGCAACTTGTAATCCAGAGGAAGCAAATTAATCATTTCTTGGTAGAAAAAGAACTCTTATTGATGGCCCGTGTTTATAGAAACTGAACTTTGGTGGACGATTGATTGTGTTTGTCTTCTTTCTTCTCTTTTTCTTCTTTTTTTTTTTTTTTTTTTCGTCTTTTCGTGGCAATAATAGCTTTTTAGACATCGCCCATTGTATCATTTTACCATTAAATTATTTGTTCTCTGCAAGTGAATAAAGTCATGCAAAACCTGCACACAAACATTTATGAGAGCCATCTGCACATTACTTGAGGATAGGATAAATTTTTCCCCCCTCCCTTTTGTTACGGAGAAGGAAACCTAGACATGAAGCACTGTAGCATTGTTTCTCGTTAGTGATTTATTTTATGAAGTTTGACTTTGCTTATTCAAAATCAATGGCATCCAACTACGTCAAGCAGCAGAAAATCCTGTGGAAGCAATTTTATTCAGATAGCTTCATTTATCTAATTAAATATGTTCACATGAATGCGTTTCATTGGCCTACCGTAATAGGGTTGCCTGGTGTACGTACATGTCTTTTGGTGGAAGGCTTGTCTACAGGGGTGATTATGAGCCGGCCTGGCTCAAGCCAAGGCCCAGAGTTATTAAAAACATTTAAAAAAATAGGCCAAATTTAGGCCTACCATGGCTAGCCCTAATTTGGTGCAAAGGAATTTTTTAAAGCTCAAACTCAATCTAAGCCATAAAAAGATATAAATTTAACTATATTTAAATATAATTAATTAGAATTTGATAATATTTTACGTCCTTGAATCTATACAAATTTTGAAGTTGTCTTATCTTTATCATTCTTTTTATTTTTGATTTTATGAGCTGTGTAAATTCAAAGGTAAAAAAAATAATTAAACTTAAGTTTTACTATATTTAAATATAATTAAATTTAAATTTAATTAATTATATATATATATATATATATATATATAGGTTTTAAAATTATTTTTTTATTTTTAAATTTATAAACTGTGATGATAAATATTGCGGGGATGATCGAATTTAAGCTATAAATAAAAGAAAAAGTCTCGGCAGTGTGGAGTTTGACAAACACGCGCAGGCGAGATGGTTACAGCATGTCCTTTGAATCAAAAAGTCTAGCCTCGTGGAGTTTGGCAAGCTTTGCTCATACAGTTCAATGCGTCGGGACTCCAACATCGTCATTCGCGCAACTGCTTGCAGATTCGACTTCTGATGCCAAGTGGACGTGAGTGAAGCAGTGCACGCAAGACCAACGGTCGACGTTTAGGTTAAGCTGATCCCGTGTACGGACAAATCTCGGATTATGGATGGGAGTAGGTTAAGCTGACCCATCGACAGAAAGCAACCATGAAAGCAATTGACCGGTGCGAATTGATTCATGTCTTCCTAAGAAGGAAGCTAGTATTGGCCGCCCAGAGGTATTATCTATAATTTAACAAAGACTCCTGTATCATGCGTCAACCTATTTAATAATTTTAAAAACTGTAATTGCAACCATTGGTTCAAAACTAAGAATAAACTGAGGGTGTTCAATGACAAAGGAAAAGCAAATAAATCTCGTCGATATCAAGCACACGTCGGAGACCGACTTAGATAAGTATTCCGTCCCTTGGTCTACGCATGCCCGCTATAAAGAAAGTGATGTTTGACTCAGAGACTACCGGTATATGTAAAATATATCCCTAGTCTTCTAATAATAAGCCTATATTTCGACTTTTCCTTTTGTAACGTTCATCATGCGTCAAAGGATGATGCAGATCATCACTTCCGTGGAGTAGACAAGGCGGTTGGCTATTGATGTTTTGATGCTGCTCTCTTAATTCTGATTGTGGATATTCTATTTTTAAGTTATATTTAATATATATATATATATATATATATATATTTTATTATTTTTTATTAAAATAAAAAAGAGAATGGAAAATAAAAGATAGGGAAGGTGAAAACATTGAAACAAAATGGCTTCTCTTTTAATCTTATTAATCTCTCCCTTAAGATGCCAAACGAATTTTATTTTCACTAGCCAAATGAATTGTTTAGAAATTAAAAACTAAGAAATAAAAGTTATACTAAAAACATAAAAATAAATTTTTTTTTTGAAAATCAAATGCAATCTTAATTTTTTTTTCTTTTATCTTTGATGTGATATCGACAAAGAGCTAACATAGTAAAGAAGCATTAAATTGATGATTTTTATTAGGAATTGAGTTTCTATCCTTTCATTTTTTTTCAACTAAACATACCCATAATAGCATCTCTTTTTACATGACAATTTTGTTATTGCAAAGATAGAAATAGTAGCATTATGTTCTAAAACTTCTTTTTTTTTCGCTTAAGGCATATGAGCTTAACTTGCTAATATATGCTAAAACCTGACATACATTAGTATATATGATGCGATCATGCTCTTCACATGTACACCACATCGTACCACATGAAATAATAATATAAATGATAAAAGTTTTCTGTATAGAGAATAGAGAGAATTCAAATTTTATTTGAAGAGTTATGTTTGTAGCATAAAAGACATTCCATTGGTATCAACTAAAATTTTATTAATATTATCAGATGATAATTATTTTTATTATCCTAAAGCTCTTTTTTTTTTGTCATTCTCTCTGCATATGATCTTCAATCAAATGATACCATTCTGCTGTTAGAAATTTTGGGACCATCAATATAAGATCAAATCCATCATGATAGTATTAACTATACAATAATTATATCAAATAATATTCATATTCTTTGTACTAACGTTAAAGTATGATAACACGGAGAAAGACATGAAAGTAGGTTGGCAAATGAAAAGAATTGCAGCGTTCATTCAATGCTTCCTTAGAAAAGAAATTTTACCTCTTCACATGTATACTCACCCACATCTCAAACCTAGAGAGCGTTGAACTTACTGCGCGTAGATGCCTTGCAGTGAAACAATGATTTTTTTTTTTTTTTCTTTTTTGAAGTACAAAAAAACAATGGATTTATTAATGAAAGCATTGAGTGACACCATTCAATTCCAACCCTCCCTTCCTCTCTCAACCAAGCAAAATGTTATTCTCTCTCCTTCCACCGCTCCTCCCCTGGATCCAAGGCCGAAAAAAAAAAAAAAAAAAAAAAAAAAAAATGTAAAGAAGATCGTAAAGGAATGAAAGGACGAGAGCTTGCGGTGGAATGCCCAGGATGCAATAAATCCCTCAGGAACCGGCAATAAACTCCAAGAAAACAAGCTTCGCTACCGTGAACCCCACCACCCCACACATTTAACATCCTTGCTAACATTTAGCCCCACTCACAGTGGTGACATTTGATAACGTCACTCCATTTTTCTAAAAAGAAAAACCAGCGCTGGCCGTCGACGGAGCGAGGGTTGAGAGTAGCAAATCCCGGTGGACGGGAACGGAAGAAAAAACAATGAACGCCGACTCCCGAGTTTCCGTTGCCGAGATGGCGTGACCTGTAATTTTCTTTGAAATCCGTGGAACTTCACGTTGCTTGGTTTTATCCGTAAGAAGCTTCGACGGAAGGCACCCGGGGGATTAAAGTAAAAAAGAAGAATAGGGATATATATTTACAACTATACCCCCATTAGCCATCGGTAGAAGCTGTGGTCACTGATCTCCTCTCCCTCCCGCTGTTGATAGTTTCCCTCCAAGTCCCACGAGTCCTGTCCTCCGCCACCGCCGCCACCACCGTCGTCGCAGCGGTGGCTCCACCGCCCGGAGAACCGGAGCGAGGAGAAGGACGACGATGCCGAAGAGGTCAGCCGGTCCACGTAATCCTTCAGCCAGTTTCTTCCCCCTCCTCCGGCAGCCTCCGCAACCTCCTCCCCCGGCGGCGGAGGCCCCGCCGGCCCCACCTTGTCCTCCTTGACCCTCCGGATCCGGGACACCACCGCTTCCACCTCCTCGTCGACCACGTACTCGAACGACGACCCCAGCGAGAAGGACCGCAGGTGCGGCGGCGGCGGAGGTGGATTGGGGAGGGAGGTGGCCGCTCCGGCAGGGTCCTCCTCCGTGGACGTTCTCCGGCGGCTGACGCTGCCGATCTCGATGCGGAAGCTGCTGGATCTGGAACGGTCATCCGAGGCCACCGCCGGCGAGAGCTCGGGCTGGGGTGGGAGGGGAGAGGCGGAGAGGGTGATGGAGGAACGGCAGAGAGGGCAGGAAGGGGTGGATCGGAGCCAGGTATCGATGCACGGGGAGTGGAAGGCGTGGCGGCAGGCGGGGAGGAGGCGGAGCTCGTCGTGGGGCTGGAAGGGGGAGAGGCAGACGGCGCAGTCCGGCGACGACTTTGGAAGCACGGCGACGGAGGAGGCCAGGGAAAAGAGCGGGAGGGAATCGATTAGCGCCGCCTTGTCCTGATCGGAGATCGTCGCCGAGGCGGCGGAGGCGGAGGAGGAGCGGCGGTGGTGGATGAGCGGCGGCGCGGAGGAAGAGGAGGAGGACGAGGAGGAGGAGCGGGATAGGAAGCGGAGGAGTAGGTGGATGGAGGCGGAGGCGATGACGACGAAGACGAGAATGGCGGCGATGATCAAGAGGCTGGGGCTGTGTGCGAACGACGTCGGCGACGACGACGAGGAGGAGGAGGAGGAGGGGTCACGGTGGACGGGATCTTCCGACGGTGCCGCAAACTGCTGTAACGGCGGAGACAGCGGCGGTGGAGGAGGAGGAGAGGCCATATCGAAGGCGGAGAGCGTCGGGGATTTCTTGGGTTTTTTTGGTTGCTTTCGCTTTGCCCCTCTCCTCTGCTCGCTCTCTCTCCTGTCCCTTGCGTTTATATATTCTCGGGTCTCGTATTTTTCTCTTCTTTAATATCAATTTCTTTTTCTCTATTTCTTGAACAATATTTGCATGGTATAAAGGGCAACGCGTTACGAGAATATATATATATATATATATATATATTATTATTATTAAAAGTTTGCATCTTGGATTTTTAGGATCCTACTTTTGTTGTCTGGATTACAAGGGTATCCAAGTTTGCACATGAATCGAGTGACATCTAAATTATGATATTTATGATCAAATGAATAAAATAAATAATGCTTTCTTTTAGCTTAGCTGGCAAGCCATGACACCCTCTCCCTTCATTTATGAACTCCGGCATCATCTTCGGTAAAACATTGTAAATCATGACGCATATCAAACGGAGTAAGAGTTAGTTTAAGAAAAACTAAAGTTAAACTCCTTTCTAACAAGCATTAGATGGATCAACCACACAACTTTGGGCTATCTTCTGGTTTGGCTGCAATATTTAGGTTTAGAGGGGAAATTTTTGCTCTGATTTCACTATTTCACTTCACTATAGGAATTTTATATATTTTTTTACCGACGAACGATGCTTTAGATTTATTTGGATGTTAGCCAAATATTAATTTATGTTTTAGATATATAGTTGGACGCAACCACCTGCCTTAGCCAGCAAGAAAGGAAAAGGTTGTGCACTTTTTTTTTAAAAAAAAAATATATCATACAAATTGATGCATTGAAAAAATATATATAATTGAAATAAAATTTTGCATATCTTAATAATGACTAAATAAGCTCTAGAGTAATGTTAGACCTTATTTTTCAAAAAAAAAAAATCTATAGATATAATTACATCATTCCAATTCTTAATTTGCATAAGTGGGATAGACACATGTGAAAGTGAGTAATATTATTTTTATCTTTAAAAATTGTTAAATTAATCTTACATGTGAATTCATCATTAATAGACAAACAAAGCATATTAAAGAATTCCACAAATAAACCTACAAAAATTAGCCATGGTCCCCCACAAGTAAATTGTTGTATATTAAAGGGTGAAGCTTTAGTATAAAATTATTGTGCATTGAAGGGTGAAGCTTTAGTTTAGAAGAAAAATTGTCACAAAGATTTGATATATACCTTATACCAAGAACCATATGCACAATCTTTTATTAGTTCAAAAAAAGATTATTTGATTATAGGACCTAAGAAACAAAGTTTGTTTCAAAATTTTTGATGAAAAGAGGCAACACCATACAAAAGTTATATAAATATGCTTAGTATTGAACGTTGAACATACAAATTTATTATTTTTTTGTATATTGAAGGAAGAGAATACGAACAAAAAGGGACAAATCATAAGTAAATAAAATGCTAAGACTTCAAAGGCACTTTCTAAGCAATGGAATATATTTTAATTTAAAATTTATTATTTTATGACTATCCTTATGCTAACAAATATTACAATCGAAATTCAATGATAATAAAATTATTGCTCGGTTGGTTGAAGAGTTCAAAATAGAGACCATCGTTTGCTAATTTTAAGTCTATTATGTCCACTTTGTGGGTCATTATTACCTACCACCCATTTCTTATAAATTAAATTTATAAAGATTTTGAGTAATTTTTTACAAATTTCATCGGCCATTCTTACTAGGAAAAAGAATAATATATTTAAAATAAAACAATAAAGTCCCTTTTGCTGGTCGCTATTACGTAACATATCAAATTTCAAACATCAGTAATCACATCTCAAATAATATTTAATCACCTACTTTCATAGAAATTTCTAGGATGGAATCATGAGAAGGACAAACATGTAAGCAAGCAAGTGGGAAATGCCTCATCTAATTAATGCACAGATATTTGAAAATATATATATATATATATATGAAAGCATGACAAGGAAATGGTCTTCTATTTTATATTAAAGCCAATGCCAGATAATTATGCAGATGATTTCTAATTCCAACACGCATAGTTGGTCATCTGAATGATGAGAAGGGAGGCTTAAGGGGGGAATGGTGGTGGAGTTAAGTAGATATTGACTAGTCTCTAAACCAATAAACAAATCATAGCATTAGCGTTGACGAAGACGGGAGGAATGAGACCAGGCTTTTTGAGTCTTATACTAATGGTTCACTATGGGCGGAGTGGAGCAAATGTGCCGTGGTGCCAAGGTGTCTCCAAAGTTGGTACCTCTGACCTCTTTCTCATACGATGCGCGTGACATGCATGTCGCGGTGACTCTGAGGCCTTGGGAACCGCTCGGCTTGGTTGGTATAATATATAAATATTAACTCACACCACCAGGGTAGCAGCTGGGCAGCGCATGAATGTTATCTGTGAACCCGTACTTACCTTGTCAGGCCTCCTACATAAAGAAGCGCGCGTCTGCGTGTTTGTGTATATAGATGATGGTATGGCAAAGCACAGGCAAGGTTCTTAGAGACCCTAGCAGATTTTGCCCTTTTGCTCATGGATAATTTTGGTTAGCAATGCACCTCATCATCCAATCAATCAAATTTCTTCCATGATAAGCGAGCATTATTGAAATAGGACAGATGTCAAATCTTGAATACATCAAACTTTTAAGCTCAAAATGCTAGAATTCATTATCTAGAATTTAATTTGATGCTTGCTAACTAATACGGTATAAGGTTGCCAACTAAACTTAAATTTTAGGGTTCATTTATCTGTTCTTAATTTACGTTCCATACGATATGTTTCGTATCAAATGTATTGTATTGTTATGCATACATTTTGGATATATATCGATGCTGTATCTGTATGGTATCGATATAGGGTTTAGTATTAATTGAGAGGATGTACTTTGGAGTCTAATCCATGAATTTAAATTTTAAGTATGAATTAGGTTCAAATTAGGTTGAATATTCCAGCCCTGGAAATGAAGAACATCTAATAGCTAGGTTGAAGCCTTCGGATAGCTCTCATGGATATGGACGCGGATGGCCAGGGAATGAGATGCCGTCAAGCTTTCTTCAACTCGGAGTGTGCCATCCCGTTATGGTTGGGTCAACGGTCTCGTGTGCATCGCTGGATTGCCTAGTCTCTGCTAGCGAAAGCGAAGGGCGCTACAATGGATGATCCGCTGTAAGCACCGGTAATTCCATGGAAATTTCCATCAAGCAAGAAGTCTCCATTCGGATTGCAGGCTAAATTCCTTGGAAGTTTCTGGGCGGCCAAGTGCCCATAGATCACGGGTAAACGGACTAGTAGCCGCAACGTCGCTTTAGCAAGCTCGTTTCTCTATCACGATGTGGACAACGTTACGTTTGTCTCCGGTTGTAGGTTTCTACCCTCTATACTTTGAGGTAAGAGGCTTCCAATTTTTAAGGTCGTAAAGAGTTTGTTTGCGTTGGTGAGTGACATGGTTTTGTCGTTGCATGGAAAGGATGCAAAGAGTGAGGAATAAAATAAGGAGTGAGGTAAAGGTATATGTATTGGAAAAGGAGTGGGGTCCTGGAAGGAGGGATACGTACAAAGAGATGCTTCCTCGGCCATTAATTTCCATTGCCTCCCTTGGGATTTTGATTGGCTCCGGATTTTCTTCTATAATTTGCAGAAATTCTGGCTAGTTTGAGGGGTTTGCAACCACCCATGCTGCTTTAGGATATCCTAACCTAGATTTTCTACGCTGCCCAATGCCCTTTAACTTGTACACAAAGGAATTCATGTTGCAACGTTCAATTGGTAAACTACCTGATCCTATAAATCAAATTAACAATCATTTCAATCTTATAGGCCGCAACGATTCTCGGTCCCTCGTAGTACTATATATATATATATATATAAAGAGAAAGAGAAAAAGAAAGAAAAATATATAGATTTGAATACATGCAAGTATAGCTAAATCTTAGATCCAGTTACTTTGTTGAAGCCATCCCATCTTTTTCATTTTTACAATTCATGATCCGTATAGATTCAAAAATGAAAAGAATAATAAGAATTAAGCTTGAATATACGTGAATGTAATTAAATCCAACTATATATATATATATATATGAAGTAAACCTATCTACTTTCAAATATAATCAAATATAAATATGATCATCTCTCTTATCTTTGTATTAACATAATTTATGAATCTCAATAATGAAAAAAATGAAAAAGAAGGGATGCTTCGAAATCTGTATGGATCGAAGGATGAGAAAGATGATTGAATTCTAAATTTGATTATATTCGAACATAGCCAAATCTACCTTCTCTCTCTATACATATATATACATATATATGACCATTACAATAGAAGTTGTTATAATGATTCCCAATCTCTTGCATAACACTACACTTATATTAGGACTATTAACCATCATCTAGCTATATAATGAGAACTACAGGCCTACAAGAAAATTAATTAAATTGCAAAATCGATTTGAATTATGGTTTTGATTTGGTTTGAATTTTTTTTTCCCCTTGTTTGATTTCGGTTTATAAATTTTTGAAACTAAAAAAATTAATTTAGTTTTAATTTAAATTTTTAAAAAAATCAATATAAATTAAACCCAACAGTATGTGCGAATGTGTATATATCATATGAGTTTTTATTATACTGCAGTTAAAATAAAAGTACTACAGATATGTATGAATAGTTGAGTTATATAAGTGTTATATATTTTTTTATTATAAATAACTAAACCATCATTTAGCCACATAAAATTTGTTATGGCAACTGATCTCATAATAATCTAAAATAAGTACAAACAAACTGATAAACAAAATTAAATTTTTTATTTTGATTTACTTAATTACTTGTTCAGTAAATATAACTAAACTAATCTGACCGAACCTGTCCACACCCAATGAAAACCATTGTTTGTCTTGTTAATTATTCACTCGATTAAAAGACATATATCCATTCATTGAAAAAAATATTGCCTGAATATTAGAATTGTCAAAACACCATACTGTTTTACCATGGTTGTTTATTACTTGTCGCTCAACAGCTGGTGATGGTCGTTAGAATAGAGAAGGCAGGTGTGTGACTTTGCGTGGTCTGCAAACATGGCATGGTTAACCAAATGAACATCATCATTAGCCTACGGTCAGGGAAGCAGCCTTTTGGTCTCTGTTGCCAGAGGTGGTTTGGATTGAAAAATAATACACTCACTTGTCTAGCAGCCCATGTTTTCCCTTTGTCTTGGTTCTTTAATGGCAACAAAGATTGCATTTTTAGACACTATAATTGAGATGTATCTTGGCATCGTTGAGGCCCTGTGCAATCTCATGATGAACATACCCAAGCTGGCTTTTGCTTTCACTTCTCTTTTGGCGCTTCTACGTAGGCCTCATGATGGATATTGAGAACAAAAATTTACATGATTCGTTAATCAAATGATTCCCTTGGTTGTACTTGTAAGCAGCGGCTATGGAAAGGAAAATGATACAAAGGGCTCATTTGTTTCACCTTAAAAGAGATCATAAAATTTTATTTTTCGTAAAATAGAATATTTGGTTCATGCTTTTAGAATCTATCCGTCAGAATATTTTGTTCCCACGTGATTTGGAATCCTACATTTTATGGAAAATAAAATTCCATTGATACCGTGAGATTTACTTTTTCACCGCAGCGTGTTTCCTTTTTCTTCCCAATATATCCTTCTTTCTATTCGTATACCATTTTTTTCAAATCAATGGACGAAAGATCTTTTCTACAAAATGATACTTGTTGTTGTATCAATTTGGTTTTTGATTTTTTTTTTTTATTATTGTTGTATTTTTTTTGGAGCATATTTCTTTAAAGAGTTACAGAAATCTTAGGATGGTGTTGCGATGATTCAATCAAAGTTTAGGGACTTGAATAAATATCCTATTTCTATTTTTTTTTCTTTTTTTTTTAAAGTATAATTGATATTTTGCACTTATTTTTTTAAGAAAAAAAAACTGTTTAATCAAACGTGACAGTTTCATTCTTTTTCAGAAAAATGTATGTTTCTCATGATCAACCAAACGTGATAGTTTAGACATTTTATGCGTAGGAATCTAATTTTTAAATATTTTATTTCTATCTGCAAATCATTTTCTGTGAAACAAACGTGCTTCAAGAGAGAAAGAGAAGGCATGCTACGCCCAATGGCCAATACAGTACTTCATCTTAACCGTGATCTCAAGAACATTAAGGCCTGTTTCAGTTAAAGCTCTCAGCTTGCACAAAACCAAACGTGGAGAAGGATGCAGAGAATTGAGAGGTTTGGGATTCTTACTTGGCTCATGATGATACGGTGGTTGTGGCTCCAAATTTAAAATGTCTTGGTCTAACCATAACTCACCCACTTTTCTTTTGACTTCTTATAATTGCCCAAAGACAGATGATATCATCCCCAGTTCCCACCGAGAAGGCAATAAGATCAAACAGGCTTGGCTTCATTTGGAAGTGTTGACTTGCTTCGATGCTAATAGCCTGGCTTCTAATGAAAAATAAGGTGCCTTAGTTGGTCCCCTACTTATCTAGAATTTGGAGGCCTGGGGAAGGGTTGGTATGAACTTTGAGATTGCTTTGAAACACTGATGCACCAAACTGCCCCATGTTGATCCTCAACGATTCTAAATTTTTAGTACAAACTTTTATGTGGTTATTAGGTGTTTGAAGAAACACAGCATTCCCTCGTGCCCTCTACCTTCTCCCTCCTAACACCTGAAAGGCCCAAGTGTGCAAATTGGCCAACTAATCTTTACAATATATTCGAAAAAGAAAAGAAAAGGAAAAGAAAAGAAAACATTCACCAACTTTTCAACACCTCAATGAATATAACAAAATTATTTTTATTTTGAGTTCTATACAACTTATTATATGAACCATTTTGGTCAACTAGTCTTAGCTTAGTTTATTGGCAATCCTCTCCACGTACGAGTGGTACAAATTGTCAACCTCGATGGTAGAGCATCTTCGTTGTATTATTCAAAAGATAAAAAATAGACATAAACGATCCAGAATCTAGTGTTGGTTGCCGTTGTTGCTGCTGCTTTTATATTAGTTGCCTTTGAATGATTAATTAATTTTTTTATCATGCCGAGAGTTTTTATTACCTTCAAATTTTTTATCAAAATTTATTTTAATTCTTAAACTTTCAGTTGCTATCTTTCAGCCCGTTATGTTTTAAAATCCTTATATTCTTGATACCTTATTACAAGAAGTTAGTTAAAATCGATAGAATAGTAGAGAAAACTTCTATATATTCACGATAAAATCTCACGTTAACTGTTCTATTAATTTTAACTGACCTTATGTAATGAAATAATAAGAATATAATATTATTAAAATATAAAAAATTAAATAGTGACGGTTGAAAGTTTGAGGATCAAAATGAATTTGAGCAAAAATTTGAAGACCAAAATATATATTTTAGCCTATAATAATAAAAACAAGAACAGCCATGAAACAACCTAGAGGGTAGTTTCATATTCCCTTCATTTTCATTTATTTTCAACCATATATCCTGTACTGAAAAATCAACAATTAAATAATCTTTACAGACTAGCTAGCACTGCATCAAGTTAATGCCATGGCCGAGGTGATGGAATTCATGTGAAATGCTCATCATGTTTTTATTTTTGGGAAAGCACATGCAGTGCCCAAGCTGTTCATTTGGTGTCAGTGCCTTGCAGCAGCCTTGGCATGCCAGTTTCTACTCCTATAGCAAGAACTAAGATGCCTAGTTATATCTTTTTGGATATTAAATGAATGTGCTTCCTTGAAAGGAGGTGAGCGAGTGATCTTTTGATGAATTATATGGTACATTGTTCCTCCTCACCTGCATGGTTCACCCACACCCTTTCGGAAAAGCCAGGCAACCACGCAATGGCCTTCGGCAATGACTCATCATCATTTGTGGCATTACCTTGTAAGTGATCGGTAGCAAAGCAAAAGAACGTCCGCATATCTAATCATATCTAATTACACGATGCACTGCATTAAAGGCAATGTCTCAGGTAATAAATTGAAACTTTAATGGCCGGCAGACTGCAGTAATAATGTCTGTACTCAGATCTCTTCCTTTTTGACGGGACCCTGGCTTGCATCCATGCAACGCGAATGCCCTCATCCACTCACGGGCAAACTTAAGGGCATTGGTTTATTGGATAAATTTGAAGTGCATATAGGTACAGGATAAATCAGTTTCACAGCAGTAATTTTTTCTTTTATCTTTCTGAACTTTTTATTTCTCTAAAGTATATCTATCTATTGGATTCTCGATCCAAGCACAAACGATGATTCATTGTCAAATGATACGTTATTCACTAATTAATCTAATCTACGTTTCGTATGGTATATTTTATGAAACAGTAAGCAATGGGAGCTATCTGCGATATTTCATTGGCTCATTCATAGCTTACAACGGTTGTATTAAGCCACAATACAAAGTCCTCCAGTCCTCCAAAGTATAGCTTTGAGGTCTCAAAGGTCTATTTGGTTTCATGGAGGGTTACTTGGAAATTTTAATAATTTTATGAACTCTAATTTTCTATCTGTTTGGTTCAATGAAAGGTTGATAAATTTGAAAAGTTTACGACTAGACGCTTGCAGAACTTTTCCTTTCCATAAAAAATTCTACTCTTCTTATCCGAAGTGATCTTAAATTTTAGCTAATATTACTGACTGGTTCTCAGGAAAAAGGAAGCACAAGCGAAACTTTGCTGCAACTAGAAGGGCCTCCTAATGTATTATAATGATCTGAAAAACTGATCACTAGTTAGTACTATTTGTGAAGAAGAAAGGGAACAAAATAATTGTGATTTGGTTAGAGCAGTCCAAATACAATACATTGTGTGGCGATCGTCCATCAATGGCTTGGCGGCGTAAACACCACAGTTCCATGCATCCATAATTTTTACCCCAATACGTGTTAATATTTTGGTAGGCTCAACAGCTTCTGGAAAATCTAAATCACAGCAAATACTCAACGAATCTGGCACAGTGGAAGCGTGATGAGCGATATGTGTGGCTTCCCACGCTTTTTTTTATTTTTATTATTTAAAAATTTCGTCAGCCTTATTCACCTTCAAAATTATTTAAAAATCCCATCAGCTTTGTTGACCTTTAATTTTCATACACCAAAGGAAAAAGATTTTTTTCATTTATGAAATAAAAGTATTGTTTAACAAGAAAACAAGATATTTTCTCTCTACTTTCAATGGAAAATGCATTGTTTAGCAAGATTTTACCCACGTCTTATTTTCTTTTATAAAAGACTATTGTTTTTGGAAAACAATAAATTATTGTTTAATAAGAAAATAAAGAGATTGATTGGAAAAAAAAACATTTTGTCAAATTTATTGTTGAAAACTAAAAAAAAAAAGGCAGATTTAAAAATGATTTTTTCATCAAACTGTTATTTTATTACTTATGTTTTTAGTAAAGAACTAATTTTATTTCCTTTAATAAAAATATTTTTTATAAAAATAAATGAAAATAAAATTGATGAAATATTATTTTAAAAACTTTAAGATACAACAAAGATTTTTGACGGACTTGATTTTCAATTTTGTAGTCTTTTCTTTTTTAAAATAATGTATTGTTCGAGAAGAAAATAAGTTATTGATGGATTGAAAAAGATACAAAAGTATATGGTAGGATGTTATTTTACCACCTATGATTTTTAGCGTGAAACTTATTTTCTTTCCTTCAAGATTTCTTTTTTTACAAAAAAAAAAAAAAAAAAAAGAGGGCAAAGAAATTATCTGATGAAATATTATTTTAGCGCCCCTAAGATGCAAGAAAGATTTACAACAAACTTGATTTTTGTTATTTACTAAAACCTAAGCAATTTTTAGATAAAACTCGGAGTTTGCGAAAAAAGAGAACGTAATTCTTCATTAGAACCTTTTTTTTTAAAATTTATAGCTCCTTTGATATCAAACAAAAATATTCATCTTTACAAACTACTAAGAATATAAGGAGCTATTAACTATGTTCAATTCCCTCAGCAGTTATAGATTCTGGGTTTAAATCTTGGATAGTACTTTTCTAAGTATTAAGATTCTTTTTCTTAAAAATATCAGAACATTATTTTATTTATTTATTTATTGTAATTTGACTGCTTAGCCAATAAACAAAGAGCATCTTGAGAAATAAAATACTAGCAAAATTTCAATAAGCTTTCTTCTTCTTTTTTTCATTCATTTTGTTATTTTATATTCCACATGACCTTTTGGTTTTCTAGCAGAAAAAACAACAATAAAACTTAATATAATTTTACACTGCTTTAATATGTTATGTTAAATTATGATTGTTGACGTGTATGCATTTGCAACCAACAACGACTTAATCTTGGGGGGTGAAAACATTAGATTTTCATGTAGATATAGAACATGCTGGGCATTAAAATTGAGTTAAAATTGTAGTTACTAAATGCCTTGCTGCACTCCATAAAAATAATTCTTCTTCTATAACTTTCAGTTTTAGTGGCTTGCATCATAGTAAAATAACAAGTGTTCTGAAAATTTTGGAGCCGGATTCTGACATTTCCTTTCCTACTACTTTTCTCTGTGCTACATTTTTTTTTTTTTTTTTTTTCTGTTTTAGATGAATAATTGCGTTTAGACACGGGGGGAAATAATAGATCAGAGCTTAATAGCTTCAAAGTGTCCTAAACCCATGGGTAACAATTTAAAAACAGCTTTAATCAGGTGACCTGTAAAAGTGCTTGCCAGTCCACCAGTCATGAAGCCTTGATATATGTACACCAATGTCAGCTTTATGAAGTTTCATCGAGATATCTTTGATACACGATCAAAGTATCTAACTTTACTAAAGGTTAAGAAAAAAAAAAAGGGAAAGAAAGTAACTGAATATTAGACCAAGATGATCAGCAAATCTGGAGTTTAAATCAGCAAGAACTGAGAACTTTCCATTTGTCTATGGATTTGGGATTGACAAAAGCTGACCGCATATAGATCCCTCGTCGAAAAAGAAGTGCATGCAGAAATAATACCAACCATCAGGAACAGTTCCATTTTTTGCTTGTCTGGACATAGCAGTCAGTTGAAGGAAGTCATAACTCGCCGTGAATAATACGTTGGGAAACGCCGGACGGCAACAGGAATCTACAGAGGCCACTCTGCAACCAGTTGACTCCAATAGTTATTGCTGACCAATGTCAGAGCTCCACAAACGACATTTTGGATTCCCTCTGGGAGAGGGGTTCAGCTCTCCACTATTAAATCGAAGCATTCCTGCTTGGGAAAAAAGAAAACACATCAACTTCTTGCTCTCTAATAGCATTATTTTCCATCAAAACTTCATCCAAGATAGTGCTTCCATACTTCTAAAAGGACATGGGAGGATAAGAAAGAAAAGGATAAAGGACGGGAATCCTACGAAAGCCCTGTTTGGGTGGCCCATTTGGCTATAGCCCACATCAAGCCGAAACCACCCCAACCTGAATCCTTGGGTGAGGGGTAAAAAGCTCTATGAGTTTTTATTTTCCTTTTTTAGCTCCTGCTGACCAACAGATCCACAGTCTGGGACTTGGAGAGGCCAGTAAGCCCAATTCTTGCAGGATGTTCCAGTAGAAATACCTAAACAGGCTCTGAAAGATGATGAGACCAAAGCTGATCAACAGTAGTTTTCCAATCTCAGAAGTGCTGCCACTGGCATTCTGCTGGATCCTGGTATGAATCTTCGCAGAAAATGCAAGATCAATATTAAAAAGAACTGCAAAGAGTAAGGATTTTTCTAAGACTTCTGTACTGTGAAATTAATATTGTAAAACCATTCTGAACTATGAAGATTTCTAAGAAAATTGAGAATAATAAAAAGAATTGCCGGGTGCAGACATTCTCCACCATAGTGGAAGCAAAAAGAACCTTCTCACCACTTGTGCTTGAAGGAAACTCATTAGCAGCAGATAAATCTATAAAGAGGACTGTAGTGTCTAAATGTCAAGTATAAGAAGCATGATTTAATTGTTGTCTGTTCCATGAACAAATCAAAAAATTAAAATTACTTATGCAAAATTTCTAGACAATCAGAATCCATTGGAATAATGAATTCCTTGTCAGGAATGATTCTATCAGCTGCATTTTTATTATGTCTGAACTGCCATGCCCATGAGGACGTCATGCCCATTGGACAATATACTGATACCAGCATGAGCGGCAAAAATAGATGCCTGTTGTCAAAACAATTAGGGGAGCAAAACTGACCTCACAACTTGACAATCGGAATCCATTGGAATAATGAATTCCTTGTCAGGAATGATTCTATCAGCTGCATTTTTATTATATGTCTGAACTGCCATGCCCATGAGTACGTCATGCCCATTGGACAATATACTGATACCAGCATCAGAGGCAAAAATGGAAGCCTGTTGCCAAAACAATTAGGGAAGCAAAACTGACCTCATAACTTGACACCAAGCAATCCCGGAAGGTAACATGCCCCAGCCCGTCCGTTTAATGGTTTTTTTTTTTTTTTTTTAAAGAAAAAAGATTTGGGCGTTGGTGGGTCGGGGTGTTGTTGGGGTGGGGGAGCCCCTTGAATCATTCTTTTTATTTGAGGAATCCTGCATATGCTGAACTGAGAGAAGCTGACCCACATGACAATTGAGTAATAATATGGGCAATGTTGGAGAATTTTGTTACGAAGCTTGTCCATTCCTGGGCCTTGTTTCAAACAGTAGAAGGAAAAGGGCATAGCATGTTGACAGTTCTGCAGCAAATCAGTTAAGCTGTAAATGTATGTTAGTCTCTCAAAAGATGGAAATTGTTTGAAGAATGGGACACATGTTACCCATTCCTTTTTTTTTTAAAAAAAAAAACCTATGCATGATTAATAGCTTGGCACTTGATTCCAAGTAGAAGTGATAGTCTGTAAAACAACAAACTGTAGAAAAAATTTGTTTGGAGAAAAGCAGGTTTAGCCGTAATCTGATCTGAGATCTGTAGGGTTTTGGTAGGCCCAAAAGTAAGTTCCACAGAGATATTTGTCTGTTTGAGGCAGTCAGAACCTTATGGCACTGAGTCTACCAATATTTCAAGCTGTGCTTCTTTAATCTGCTGTAGCATAATTTCATTATTAACATGTGTCCCATTCTTCAAACAATTTCCTGTTTTGAGAGACTAACATACATTTACAGCTTAACTTTTGCTGCAGTGTCCTGCTATGCCCTTTTCCTTCTACTGTTTGAGGCCCAGGAATGGACAGTGAAAGTATTGCTGCTAGCCATAAACTCAATTGTCATGTGGGTCAGCTTCTCTCAGTTCAGCATATGATTTTTTTGCAAACATTGCCCATACTATTCTTTTTTTTTTTTACAAAGTTGAATCCTACCTATTTCCACATTTTTTTTTTTATATGCAAATCTATTTCTGTTTAATTTTGTCTTTGAAAATTATCCTAAATTTCTCTAAGATTTCCACAATAGGGCCTCTGTCACTTAATTATGGATCTTGAATTTGTTTCTATCACCAAAAATTTCAAGCCTTAGCTCAACCATCCAGTTGAGCTTCGCTTTATGAGTCTTCATTCTAAAATTGGCTCCCTGCTTGCAAAAAACAAATGTGAAAATGGAAAAGCTTAAGAGATTAGTAATGGCTAAAATCTTTAAAAGTAGGGAAGGATGATACTCAAAAACAAGTTTAAAATGGTGGATAGAATATGAGCAGTTCAGATGTAACACATCACAGATTATTGGTATTTGAGTTGGTATTATAGGAGGAAATGATTAAGCTATTAACAGTGTCACATAGATACTAAGGCCCTATTTGGATTCACTGTTGGAACACCTCTGAGTGGCTGTTGGCCAACAGCTACGTGAGATAGATAGCTGCTGTCCAACAACTAATCCAAACAAGCCCTAAACATTGGTGCCAAATCTCAAGGTATCCTGATGGATACATTACTTTTTGAGAAGAATGGATGCAAAACATTAAACCTCTAAAATCCAACATAAGGTCATTTAAATGCAAAGTGGTGTCCAGATGAGTAATCAATCATGCTTCTTATTAAAAAAACTCTCAGTTTGCATCGATATTGAATTAAAGAAAGAAGAAAAATATGCAACACTTCTGTGAGGGGATTGGCGCTTTTAGATAAATATTGTTCAACATTTGCAACAGTTAAGACTTAACAAGCCATAATTATAGGACCCTAAGAAAATAAGTGTTAATACTTCAAGTGGATGCAGGCATGACATTACATTTTCATGGCACCCTGTAATGCTATATCCATATCATGTCAAAATGTTCATAAGTGTCAGCATCCAGAAGTGCAGAAAATTTTAGTATTTGAGCACTAGTGGTTATTTAACCTCAAGAATAGAAAGGGCTAGAAGACAGCATGTAGTAATATTCTTGGAGAAGCTGTGTCTATTGATGCAAGAAATCCCATTAGGGAAAAACCATGCTTGTAAACATTGAGCTAAATGGTTACACAGGTAGAGAGGTACTAAACAGGACTAGAGGTCACAGGAAGAATAAAAGTTAACGGATATGAATGCATTGGGAGCAGTAATTGGGCTTCTTAAACCTAGTGATAATAACAGTGACCTGGTGAAGTAACCTAAGCATTTTATTACATTTAGTAATTGGACAAAAAAATGTCCACATGGGATAACATTAACCTCATCATTAGGTAAGTAATTAGGAATATTTATGCTAGTAAGGAAAAACCAAATCATAAAATACCCCAAAATAAAGTGGCAAAATTCAAAAAGAGATGGTACAATAGTCTTTATAGATAATTAAGGAGATATAGAGACATCTGAAATTTACAACAAATACAATGTGGATGTAATCTGACAAATTATAACTGCACCAGCAGTCATCAAATTGAACTAATGAACTGCACCATTATGTTACCATATTGGATTGTGGAGCCAAGCTTAAGAAAACGTTAATAATTGTGAGGCAAGGATCTAGCTTTCTAATAAGAATGTCTAGCATACCTTTTCACCAGAAAAACAATGATTAGCTTTGAGGGGGGACTTCACATGTGATCATTGTTAACTAAGAGAGAGCCTATGATAGAAGCACCATGAGAAGTGACATTGTGGAACGAAGGATGAAGTGTTCTCTTAAAAGATTTTTTGATATTAGAACATGGTTTTAAGTGCTGACCTAAGCCAGGTGCATACAATATCCACAATAGAATGGATGTACAAAATTTTTAAATGTCCTTGGGAATGAGCAAACCACTAGTTATGGTGTCTGTGCTTTGTGAGTCAATTAAGAATATGAACACCTTAGAAAATCCCAGTAGTATAAGTAGAGTCTCCATCAACCTATTTGCACATCCCTACACTCCCTTTTAGTCCATGATAAACTACTTTGCATCCCTTATTGCCATGAGCTTGGTGACTATTAGTGAAATTGAATTGGTCAAATGTCATAATAACTATTTCGGGTCATAACATATTCAAATATTTACACTTGGTAATAGTGTAATACCAGCGCTTTATCTTAAACAAGGCATGGTTGATTAGTTTCATCGACCTTTCTTATGAAATCCTTGGAGCCATTTCTCATGGGATTGCCTCCAAGAATGGTCTTTTCGTTACATCACCAAATGCAAGATTGTTTTCAACGAAAATAAGACCTGGAAAAGAAAATTAGGGAGAAACAAACACCATAAATGTATTTACCTGTCCATGATACTGCAACAGGACGAACGCCACAGCGAAGGTGGCCCCGAGGAATGATCCCATGGCCAGAAACCCCCCACCGCCTTGCCGAATCCGCCCCTGCGGTAATGCCAGAGAGGAAACAGGAAGTACACCGGCGTGCCCGCCAAGAAGAGGAGCTTGGAGCAAATCGACCACGCCCTTGATTCAGAAAAGAAAGGGAGATGAGGAGGATCCCGAGGAGGAAGCCTTTGCTCTGGAAATGGATAGGAGCGCCGAGGACCAGACGAGGAGGGCGGAGGGGAGGGAGGCGGTGGTCGCCGAGGAGGAGGAGGAGGCGACGGAGAGGTCCGCGGGGTCGACGGGCGGAGGGATGGGTCATACCGCGGGAATAGGGCCGAAAACTAGAACTGTTCTCGGGCCGGCCTGGTTCTGCCCACGGTTAACTTAAGTTGGTAAGACCCGGCCCGGCCTATCCCGGCCTCCGATGTCTACTGTGCAGGCCCAAGGCCGGCCCTTACTTAGCTCTCGGCCTTGGATTTCCGCACCATGATTTTTTCCTTTAAAACAAAACTGAAAATACTTAAAAATATGTTAAAAATATTAAAAATTTAGAAATGGATGTTGTAGTCTCCAAATCTGAGTGTAACTCGTTTAAAAAACCATAGATAAAAAGAAAAATTTGCTTGCCCACGTAGTTAGACCTCAACAAACTGATCTCTCCTCCTGTATTCTTCCGAGTTAAGCTATTATATGTCCAAACTTAGAAAATTGACTACCCTACCCTTATGTCGGATTTGAACGTCAATAAGGTCACTAACAAAGGAGCAAAAGAACACTCTGCTTCAGTTTCAAGCTTCGAAATGTTAGCTTCCAGGGAATTCTCACTTTCCAAGTGAAGATTTCCAGTAGCGTAAAAATGTTGTTTAAAAGTTGTTTTCCACAAAGCCTTTTCGGATATTTTATTCCCAAAATCCCACATATCCAATGGTGGTCCAAGAGTGGGCACCAGCCATTAGGCCCATTGGGCCCGAGAGAAGAGATCCGCCCACATGCTGTCGTGCCCTCGCCATAGCCTATCCGTGGTAAAGCGCCTTTCCGCCCTACTCGTCTCATTCGCATCGGCATCAATCCATAAGCCAGCGAACCGAAGCCGGCGCAGAGGAGGACTCGACAAGCAATCCACCATGTATCGCCAAGCCCCGCGCCTCCTGATCCGAGCTTTGGGCGGCGGCCGGACGGTCCGGCGGGCCTTCTCGACCGACGTCCCGGCGGCGCCGGCGGAGGACTCGGCGTTCGTGGAGGCGTGGAAGAAGGTGGCCCCCAACCTGGATCCCCCGAAGACGCCGCTCTCCTTCATGAAGCCTCGCCCACCTATCCCCTCCTCCATCCCCTCTAAGCTCACCGTCAACTTCGTCCTCCCTTACCAATCCGAGATCTCCAACAAAGAGGTGGTTTACCCGATCTCTCCCTCTTGATTAATATATATTTTTCTCGATTTGGAAAGTTAGGGTTTTGCGATGATTTAAAAATGCCGCCGTTTTGTTTTTGTCTTGGATACATTCGATTCTGGATGGTTATTGTTTCGTTTATCGTCGTTATGTTTGAACAAGTAATTGATTATAGGGATATTTGTGGGCGGGTAAAAGTTTTAGGCGACTTAAAACTGCATACTTCGCAGTGTTCATGTTCAAGGATAGACCGAATCAGAACTGAGAACTTAATTGATCTAATCTCAAATTTGATTTGGTTTTGATTTGAAATTCAACTTGTAGCTTTGGAATACAATTCAAAAATTTAATGTGATTTTTTGATTGATTTTTAAGGCACCTAATTTGATCGTGGAACAAGTTCAATTCTTGATCATGATACATTCATTTAGAAATCAGGTCCGACGAATGCATACTTGGCAAATTTGTGGTGGCAAGTTTCTTTATATTGTAAAGACTATTGGCTAGATGCACCATCCTTACTTATATTCTGATTTGTAGATTTTCAGTCGATAGTTATAAATTTAAAATAGTGATTCACACTTCACATTTTTCTTTTTGGGTAGCTATAGGGACATCATTGTGAAGTAGCATTATTATATACTACATTTCCTTCATCGATTCTTCTAACTGAAAAAGGGGGCAGTGCAGTGCATGGGGCTCCTGCGATTGTAGGGCCTGAGAAAGGTTAGAATATGCAGCTTTACCTCTGCATGTGGAAGTTATTTTCATATGTCAACCTTGCTGTTGCACCAAGCCACCAAGGCTCACCCTCACTGATGCTTGCAACTGAAACAGTAAAAAACTGATGGGCACAAGAAAGATTGTGCACATTGTTTTCTTCTCAGCTGAGACATCAGTAGGTCTTGGCGCTGGCAATGAAGTACATAAAAGACACTTATTTTTTGCCCTTGCTTTTAGTATAAATTAGCATATGATTTGAGATATTGGGTGGTATAATATTAACATAATCAGCAAAATTTGACTGTATTAACATTTTAGTGAGATTTGTTAATCTTGTTTTTACTATCTTATTACTGGGCCTATATCAATAGTATCAAATCAATGGGTCTAGTTTTGCTAATGTGACAATGGAATCAACAATCAAGGTGATATTGATCTCAAGCTTCTCAGCCCCCTCAATTTTGCAATTGATTCACAATATGTTTGGTGCAAGCACATCTGATTGTTGAATTTTATCAATCAAACCCATTTAGCCCTTTATGTATAATTTTGCCTATTTTTTATGGTCTAGATCCAGTGTGAACCATTGAAGATTTGAAGGCTCATATTCCATTATAATATTGTGGTGTTGTATTACTTATTTTCTTTATAGGGTGTTAAAAGTGATGATCTTCTTCCTTCATCTTACTCCCAATTCCATTTCAGGGGGTAAACAATAGTATATGGGTTGCCAAGCTATTATATCGATACTTTGTGGTGGGCACCTAAGAGAACCTCTTTAATCACCTTTTTGCTTCATACTTAGCTCTCTTTGCTTTAGTTAATCTAGAGACTGCAACGCATGGTGTAATGTTGCACAAATGGATGAAGATTTATCTGCCCTATCTTCTCAAATGCTGCTAAAAATTTTCCTTGAATGATAGATAAATTATCATAGATCTTTGTTTTCTATGTATTTTTTCATCTAAGAAATTCTACATATGTTTTGGGAACTTCAATGAGATTTTTATAGGTCTTCACAAAGCAAAACTATACTATTTTAACCAGTTCATCAATGGAATTATGGCATTTGCAAATGCCTACATGTCTGTCTACAAAAATTGTGGTAGCATGCTACCTAGGAGGTAATTTGGATTCATGTTTGAGCATCCTTTCTTCTAAGAGGCTCTATGAAATTTGAAGAGGAACCATGTTGTCTTCACTTTCCTATATGGGTGGGAAATAGGTGGACTTGCTCCTCATATCATGAAGATTAATGGTTCCACCATCTTTATCCTGATCTTTAGATCCTTATGGGGGCTTTCATTGGGAGAAAGAAATATTTCTAGATCTATGGTTAGCAAATGCAAGAAATTTAACTGTTTTTTTATTGCCTTTTGCACTAGTGTGGTGGCATTAAAAGAGACCTTTCCAATAGTATAAGAGGTGGCAAAACTTGAAGGAATCACTATGGTGGATTCTTGTAATATTATTGGTGGGAAGGTGATTTGGAAGATTAAATTGAGAAATTCCCCTTTGGATGAAGAGGTGGATGATTACATGGAATTTTGCTTTATTATATTTTATTTTTTTGGGAAACTTTTCTTTAGTTATGTTGAATTGGTTATCTTGTTTAACAATTAGAAGTGAAATTGTAACCATCAAGACTTTTCCTAAATATTTGGGTTGGCAATTAGAGGATACCAATTTGTACACTCGATGGTTGTGGCATTACAAGCAAGAGTTTTTTCTTTTTAAGTATATTATTGTCTATGGGCCAATTTAAGATCAAATCTAGATATGCGAATGAAGATTCATAGTTTTCATTCATTAGTTGCAGCAATCAGGATTTCTCTTGAGGCACTACTGTTTTAGTTACAATCATAAAGATGTTTATTACCTTTCTCCCTACATTCAAGGCAGCTTAAAAGTATTAGATATACTTTGTTAATTTTCTGGGAGTGAATTGGTGTGCCTAAAGAGTGTGGTCTCACTTGGTGACAATGCAAGTATGGTATGGTGGTCAATAAAAGTTAAAGGCTTGTTTTTTGTCTGTTTTAGTGAAATCTAAGGTTAGAGGTATTGATGCCTTTATGAAGATATAACCTACAATTGAAAGGTAATGGAGAGGTCAAGTAAGGTGGTGAAATCTAGAGTTAAGGGTACTTAGGTACCACACTAAACCCAAATATAGATTGGATGATCAAGACTATGTTAGATTATACTATTGTTGTTAGGTTAACCATGACATCATAATCTTTTCAAAAGTGTCACTTGAACATTTACCTCATTGCTTGGTCTTTTAGGTAGTTTTTAAAGTGGAATGTCATATTATTGTCACTAGATTCTTAGTCTTACATAAGAAGCATCACCATGAAAAAATCTAGGGTTCCTTTTTTATGCTTTTTTGGAGCAAAGGTGCATTTTAGAGCATATTGTTGGAATAAGAGGAAAAATGTTGACTATGTAAAAAATCCAATTACTTCACGCATCTTGTCTTAGTAATATACCTTTAGAACCCTTCCTGTAAACTATTGCATAATTATCTTTAGAATTATCACAATTGCTAGAGAATACATGGGAGAATATAGTGAGTTCTTTTGTAGAATGAATTAATAGATGCTAGAGAAATGAAAATCCTCTAAAGGGGTGAATGCTTGTAGAAGCTCAAATAAGTGAAGGCGTAAGTTCTGAGCATCCTCTCTTTCATATTTAATTTCATATGGATGTATTTGGAAGGTCTTGGGTATTTAAGTAGGGCTAAGAGCCCCAATTAATAACTTCTGGTGAGCCTTTTGGGGTGATGCCTTGGATCATTACAAATGGTATTGGAGCTGACCCAGTTCAAGGTCCATTTGTGATTAAAACACACGGCAACACGGGCTCTTTTGGGCTCTTTTGGGACTAACCACGAGCTAGTTGTAGCATTTGTCTCTTTGGACCCTTCCTTAGTGGGAATACTAGGGAAATGGGGAAGTATGCGAGGACCCACATGGGCTTGTGTTTAGAACCATATCAAATGTTTGCTGGGGAGGTCTTTGGTACTTAAGCAGTGCAAAGGACTCTGATGTGCTAGCTTTTGGCTGAGGTCTGAGTCATTACATTAGGAGGCTTGAAGGAAGATTAGAAATTTTTTTATTTAGTTTTGAGATAAGAAAAACCAATCTGTAGAGGGATGCTACTGAAATACGGGAAGAGAATACTTAACGTGATTGAAGAGGATGAACACTCTTACACCTTAAATTCATGAAAGTGTGTATTGTGGTGGAAAAAATAGGAGTCAAGAAGGGCCTTATTATTCAGTATTTGAGCCCAACTAGTGGAAGAAAACCCCAAGAACCCCTCCAAATAGGAGTCCTACATTAAGGTTTCCTTGAGAGAGTATTTCATTTAAAGTGGTTTTTCGCTTAAGGAGATTCCTCTTAATGAAATATTCCAAGACTTTGGGAGAGTTGCAAATAACTTGATCTAGTAAATGCATTCCTATTTTAATATGTTTTTCACCAAGCACTCGCGGACATTATACCCTGATTTGATATATGCATTTTTGGAACCTTGATCACTCTTTGAATCAACTTCATTTATCATAGGCACCTCCTCTTGCATGTTCTGATGAGAGATGTGCTAAATAGATTTGTTTCTGAAACTGCCTTTGGAAGTAATTATGGTAAACAATGCTTTAAGAAATTCAAAAGATATGCATCCACCATGCATCTAGGTTCCAGAAAGATGGGCAGATGACAATTTGCCTGCTTTTGCATTGCAAGGAAACAACAAAAAGGTGGTATTTACTTTCTAAGCAAATGACATATTGCAGGTTTTGTCTGTCACTCTTTTTAAATTTTTTTGTCATTGGAAGCTGAGTAATGTGAGATTGGTTGGCTTGGCTTACAAGGTGGTATCAATAACCACTCTTTGGCACCTTCAGTGAAAAAACAACTGATGGGAACGAAAAGGCACTTGTACAATGAGTCATCAATATAACTTAAATGAGCTTCCAAAGACAGCGGCTGGACAAACAACAATCAGAACCAAGTTTTATCTCATCACAATGATGTTAATTGGAGGGTGGTTACCTGCCAACTTAATGTCAACATGCAGAAATTGCAGTAAGTTTCATGTGCATATGGTAATTAGCAATGAAGTCAAACATAATTTAAAAAAATAAAATAGATGAATAGATATGCTAATTAAGTCAAAAAATTGCAAAAACTTTGTGAAAATGTGAAAACCAAGGAGAAAAGCAACAGCAAGAACATATCAACAACATGCACTTATGCACTTTTCTATCTTATTGTTTGCAGCATCTGTGGATGCAATCCTGTCTCTTTTGAGTATATATGCAGCAAAAATGCAACTGAAATACCCAAAAGCCCTCATTTTTTGGGATCTGGTCTCGAGTCTTCTTGCCATTCATTCCACTACTAGATCCAGCTTCTCTGGATCCTCAGCATCATCCCTGTCTAAGTAATCTTAAAATCTGACCTCTCCTTGTCCCTCTACCTGCTACTCTTTCTGAGAATTTCCTTTAATGAATTGTTTTTGACCAAATTATCTCAATCCACGTTCTTAAATATTATTTTTACTAAAGCAACCTTGGATCCCCTAGAAAACCTTTAATTCCCTAGAATTTGTAATTTTCATCACGTCCCTTCTGGCTGATGTCAGTCTTAACATCTGTCTTCGTCCTTTATCCATGCCTAATGCTCCAGTCTATGCAGCATTGCTTGTTTAACTGGTGCTTTTATTTCCTCCTGCAGTTTCTTTAACACGCATTGAAAGTTTACTTTTTTTTTTTTTTTCTTTTGGGTACAGGAAAGTTTCCAGTTCAACCAACTTTTTCTGAATATATCTCTCTCTTCCTTTTCTTTTGCAAAATGACTTCAAGTTAATAATAGTCTGCATAATATCTTCCAATTCATTTACAATTAGTACCTCTAATCATAGTTACTTTACTGTTAAAATAGCATGCCATCATATTCTTAGTGATAGCCTATACAAATATTCTTACGGTTCAACTAATTTGCTCCTTTACTTTCTAAAGTTCTCCACTATTATTCTGAGGGTCATCTTAATCTTTATTTGATAAATCAACATGACGCCCTCTGGAAGTCACATACATAAATGGGTTTTGGTTTGGTTACTTATTATCAATGTTTGCGCTACTACTTTGAACAAGTACAGCCTTAAGGCCAAATTTTCATGCTTTCTGACAGTGAATTGGAGCTTATTACTCCACAAGTCTGCTCACTAGTTGTTTCACCTTTTACTTATTAATGACTTGCATATAGTGGACTTTGAAAAAAGAGCTTGAATTTATGTAAGGTGATCAGTAAAGGAATTTGTGGATGTCTTAATAAAGCGTGGACATAATTATGACTTGATTGCAAGTAGAACTAAAATTATAATTGCTTGTGTAGAAGGAAATCATATACCATTGGAAATTCATATAATTGAGGAAGTTAAAGATAATAATCGAATTATGGGGAACATTCAGTCTTATGCCTAGTGATTCTGGTGCCATTACAAATGACTGTAGGGGGATTTGGAGAATAGATTGCATATTAGACTTTGCCTTGAAGTCATTTTGGTGTCAACCAATACAAATAAAGTAGTCTTAAATGTTATTGTACTAATTTTTCTTTTACATGTTTATATTATGGGCCTATTTGGGTTAGCTGTTGGAGACCAGCTAGTAACTATTGGCCTTCAATAGCTGATTTAAGAGTGTTTGGTAGTCAGCTGATGGGTTCAGCTGATAACTGTTGGCCTCCCAAAAGCTGGCTGTTGGGATGAGCTAGTTAAAGTAGCTATTGGACTCAATACTGCTTTAAGGGTCAAAATAAAAATTATAAAGACATGAATGCCCTTGTCAATCAAACTAAATTCTATCCTTTTTTTTTTTTTCTCTCTTTAAACCCTCCACCTTCCACTATCTCCTCCCTCCCCACAGATCCCCCCCCCCTTCCCCCCTTGCCCCTTGCAAACTTCAGCCTTACGTGATAAAATTTCGCAAGAGCTCAATATTAGAATGTTTTAGATTTGCATGAATTAATTATATGATTCATATTTATGGATATGAGATTGCTTATTTATCAATTAGTTCTATGTTTTTATTGGTCATTTAACACTTTAACAGCAATAGCTACAGTAGTTCAACCAAACACTCTATTAAAAAAACAACTAACAACTATCAGCGAAGAGCTACCATCTACCAGTTAACTCTCAACAGCTAATCCTAACAGGCCCTATATTTTATATGTTATGTTAGACTTTATCTTGAAGTTGTTTTAGTGGCAACTAATACATATCGAGTAGCTTTAGAATTTGTTGTATTAATTTCTTTGTATGTATGTATGTATTAATTATATTATGTTATGTGTATGTGTGTGAATGAAGTATGTATTAATTATATTATGTTATATGTGTGTGTGTGAATGAATGAATGATTTGACTCATTTACCAACGAAATATTTGTAGTTCTATTTTTTAAGAGCATCTGTAAACTGTTATGTCTAGAGTTTGAAATAATAATCAAAAGACATCTCTTTGACCATTTTTTTCCTATTTTTTAACCCCTTCAACTTTTGTGTATTTTTAGGTTGACATGGTCATCGTACCAGCAACAACAGGGCAAATGGGTGTGCTGCCTGGACATGTTGCCACCATCGCAGAGCTCAAACCAGGTGTTCTTTCTGTGCATGATGGGAATGAAGTGACCAAGTATTTTGTCAGCAGTGGATTTGCATTCATCCATGCAAACTCCATCGCGGATATAGTAGCTGTTGAGGCTGTTCCTATTGATCGCATTGATCCAAGCTTGGTCCAGAAGGGACTTGCTGACTTCACGCAGAAGCTTAGCGCTGCTACAACAGACTTGGAAAAGGCTGAGGCACAGATTGGGGTCGACGTTCATGGTGCACTCAATGCTGCACTCACAGGTTGAGTGACAGATGATGTACCTAGCAGGAAGAACCCCCCTGCTCAAAATGTTAGAGTGGGAGCGAGATCAAGAGAAAACAGGGGAAAGTGTGATTTAATAAATCTCTTTGTTTCAGTTGAAGACGTACTTCAATATTGTGGACACCTTATTGTCTTCCCTGATGAATTTTGTAATGGCACTCCCTTCTATTTATGTAATTGTCATGCCATGGTATTGGCTTGGTTGACATTTCATTGAATTTGAGAACAGCTGTAATAACAGGAATTCTGATCGCTTTTTACAACGGCATCCTGATATCCATCCAACAAAGGAGTCTTTTTTTTGTGGAAATCGGTCAACAAAGGAGTCATTTGAAATTTAATGTCAACTTTGGATGATGTCTCGTTCGAATTTTCTGTCGGTTTGTAATGGCACTCCCTCAAAATGCAGGTAATCAAAATGAAGTAGGATTGTCTCAAGCTATGCATCTATATGTTTGGCTTAATATCCAAGCTGCATTGAGCCATTGCCGTAAATAATCGACGGTGGGGAACTCCAGTCCACCCGTTCTACAGACCAAAATTCAGAAGCCAAAATCAGACATTGGCGAACTGTCATACCAGAGTACAAAGCAGTCGCGCCAGGATAAACGGCATGTGGTTGTAACAAGCACTGAGAAGTCTTTGAAGTTGATATGAGATCTGTCAACGTTGTGATTCGTTGTTTCTGATTTGAGATAGATGGCACCTATTCGTTGTTTCTGATGTGATATATATGGCACCTATGATAAATGGTTTACTAGCTTCATGGCTTGCTTTGCTGAGACAATATGGTCAAAGGGCTTGATGTTTCGGAACAATTCTACTAGACTATGGATTTGGAATTCAGGTAAAAACAAAAAAAAAGTAAATTTGTTTATTTATTTATCTTACCGTGGATGATATTATAAAATGATAAATCTTTTGATATGCATAAATTGTAATGTTTTGGTTAACAGCCAGAGAAGAACCAATGATGTAATCATGTGTTATATAGTATTAATATTCTGTATGTGCGTTTTAAGGAAAAAGGGAGACAGTAGGTGGAAGAGGATGGGAGAAGACAAGTGGCGAGTGACTGTATTTCCCATCGTACGTGTAGGTTTCGTAAAATCTTCCAACTTTCTTTGTATGTAAGGGTAGAGATTTCCATTCTCTCTGTTCTCATTTGAAACATTATTCTCTCTCAAATTCTGCTCGGTTCTTAAATCATCCTATAGGTAATGCCATGCCAGCTATTACTGCATCATGTATTTGGTTTTTGAGAGCTACTTTTTCCAGAAATCCTATGCTTACGCTTTATAACAATTCTCTGTGGGTTTTATATCCATCCTATTTCTAATTGGTCGCCCACTCTAATTTATAAGTTCTTGTTCTCGTGAGGATTGAGCAGATTTTCCAGCTACTCAAAAAGAGTCAAGCCCAAGTGTTTGGTTTCCACTCATGTTCAACAGGACTGGGCTCCCAAACTTTTTTGAGTTTCTCCTCGTATTGCTAGCCCAAGATTCCATTTCAAATTTAGCTGCTGAGTCATCCGGACCCATCTGGAGGATTGCACCATCCAATGCTGGAATCTGGGCACAGAGTTGCTGTTTATTTCTTCAAGTACCCCTCTTTCATGCACAGCCGAGATTTATCTAGCAATGTCCATAAAAAATAAAATAATAGCACCATAGCAAAATCCTTTCCGAAAAGTCTGCAACTTTCTTTCATTAGATAATGAACCTTTTTATCAGAGAGAATAGGGGCTGGATCACTCTTCTTGAGGCCATGAATTGCCCCTAGGGGAGAACGAAATCAACTAAAACACTGCCGCTATTGCAGGATGTGCATCACACTGTTGCCACGATAGTGCAATCCAACTATCTTCACTTATGTAGTGCATAAGAGGTGCATCATTTTGCTGTCCCATAGTTGTCGCTGCAACAAAAGAGATGTGAGCCATTTGAGAAAAAAATTACCAGCCAATCTCTGCCTGTGTTGATGGGATAAATTGGAGCTTATCCTTTAGACCCAATGGCCATATTGATTAGGGAACAAACAATTGGCTTACTGTCAATAATTGCATGTTAGGTGGGATAAGTCTCAACTTGTCAATATCCTGTAATTTGAGTGGCCAAGGAAAAGGAACCTTGTTAGAGCCTCCAAGTTGGAAATTCCAAGGGAGGCAACTCTGGTGGTTAAAAAGCCATACTAGGAGTGCTTATTGAAGTCAAGGTGAGCAAATTCATTGAGCCTACCTCTCCACTTTGCTTTCAATGCCCTCCTACATCCTCCAACTTTTGGAATAAACCTGCCATGCCCCTCAAATAATTCACCCTCTCTGAACTTCCAATAGGCTTCCCTCACAATGATGCTCTCCTTTAACCTTTTCCTTTTCAATTTTCTTGGTGGTTTCATGCACATCAAATCTACCACACAATCAAAGTGGTGCGTGCTAGCTCTGAGTAGATGGTGCTTGGTGGTGCACTCAACAAGGAATCGCACATAGTAGTTATAAGAGCAAATTATTAGGGAAAAGAGAATTCCAACTTTCTGACAGCTCCAAAGTTACCTTTAAAACCATTTGGCTAGCTGGTGGGCTTCTTCATGTGCTTGGGCTCTCTGCTTTATTCTCCCACCTCTAATTCCCAATTCCTTTCTTTGTGGTCTCTTCTTTTAAAGTGGATGTCCACAGCCTCAATCATAGTATGACTTGATAATGTCTGCCTCACATCTCACCATCATAATCTGGAAAGGCATCTAAAGATTGCTTGGCTTCTATGTGGCTTATCTACTCTGTCACAGCTTCTTAATTAAGATTAAAATTGCTATGATTCCTATCCATCTCATATCTAAAGGATCTTTGAACTTTGAATAAATAGACCAATAACTAAAATGCACTCCTTATTGATCATCATGATCCTTACTTGATCATAAAGTAACGCAATCCCAGTCATCTTTTATGAAAGATTGTTTTCCTTTAGCTCATCAATGAGAGAGCCTCTTGGTGTCTTCAGATTGCTTAGAAGAGGTGGACATTATCAGAAGCAATCATGAGGAATCCAAGATTTGTTCAGAGTGAAATAAATTAATGGTTCGATGTCATATTTCAGGGCTTGGTTCCAACCAATTTGCTATTGAGTGAGAAAGAATGGCTGAATACAACAAGCAACCACAATGCATATTAAAGCTTATACACCACTCTAAAATGGCCACTTTCGTTCTTTTAGAAGAAAGAAAATTAACACCATAATACCAGCACAAAATGTGATCCATCAACATCAAATATTCTTATGGTCTAGTTCTAATTATGAAATACATCATCTGTAGCATCAACAACCAAGCCTTTTCACTTTCGAAACAATAATATGTCGGCAAGGCTCTGCAGGAAGATCTATTTTTAATTTGCTATCAACTCTCAAAAAATTGGTGCCATATGACCATTAGCTGTCAATTATCTGAAAACTGGTGACTGATTCCTTACTAACACTTCTAGGCAGTAGAGGGCTCCCAATAAAACCTAAAATGGGAGGTGGTGAGTAGGGATTTGATTGCAATTTAAATTCATGCTATTGGAGAAAAGGCCTACAAAATTCTCCTAAAATCAATAAGTGGCTGGAGAATAGATTCTTTATGCATGCTATTGCTTTCATCTCTCCCAAAAGATTCCAAAAGTCAGATGGAAACACAAACCAGCAGCCTTTGCTATCACAATCATTCTAATTATCTTCGGCCTCACTCATTGAATTATCAAATCAATAGCTGCTAAAGATTGTGGGTCAAGTTAGGTGAACAAATTTGGCTGTTTGTGCTGCTGTTCTTTTACCCATCTTGGCATAAGCAAGCCTTACTTTGTATCATATCTTGTCTAATTCCATTAAGCAACGTTTGATGCAAAATATCCTTTGTTCTTATCATCTTGGATATCTTTTTTACCCTGCGAAAAGGATGAACAAAACCCATGCTACCTCAATGCAGTGATATATTGAAAGCAGCAGCATGGATGCCGCCTCATAGATTAAGCTGAATCATATTACCACAGCAGACAACAGGGACCCACAACAATACACAGGGCCCTGAATGAGAAAAGTTCAACACAGCCAGCATATCTACCCACATACAACAAATAATATGAGGCCCAACCCACATATGAAAAATAAAAACAAAGCCAGTTAGATATGGTATGATCCTAAACTTCTCTATTTTTTAGGCCTAAAGTAATGACACCCCCCTGTTTGGTCCAGAAGGTGGTTTTCCTACCGTATTTCTTCAAACAAAAGAGCGAAGAAAATGACTGATTAACCAAGAAGGTTGCAGAGCAATGCTTCAAGAAATGAATAAAGATTACAACTCTGTTAGAATATAACTTTATGTGACACAAAATTAACCAAGTTTAAGCATAGATTGAACTTAAACAAGTGAGTTGTCTCAAAAAAATGAGTCGTCCATTCCAATATTCAAATGCCTGAATTATTTAGCTTGATTTCTTTTCTTTTTTTTTTTTTTCTGAGCAAAGATTAAGTTAGCTTATGTTTTGTTCAAGGACTTGCAGAAGAATTAAAGGTTTGTCAGCATGACAAAGACTAATCAATCTCAGCTCCTGATTTACGCCAACCATTTCGACATGATCATGGGGACATGGATCTACCATATATATTATTGTTTTCTAGCGTCCTGCCCTTGTCTTCAAACTCTGCCCACATCCCTTGTGGGTGAGGTGTCTCACCATCAGACTAGCCAGGCTTTGAATAATGGAACTTTGACCAACTGATCAACACTTATCTTCTGCCCATAATTTGTTTCCCTATGGCCGCCATATTGTCTTTATAAAATAATTTTTTGTTAACCAGAGGCTGATCATGCTAATAACCTTCCCAGCTGTCTCTCCAAGCAACCTTTACAGAGAACCTTATGAGTCACAAATGGTGGGTGGAACATGACTATGTTATGTAGGCCTGTCCTTAGCTAATATTCAAGCTCATATTAATGGAAGCTTTTGTGAGTTCTATAATATATTCAGATGAAGTGGAGGGGGGGAAGTGATGAAGTGGTCTTGGCATCAACCAGATGGGCAGCAGGAATACAGGACTTGGGGGGGGGGGGGGGGACGAGCATAAGAGAGATGTCCTCATCCTCTGGAAGAACATGACATTAGAAAGAGTGGTCGGCAGTTTATAGGGGCAATAATAAGGTAGGCATGACTTCTTGGTACTCCTTGCCCATGTCAATAATGGAGCGGTTGCAAGGCAGTAGAAAGCAAACCTGAGGACAGGCATGATGAGAAAAACCAAGTGCTTGTGAGCATGGAAAGGCATTAGAGCACTTCATACAATTGCATAGAAATAATAGAATTAATGGAAGTTCTTAGACTTTGGATTGACAAAAATAAAGGACAAGGGAGAATAGAGTGGGAGGAAAAGACCACATGAGAGCTGACTTGACCTAACACAAGTCGAGGCAGGAGGACATGGAAAAGTTTAGCTTTCCTAAACTAAAGCTTTAGAATATTTAGAGTCATTTTAATCTCACTTTCAATATTTTCCTTCATGGCACATGGCCAAGGGAAACTAAGCAAGGTCTAGTCTATATTAATTATATTGTGATGTGGGAGAGTGAGGGACGGCATGATTTTTTGATAATGGTGACGATTGTTGTGACTAATATATGACAGCAAATTGGTTTTAAAAATACCGATTGACCTTGGATTTTGGCATTGTTTGCAATGCATATTGAAAAAACTCAACAAAGTTGAGTGCCAAACAAGCCAAATAGATAAAATGTTGTGAGGGTGGGTACAAAGAGGGCTCCATGATTGTCCCATGTACAACAAAGACAGATCAGTGGACTTGATGGCGATAAATAGGGAATAATAACTGGTATATGATGTTGATTCTCTGCTCCAAGAAATATTAAAAGAAGATAGATTAAGTACAAGTTTATGTGACTTAATACAAATAGTGTATGATGTCTTTCTCAAATACAAAAGTTTAGTGTATTTATGATCGCAAATTTATATTTTCTACTAAGAATAGAGAATGGAGTGGATAAGCACTACTAAGAATGAGAATACTGATTCAACCCTCAAATTTTATTTTGATAAGACCTAATAAATCTAACCCCAACCAACCAATCAACCCCTATTCCCCACCCCAACAGAACATGTACACTTTTTTTTGAAAAAACAATAATGATGTGAACATCAGCAATCGATTCATAGAAACAATTTGAAAAATTACCTCTCAACTTTCAAAAGTAGATTCTCTAATGGAGGACCACTTGACAATAACCCTATTTGCTAATAAAAGACTTGATTATAATAAGACAAATTCATACATCAAAGATAAATGTTCTTAATATGCATAATATCCTTTGAAATAGGAGGCAATCGATATCTAAAGTTAAATAGTTGATGCTTTATTTTTACTTAATTCTTAAGTAGCGAGGGTTGTTGGTAAGAGCGCAAATGAGTCAAATTTTATTAAACTTTGGTCTAATCATGCTTGGCTTAAAATTAATTTTAAGCTTAATTGGTTTACTATTATTTCAATCTCAATTCGAGTCTAATTTCAAACTAAGCCAAACACAACTAAATGAGTAGCTTGTAAATTTTTAATTGAGCCATAAATTAATGCAAATTTGAACCAAACACGATTCAAACTTGAATCAAAGTTTGATTTCAAGCTTATTTTTCCAGCATGATTTCAAACTTAGCTGATATGAGTTAATATGTAATAGATTCAAATATTAAATATATATGCTTATTAAAATCTTAATTGTAAAGTAGAAGTTTAGAGAAAATTAAACATGCTATTCTATTTTAAAGAAAATGAAGTCCCATGGGGTTGAATCTGAACAAGCTTAGTTGTTATTTATTTATTTATTTATTTTTTTGAGCCTGGCTTGAAATTATTTTCAAGCCTGAATTGCTGATTTAAAATTGGTTTATTTAGTTTCACACCAAGCTTGAATCATGAGCTTGAGCTATTCATTTGTTTTGTTATCCCTAATCCATAAATGATGGCTTATAACAAAAAAAAAAAGGGCTATTTTATTCAAGTTTAAGTAGCCTTAAGTGAGGCCATGCAAACTCAAAATCACTCCCTCCTTGATCTCAAAAGCTGTAAACTTGGAGTCATCAAGTCAACTCTAGTTGTGAATTTACCTCCCTATTATGAGAAATGTAGTCTTAGTATCCAACTACAAAAGAGTGCATAATGTAGGGGGCATTATAATGAAATTAACAACATTTCTTCCCCTATTTTAGGATCAAGGTTTTCAAACAAGCAACATCAATTGAGTCACAAAGCTTTTTCAATAAATTTGTGCTCCAGATAAATGATATCTCCTTCCATATAGACATGTAAATCTTCATAACCCGCAGCTTGCTTAAGAAGTCTCAAGTTTCATCATTTTGGGATCCTAGTTGGAAAATGGATAGTTTACAAATAATATAATAGAGTTCACCTCTAACCAGATCTTGTCTTAATGGCTATACCCTGCCAAGATGCATACTATCTTTGCCAAGGACAGGGACAATCACAATTAGTTACTCTTTAGACAGTGGCAAGTGATCTTCTGTGCCTCACACACCAAGAGTTATGCCTTAGCCTGAGCCCTGGCCACTAGGGTGGGGGGCCCAACAGGATCAGACAAGAGCGATGGTCCCCTCACCAGTTGGATGGCCAGGCATAGAGCTGTGGGTCCTAAGGTGGACAGTGTATCCTATTCCCACCTCATTTCAGTGTGCAGGCAGCACAAATAGCTCACTCTTTTTAAAGGTGGGCTGGCCCCTCTGTGCCATCCTCAGACTGTGAGGAGATAGGATTGGAGAGAGAGCCAAAAAAAGAGATAGAGAGGAGGAGCCTCCTCCTCATTTGTCACCCTTCTGGCCTTCTCCACTCAAAGACATGAACAAAAAAGAAGGCATGTGACTGTGAGAGAGAGAGAGAGAGAGAGAGAGGTTAAACCTCCTTACAAAACTCTCACAAAGCTGGCAAAAAAACAAGGCTTGGTGTGAATTGTGATGCCAACTCATTGGTCCATCCGAGGGTAAGCAAAGAAAAGAAAAGAATAGATGCCCTCTCTCATCACTCTTACAAAGGTACTAATGGTGGTAAAGGGGTAGGTGAAGAGTGAGAGGTGGGGAAGACTAGGAGAAGATGTCAGTGAGAGAATAGGGATGTGTGCAAGGTGGGTGAGGAGAGCATATGATAGCATTAAGAGGGGAGAGGCCAGCCACAGCGCTGAGGCAGCGTGGAGGCAAAGGAAAGGAATCCTGACACCCCTTTGCTTTGGTGTTTGTACTACCAAGAAGAGATGAGACCTTGAAGGCCTCTTAATAATGCTGGTTGGAAATTGGAAGGGATGAGAGGGTGTGAATTGACCCATTGTGACACAACTCTATCAATGAGCCTAGCCTACTTAAAAATCACCAACGCTCCCTCTCCTTCCAGGGAGTATGTTTCCTTCTTTGTTGAGCAATAAATTTGCCCAGATCTCCTTGGTCTCATCTTTCTTTTGAAACATTGTTGCACTTGCATCATATCTTGGTGGTGTGGTGAGAGGTGATGGGAGTTGGACCTGAAATGGAGTTTTTTTTTTTTTTTAAGTATTTAAGATGTCACATGAGGCTTATGAGTTGGGAGGGAGGGGGGGGGGTGCCCTTCAGGAGTAGTGGTTGGACCTTGGTGAGAGGAAATAGGAAAATGGGCCTTGGACACTGAAGTAGTTGTTTGCCATTGGAATGTCAATAACCTTTTGTAAAGGTCTCTGACCTAGGGTAAGTATTGGTGAAAAGTGAAAAACTTTGGTTTTCCTTATAGTCCTTTGTGTCACATGAAATCAGACGCCTGAGGAAAAATTTGTGAACAGCCTTCAGATTCACTTTTAAGGGAACAGTGTTCAGAAGGTGGTGGAATGAAATATTTAAAGCCACCCTTCCCTTTCTCCATCTTTCCACAGTCAATGAGTGATTGCATTTGGTGCTGGTGCATGTGAACTGCTTTGATTCAAATGGTTATCTTGTTGCCAGGAAAAGGAAATGGCCTCTTCCATCCTCCTCCTTTTCCCCCTCGCAAGCAATGAACATGACTGCTGAGTAGTTGGTGGCCTTCCCAATGTTGTTGGAAGTGTATTTGAAGTTGGCTTTCTTTCTATTAGTTTCACACAAAGTAAACAAAAATAAAGAAAAGATCTTTAATCCATGTGTTGGCTATCATTATAGGGAATGGGGACCCTCTCTAAGTTTAAAAAAAAAATTAAGGGAGTACTAGCATCCTTTCCTTAGTCTTCTTTCATTTCATTTGCCTCAACAATTAAGGGGGCTCTTTTCCATATTTCCTTGGGTTGAACCGTTGAGGTGACCAAATGCCAACAAAAGGAAAAAGGTCCCCATTACACATGAAATAAGCCATGAGACATTGACTTGATCTGGGGTCTTGTGTTCAGAAAAAGCAGTGGCTTGTTTCAGGGGACTTGTTTCCAGTGGGAATCCAAATGCGATGCCATTGGAAAAAGATAACAAGAAAAAAATCAAGTAAAGGAAAGCCACAGTAGAAAGATTGTGACCTCTAGCTCATATTCCCATGGGAAACGAACTTAAGAAAGATTCCTCTATATGTGAGGTGCATTGTATATTCTACCATTTGGACTCGAGAAACGAGATGAGTGAAACAGTTAGCGTGGAAGCAAGACCAAAGATAAAAGAAGAGATGGATAGACAATTGGTAGAAAAACAAATCTCCAAAAAAAAAAAAAAAAAAAGGACTTATAGCGAGATGGGTACCCTGAGAAACTTCAGGATTTATAGAAGATAACTTATTATTTTTGTATCTATATGTGAAGTAAACATGAGACACAACCCATCTGTTATGAATCTTTGAATCTTGATCATGTTTCTTTGCATGACTTCCAGAACCTTGAAAGCTTTGATTTACAGTTAACAACGTCAGAAGTTAGCGGCATAGCTAAACAATCTAAACAATCATTATGATTGTGTGAATTCTGTGTGTTGTTTCTTGTGGTTAAAAAAAAAAAAAAAAATGTGAATGGTGATTTTGAGGCTTACACTAACTCTAAGACCCCTTGAAGTCTAGTAAAGAAGTTACTTGATGAAAGAAATTAATAGACAATGATTACAAGCAGACAGTAACATTGCGATCTGAATAATAACTGGCTTTTGAAATTCCATCAGTGTAATCAGCCTCTAAATCCTCTGCAAATGATTCCATGTATTGAACAGTAAAAGGTGATTGTAACTATAGTAATATGATTCCATAAGCTCGCCTTTTCTCCATGAACTTTGGGAGTCGTGTAACACTTCCAAACCTTTTCCATTGCTCACCTTCCTAAGAATAATAGGAACTAATATTATCAATCTCATTTTATAAGCTTTAGTCATTTTTGTTCACACACACACAGATAAATTTGTCAAAGCCAAGCATGAAATGCATATATTTTAATAAAACGAAACACACACACACAGATAAATTTGTCAAAGCCAAGCATGAAGTGCATATATTTTAATAAAAAGGAACACACACACAGATAAATTTGTCAAAGCCAAGCATGAAGTGCATATATTTTAATAAAAAGGAGCAGTTATAAACCCAAAAGCATATGTTTCCATTAAAATAGCCAGTGATGATACCATATCTATACGCAGGACATTTATAAACACAAATTTCAGCATCATGGGCATGTAAAATTTAACCATGCTTCTCTACTAATAAGTTGTCTAAAGTTCAATTTCTCTTATGTTCAAACGTGGAACCTCTAAAGTATAAGTTTTTATATCACAAAGTATTATACATATTTAAATGATCATCATACCTCTTATTTCAGACATAGATAATTGTGATATACTTGAAAAATAAAAAAAAATTTATTAGGTGCCATTCAGATAAGGATCATGTTCGAAATATAAAACGTGATGACCAAATATATATAGCATTGCAATACAAGTTTATCCATAGATGACCCTTTTTTTATTTTTTGGTGTTCACCTTTATGCTCCATGTCCATTTCATAGCCTAGAAACCCTTCAACTCGTCAACATTTTTTATCAATTACTTGGTCGTCTAGAGCTTGTCCATGTTATTCTTTTCCCACCAACTTGCCCTGATTCAGATGGTATGAAAAGTGAGTGAGCGTGGTGGCAGAGTTGGATGGGAAATAAAACCGTTCTCTTGAATAAAGAAAAAGTACATCTCAAGATTTTGATATTAAGTTTCCATTGTTACATCAAAAATTCAAGTTTCTATTGAAAGCTCAACAGCATTTTAGCTGACCAAAATTTTTTCTCAAAAAAAAAAAAAAAATCATCAAAATTGAGAGAACTATTAAGCTAATAATTAATATAAATTGATCTGATTTTTATTAATGTTCATTTGTTCCTTCTATTTCATAAAATGGCTGAATTTGATAATTAGATTACAAAAATACTTGATGTACTCTATTTTGAAAACACCCAACTCTGCTACCTCTCACTGTCCAGAAAATAGGTGTCCAGAACCCTTGTTTGACTGCCATTAATATCATTCATACAATTAGCTCGAGAATTTGAACTTTGTTGACATGTAAGCCTATTGTATTCCCTGCTGTTCACGGACAAAGAAACTTAGATTATATCAGTTTATTTGAGACAAAGAATTGAAATTTTAATTAAAGAACCTTGACCATTAAAAACCAAGGAGGTGATGATCATTAAATGGTGGTCAAACTATAATTTTAACTCTGTTTAAAAAGCCAGTAGTGTCTTGTCAACGTTGCCATCAGTAATCCAACTTGTATTTCACTCCAACTTGTTCTAAGTATTGCCATGTTCCTTCTTTTCTAAAGGTCAACAGATTCCTCACATGTGGTTGGAGATGCGTCCCTCTCTCTCCCTCTCTCCATATGTATATATAATATGATAATTAAAGTTTATATGGTAGGATGGTGAGTTAATTAGAAGTTCAGAGAAAAAAAAAAAGAAACAACCATTAACTTTAAAACGAAGCATGTTTGCCATGGAAATTAATTTATACCTCACAGCCTAACATCAGCAACATTTCTCTCTTTATGCAACCTAATTGTTTTGAAGGGTTAAAGAAGATGAAAAATCATTCCACTAATATTTCACTTTATAATTTTTTTTCTTCTTTATCTCTCAAATTATCAGCCTAAAGAAGGTAGATTAATAGGATCAAACGCAAATTATTTAAAGTTTGAAAAGAGAATGAAACATTAGAACTAAGCAATAATTCCATATTTACCGTCACAACCAAATACAATGAAGAGAAAAACTTTTATACTTCTAAAAATTACATCAAAAAATATTACTTGTGTAACTTTTCATTCTTATTATTTTAATCCTATATCACAAACACATCCTGAGAACATATCATCTTTCTCAAAAACTTATAATGTAATTGTCTTATACGAAGGTCTACCAATCTTGGTTTGCTCAAATTCTGAGACAAAGGAAAGGGAAAGAGAAAGAAGCAAAATCTATGTTGGCATAGTCTTTTTGTTGCTTCCTCTGTCCTTTCCCATTTTCACCATCATGCCAACACAACCCCTCACCCATTCACCGTTGGTGAGGTTGCGACTTGTTCTCAAGCCTTCCAAACCAACCACATCTCTCTGTCTCTCTCTCTTTCTATCTCTCCCTCAGCTACGAGTCCCAGCCGGACCCAATCCAGGGTGGGATAGGCTTTTGTTGGCAACGAATGGGATACTTGACAAAGAGTTGAGAGAGACGCGAATGCTGAACTGGTGATGACCACCCATTACCGTTTGGCTCACGGCAATAGAAACCAGCGTAGAGGGGAAGCATTTGAGAGACGTCATTGCTCGTATATAAATGATGGTTGGAGAGACTAACGTGGACAAAAAAAGCCATACAAAACTTGGCCTTAAGTTGGTCAACTTGGGCTCGATTCAACCCTGCCATCTCCACCAAGAAAAGTGGTTACTTTACGGATTCCAGCCATTTCCATCACGAACAAACACTTGTATCTGCCGTGCAGCAAACAACCATGTCATCAGCCTGCGAGGAGATGGATGGATACATCTCAATATGTGGCATGCCTTACAATAAGTTATATATCATGGTGGTGCATACGTGTATGTATGTGGCATGGTGGTTGGGAGGTCATTCATGCACCGAGAAAGTTATCCTCAACTGGTTGAATCTATCTCTTACGTAAGTTTTTATTTTTTTTTAAGAATAATGCAAAACTTTGAACTTGGTTTTGATTATTCTGCATGGATTAATGTTAGGTCGAGTTTAGATACGACTATATGGGGTCTTCATGAGGGGATTTTTCCTAGTTTTTTCCTCACATCTCCGTGGATTTCCTCACAGCAGTAGGCCGTCCACAAAGCACCTTGAATAAGATTTAGATCCTTGGTTATAAAATGTATAATATCTTGTACGTTAGTGGAGATTCAACGTTAAATTCCATTCCACGTGAAAAAAGAGGACATATGAATACGATCACATTTTTTCTCCTAAAAAAATTGGCACAACTACTTTTATATCTTACATTCACACCAAGTTGGTAGGTAGAATCCCCTGATGGTTGCCCCATTGTCAAAAGGCCTGGTTTCGAATTCTAATTCCAGAAGCATTAGGATTTGGGAGGTTAGCAGTAATTGGAGCAGGGATGTTATGCTCATTTTATCACCTGCATGAGAATATTCGTACGAGGACATGACCATATCCTGTAGATAATGTTGCTAGGCATCCAGCATCCGTTGAAAATATAGGCTATCTTTTGTAAGCCAATTGAAAGGTTCAAAAAAGGATGGAGTAAGGCTTGACAAAAGACATGCATGTCCTAGTTGTGCTGAGATTGGCCTCCAATGGTTTAAACCTTTAATCCTTAACAAGCTACTTGGATCATGGTTGGCTATAGGCCTTGTTAAATTCTTTGGATGGAGGTAGCTCATTTTGGTAGTTAAGTTTATAAATGGATCGGATCGACTAATGATCTATCTGCTCCCAACCTAATATGTATTTAAAAGTCTATAGATTAGATCGGGTTCAATAATTAGTTCAATCTAATTTTCGAGATGAATTCAGATCTTGTGATTTTTTTTAATTTAGGTCCATTGAAAAAAAAAAAAAAAAGGACCTAAACTCAATCCAACCTAATCACTCTAATTATATGTACAAATTCATTGAATGAATTATCATTCAAACTAGTTTTTTTTTTCATCTTAACAACAATATCTTTTTTTTATTTATTTTTATTTATTATATCTAAATATTGATATTTTATTATTTATTTTAATGAATTTTTATTTATAATTTTTTTAAGTATATCAATATATATTTTAAAAATTATAATATATAAACTTAAAAATAATTAAAAATATGGCTCGACTCTATCACGATCTGAACCCTAATATTTTGGATTGAATCCTGATTATAATCGAGATCTAAAATTTCTTTCATGAAACTAATTCAATTCGAACTATTTATCATGTATTGAGTTTAAATTTAAAATTATGATCAAAATATAAAAACAGATCGAAAGGGGTCCAGATCATGCCTAACATAACCGGTTCGATCCATTTGCAGCTCTGCTGATAGATTTTATGCTCGGAGCCCACTCGAGGACCTGGAACCAGAACTTGTACCACCACCACCACCACCACCACCACCATCATCCATGGATTGAGTCAGTCCTGCCCTGTGGGCCCAGATGGAAATTTATTTGGTTGGAAAATCGCCGGCCCCACGTCGATCCTTGTCGAGGCCGTGGAGATTTCGGTCTACCCGTCCATAATCGTGTCCGACTGGGGCCCAGTCGAAAACAGGCGTGGGTCCGGCTTGCTCTCGGGCCTTGGACACGAACGCTTCAACGGCACCCGCCCTTGGATGAATCCAAAATTCTCATCAACCATTCCAACAGAGACATTGGCATCGCTTCATACCCCAGAATAATTAATTCCGTTCAAACTTCAAAGAGTAGTTACCTCAAACCATTAAAACTTGTTTTAACTCTCTAACAAGGAATAGAGGACAAAACGTCATGTTGGATAAAAACAAGGCTTCGCTGGAACGTAAAATATTTTTAACTCCATTGCATCATTTTTCACAGTTGTACGCATCATAAATACAGGGGTCGTGCCCCTGTCACGCTCTCGAAGGGGAAATAATTAATACGAGACGCCGCCCTCGTGGGCTCCAGACCAGACCCCCCACCCCCCCCCCCCCCCCGCCTCCCCCCGTGAAATGCGTGAATCACTGCTCTTGTTCTTCCTCCAGACCCATCAAACGCTCTCTATAATCTTTTTTGGCCTCCTCTTCTTTCTATCTATCTATCTTGTTTAATTATTGATTGCAGAAGAATACGAAATCCTCTTTGGATGGAGGGATGGTCATCAGAATGAGACGCTGTTTAATGGATGGATTCGATGCTTGCTTGCTTGCTTGCTTGCTTATGTGTGAGGGCATGACAACAACCCCCTTGCAAGTTATTATGTCCTGAGAGGGGGCCCGGCCTCGGAAGAATCACATGACATTTACTCATTCTTGCGAAATTATCAAAGAAAGCCATCCTCTTGCCTTTTCTTTGTCCTCACTTTAATGCTGGGGGGTGGGAATCTCAGGGCCCTATGGTCCTTACCATTGGGTCCTTGGGATTCATGCATGCTGCCAATCAGGTCTTAGTTGTGTCTCTAGAGGCTTGCGGCATTCAAAGCATCCAGAAACTAGATTGGAAAACTTGTTGGCTTTGCCCAAGGGATGGTGACTTTCTTTTGCGGAGTGAGGAGGGGGAAATTGGAAATGAGAAAATTAGTTTAAAAATGGGATGGCAAAGCATCTAAGATAAGCATGACGGGAGGCATGGAATTGTTTCATAAAGAATGAAATAAATGTGTTGAATTATTTATTTACTCGATTTAAGTGGTGGAGACGAGTGCATTCGTTGACATTTAGCATATAGATTTTACTTGATGGCATAAAATACTTGTAAATTTGTCTAGAAAGCATATGGACTGTCTTAAATTTGTAAATTAATCATCGATTTATTTTATCTAATCTAATACCATGTACAATGATTCATTGCCAAATGACATAATATTTTGTGATCAAAGTTCGTATCATATATGATAATAATTTTGTCGCATTTATGTTGTAAATCTAATTAAGTAAATTTTAATTACTAGATTTTTTATTTTTTTTTTTTCTACTTGTATACTTTCACATATAGGTGCAAGGCTTAGAAGTCTTTCCAATTTTATAGTAATATCACTGTTCTAATAACTCAAACATTTTCACCGTGTGGCTGAATAGCTAGTTGTGGATATATAATGGCTAAATATTCATATTAAATATTAGTAGATAACATAATTCTTGCTTTAATTTATAATACACATGTGATAAAAAAAATTTCAAAGATAAGCACTTCGAGATTCATTATATACCCACAAAAAAAATTCAACAGGCTTTCATCCATTAGTTTGGAAATTTTGCGAATGAGCAATCCTTAAATTTGATAATAAATTTTGTAAATTCCATTAATCCCCTTTACCACTGTAAGGTAATTGTTCATATGTACATAATGAAAGCTCTGTATCATTGCTTAAACTCAAAAATGTTAAAAGATTAATGAACCATAGGTGACCTCTTAATAAAAAAAAAAAAAGCAAAAAAAAGATTGGGATGAAATTCGACATTAATGAAAGCTTGCTTAGCTGCATTTATTGATGGTTCAATTGTACACCTCTTATAATATACAGACATATCAAGCAATAACATACATAGACAACCTAATATTCAAATAAAATTTCTTGATAGCTGAGCCAGGAAATCATAAACGGCATGCTAGTCAATTCAACATTTTCCTTTGAAAACAACATAAAATATAAACATCCAAAGCAAAGCACATGACAACCAATCAAGGTTAGGTTGGGGGGTTAATCTCTCATCTAAATTTCCCAAGACAAGGAAAGAGGAAAGAGGAAAGAAAGGGGCCGTTGGGATGTTTGAACCAATCTTCCACACCAAGAGAAAAGAAAAACAATAATAACAAAATTACAGAAGAGAATATAAATAAGGGATTCAAGAATCCCTCGTCTTTCTCCAATCAATGGCTGCCAGCCACCATGCATGCATGCATGCACCCCATCCATTCCCCCCCGACCCCATATTTATTCCTGTCTTTTAAACTAAATCCAAGCTACACCACAGTCTCCAAATAAGGAAAGTGGATTTATTATTTCGACCAAAAAAAAATTATATTACATGGTTATTGGTAACCTCCCACCTTGCCCTCCCACAAAAAGCCTTCCCTTCTTTCCCTCGAAGGTCTCGTGTGCGTGAGAACCGTGTGCAGAGAGAGAGAGAGAGAGAGAGAGAGAGAGAGAGAGGGCATATTAAGAAGGCCGTCTGTGGTGGTCTCTCCGCCACCTTTCTCCTTTTTCTCTACATCGAAACCGGATTAGCGGGCGAGAGAGAACGAGGGCAGACGAGTAGTCTCTCCTCTCCTTTGGCCTCTTTGGCTTTGCCTTCGATTCCTCAACTGTTTATTTCTTTCCCCTCCTTTATTCCCCCCTCCTCTGCCCTCAGGAATCCGCCTCTTTGCTTCTTTGCCCACCTCTCTCTTCCTCTCTCTCTCTCTCTATATCCCGTTTTCTTCTCTGGGATTCGCAATGGCGGTTCAAGCGCAATACCCATCCAACGCTCTGCTTCTCAGCACCAGGTGTGCTCCCTGTTTCCATTCCTTTCCATTTGGTTGGGTTTCTTCACCCAAGCTTGAATTTTTCGGGATTTTTCTGAGTGGTTTTCTGGTTTGATGCAGAGGCGAGCAGGAGAGGAAGGAAATGGATTATCCCCAGGCCCCGCCCAGGTTCCTCGATCAATCTGCAGCGTTCCTCTCCAATGGAGGTGAGATAAAGATGACATCTTTGCACTCTGTTTTCTCAATGTTATCGGTCCTTTTCTACTGTTTGCTTCATCGGCGGTGTCTGAGAGGAGATTGGGTTGTTTGGTTTCGTGAGCAGTGAACGGGAATCCCAGGAAGAGGGGAAGAGACGCCGCGGCGGTTCCAATGGCGGCCCCGGCGCAGCAGAACCACCCGATTAGCCTTTTCTCTTTGCAATCTCAACCTTGTTCGACGCCTCTTCCTCCCCCGACGCTTATAAGCCTCGCCCAGCTGCAGAGCCAGACCCCGCCGCTCGTCTCCACCGGCCTCCGCTTGGCCTTCGAAGACCAACAGCAGCACCAGCAGGACCAGAACCAGAACCAATCCAATCTCTTCCTCTCCTCTTCTTCTTCCTCTTCTTCCCACTTTTCCTCCTTCCTCTCAGAAGAACTAGCTGCCGTAATCAACCAGCAGAAGGACGAAATCGAGCAATTTCTCCACGCCCAGGTAGCTTCCCTTCTCTCCTCCTCTTCTGGGCTTTTCCTCTCTCTTCTACAAGAGAGATAGAGAATTAAAAATCGAATTTTTATCGTGGCAGGGAGAGCAACTCCGGCGGGCGTTGGCGGAGAGGCGGCAGAGGCACTACCGGGTGCTGCTGGGCGCCGCGGAGGAGTCGGCCGCGCGGAGGCTGCGAGAGAAGGAGGCGGAAGTGGAGCGGGCGGCGCGGCGGAGCGCCGAGCTCGAGGACCGCATCGCCCGCCTGAGGACCGAATCGATGGCGTGGCAAGCCAAGGCCATCGCGGAGCAGGCGACGGCCGCCTCTCTCCATGCCCAGCTCCAGCAAGCCGCCGCTGCCCCGCCCCAGGGAAAGGCGGAGGAGTGCGGGGGCGAATCTCCGGCGGAGGACGCCGAGTCGGCCCACGTCGACCCGGACCGGGTCGAGCCGGTGCGACTTTGCCGCGCGTGCCGGTGCCGGCCGCTCTCGGTGGTGCTCCTCCCCTGCCGCCACCTCTGCCTCTGCTCCGTCTGCGACGCCGCCGCCACCGGCAGGGCCTGCCCCATCTGCCGCTGTCTCCGATCCGGAAGCGTCCAAGTCTTCCTCTCCTGAGACCCCACGAGTCCCGTGACCACTCCTCCATTGCGATTTACGAGCCATCCAAAACACAACGAAAAGCCAAAAAAAGAAAAATAATAAAAACTCGGACTTCTAAAGAAAAGATCTCATCTTTTTTTTTAATTTTATTTTTTTATTTTTCTCCTGTGTTGAGATTGAGATGAGTATCCTTTTTTTTTTTTTTTTTTAAATTTTGGGTGGGGTTGAAGGATTCGATTTATATATTAATTCTTTTATTGGGTGTAAATTTGATGAAGGTAAGCGTACCTGTGTTGAACCTCGACTCGTCTTTTCTCTATGTCTGACGTGGTAATACGAATAGCGTTAGGCGTCACCGCGCCCACACCTTCCATCGGGTCGAGCGCGGTGCAGTTAAGGTACCGATCACCGCCCTCGCGGGCGGAGCGGAACGGAGATGGCGCACACGTGTCCCGTGGGCCGTTTCGCTGGGCGGGGGTACCCAGGAACGTGGTGCGCTTGGCGGGAGAAGGGGGGCGAGTGTGGGCCGTCTGATGGCGATCGAACGTTCAAACAGGGAGGGATCGATGTCGGTGTTTTATCCCGCAGGGCACCGTATCCGGCGGGGACGTCGTATTCGGGTGGTTGCCCTTGCTTCTTGCGCCACGTTCGCACGTGCTCGGCCTCGAAGGGAGGAGAGAACGGACCTAATAAAAGATACGATGGGCCGGGCCGAGACCTTTAACTGCTAGATTGCGGCCACGTCAAGAAAGAGTTTAAATAATCTAATTCTTAGATTAAGGTACAGATTTACTCTTCTTCTTCTTCTTCTTCTTTTTTTTTTTTTTAATTATAATTTTGTACTGTTTTTGTTGCAAGTTGGTGGCTTAATTTGTAGTGGTTGTCATGGTGGAAATGAGGGTAGTGGAGTTGTTAATGGTGGCGGGGGTGGCTTTGGCCATGGTGGTGGTGCTCTGTGAGGCTGGTGGGTGGTGTTGGGATAGCGATGGCGACGGTGGTGTGATAACTGGTGCTAGTGATGGTGGTTGTAGTGGTAACAAGAGAAGAGACGTCGTGACAAAGGTCTGGTGATGGCGCTTGTAGAAGTGGTAACAGCAAGAGAAGAGATGTGGTGACTGAGGTAATGGTGAGGGTGGCCGTGGTGCAAATTTTTTCTATAGGTTTGATTTTTCTTCAATTCATTATCTTGATGGGAAGTTGATTTTGACGAACAACACAACAGGATCGTTGTCATACTTTTTTTTTTTTTTTTCTTCTTCTTCTTATAAATCATAATTTATTTGCTACTTGAATTAAAAAAATAAAATAAATGGGAACTCTCTGGTCACGGATATGGTTGCCTATTGTTTTACCCATAGTTCACGCTTGAATGGGTACCACATGATTCTACGGTGACCATCTAGACATGTAGAGCATTTTATGGTACAAATTATCTATACTGTAAAGAATTCACGCTTAAAATATTTTAAAATTTTCGAATCTCACGAAAAAATCTCTCTATAGAACCATTTCATTCATTCAAAATCCTCTTTTTATTACCGTAATTAGTCACAAAAATGAGAAAATAGTATAAGAAAAAGATTATAGATAAAAAAATATGTGCACTAAGAATATAAGTCTATACAATAATCAGAGGAGTCGCTTATGAAATACCCTAAATAAAAAATAAAAAATAAAGTGTAGCCTTTTTTTTTTTTTTTTTTAAGGACATTTTTGAGTGTCTTGCTTTAGAAAATATACAGAAGAAACCGTACCCTGGAAAGAGAAATAGGTGGGCCAAAACTAACTACACTTCAACAAATATATATTTCTTACACGTCTTAGCCCAAGTCCTAAATATTGTGTGCATGGAAAAATTTTAGTTGAAGCAACCAGGCAAGTGTTCAGCTAAAACTTTTATGGTAGATGAGCACAGAAACTTTTGGGGAAAGGCAAACCAAACTTCCGAAGAACCAAAAGAAAGCTTCCAAATTTCTTCATGATTTCTTGGGCCGTTAGGTCTGCTAGGTATGAGCCAGTGGTGAAGAATGACGGCAACCCTAAAACCGTGTTGGTGGGTGAAAGCTCCAAGCCAAGGGGCTTCCGTTCAAACATGGGCCCTGCCAAGGAGATAACGAGTTTGGATTTGATTGGTGAGTCACCGAAAGGTTTTGGTTACTATTTGTTCATGGGTGCATCAAAGTTTATGTCTTAATGGAAACCTGTGCCTCTCTGGATCACTATTTTCTAAGCTAGTCTGTCAAGTTATTCAAGGCTTTTGCTTGCTCTTTCTTTAAGATGTAGGTTCCAAAAAGATAAGCTTAGAAAATTACAAAAGAATTCCGAAGCCTTGCCGGTTGCCACTTGTTTTCTCCATCACGGGGCGGTGCATTGGAGGAATGGTTGAAGAAAGTTGGAAAGGTGTGTTGGTTTGGCTGCCGGGAGTCAACGTCTGGAACTCTGGAATGATGAGTCGCAGGAGTTTTAAAATTCAAGCGAGGGTGCCGTTTTTTTCTTCCTGAACTTTTTTTTGACAATGATTTAAAGCCGTGTTTTGAATGTTATTTTGGTTTCGAGTAGCATCCGTGGAAGTTTGAATGCATGCTCATGTCATTCAATTGACCAATAATGCTCCTTTCCATGATGCATTCTGGAAATAAAAGAAGCATTTGAGGAAAAGAACGCATGAACGGAAATATGCGATGGTGGTGTAGCATGATTCATACTCTATTGATATTTTGTTTTAGGCTAAAATAAATCCATTTTGATTCTCAAACTTTTTTATTTCATCATAATTTTAGACTATTATAATTTTTATATTTTATGATATAAAATCGATTAAATTTTATGAAATAACTGATATATTATTTTAATATAAAAATATGAATTGATTGATAAAATAACATGATAATTATTTTATCAACTTTAATTAGCTTTACATAGCATGAGAGATTAAATTATAATAACTTAAATTTTAAGAACTAAAAATATATTTTAGACTTTGTTATATCATTGTTATCGTAAAAAGAAGAACAGGAACAAAAGCTGAAGAATGTGTTAAAATTTGATTCTTTGAGCTTAAGCTTGTTGCTTGGTTAGCCGTTCATCCAAGCTAAGCTTTATAATTTATTGAATGATTTATTTTTTAGGGAGTGAGGTGGCAGATGGACCAAGAGGTAGCTGCTGCTGCTCATGTACGTTCTCATGTCTCATAAATTTCTAGTTTTACTCATGGTTTGGTTTCCAAACAACTTTCTTTTCTAAAGTTTCATGGACTTGGTTGCGAGAAGTAGCTATTGACTTTTGATGAGATTGATTTATTTATGAAATTTCTTTGCGTGGAAGGATTGGAGGCTGTGGATGTTTTCCTAAGTGTTTGTCCTGCACAATTCTTCTCGTCACTTCTTCAAAACAATTAGAAAATAAGGAGGATTAGGATATAAGTCATTCATGTTACCAAACATTTTGTTCAATACTTTGGCTTTTTTCAAGAAAAAAAATTTTACTTACGCAATCGAAGTTGTCCTTTTCCGGGTTTCCTTGCAAAAAAAAGGCATTGATCACCTAAAGTTCCAAAATCAATATTCCAACTTTCAAAATGAGCAAGACGTTTGGCACCTTGGTAGGAAAGTGTTATAAAGAAATTGATAGTAAATGTCTTCCCTCCTGGAAAGAGTATGCGTATGGACCAAACCATACTAGTTGGCATTCCAAAAAAAAAGAAAAGAAAAGAAAAATTCATTGCAACATCTCAATTACCTAAATTAATTCAAGCATTTCTTTTTTTTTTATTTGAAAAAAATAATAAAAAATAAATACCATATCTCCTGTAATATTTTTTTTTCTAATGAAAGAGAAGAATTCTGCCTAGGCTTTAAAGAAAATGAGGGGAGAAAAGTTTTCTTCTCTATTCTCCAAATCAAAAAATTCACCTAGTCAAACTGATTAAATATGCATGTTTTATGCCAGCCCTTAATGCATTCTAAGCTTAATTTTTATAGTTGTTTAGAATATATTTATCATGACAAATCATGAGTTGTTATTATTAGGTAAAAATATATTGTTAGGACACATCAGTTATTTTATTAATTTTAATTAATCTTATTCAACAGAATGTTAAAAATATAATATTTTTAAAATATAAGATATTAAACTATGATAATTAAGAGTTTGAGGACCTAAATAATTTTTGATTCGAAATTCAACGACAAGAGCATATTTAAGCCTTATTGTCGTGGTTATAGGAGAGTATTGAAGGCCAGATTAATGATTTCCTGACCCCATTGATACGTACTGAGATTTTTTCAGTCAGCCAAAGAGAGAGATTGAGTTCTCGAGGGCCAAGGCAAGTCTCATGTCCACAAGATTTGACCCTGTTCTCGGCCTTTGATCGATACCCTCCTCACCTCAGTGTGAGGAACAGTATGAGTCTGAATCCTGCCAAGATATCTCACCAATTATGAGTTATTTTGAAAGCACGGCACGTTTGTGATGCAATACATATGATGTGAATGCTTCTGAAGCTATGAAAAGGGTGGTGTGAATGTGGACCACAGCTCACAGCAAACATGATGCATGGATTTGTTGATCCTACTTCTCCCCTCACAAGAATCTAAGAGCAGTTCAGAAGCCATCAGTTGACAAGAATTAGGAGAACGATGTGCCTTATTTAAGGGGTAAGACCAAAACTTTGGGATGTATGCTGATGTGGTCTAACTAAGATGGGGACATTGGGCTTGTAGATAGATTCCTTTGCTTTCTTGTGTAATATGTAGCAACCTACATTACTTGTCAAGCTAGCAAAAACAATCATTGATCTACATATGTGCCCAATTGATGTTGGGACCCTTACCTAGAGCATGGACATATGGACATGAGACATAAAGGTGGTTTTGTATACCTTATAAACATAGAGAGGTTTGGAAACCAATCTTCTATCTTTATCAAGAGTTGAAGGTGAACAAGATAATGAGCTATCAATATAGCTCATTAGGTCATAACCAAGGAGAAGAGAATGGAATCATGCCCTTCAAGATAGAAAGTTTTAAGGATGCAAGCTTAAGCATTGTTATAACCAAGGTTGGGGTTTTGGTAGAAGAAATGAAATTTGTGAAGGAGGAGAAAGGTGTTGGTACTTTATAAGATTTCTTCAACAGAAATATATACTGAACATATTTTTGTTGAGATAAAAATAAACCAATCCATGGAGGAATAAATTCATTACCAAAAAACAATTAAGAGCTTAAAAATTTTTGATGAAAAATCAATTAGATGAGCTTGATATAAATAGTAAAAAAATGAAAAATTTATCATTGCTTGTAATGATTAAATCAGTTTTATATACCATAAAATATGCAACAATATCATCACAATAATTAATAAATAGAGGTGTCAGTTATGGAGTTTGATATAGAAGACCCATTTATAACCAACGAGATGTTGAGCACATGTGAGAGGAATCAATTTGTAGGCATCATTTTGATGGCATTAGATTCCAACTTGGGGATTCCAAGCACCAATAAGGACAATGATACGGATGATAAGCTAGAAATCAGGTTAACAACTGATTCAATAAAGCAAGCTTTTTGATGCTCAAGTCAATCCAATAAGAAGATAGAAAAGATGGAAACCAATGTTTAGAAAGTATAGAGAGAGTTAGAGTGTACCTTTTTCAGTTATATAGGGCATTCATATCTAATGACGGGATGAAGAAGATAACCAAGAGTACATGATGTGGCCTAATGCAAAAGTAGGCTTACAGGTGCCCATGATTGACGCTATGAGTTGCCTTTATTGTAGAGTGTGGGTAGCCTTATAAGGCAGGGATTGGTTGTGTCCGCTTTCACCTGGGTACATGCCATCCATTGTCTTTATAATCATAATATGATGAGATATAAAAACTTTGTGAGTCATAGAATCATAGTAGATATAAGCTTTTTAAGAGAGTACCAAAAGAAGATATAAGGTCAAGATCGAGTTGCAGGTTTATATTTATTATAGGATCTTAATCATAGATAGTAAGGACAACCAAAGATTTAAAGCTTGAGATGGTTGGAGTTTTAGTGGAGAAATAAAAAAAAAAAAAGCCTCCAAGGATGTCCTTATAATCAAAAGAAAAATGGGCAATCAATTAATTATATATATAACAACTTAAAAAGTATAGGGCGAAAAATTAAGAGGCAATGATGCTTAGTGCAGAAGTGTTGAGCCAATTTCCATCACATGACGCTATAAGAGTTTTAAAATATTTCTTAATTAAGGTTTTAAACTTGGAAAACAAAATAAGCATATTGGACTTGTGCTTGATTGGATGGTGCCAACTATATGTCATGAAGTGATCAAAGAGGATAGCATGGTAAGTAAAGTCATTGATAGAAAAAATTGAGATAGAACCCTAAAATATTACTCTAGACAATATCTAATAGACCATGTCTATTAAGCCTAAAAACTAAGAGAGAAAGTCAATAGCGCTAATTGCATTGATATGAATCACATAATGAAATAGAATGGGAATAAGATGAATGAGGTGAAGAAAAGAATTTAAGAATATGTTAAAGAATTTGAGATGATAGTGGCAAAAATGATGTTGCTGATCACTAAACAAAACTCCAGTACCAACTATAGCCAAGGATTGACTATTCATGGAGGAAGGAAACTCATAGATATCATCTTTATCCAATTCTCATATTACTATCACCTTCTTGCACAAATCCTTTGTCAAGAAATAAGAAGAAAAAAATTCAATAGATGTATTGTTAGTTTTACAAAATTTAGAGATCGAAATTTTTTTTTTGATGAGAGGAACGCGTGAGACATTATTTTAAAAAAAGAAATAAGACAAAAGCTAAAGTTAAGTAGAATCGATGTAGTAATTAGTAAATAACAATAAACTTATCAAGACCATTATACTAGGAGAGTTAAAATAAAGAGAAAGGTTATAAAAATATGAGGTAACGTAATGAGAAGTGATAGAATTGATAAGCTATCCTATATTAGATGAAGTAGTATAATTGGTTATAAGTTCATGAGAATGAGGTGGTCGAATACTGTAACAAGTTTTGGCTAAATATCTTGATTTTATTAAAAATTGATAAGCAACCTTACGATTTTGATGGGATTAGAATTGGAACTTTGTTTATAATTGCTATGGAAATAATTGAAGTTGCGAATGGCACAATGGGTAGCATCCTTTTTTAAATTACTAAATTGACCAAATCTTTGTATATATTTGGTAGTAAGAATGGTTATATTACTGTTGATTTTCTGTCATTTGAGAAAACCCTAATATTCAACAAGCTTGCCATATAATTCCTCAAATGAGATTGGATTTTTCCTTATTCTAATTGCTGTGAAGATCTCTTTAAAATCCAGTCCAAGGTCATCAAATCATCTTCATCAAGTGATGCATTAATAATGGCCAATTCATCAATATTGGTTTTGAGTATCTAGAGATATTTGATAACAAGTTTGCTTTCTTATTTGATGACAGCAAGTTTTTTTCTCAAGTCTCACCACTTATGAGTGAGATTTGCTGGCAAAGAGATATGAAAGTTTGTCCTATGCTTTCACTGAAAGTCTTGTTTGAGGCAATAAGAGAGAGAACAAATTCATATACTGAGACAATAATGGCATGAGAAATAATTGGTCCTATCATACTTAATGAACATGGAGAGGGTTAGGAACTATTTCTTCAACTTTATGAAGAATTGAAATTGTATAAAATAATGAGCCATCAATATAGACCATTAAATGAAATTATGCCCTTCAAGACGAAAAGTTTGAGGATTTAATTTTAATTAGAAGCTGAGTCACAGCATTAATTGTAATCAGAGTTGCAATTTGGATGGAAAAGATAAAATTTGAAATGATGAAAGTGGTATTAATATTTTATGAGACTACTTCAGTCATAAAGAATATGATTAGTGGGTTACCTTGAATTACTGACTCATTGAGACATATATAGCTTTGACATCGCATGAGAGCAAAGAGAACAGAACAGAAAAAAGGCTTCAATGTACGGAAGATAAGAGAAAATTTTATCAAATTAGTCTAACCTATAAATAATAAGAGTACATTTAAAATATTTTGAATGTATAGAAAATAAAAGGAAAGATTTTATCGAATCAATCTAACCTTTAAACAATAGGAGCATATTTATAATGTTTTGAATGTATAGAAGATAAAATAAAAGATTTTACCAAACCAATCTAATCCCTCTATAGGAGCACAATTATAATGTTTTGGATGTATATGCTGAATTTGCTTCATTCCGAAGGGGGCTTTTATTTTTTTTAAATGATGTAATAATAACATCATTGCTTCAAAATATGAGGCATAATTTAATTTGAAATACTTAACAAAAATAAATTATTATCCCGGCCGAATACACGGTAAAACTGTCAAAATAACAGCTGGCATTACTATTCCGTAACGGCTGAGAGCCGCTGGCCGTTTCAAGATCCCTTCGTCTCCGTGTAACATGACGGAAAAACCTCAGAAACGCAGTCCGTAAAACGTAGTTTCGTTTCCCGATTTCACCCTGCTTTGCTTTTCCCGAAAGCAATTAAGACTAGCAAAAATATGCCTTTGGTCCTCAAACTTTCACATGATTTTGATTTTTAATCTTTCACTTGTTGCAATTTAGTCCCTTAAGATATTGAATTTCTAACGTTCCGTTCTAACACGTCAGTTGTTAGGGGCTAAATTATAAGAGCAAAAAGTTTGTGGTTGCCACATGTCATGAGACTATTGGGTGCTTAAAATGAAATATAATGTGTCACCAATCATTTCGTGCCATATGGTCTCGAAGAAAGCCTTTGGTGCCATTGAGTTGGGAGAGCGGTCTTAATCCACCCCCACCCCCGAACCGTGGGAGGAAACGACCACGTGCTTCTTCTGTTTCATTCGCTCCCCTCCGAGGCATCGGGCGTCCCGCGCCGTCGCGTCCGACGAAAGGTCAGACCTCTCTCTGATCAATTCCTTTTTGCGTGCCTTTTCATGGCGATTTAGGGTTTTTTCGCCGAATCTCGTCTCTTGGAAACCTAATCAAGCCCTCTTTTTATGCGATTTCCTTGATTAATGCCCTTCTGTGCATCAAGAAATCTTGGAGAGGTTCGTGTGGATTCCTGAAATTTCTCCTGTAATATGGAAATTTCCTTCCGGTTCCTTTGATTCGAGATGTGATTTTAGTTTTGATGCACGCTTTTCAGCTTGAGTACCGGTGGTTCTATGGAAGTTTTCAGGGTTAGGAGCAATATGAGGTCTGGCAACCGACCCAGAGTTTCATGAACTGTAGTTACAGATTTTTTTTTTTTTTTTTTTTAAAAAAAGGAAGAAAGGCAGAGTTTGCTGGTTATTTTGGGCTCCTGTTCTCAAGTCGCTTGCCGTAGTAACGGATTTTGATTATTTTTTGAGATATAAAACATGTGAAAGATCATGATGCGGTCAGTAGCCTTGAATGAAGTTGTAATCAACCTCCATGTTGCTGTTTGTGTGTGGAAAAAATTGGATTTGAGGGGGAGATGATGGTGTCAGTGGTTTCCCAATGCAATAGCAAAGCACTCTTTAAGAACCCAAGATTATTTAGCGGCCATAATAGATTGAAGTTTTCACTACAAGAGACGAAAGGGCAGAGACAAGGTCATTTTTTAACCTGATCACTTTAATTTGCTAAGTGACAAGCTTATAATAGCCAAGAAAAGTTGAGTGCAATTTTAATTGTCTTATTGTTGTTTTATGGTCATGATCTAGTCAAGAATATCTAGAGTCTTTTAACTTGTGATAGAATTCCTTCATCACCTAACAAAATGAAAGCACTTTTTTTTTTGGAAGTTTCAGGTGCTTTAATGGATGAAATATGTTCCTTGAATAATACAAAACAACACCGTAAAAGGATCTTGGTTTAACCAAATGCTTAGCTTGCCTCTTTGGATCTTCAAATGATCCTTGTTTCGAAGTTTTTTTTTTCCTGCATCTAACTGTATTAATATGACTTTGCTTGCAAAACACTCTTGAAATGATATAGGGGAAACACAAGTCATTCAAACCTACCTGGATGGTATCATGAATTTCAAATAGGCATGTTGAATTCTAACAATTCTGACAGATGCAGGCCTGTGCCACAGTTCATTGTATTGATGTGCTATGATGTGGGCTGGCATAGGCGTATAGCATTGTATGAGCCATAACATGATATGCAAACTGTGTACTGGTAATTTTATATCACTGTATGGGTTTTACAAAATGGTATTATCAAACTTGCATTTCAAACCTGATTTGAATTTTAGGTGACCTGCTTGGAGAAAAGAGGGCTGATGAGTATTTTGACCATTTTACTCCAATGCTCATTGTGGCATTGGAACAGCAGAATTTTTCCCTCACTCTTACATGGCAGCAGGGATGTGCCCTTTAGTTTTAGGTTCTTCATTAAAGATATATAAGGATTAGCCTATGAAGGGCTTTCAGTATGAATGTTCTAATTCTCTGATAAGCACTAATTAGATTAGTGTTGTTAAAGCCGTGCCTAAGGCGTGAGGCACAAGGCATCAAAAGTTAGTTACTTCTTATTTCCTAAGGTACGTTTCAGTCATGAGACATTAGGTGCCAAGGGTTAGGCACTTCTTATATTCTATATGGAGCACCTTTATATAAACACGAAAAAGGCACATGCTTTTGATCTAATTTGAAGCACAAAAAATGCATATCTTTTTTAATAAGCTATATTTATAATAATTTTTTTAAATCTATCATATTTATTAGATTATGTTGATTTTATCATGCACCATTTCATGCACAATTATTTTTCTTACCTTACAGAAAAGCTAAAAATTGAAAGATAAAAAGATGAAACACTAAAAATTATGCTATCATATAAAAAAGAGGAAGAAAGGCATCGAGGGACTACAGATTTCAACTGAAAAAAAAGAAGGCTTTTATGATTCTTTTAGCTTTTTTCTTTTATGTTTTATAAATTTTGCTTATATAAATTATTTTATCATTTATTTCAAAAATGTGCACCTCACTTTGCTTAGGTGCGTGCCTGCATTTTGTGCCTTATGTCTAGGCTCTAATATCCTTTTGTACTTAAGTGCGCTTAGCACTTTTTACAACACTGAATTAGACATTCAAGTTCTATCCAATTCCCTCTTAGGAAAAGAGTTTACTGAGTATGAGGTGATTAAAATGTCTTGTGACTCCAAAATAAAGTTTGAAGTGGACACTCCGTATCATTTATGGTTAAGTTTTGTCACAAAATTTAGGTAAGAGTAGAAACACCTTTCATATTTGTAGAAGTTAATAATTTTTATGAAATTATTTTCTACTCATCACATCACTATTTTCTTAGTAATTTCATTATTTTTGCTTTAAAATAATTTTAGTTCTGCTTTCCAAGCTGAACATGAATATGTGCTCCTATTTAATCAACACTATTCAAAATGTGTTGAATCAAGCGTTTTGAAAATTAGAAAGCCAATTAATGGTCGATAGTGGCATGGGTTGTTTGGCATTTACTTGAGCTGAGGGGGCATAGGAGATGCCAGCAAACCAACTATTTCATTCCTCTTTGCTTGTCGCATTATGCGAGGCATCAAGAGAAGTTAGAGAGTGGAGTGTTTGGCAAATCAATATCTCTATGCTAGGGACCTAGGGCCATATTTTTTTCTTATCATAAAATAGTATATATTTAGTAGCAGCAAGTTGCCCCTTCTTTATATCTGGCCCAAGGTCAGGAACTTTCTACAAAACTTTTATTTGTTTTCTTCAGCATTTACGTTTTTCTATATTGTTTATCCACATTAAGATTAACGCTAAACTGCATCTATTTGTTGGGCTTACGTTTCAGCCTGTAAGGAAATTGAGGAACAAGAAAGAAGTGAAAGAAAAATAAGGTGCTCGAGATGGCAGCATCAAAAATTCAAGCTCTATGGAACCACCCTGCAGGCCCTAAAACCAGTTTGTCCTTTTTACCCCTCCCTTTTTTCCTGTCTCATCCCTTTTATCCCATTCTACTCTTATTAATGATGCTTCTTTAAAAAAAAAAAAAAAGATCCCAAACATCTTGTTATGATACTTTGGTTTTAACTTTCTAAATTTAATTCGAATGCATTTTGATAGCAATATATTTTGTGGATGATAGTTTCTTATAAGATTCTCTGTTCCTTATTTCTTTGGGTTACCTCAAGAAACATTTTTATTAGTTTAAAGCAAGGTTTGCCATCTTAGTACCGGATCCATACTGATACCAGACTGATATGGTGTCAGTATGCCCGGTGTACGGGTCAGTTCAGCATGCTAAGACTTGGTACACACTTTATATCAAGTCTTATTTTGATACGGGTACAATATGCTTGATATGGGCCAATACACACCGCTACTATGAAGAATGCACGGTAGGATTACTGCTAGTTAAGAGAGATTTTCCTGATTTAGCCTGTGGGTTCCCGGCTCAGGTGTGTCTATTTTTCATTTATATGTTATTATGAATTTACAAATTCTGGATGTTTATTTTTTATGCAATTTTTCTGCATCTTATATGCTAAATATTTAGAAGAATGTGCATCTATTTTAAAATTGGTGGTGGTGTGGAAATCTAGTTTTCTGTCTGGCTTTTCTTCTTTGTTGACGTCTAGGAAGTAACTATTGGCATGTTTTGAACTAAGTGCAACATATGTATAACCGTAAACAATTTTTTGTTTTCAACAATGAGGCAAGTATTCTGGAGTTATATTATTTATTTCAGTTTAGTGAGAAGAAATGTTTCAGATTCTAGTTTATTTGATATCAAATTTGTGGCAGCAGAACTTGTTTTTGATGAAGTTTGACACTTTAGTTCAAATGGGCAAAGAACGAATTTTGGAATTAAATATTCTGGTGGAGAAAATTTTGATAACTTTAATCTAATTATTGCTCGTAGAAAATTTCTTCATCCGCTAAATTATACTGTAGTTGTTGAGGGGCATAAAATCGACTCTCGATGTAGTTGTTGGCACCTGCATAAACTGTCAAGTATTATTGTTCTCACACTCTTTTTAAGTAAGTTTTATAGATTCCAAATTTAACTGGTTAAATAGACAAGGGTTTCCAACATTCTCATTTTTCATCCTTCTTGTGGCATTACCTATCACCTGGAATACTTAATACTTTTTGTAGTGTGATATTGTGTGACCTGACAGAGAGCTTGATATGTAAATATATTGTTGTACCTATTTTCATGGATATTTTGTCTTTGATTAACCCGCATACTTTTTATGTTTGTAAGTCACAACCTTAACATGTTTCTTGCCTACAGTTCATTTTTGGGCCCCAACTTTTAAATGGGGTATAAGCATTGCAAATATCGCTGACTTCTCCAAGCCACCTGAAAAGCTTTCCTACCCTCAGCAAATTGGTATGTGGCCCCTGATATGCAAATCTCTTTTGACACATTAAACCATTTGGAATGGTCTTCCTTTTCTTTTGCTATCCTCCTCAAGATGATTTTACGGGCTGAACATTTGTCTTCATTTCCTTTATTATCCAGCTGTTACTTGCACTGGGCTCATTTGGTCACGTTACAGCACAGTAATCACACCCGTAAGTCTTCCATACAGGGTCTTCAGTCAATTATTCAGAAGTGTATCTTATACTTCTCATGTCTTCTAAGTTGCTGTAACCTTCCAGATGTTTATTGTTAATTCTTCATTTTTCTTAACCATACGCATGTAACTAGTCAACTTCTGTTGTAGTTAGTTTTTTTTTATTTCAATATTGTTTGCGAACAAGTCTGATTGTTAGTTCAACCCTTCACTAACCTGACATGTCTAAATAGCTTACTTTTATATGGACACAGATTTTAACTACATTAGGATTTCTTAGAAGCTCCTTAGAATTGCCACTTTGTGGTTTGCCAATCTCCATAGTGCCTTGCTATTATAAGGGAAACTTATTGCTGGTGGGGCAACGTGATTAGTGGTTTCAAGTGGCATAAATATGCTAAAACATTACCAAAGTAGCACACTAAGCCAGAGCTTCCAATAGCTAGTTATTTAAAGTATCTATTACACTGATTATTTATTCATTTTTTTTTAAAAAAAAAAAACTAGATCAACTGGTCCTTGTTGTGGATAAACTGTTGTTCAGATCCTGCATTCATAACCCTCCAACTAGACCTTAAGGGTTGAAATTTTCACATCTCAAAGGAAATGATACTTGTAGTATGTAAAAATATGAGGTGATAGCCTTAAAGGCACAAGGAAAAGATGTGAACTTGGTCTTGTTGATGGTAAAGATTAATGAAGAAGGATTTATGCCTAAGTTGTAGTTGAGACAAGCTTATTGGTTATGACTGTAATTGCTTGTTTGGTTTACTTGATGAGTATAGGATTAAGCACATGGTCTTGTGCAAATTACCAAATATGCAGGAAATTATGAGAAACCTATTAGCCTACTGTGGTATTCTGGCAACTCTTTTATATTGAAAGAAATCAAACAATTTGATTATAACAGCAGATCTCTACGAACTTAGCTAAGAAGCTATGCTCTTCCTGAGTTTATCAATTATTGCCTGATAATGTTCTTTGCTGCAACAAAAGGAGGTGTCTTACATATTATGCCTACTGACTTTGTATCAAGAGGATCTTTGTATCATTTCTTGCTACTGATCTTATTTTCTTGGTTTGACTTTGTGCTATTTCAGAAAAACTGGAATCTTTTCAGTGTAAATGTTGCAATGGCTGGGACAGGAATTTATCAACTTTTTCGTAAAATTCGGTATGCTAAAGTTTGGTTTCACTACATTTTGTTTCATAAATAGTTAGTGCCTATCATAAATCTGAATTATAACAGGATTTGTATTTTCACAAGACATTTTTTTGTCCAAATCACAGTTTATTATGTAAGCAGTGGACAATTATAGCTCTATATTTCCTTGTAAAAATGTTGACATAATGTTCGCATTTCTGCTTATGATCCTTATGTCATTGTAGTTAGATGAATCCTTAGGTTGAGAACTTAATTACAATTTAATTTGAAGACTATTGTATTGGATACCATTTAACAATAACTTGAGGGCTGCAATTTGATATTCTGGCTTTTGTTTTCAACTTTATATAGTTTCTAGTGACGTATGGTGTTTATTTTCAAGAACAAAGAAAAAGAACCAATCTTTTTCCTATCACCACTATTAGTAGTTGGGAACCCCAATTAGCTGTGTCACGCCCAGACTCAATGGTGGGTCCAGGAGGTGGCAACCCGCTGCATGCGAGGTATGCAAGGCGTCCAGTAATAGAACAATCATCATATGGAGGGACAATAAACAACTATGCCATTAAAATTAATAACATTTTTAGTACAAATCCACATAAAGTAAATGTCTGAGCTACATGCACAACTGATAAACATATACTTCATCTAAGCTAAACCGATAGGAGCTTCATTTTACCTATTCTAGTTTATTTCCTTGGCTCTGAAAAACATTAATGAGAGTTTAATGAGCTCACACTCAATAAATAAGCCTAATATAAACATATTATATTAACTTCAAAATATAGCATATCATGAATCTCTTGCTTTCATATCTCAAAACATACATGCCATCTTGTTATTTGAAGATACTCACATTCTTAAAATATGTTGAAAACATGTCATATTATGCCTCAAAATTTAGTTTCCAAATTTATTAAGTCATCACAGCCACATTTCACTATCATTAATATTTACATTTCATCTTATTACAAATATACCATGATCGCATACTATGGCCATATATATGCCTGTGACGGAGCTAGAACAAAACACCACATAAAGTGCATCCTTCATATATATCCCCTGTAGAGGAAGGGTTCTGGTACCAGAATCAGGTCATGTCATGAAACAGAACACCACATAGAATGTATCCTCCATATATATCCCCTGTGGAAGAAGAGTTTCGGTACCAGAATTATGTCATGATGTCATAAAACAAAACACCACATGAAGTGTATCCTCCATATATATCCCCTGTGGAGGAAGGGTTCTGGTATCAGGATCATGTCATAAAACAGAACATCGCATGGAGTGTATCCTCCATATATATCCCCTGTGGAGGAAGGGTTCCGGTATCAGAATTATGTCATCATGTCATCATGTCATATCATAATGGACCGCGGGTGGCACATTTTCATATTCAAATCTTACTTGCATATCTTATTCAAATGTTGTTCATAAAAATGCTTTATAATAACTTGCATAAATACACATCAAATATTTTCACTATTTTATGGTTGAACATATCATACTTATTCATTCTGCACAAGCACTATTAATTTGCAAAATTTAATTGAAATCCAAAATAATAATACTAAATATTCAAATGCATGTATTAAGGCAGGAGAAATTATTTTATAGATAATCATCAGTATTTAAACATATATGGTGATTCATTCAAAATGTCATATTTAATAATTTACTAGAATCACTAATGATAAATGGCTTACTTACCTTCTGTCGCTAATCCACAAGTCTAAATCAACTATTTAGGCTCTTGGCACCTACAACATAATATTTGAATCTTTAATTTCTAAAAATCATAGTGCCAAAATAAATCTTATCAATCTACCAAGTCTGGTTTTGGATCCAACTTGGGGCTTGATTATCTCTACATATATCAGTCCAAATAGGGAAACAAAAATTCTTCAACAAACTAGGATCATCCCAAATCTAAACCTATACCCCAACATGTTAGGCCAAGACCAATTTGAACTCCAAAAATGGGACCTAACTACGCTCAACAGTCTCAACCAAGGCCCAAACCATCACATTTCTTCTTTCCCTCTCTTCCCCTACTTTTAGGTTCACCTGAACCCGTGCTCGCCGCCTAGGGTCACCGGCGGTGGCTTCCCCAGGCCGACCGGCCACCAGCGCCGGTCAACGCCGGCAGCCACTCCCTCTTTCTTCTCTTCCTCCTCTCTCTCTCTCTCTTTCTCTCTTGCAGCAGCCAACCAGCGTGATCGGCATCGGCGCTTAACGGCCGCAGGAGCTGCGCACGGGAAGCCCATCGCGGCTTCCCCATTAGACCTCAAGGGTTGCCAGCTCCGGCGACCCTTTGAGTGGGTCACCACCATCCCTCCCCCGCCGGCGGGGGGTGCAGTGGCCGGCCTCCAGGTGCTGCTGGGCCGCACCAGCAGCAGCAGTTGCGGCTGCCAAGCAACACAGCCGAGGGTAGCTGAGGTTTGGCGGCCCGACATGACCATACCACGACCACCCCCTCGCCGGGGTACCCTGCCGAGGAGGGAGCTCGGTGGCCCTCCGGCCACTATAAACCTTTCCCTCGCTTTCTCTTCTCTTCACTCGACTCGACGCTGAAATAGAGATGGCGCTTAAAAACACCGCCACACTCTCTCCCTGCCTCTCTCTATCTCTCTCTCTCTCTCATCTCTTTTTTGCTCATCAGAATGGAGTTTACCTGTGAGAGGATAACGGCGAGGCGACGGTGAGGAGGCCAGTTGCAGGGGATATAATGGCGAGGGGAGGCTTGCCCGTGTGCAGGGGCGATGTGCGGGCTGGCCTGCGCAGACATGCGCACAAGCGCTGCTCCACGCAAGCATGCGCGTAGGTATGCGCTTGCATGCGCATGGCCTCTTTTATTTTTTTTCATTTTTAGGGGGTATTACAAGCTGAAAAGAAGGCTTCTCCATCATATTTATTGATAACTATGGATGGACATATTTACTGGTTCATAAAATGAGTGAAGCTTAAACTAGAGATATGGCATGCCATGGCTTGATGGTAATATCACAAAGATACATTATATGAATGCTGCTTATCATGACATTGAGCCTAGTTAATTTAGTTAATTTTCCATGTATCAATCCTAATACATCCTCACTACTAAAATCGGGCATTGTAGATTATGAGGGTGCAATCTGAAATATTACATGTTCATTTCTATTCAATTTGTTCCTTCCTTAATTATCACTTGGCAAATCCCAAGTTTGCCATCACTGCAGTACTATTTTCAGGTAAAAAATCGTTTAAACTGGAATGTGCGGACTTGCTATTTGCCTTTGTATGTCGGCATTTTTTATCTTTCAAGCGGTCAAGATTGGAAACTGATACCCTCGCATGCACCATTACTTTTAGTACTATTTTCAGCTAAAAATCCATTTAAACTGAAATGTGCAGGCTTGCCATTTGCGTTCGTATGTCAGCGTTTTTTTTTTATCTTTCAAGTTGTCTTGAGTGGAAACTGATACCCTCACATCCACCATTACTTTTCAGGCATGATCATTATTCTGATGTACAAGGCGTACCTGTGAATTAATGAAAAATATCGTTCTGGACTATGGCATTCAGTTCGCTGAATAAGGAGCAACACAGAGTGTTAGTTAAGTTTGTCATGGTTTGTGGTTCCAATTCAACATTGTACTTGTTGTTTCTCAGAAAAAATGGAGGGACGAAAAAACCTGTAATAAGGCCTGTATTTTTTTATTACAAGCAGTATTATGGTGTTAAGTTTGGCTTCAAATTCGTATCTCAGTTAATTTTGGGGAGGTAGATGTTTTAGTAATGGACTTTGTTTCTTTTTCCAAAGAAATAGCAGTAGACATTTTTAACTCACCTTCCCTACCCAATCGACGGCTTGGAACATAAGAGCTGTCAAGTTATTTTTTGAGATGTTAAGCTCCGGCAGTCATCATATTGGATACATATACAAGAGTGAAGCATTCCATGTGTCTCTTGATGTTTCAATACTTTGGATGCAACTGATACTCCTTGCATGCGTCACTCCGACTTTACCAAGCTCAATTCTAAAGGAAATTCATCTTTTATCAGACATAAGTGACCATTGTATCTAAGGCCATCCTAGGGATAGTTTTTTCTAGCTGTCATATATAAGTGAATCCATCTGCACTTTCTAAATTTCTGTGCGTTATATTTTAGCATATCATGCCTTGTACAGGATGCTTGAATTTGTTTGTATGTATATAGTTTCAGAGAAGAGCTTGGGATATGGATATCTGTCTCCATGCTAAGAAATCACCGGTTATTCAACCGTATATTTAATGTACTTAGCGCATCGCACGTTCTTTCAGTGAATTTGTAAGGATATATTATCTATGCACATCTAATTCGATGTCTTTTCATTATCACTGCCATAAGTGATGGTTATATGAAAACCTTTTAGTATTTGCTGCAGATTAATCGCTCACAAATGGAGAAGATGATATTGCCACAACTGCATCTCAATGGTCTTAGAAGGTGGACGAAATATGATTGTGCTGATGTGTAGAGGTGTAGTTTTCTCTCTAGGTGTGGAAAACTTTTGTCAAGCATGTGATAAATGGGATTGGGATGTTAAAGAAACAAATTCGTTGGATACTTTAGTTGCCCATAGATAATTGCGAAGATTGTGGGCGCCATTTTGTTGGTTTCAATTAAATCAGGGTTCAGTAATAACTATAAAGTTCAGAGGAAGCTGTTTCAGTAAAAACTAGGAGGTGCACAAGCCAAAGCATCCCACAGGGTTAACAGTCCCATTTTTATATCTGCCACTCATGGCAAGATTTCTCTAAGCTGAATAGGTTGTCTGAAATTATGAGGCCATATGTTTGACATTTTGATGCCGTTTCTATTCTTCTTCGATTTCTAATTAAACCAACCTTACTTTGTTCTCCAGACTTCCCTAGACGCAGCAAATGCAGACATGCTTTCTGACTGGAAGAATGGTTAGAAGACTCGAGGAATCCCGAGAGTTTAGCTGCCTTTCTCCAGCCAAAAAATAAGGAAGACTTGGAATTTTCTGATTTAAAATAATCTTGTTGATTAGATGATATCTGAATATATATATATATTTTTATTTATGTTTATGCTTTTATTTTGACTAATATTTTCATAGAAATAAAAATGAAAATGAAAAAGAAGTAATTTGATTGGTATGATCCATGGTTTAATCTTATATGCATAAAAAAGTGGCACAAATTCCGGGAAGAACCAAGGTTCTAGATTTGATATGGTACGATAAACCTTTTCTTGATTCATTCCCATCCAATCAAAAAAAACACTTTTTTGATTGGATGGTTTAATTCCTTGATGAATTGTAGGAGAAAAAATATCTTTTTTTTTCAATTTTGTGATAATTTTGTTTTCAGTCTTAGTATTTTTCTTAATTTTGGTACTGATATGCGTATTGGTCCAGGTATCGATGTTGATATTTTTTCTAAGATAAAAATGAAGAATTCTACGACCAAAATATTTTCTATCCAGATTTTTATGTGCAGCAATAATATATTCTTTTTCTAGATAATTACTAATAGCTATACTTACCAATACATAAAATGATTCGGGTTTCAGTGTATTGAAACTGTATGTAATTTCTTGGTCTCCTTTTACTTGTAATGTTGATTCATAAATATACGAGTCCTTCCTATTCCCATAATTCATATATTTATGTGATAAAAGATCATATCTGTAGTGTTTTTTCAATTTTTCTTTTTGTTGACTCGTCAATGAATCCACTGCCATTGCATAGTAATTTTGTTTCATGTAATGTATTAATTGGTCTTTTTCTTTTTTATGTGAATCAAATTTTATTAATTTTTTATTTTGAATCATAGAACGTTGGTTGATTCTATTTCGTCATTTTTGCGGTACTAATCAAGACCATTTTATCTGAGATAAATTGTATTGATAATGGCCCTTTAACCAGTTTTTCCATTCATTCATTCCAAACTTATGAATTTTCTTTTGCTTTGATTTGGAATCAAATATTCCTTGTGTCATACAATAATCCTTGATTTTATCCTTAATAAAAGGATGGGTCTTGGGATATTTAAGTACATATCTCAAGTGATACTTGTTAAGTAATTGGGTTTGTGATATTTTGTAAAATACATATGCTTGGGACAAGAAGGATAAGTCATAAAAATAATATATATTTGAATTATTATTACTGATAATAGTATTATTACTGATATTAGTATTAATAAACGATTTTTTTATAGTCAAAATAAAGTTCATTGTATTTTGATATGTTTCATTAATTCCTTCTTGATTTATTTTATCGTTGTAAATCAATTTTGTGATAATTTTTTTTGTTGATTCAAAGAAAAGTTGTGCATTGATCCTAAAAATGGTGATCATATGTAGAAAGATATCTATGTATATTTTTTCAATAAATGATTTCATAAAAAATTTGAATTTACATATAAATTGGATCTTTTTTCTTTTCAATAGCCGCAAAATATCTTTATGTGAATCTGATTTTTTATCATCATAACTAATAGATTGAGCAGCTGCTCGTAGACTATCTGAAAAAGAATATTTATTATTCGATCCATATCCTGACATAAGAGCCCAATAGGGGCAATACTTGAAATGGTGATCCATAAAAAAACACCTATACTGATATCACCTAAAACAAGGCGGTTCCCAAAAGGAATTACTAAATAACTTAGTAGAATTGATATGACCGCTATAGACGGTCCGACACTAAACAAACGAATATCTCCTCTAGATGGGAGTAGATCCTCCTTAAAAAGTAATTTAGTCCCATCTGCTAGAGCTTGAAGAATTCCCAACGGACCAGCATATTCAGGCCCAATACGTTATTGTATCGTTGCGGATATTTCTCTTTCTAACCACACAATTACTAGTACCCCTATTATATTCCAAATATAAGGATAAAAATGGATACAAACATCCATATGAGTCCATAGATTTCTTTTATGGATTCCGATGTAGAAAAAGAATTGATAGCTTGTACTTCTGTCGCATCAATTATCATTTCAACGAACAACTTCTCCCATAATGATATCTATACTATCTAGTATCATTATGATATCAGCCAATTTCATTCTTTTAACTAGCTGAGGAAGAATTTGCAAATTGATGAAACCGGATGGACGAATTTTTCATCTCCAGGAGATAACGCTATTATCTCCTATCAAATAAATTCCTAATTCTCCTTTGGGGGCTTCCACTCTGACATAAAGTTCTTGTTTTGACAATTCAAAATTGGGTGAAGGTAAGTATATGATGGAAGTTTTCAATTCACGCTAGCATGGTAAGTGATGCTGTTCCATGCTCGCCTTCAACCACCTTGGAAGTTTTCATCCTTTTGGATTACCGAACTGAAAGAGCCAGTTGTTATGATTGTTGTGAAGGTGCTCTCTTCGTTGTTCGAGATAGATCACCAGTGTTGTGGTGGTGCCATGATGGAAACGTCAAAAAAGAGATGCTATTGTATATAGTTGAACACTTGAACGTAAACGTAGCAGATCTAAAGATGGGTTCCACCTTTTCTGGTATCCATTATGTATATATCGTTCATTGATTTGATCATTCATTTGCTGTAAGTTAACCTAGTTTGCCAGCTTAATTAGCATAGACAAGGACTGAACTCTTGGATTCGGCCAAGTTTTAGTTGGGCTTTATTGGACTTCGGGTTCGGAGCAATGTTATAGACACTACTTTTGGCCTCTTAATAATTCTTAAGAGGTATCCTAATGTACCTTTATGTACCATGTTATTGTACATTACATAGAGAATCCAATGTTTCAATTATAAATCAACATTTGTTTCCTAGGAAATATGGAATACGTGAACCAGTCATAACTTGACTAAAATTGCAAGTTTATTGATCACTTGCGTCAAATCAATATCAGAGATAAAGAGGACTTTTGTTAATCCAACTTGTTTTACCAACATTATATTGAGCTATATAAGTTCAAGTCTCATTTTCCAATCCATGCTCTCTTCTTTTTTTTTCTTTTTTTTTTTTTTTTTTTTTTTTGACCCCTTCAATCACAAAGCTTTTTCTTAACTTAGATTGAGCAAATCATTATATTCTCCACTTCACCATTGTTTCACGCAATATATTAAACAACAGTTACATCAAAAGCCGGCCTTCATCTTTTTCAGAGGAATAAATTAATATGATATGAGATTTTGTTCTATAGACAAGTCTTAAACCACAAACTAGAAACAATGGTCATGGAGGAAACAAATTATGCTGATTCCTTTCTTAACAAAGATCTTTCTACGCACTATTTTAAAAAAAAAAAAAAAAAAAAAAAAAAAAAAAAAAAAAAACTCTCTCTGAGCATGACCTTTTCGACCCCATGTTAATTTATTTGATCTCTAGAACAAACCTCACATGCTTCTCATGTTACCAAGCACCCAATGAAGCCATCCACACCACGAAATGGGTTTCGGGTTCCTTCGCGGCCCTTAAACTAAACGCAGCAAAGCCGTGGTTCCACTGTATCCAAACACGCGTCTCTTCACACGATTCCCCAGGGAATCATTGAGACTACCAAGAAATCTCTTTCCAATATACTACGCTAACACTGAGGTTAGATCATGGCAGCATGGTGAGGGCAAGGAAAGGGTGCAGAGGTTTTTCCACCCGGTGGCTTGACACGCTACGAGGAGCCAGGGGAAAGAGTAACAAGTAATTTACCTTAAAAAAAAAATGAGAGAAGAAGGAAAGAGAGAGAATAGGTTAGGTGAACCGGGACATGCTGGGTGCCGAGGCGACACACGTGTGTTGAGACTATGATGGCACGTGTTTGTGTCAGAGCAAACATTGGGATTAATCATGTGCCAACTTCACCTCCAAGGAGAACCTAAAAATTTCAAAAGACAACCTTGAGATATTAACCACAAATCTCATGGCTTGCCTCATCCAACCACTAGAGAGACCATCAAAAGCATTATTAATACAATAAATTAATATTCAACCCTATAGCATCTGGTACTAACTTTTTTTTTTTTTAATTTTTAATTCTTTTCACGGTATAATAATTATGAATTAATATTATAAATCAAATGTTATATGGGTGGTCAGTAAAAACTAAATATGGCAGTAAGAAACAAATGATAACGTATTTGCTTTGGTTGGCACGATGGTAACAAAAGCTTAATAACTTTCTACAAGACTTTCAGCAGACAATATATGCTAATGAAACCATACACCAGAGTCGGTGGTTTCTGAAACGAAAATATGTTTTTAAAATGATAATTTACTGTTAACGCCAGCAATGAAGCTAAAACGGCTCTCTTTAAAATAGTTGGAGACAGATGAGACGTTAACTTCAATGACAGCATAAAATTTGTATCCGAGCCATTAATTATGTTTCACAAACAATGTACTCTGTTTCTACTCCAACTACTATATGCCGACCACAAAGGCAAAGAGCAATGATTTCACGAGGGTGATGCAGGCATAAGATCGAACAACTAGAAATTTTCTGTGAACCACTCTGACCCCTAGACTTCATGCCTAATAAAGTTAAACAAACTAGGATGAATCACTGGTAGAGCAAAGATCATGTGCTCTCCACTTTATAAAAATATTAGCCCGTACCTCCACAAGGCTTCGTTGCATTAATCTAGGATTCCGATTCCTTTCGGAGACCTTAAATAACATCGGCAAAAGCCGAGGTTCCATCGTCTCCAACCATGTGTCATTGTACGTGGCCCGATAGAATCCTCGAGACCATCAAAAAAACTATTCTTTTTTTCACATATGGAACTAAAGTATTGAAAAGAGTAAAGAGAAAGGGAAAGGTCGCAGAGGTTACCACCTTTAAGCGTGACATCTTCCCATGATCCACTTATAAAATACGAGCAAAACGTTGAACTCATCGTACCATATAATTTGAGCTCCCATTGCCGGCAAAGGAGTAACAGGTTACTAGAAAAACAGAGAGAGAGAGAGAGAGAGAGAGAGAGAGAGAGAGTGAAGGGACTTGTTGGCTGGTTAGGGGACACACGTGTGCTGAGCCTGATTGAGATACTCCCCACGTGTCTGGATCAACAAGGGGGCCAGGGACAGCTGGTGAAGCTTTGTGTTTCTCTAATTAACTAAGATTAAGAAGAGCTGGCTCGCAGCAAACCTCGAAGTCTTTCTCAACAGTGCTCTTTTTTTTTTTCTTTTTCTTTTTTTCTTTTTTTTTTTTTTTGCATAAAGAAAGCATGCACTTGCTTGAATGGGGTCAGCAGCTTGTGATGTCTTCTTTTCAATAAGTTTAAGCATGGCAGTGTTTATTTTTTAAATCTGGGGGTCATGGTTTGATGTCGACATGGCCAGGTGATGGTGGCCTCGACTCTTTGACCTTGACTCCGTAGCTGAACCCTTGGCTCACGCTCAGTCTACTCATGCTTAGCTTCAAAGGGTTAAGCTCCAGCTAAGTCTAGAATACTCGAGTAATTGAGTTCTACGTTGTCTTACGTCAAAATGTTGTCCCATTTACTTGTACTCGGGATTTTGGAATCAAGTGAACAGTTAATGCAGGCAAGGTGGACAAATACCAAGCCAACTATGAGATGACTGAGTTGCATCAAAAATGGCCTTAGACTTGTCAGTTTGACTGCTTAGATGACATCTTTCTTTATGTTTATAATTTATAATGTCGAGGCCCTCACCATATGATTGTGTCTCCACTTTGGCGTATAAGAATCCATGTTTTTTCTTTTTTCTTTTTTCTTTTAAAAAAAAAAGCTATAGAAATTGAGAATTTATAGACAAGCCTGTAACTTTGTCCTTTGCAAGCTGTCATGACCATATGTATGTGAAAACATATGGTTGTCCAAACAATTACAGTTCCATTGTTAATGATTCTAGTGGTACACCATGTATATATATTCTAAAATCCTTAAAATATTTGATAGGATTCTCAAAATATTTTGATGAAATTCTTGAAGTAATATTTAATGATATTTTAAAATATTTGATATGATTTGATGAGATTTTTGATATGATTTGATGAGATTTTGGGTTTAAAATATTTGATATGATTTGTTAAAATATTTTTAAAATATTTTATATATTTGCATGATTATCAAGATCCCAAAATTTTTATAATTGTCAATCCTATTCTTATACAAAAGGTTAAGTTTATGTAAAAAAATATAAATACGGTACATTTTTATTTTCATCTTTTCTCTCTTTTTCATTTCTTTACTCATATATTTTTCTTTTTTTAAAAAATAAAAAGTTATTTATATAATTTTTCATCTTAATGATGTTTTGGTATGAAATTAATTTTTTCAATGGGTTTTTTTTTTTCTCCTTTTATTCTCTAAATTGTTAACTTAAGAGAATATAAGTTAACAAGATTAAAAAAAAAAAAAAGGTTATCCAAAAAGCAAAAGCAAACCGAAACATTTAGAATGTCAATATATTAAATAATATTATCCTTCTCTTTCATCTTATTTTTTTTACATTAATAATATCATTAAATTATTAATAACATTTTTATCTATATTAATCTTATTCTAAACATAGTTAAAGTTGATAATATTTTATTCTTTATTTATAAAATTTTTTTAACATTTTTAAAATTTATTTCCTATAAAATACTACTGTTGGGTGGGGGTGAAAAGGTCACACCCTAAGAGCTAAAATGATACAAAATTCTGAAGGAAACTTCCGGCATTGATAATAATAATAATAATAATAATAATAATAATAATAATAATAATAATAATAATAATAATAATAATAATAATATGATGCCATTTTCACCGAGGAGGCGACGACTTTAGGGGGTGCTAAAATTGGCGCTCTCTGGAGCCCGGCCCTCGAGCAATTTGATATCGCCCAACTACTCCCAAAAAATTCTAGGCGTCTGTCTCTGTACAGCGTGGTCAAGTCTTCGCACAGGACTCGACCCACCTCAAAGAAAATGCCACAAAAGGAAAGCAAGAAAAAGCTTAAACAAGCCCCACGGTGGACCCCAGACGACAGGAAATAATAAATATCCCCCAACGTCTACTTCCCACGATCGCGCATCCTAGTCCGTCCGATCAAATCCTCCCCCCCCCCCAAGCTGGGTCCACCGGTACTCCGCCAATCCAACGGTCGATGCGAAACGGACGGACTCGTTCCGTTTCTGTGTGCCATCTTAGCCTCCGGAGCACGGTATTGGTGGGGCCGACCACCGAATCAAACGGGTTACCGCAGTGCTAACACCTCTCATTACTGGCACCGATGGCGACTCGTAGCCATCACGATCGTCCGGGTTCTCCAATCCGTGGGCTCTCCGCCGTTCCCTCGGTGGTCCTTAGATATTCCCCCCTCGCGCCCTTGGGTCGCATCCTGGCCTGCGGGGTCCACCGTCAGCGCTTTATCACCGCCATCGCTTTGGTACTACCGAATACGGCTTATGATACACCGTATAGCGGACTTTATACCTTACCGGGCCCCGGCTTACCGTAGCCATCGATCAACTTGCTCGCACGAAAGGGACGGGCGCGAATGGATCCAAACCGGTCGCCTTTTCTCCTGATAGCGACGGAGGGGGACGCCCACTCTGGTGAACTCCACCGCGCTTTAATCCCACCTCAATCATTCAAACACCACCATCGAGTTAAAGGTTAAAGTCCCCCCTCTCTCTTTTCTCCCATCCCCGGTGAGGTCGCCCAAATTGTCCTCCTCCAACAGTAGCCGTCCGATCTAGCTCGAATTTAATAATCAGTAAAAACGGGACGGACGACACGTTCGGCTGGGGCGGTGGTGAGCTGCCCGGGGGAGGGAAATCCACGTAACGGAAACCTCGGAGGCGGAGCGGACAAAGCGAGCTCACACGCTATTATGGGGGGCGGGACCCACCGTGGCCCCGGGCGGCATGGGCGTGGGGCCCACCGAGGTGGGAAAACCGGGCGCAAGGCGACAAATGTCCGGCAGAAAAGGGCGGAGGGAGGGGGGGTGACGTCACGGGCGACCGGGAGATCGGGACCGTACGGGGCGGCTGACCGGCTGGGGCCGGTGCGAAGAGGGAGTGAGTGACGGGCACGTGGTGCGTTGCGAGTGGCGGAGGGTTCACAGCTAGGGGCTGGACTTTCGTTCTAATTACGGGAGTGCCCCTCTCCCCGCCCGGGCTTTCCGGGACCGCGCTGGAGTCTGGAAGGAATGTTAATTATTTTTCTTGAGAGGCAATGGCGATGCTTCGAGGTTGATCGCGTCGCAGGCCACCAACGCCGATTTCCCTTTCGCGGAGGACAATTATTGCCTATAATTTCTTCTAAAACCGGCTTATCTTGTCCTTCCTCGTTGTAATTATCGAAGATCCTAAGCTGGAGATTAAAAAAAAAAAAAAAATCTTAAACCTCCTTTGGAGTAAATTAAACAAAGTTTTGAGCTGAAATTGTTTCAGATATGATGTTAACGCGGCAAAGTAACTTGGCATTCAAGGCAGTTAAGGAAAAAACAAAAGAAGTCCGATATTTGGTGCTTCTAGAAAATATTTCACAAATACATAATTCCAAGATGATTTGATTGTAATGTATAGTTATATCACTCTTTGACGAGGTAGGTTTGATTTTTTTTTCAAAAAAAAAACATTTACAAGGCATGAGATGGCTCTTAGGCTTCTAGAAATGATAAAATTCAAATTAATTTTCAAATAAATCATCCAAAAATGTAAGTGAAAAATATTTCAAAAACCTTGGGCTAATAGACGAAACTTGCTATTGAAAATGCTAGTTAACAATAAAAGATATGCAAAAAAATTAAGCTTTTTAACGTAGCTATATATATCCTTTTATAAAGTCAAAAAAGAGAGGGAGATGATTAAAACTAACTCTATATATTATTTTTTTTAATTATTTATCTAAACTTTTCAAGAAAGCAATCAATTTAAATTAAATATCATATATTTGATTAAGTAAATTGAAAGCATAATTAAAAATCAATAACTTGCATAGACCAACACAAGCAATGGAAAACATCTTTTATGTTTTAAATATACTCTCATCAGTAGAAACTAGCGGATTTTAAAATATTTGCAAATATTACACATCAAGATATTATAATTAGCAGCAGGTATTATTGAATTATAAAAAAAAAATTGTGCATCCAGTAATGGTTTGCTATGGAGGAGGCCAGGAGCATGAAGCATGATCAATAGAACCAGTGGTAGTCTCATAATTTTAGAGAAACAAATGGTGGCATTTGGGACCACAAGGCCACCTTTTTGCCACCCCCTCTGGCCTCTGCCTTTCATTATTTGAGAAAAGTGGTGAGGAGGGTGGGGAGTGGGAAACCGGATACAAGTTTTGCCCCGGCCAGCGGATTCGCACGGATTCCATGAACCGGCCGCGGTTTGAAGGCCACCTGTTGAGGCCCAGAGAACCCACACCTCTCTCTCTCTCTCTCTCTCTCTACACCATTCTTTAACCCACCGCGCCGCTATTAAAGCACCCTCTAGACCTACCCACCTCCATTACTCCATAAACCCATCGAAGAAAAAGAGAGAGTGAGAGAGAGAGACAGAGAGAGCAAAGCTGGAGGAAGGCTTGAACGCGTTGAGATCTCAATCTCTCGATCCAAACTACTCCATGGAGGGCTCTTCCTTCTCTTCATCTTCTTCTTCTTCCTCCTCCTCCTCTGATCTCGAAGCGGGGTTCTCTGGGAGCGGTCCCTACGTTCTCCACCCCTCCTCCTATTCTACTACTTATGGTAACAACAATCGGAGGAGGAGGGGGAGCTACAGAGCCGTGGCGGGGTCCCCGAGAGCGAGGTTCTTCTGCGACCCTCTCTCCGACGACGAGCCCCACCACTTCCTCGACTCCTGCTTTCTCTGCAAGAAGCCCCTCGGCGGCAACCGTGACATCTTTATGTACAGGTTTGCCCCTCATCTCCCACGCCTGGTCTCTTTAATTTCCAAGGGCACTTTTGTCTATTCGCCTTTTTCCGGCGATGTTGGAGACGCGTTTTCTTGGTGGGTGGGCATTGGACAGCGACCGGCGTCTCTGGAAGGACGAAAGTGCGCTTGGTGTTTTTGGGAATCACTTGGATTTATGCTGGATGTTTTTGGGGAATTTGTTTGATTGACGGGGTTGTTTTGGGGATGCAGAGGGGACACTCCGTTCTGCAGCGAGGAGTGCAGGCAAGAGCAGATCGAGATGGACGAGGCCAAGGAGAAGAACTGGAAGCACTCCTTGAAGGCTTCTCCGAGAAAAGAGAAGCAGGCGCAGAACCAGAAGTCCAACGCCACGAGCCCTCCCAAGGCCCAGAAGATCCACGTCCGGGCCGGCACCGTCGTCGCCGGCTAACCCTTTCGACGCAACCAAAGCATCGAGACCAAATTTAATTCAATACAAGAAGACGAAAAAAGAACCAAGAAAGAACGAGGCGCGACTTTGGCCCTAATTTCTCGACGGAGAAGCAGCAAAAGAAGTGAAGCCGGAGATTTTTTTCCTTTCTTTCTTTTTAGTGGGATGTATAGGTGGAAGAAGAACAAGAGGAAGAAGAGGAACTCCGTTATGTTGTTATGTTTCCTTTTTTTTTTTTTTTTTTTTTTTTTTTAATGTAAATTTTGGGTACGAGGGATGGACGGAAATGAAGAGGCTTTTGGCACGCTGTTTCTCTGGTTGTGGGCGTTTTGTTAACCGTAGAGTAGTATAGTTTAATTATGCTTGACAGTTTAATTATGCTTGAGTTAAGTGGGGATTAAATAATTCGAGATCTAGAGAGATCTGACTTCTTTGCCCATGTCTTCCTCGGTTTTGCTGGTTTGTGTTGTTTTTGTAATTTTTTTTTTTTTTGAGGATTTTGGAGTAGGATGTGGTTTGCTCCGGAGTTGGCATTCAGGAAATTTAACGGCATCTTTTGTAACATTTAGTCGTTGGCTTTGGAAGGGGCAAGTTTTTTGGAGTTAAATCTCCACATATTTTCTTGTTTCCGTTGGTGAGATTTGGTTCATAAAGATCATCCAGTGTTCCTAATAATCTAAGATATCACTCAAAAATCGCAAGGTATTATTTGAACCTTTTCGATCCAATAAATTTTCAGGATTTTCTTAATGGAAGACTTAACACATATGATAGCATGAATTCTCACGTGCTTCCTTTTGATTTCAAGATTTAACTCTCTTAGAGATTAATTTCCATCCTTATGGAACGTCCGAGAACTGAAAACAAAATCATTTTCCCTTGAAAGCTCTTCGCATCTGGGACTTGCTTTCCAACATACTTAACTAAATAATAGGGGGAACAAAGTTGTCAATGTGTTATAAAGCAATACGAAAAAGAAAAAGAAGGAAGAAGACGAAGAAGAGAGGAAAAAGGTTATGGGGTCCTTACGACTTCTACTCTCTTTTGTTTGAGGTCGCTGACAAATTTTTAGATGACAGCCATGGGCCATGAGATCAGGCTCATGAATATTTTCTCTTCTTGTAGATGGCCAGAGAATACCATCGTTCAACGCATCAAAAACAACAAAACGTCTCCGCCTCGTTTGCCGCTTCTACTGGCCCTTTGGAATGGCCGAAGGCCATCGAAATATCTACCGGCAGCCTGGCACGCGTTCACCTGCCATGCATCGAACCAATTCCTGATCACCGTAGAAAAATTGGCCGGATAATAGAGTGGGATTGAGAGCAGTACTCTGCGGAATTTCAAGTCAAATCTTTCTCCCTGACTAAAAATAAAGGGAATTTAATACAGGACCTGCTTGCTTCGTACTGTTGGCCTGGCCAAGTCCTTGAGTGATAACTTGATTCTAGAATTATTGCACTCGATGCCCTCTCACATCAATCCATGGAGATGGAGAGAGAGAGAGAGAGAGAGAGAGAGAGAGAATCAAATAACGTGCCATCTTAATTCGATGCGGTGAAAGATCCAAGTGTGTTGAATTTTTGGGCTACATCCACTTTGCTACTGGTTGGCTAAATCATCAAGCAAATAAATGATGGCGAATGCTGGGACCAGTTGCTTAAGTTAGGAGAGCTGCATGGATGGTGATACGTTTGTTTTGCTCTGCTCAAAATGCCCATTAAATGTTTGATAGTTGGTAGCCCCACGCCAGCCCAGCAATATGATGTAACCCATTGCCAGCCCACCTAAAATATGGCCCAGTGGGCTATGAAATAAATTGCTCGCAGGTAGTCAAGGTGCTTTTGTGCCTTGTGTGAGCCAAAGTTCGCAATCTGTACCAACCCTACCATTCTTACTAATGATCAATAGAATAGATTCAGGTATTGGTTTTGAGCACATTCAGATATTTGAGGGTGAACAAGAAGTTGTTTGGAGGAGAGAACCGGCGACATTTTGTGGAGTTTATTATGAAGAGCATGGCAGAAGGTGGAAGGAAGGTGCCACTTCCTAAGACTGACTCCAGGCAATCCAATCTATATGTCGGATTTATAGTAAGTAAAGGTTGGAGCTCAGGGGCTACTACCATGTAATTAGACACATGAATCCATGTACAGATGGATAAAGTAGTAAGATGTAGTTAAGCAGAAATAAGATGAAAGTGAAGACAAGGAATTGGGGCTTACCCTAGTGGTTATATCCCTTTATTTAACACTAGGTATATAAACTTAAGTAATTACAATGCAGGTGGATCTCCCTCCCTCCCTCCCTCAAAAAAAAGAAGAAAGTGAAAACAAGCATATGATATAGGACATCCAAAATAATTAAGCAAGAGAATTAAATATGTTTGCCTCAGTATATGTCTTACTTTGATGTCTCTTCAAATTCCAACTTTACCAGACATCTTCCCTTTTTCTAGAAAATGAAACAATTGCCATAAATTAAACAATGATGACAAAATGCAATTTCAATGCTATTTGATTGATTTGAGCCACAAATGAGCTATATTTGTTTCCTGGAGCTTTAGGCATTTAGCTTGGAATATGCCACCCCTAGAGTAGATCTGAGCACAAGGGACTGCTAAGTTAGCCAAGAACAACTCAGAAAACAATTGAAATTATGCACAAAGAGAGTGGATTCATAAGGTGGTAAAAGAAAGAGACTGCAAGCTGCTAGTGATTGACATATGATTTGATGACTTAAAAAGTATCGAATTTCCATCAACAAATCTGTAGCAAAAGTATCACAAAAGAAATAAGCCAGATGACATCTTGGCAGGGCCATCACCATAGCAAACAAAATTAGGCCCAATGCAAAACTAATGTGCAATAATCATCCATCAACTGCTCTGTGCACATCCATGAAGCCTATAATAATACAGTGGAGAGAGTTTTGTATTAAGACTCAGATACATTACCTAATAAATCTGTACTCTTATGGGTCCTGCCTGAGCTTAGTTCGAACTTACTGAAACCCACTGATGGATTTAGACATGACAAAGTTATATTAGTGCTCATTTGTTGACAGTGCCAACATTTGGACCTCTGATATCATGATGCAATACTGCGGCCTGTATGAACCATACCGATGTTTCCAACCAGTATGGTGTGAAAAAACTCTTCAAGGGTCAGACTTGTAAGGGAATCAAGATTCAACAACCTAAATGATTTCTGTATTTTAATAACAAGAGGCCTCACAGTAGGTCACCAAAAGAACTCATCTCATATTGTAGTGGCTTTTTCTTCCTTCATCACTTTGCCTTTTTTCATAACCCGCTTGCAGTATCTACACTCTTAGCATGTCCAAGCTTCCTAAACTAATATAAAATGGACCTGGCTATGATTTCCTGGAACTCCTATTTGCTTTGAAAATCACCACATTCTACTGTTTTTGATATTTACGTGACAGGGATTGCAGAAGATTTTCTTCTTTCTTCACTCAACAAGCTGCAAGATAAAGGGTTTACAGCCAAAATGTCTCCCCTTGGGTCGAATTACTCTAGGATTATTACAGTTTTCCCCATCTTTCAAAATGTAAATTGATTCATACAAAACCTTGCAACTAATCATTCATAACATCCTCAAAGTCTATGACCGATTGTTAATGTGTGATACCCCAAGTTTAGTCTCACATTGGACGGGAGAGAAATGGGTCATGTGCTTATAACTCAAGTCCACTTGCTACCCATTAACTTCCACTCGAGTTTTTGGGTCATGTGATTTCGGCTCGTTAGAAGTTGATTGGGCTAGCGGGTGGGCTTGGGGTATTCCAAATGGTATTAGAGCCGATCCGAGTCTGCCAAAGTTAGTGAGCATGAGGCTATTTATGGGGCGGTGGTGGAATCCCACTAGGTGGTTCGCATGAGGAAAGGGCTATCCATGCGACTCGGGATAGATTCTGGCTAGTTTGTGACGTGCGACGAGGACGTCGCATTATAAGGTGGGGGGAGATTATGCTACTCATTAACTTTCACTCGAGTTTTTGGGCTACGTGGTTTCAGTCCGCTAAAAGTTAATTGGATCGTATGTAGACTTTGGGCGTTACATGATGCTTTAGATCTCTTTAACAAAAGTCACTGGACTCTAATTTTTGCCAACTATTAAAGTAAGCTGCATCATCTGCAGTCTCCCTCATATAAACCATGCAACTTCATCTGCATCAATTATGATATATTCTCATTCAGTGCATGATAGAAAAGAAAATAATAATAAAGACACCATAAACTCAGAGGCTATCTAATGTTTTCCACTCAGTATAATCCATTCAGAGCAATCATCTTCTATGCATTCAGTGAGTGCAAAGATTCTTGCACCAAAAATGCCATCTATCAAGAAATTTATCTACTTCATTCTGGGGCAAACATTCTGCTCCTATGAACACCAAGTCATTTGTGAGCAGAAAAAAGCACTTCCAGTTAAATAGATCAAATAATCTCCAACTTGCCGTTCTAACACAATTATGTCAGTGTATCGTTCCCTGTTATCTATACGTATGAACTACGAAACCAATTGACATGCAATAAGCTCTTTTTTTTTTTTTTTGAGAGAGAGAGAATAACCACAAGACACTTCTCTTATTCATTGCACAGCCAAATGATTACTTTCTTCACTTATCACCTGAATTGATATGACACCCAATAAAAATCACATCTTTAATATAACAGTCTGCAATTATATCCTGTTGGACCAAGTTAGAGTACAAGCTCCTACTGGATCATTATTTTCTTCCCTCATCAAGCAGTATCTGGAGGATATTGAATCAAGTCTTCTTTAACATCCTGAATTATATTCCTAAACCTATTTATTTAAAATATCGATGAATCTATGAATCTCTAAATCAAGTAGTATTTTTCTGAGCAAGCATCTCTACTTCACACTTCTCAATCCCTATTGTGCATTTCTCAACCAGCAATTTGCTTCAACTTAAGCATATTTCAGCCGGCTGTGATCATATTATAGAAGATTGTTTAGTTAATTTTCCATTCTGAAGTCAAATTTCTATTCACGCATATCAATTCACCTACACCATCTATGATGAATTTGATGGCCAGCTGTGAGCCCTCAATATCCAAGAGGATAAAAGAAAAAGGGTGAATGCTCGAAGTGGCAAGGAAGGCAATTTCCATCTTATAAGATCGCAAACTTCTAAAATGTTGACAGATTTCAAAACAAAACCCAACAATAAGGTGTCAGATCTACAAAAAAAAAAAAAAAAAAATACAAATCTTTGCATCTACAGTTATCGCGTAAAGAGGATGAGTTCTAGTTCTTGGGGTTAAAGCCTGTTACCCACCAATCTAAGCATCCAAAGGAAGAGAAATGAATGGATGACTGAAAAATGAACAGAAAAAAAAAAAAAAAAAATGTTGGTGCTCCAAACTAGTTCCATTGCTGATCTCTAGTAACACGAAAAGAGATGGAAAAAGAAGCATATCAAATTCTAGAGAATACACCCCCATTATAATAAAAATTGAAACGTAGTAGGGTTCCAATCACATTGCATTGGTGATATTTAGTATTTAATAAAAAAACATATAAATGGAAATTAAAGGTAATGAAAGCAGGCGAGACTCCCGGGTGGGGGGAAAAGAAAAAAAATTTGGACCATTTCTCGATTTGTGCGTGTCATCCTTGCGCAGGGGCCATGCTAATCTTCTCTGTATCGTTCCAATTTTATCGGATGTCTCCGAAGAGACGCTCAAGGTAGCCGCGATTAGATTCATAAATGAAACGATTTTACTTTATTGGACGGTATGGGACTATTTCTCTCGGGGCGCCTCCACGAAAGATCCTTGCAGCCGTACGATTACTAGCACAGAATCTTGACCGTTATATAGAGAGCCGCCATATGTACGGCCAATCGAAGGATTCGGATTTCAAAAGCCTCGATTATTTTGCTGTTGATATAAGAGCATTTATATAATGAAGTACATGCACGTGCGAGGCAAGAGAGTTTGATGACGGGTTGACTTTTTTTTAAATTTAATTTCTAGGTATTAATGAAATAAAAAGAGCTAAAAGAATACAAAATGTGCTATAGATTCGAGACTTGTGCTGTGTTAGAATTTGCTTCAAAAATTCATCATTAACATAATTGAGTTTTACTCAACCCAAGCATCCCACCACTGCTATGATTCGTAATGAGAGCTTGAATATATATATATATATATATATATATATATATATATATATATATATATATATATATATATATATATATATATATATATATATATATATCTCCATATTAAAGGAAATAATCATATCATTGAAATATTTTAAAAAAATGTGCATGAAAATTGATGTCAGGGCAAAGTTTTCGATGGGATTTTTTTTTTTTTTTTTTAATTAGCCGCCAATGGTTGCACGAGAGATTTGGTATTGAAGCGCATGATCATTAAAATTTGAAGGTTGTGTTTTTTCAAGAACTTATCTTTTATGAAGCTCAAAATTATCCTAAAAATATTATCCAACAATGAAAAAATTATAAAGTTATAGGGTTAATTGCTGTAGTTATGTGACAATCTAATTAGGTGAACGATACAATGTTTTAAGAGAAAAGCACAATTCATGACTAAAGTCCCTTGACATTAAAAGCATACAAGATATTATTCTTGAGGGGACGATGGTTTGAGAGACACTCATCATCATTCCATTTATAATCTCCATCCATGCAAGAATAAATGTGCATATAAATATGTTAGACATTGCAAAGTTAAGATGGACCACTATAATTAGGGCTGAAAATAGGCTCGGACTAGCTTAAGGCCTCTTGGAACATCTTGACTTTGGGCTAAATTATGGGCCAAACTCAAACTAATTTGTATAGGATTTGAGTTTAAAATTAGAGTCAAAAAAATTTTAAGTTAGGCTCAAATCGTTATCTGATCTAACCTAAATTTGGTCCAAGGTTCAAGCCCAAAGAAAACTCGAAATATTGACTTTTAGTCAATCTCAAATGCAACCCTAAAATCTTAAAATATAGTGGACATTTTAAATTTTATATCAAATTTTCTATTAATTATATGAGAATTTCATATTATGATGAATTTTTAAAAATAATTAGATGTTATTATTACTTATTTTTATGTAAATATTTAAAAACTAAAAAATTAACCTTTTTTTTTTTTGCTTAATTTTTATTCCAAATGAATTGTTATAGGTTAGTCTAATTAGGTTTCAAGGGCTTTAGGTTGGACTATGGTTTAATAAGGGCCTAAGCTTAGTTGGAAGCCTGAATAAAATTTTTGAGTTAAACTTGAGCTAAAGGCATAGTTCAACCAAGACCAATGCACTTCCAACCCTAACTATTATCTACATTTTATTCGGAGTTGAATTGAACAATCAATACGGGTTAAAAATATCCAAGCTGAACTCCCTAGTACGGATGGGATTCATCGCTGGAGCGGACCAACCCCATAAACCACGCAGGAGACCCGAAGGTTTGGTCTGGGACCCTGGCGTGAAAGATCGAGTCGGATCGCACATTCTTTAACCCTGGCCACATCTGGCGCCGCTTGCATGCAGCGCTCCCGAAGAGGCACCACGCCCTCATGCCGACCACAACTGCTCATGCTCTCCGTCGTGCTCCGCCGCGCGCACCACCGGTCCGTTAGTCCCCGCCGTCCTACTTCTCCTCCTCCCTTCTTCCTCTCCTCTCAAACTCGCCAAGATCGTACCTTTCCTACTCAGACCCCCCTCTCCACCGCCGCCGCCGAAGGCTACGACCCCATCGACCAGTTCCTCCCTCCCCGAGCCCTCCCTCCGCCGCCCCTCCGCCCCTCCCTCTGCCGCGAGATCCTCCTCTCCCTCGCCCGCGCCCTTAAGACCGTCCCCGGATGCCTCCCGGCGCTCCAGGACCTCGCCTTTGGCTTCCGCTCCGGGCCCCTCGCCGGCGTCCTCCGCTCCTTCCCCCACCCCGGCCCCGCCCTCGCCTTCTTTTCCCGCTCCCTCCCCGACCTCTCCGCCGCCACCGTCCGCTCCTGCTGCGCCGCCGCCCATCTCCTCGCCGCCGCCGACTCCGCCCTCAAGCTCCTTGCCCAGGACCTCCTCACCTCCCTCCTCCATCGAATCGGCCCCTATCGCGGCGCCGAGCTCCTCCTCTGGACCGACGACCACCGGCCCCTCCGGTCCTATTATGCCGTCCTCCATCTGGTTCTGCGTGCCTTTCTCAATGTTGGAATGGCTCCGGAAGCTTTAGAAGTCTTGGGCAGAATCAGAGACATGGGGAACAGGCCGAGCCTATCGGCACTGTCCATTCTTCAAAGGCTGCTATTCCAAATGGGTGACTCGAAGAGTGCCTGGAAATTGTTTAAAGATATGATTAGAAAAGGCCCCGGGCCGAAGTCGGGAAACTTCAATGCAATGATTCTTGGCTCTTGCCGAAAAGGGGCCTTCTCTGTTGGCAAGGCCCTTCTCCGGGTGATGCAAAGATTTCATTGCGAGCCCGATGCATGCAGCTACAACATCTTGATCAAGGCACATTGTGCGTATGGGCGGTCTTCTGATGCCTTTGAGTTGTTCGATTCAATGCTTCAATCTGGTTGTGCTCCCACTGTTGTTACTTACAATATACTTACTGAGGCCTTGTGCCATGAGGGGAGAATGGAGGAAGCAAGAAGGCTTGTTGATGTTATGGAACAGGAGGGCATTGAATCTAATACAATTACTTATAATGTTCTAGTCAATGGGCATATGAAGGCAGGGCAAATTGATGAGGCGAATGCGGTCTATAGAGAGATGAGGGAGAAGGGACTGGCTCCTGATTGCTACACCTTCAACATTCTTGCTGCGGGGCACTGCAAGTTCTGGAAGGATTGGGAAGGTGAGGGTGAGCGTTTGTGGGAATTAAAACCAGAGGTGCTTCCAGAAGGGCCAACAATGGACATGCTGATTACAAGGTTCTGTTGGGATGGGCGGTTGGATGATGCCCGGGAGCTTCTGCAGCATGCCATTGAGGAGGGTATGACAGTGAGTGTTGCAGGATTTAACTCAATCATCACAGGCTATAGCAAGGAGGGATTGGAAGAGGAAGCTTTTGATTTATGTCAAATTATGGTGGAGGTTGGTCTTGCACCCTCATCATCAACTTGCAACTCCTTGCTCATGGGCTTGTGCAAGAGAGGGAGGTTGGATGATGCCAGGGTGCTACTAGATAAGATGGTAGAGAAAGGCTATCGTGTCAGTGTATCTGCTTTCACAATCTATTTAGATGGGTGTTTCAGAATGGGCAATACAGCTGCTGCTTTGAGGTGTTGGAATGACATGGAGAAGCAAGGGATCTGTCCCGATGTTGTTGGCTTCTCGGCCTACATTAATGGTCTCTGTAGAACTAGTTACATGGAAGAGGCACAAGAGGCTTTCCATGAAATGTGTAGGAGAGGACTGGTTCCAAACAATTTGACATACAACTCTTTGATTTCTGGATTTTGTAGGGCTGGTAATGTAGCTGAGGCATTGAAATTGGAGAGTGAGATGAGGCAGAATGGCCTTGTTCCTGATATATTCACTACCAATATAATTATCGATGGGTTATGCAGACAGGGAAGGTTGAAGATGGCGAAGAACATTTTCATGGAAATGTATAATAATGGATTAACTCCGGATGTAGTAACTTACAATGCTTTGATCAGTGCTTATTGTAGGGCTTTCGACATGGTGAATGCGGTGAGACTTGTGAATAAGATGTCTTTGGAGGGTTGTGAACCAGATATCTTCACATATAACATATGGATTCACAGCCTCTGTAACAGTCATACGATGAACCGAGCCATGAAGATGCTAGATGAGCTTGTTTTGATGGGTTTTGTTCCTAATACAGTTACTTACAACACTGTGTTGAATGGTATCTGTGGTGATGTGCTTGATCGTGCTATGATTCTGACTGGGAAGTTGCTTAAGATGGTCTTTGTTCCCAATGTTGTTACAGTTAACCTGCTGCTCTCTCATTTCTGCAAGCAAGGGCTGGCAAAGAGGGCCTTGATTTGGGGAGAAAAGCTCAGACAGGCCTCCTTCATTTTTGATGATGCCACACGGAATATACTTGAGAGGGCCTACCGTGACATGCAAGAGGATGCAGAACCTTTGTCAGCAGAATTGACAAGAAGCTTATTTTTAGAATTTCTCATGCACATTACATATAGATCCTTACAGAAGAGTGAACCTTCAAAACATAAACCATTGATGATTACTAATATTGTTGATCATGGAATTACCAAGTCTTCCAAGATGATGGATGGGAGATGGTGATATGAGAACCATGTGGCATGAACACATGTTTTCTGGTTGGAGGTGCTTAATGCTAATATTCCCATCTCCTGAACTTCTTCATGCATGAGAGATGAATTTGTCCATGATTGAGCAGGCCAACAGGTCCTTTTCACGTTTTCATGGGATCTGACTCTTGTTGAGAAGTATGGAAGTTCTCTAATTCATGTAGGAGGAGAACCAACCATGGACACACTGATGGTCGTTCCATTGCTTTTGGTACACAGTTCAGTCCTGATAAATAGACTTATGAAACACAATGCAGGGTCGGATCATTAATGCTCTGGGATTATCATAAAAGTGAAAATGATCCTGAACCAATGTTGCTTTTATTGGAAACTACTAGCTGGACTGAAGTTGGGCTCCTTTCTGCTCTATTCTAAAGCAAAGGCTGTAAGTCAGACTGAAAAATTATAACTGATCACATTTCTTTATAGGTTATGGATGTTGCCAGCTCATGGAACATTTTGATGGTTCCATCGTACTGCATTCCAGCCTTTGTTGTATATCAGTGCAATTTCTTCAATAACTTTACCAAATTCTGGCAGTTATAATGCAAAAGGCAATTTAGGCTGTACCATTATTTCAGAAAGCTGCAGCAACCTGATTATGTGTTAGTAAAGCAGTGTAAGATATGTTGTTTTACTGGTTTTTTACCATTACTAAATGTCAGCTGTAGATTGCAAGATCATGAGGACTCTTCATTATTGTTTTAAAAGTTTAGGAGGCCATTAGTATTTACAAATTATTTCAAAAATCTGCAAGTGATAAAAGATATGAATTCTTTGTCTTCATTATTGTCTCTTTATGGTTCCCCTAGTCCAGTGGTCAAACCATTAGCATTTTACTTTACAAGATCGCCAAACATGTTGCTATACTGATTGCTGTATGCTAACAAATGGCACCCCAGTGCTTGAGGCTTTCATCATTGCATTGTCTAGAGAGGGTCATATTGTCACTTTTTACCTTGTAAGCGAAGGGACTGTTTTCGTGTTTCGAACCTTCGACATCTAGGTCATAATTAAGCAATCTTACTATTTTATCAACAATTAAGGTCCACTCTCTGACTGATCATCGTGTGCTGAACTGTTTAAAAATCCTGCTGGCTTTTGCTTCTCTTTATTACAAAGATAACAGTGCAGTCTCTTGCTTATTTGTGGATTCTACTGTAAGTAATTGCAGGTGATTGACAGAATCTTCAGTCCCCAGAAATGTTTTTCCATCACATTCAATAAGGTCACTTTACTGCACAGGTAATAATAACCATCTTGTTTCATTGATTATTTCAGAAGCTAATCTAGCAGAATTGAATCATCTCCACGGTTGTCTCTTTTTCTTCAAGGAAATTTACAGTTCTTCTCTATGTTCCTCCGGGAGATACTGTGGCAGACACTTTGCAGAGCATCCTTGTCTGATCCAGAGATAAGACATTCAACATATGTGTGAGTGTGTGTGTGTGCGCGTATGCATTTTAGATGCAGTGGCCCAGATCATTAATGTAGGATGCTCATTATCTAAATTAGATATGATGAGATTTGAATGAAGATCAACTGAATGTAGCCAAGTCAAGTTACACACATACAAATACACAGCAGCCTTAGCTACCTTCTATGATCGGAAGTTTCCACCAGCAATATTGATCATTTGGGATAGTTCTAGAGTTCATTTTTGAGCTACTAATTCATTGGCATCAACTGCAATTCCTTTAGTTGCTTGTTTTTCTCAGGCTTGAACTATTGCAAATTTTAAGAATTAATTCATCAAGTAGACAATAATAAACAAGAATATCCTGCAATCACCTGGCATTATTGTGGAACATCCTTGCCATATGACTTTGACAAGCTATTTGCTTGAGGAAATTCTTACTTATCAGTCAGCAGAAGCAACTTGAGAACTTGGATAAAACTAGTGGGCTTTTCATTCTTCCATTAGATGCAATCTGAATAATTCAACTCAGCTTTCAATAGAGCTAGATAAATTATTGCAACATGCTTTCCCAAAAGCCTAAAGGACTGTTACAGCATAAAGCTACCAACGTAATGACAACCATTTGCAAGATCATGTGTAGGAAGGGCCCAGACTGTTGCCTGTAAACATAGTCCTTTGAAAGACATCTACAATATGATTATGTGTTTTCAACTCTTGATCTGTCTTTAGAAAGAAAGTGCCAAACACCCTGAACTTCAGATACAAGATTTACAGTTCTATGGCACATTAAAGAATTTGTTTATGTAACTTTTATGGCACAGTGCAATTGCTAGAGTAAGGTATCTGCTGATGGTTTTAGTAACTCAGATGCTTTGGATGATGACTTGTGAAAAACATGTAAGAATGAACTGCATATCAGCGTGCTGAGTTCTATGTAGCCCACGGCAAATAAATTCTGAATGTAGATAGGGTTGAGCAACTAATAAGGTGGCAGATGCTGGAGATAGACATGTTGGTAATTGATAGTGATGGTGAATCAGTGTTCATAAGTTGCAGAAAATATCATACAAATCATTAGAGCAAAACCAAGGATATCCTTTATGGTGCATAATCGAAGAGCATGAACATAATTATGGCTATGGTTCCGTTCATCATGATTGTCTGCAATGATTTTTTTTTCCTCCCCTGGTTGCAGGTCTTCAAACAAATTGAATACCATTGTTGTGAGCTTAGTCCGCTGCACAATCATAAAAATCCTGGCCACAAGAATCAACAGAAATTGAAGATACTGTGAAGATAGCGAGGAGTAAAAAATGATGAAGATTCGATGAAGAAATGAACAAAGAAGTCAAGGAGGGTGATCATACTCTGATGACGTATCAGAATTGATTGAAGGATTATTACTCTTTTTTTTCAGTGTTGCTGGAATCACACCCAAAGAGTTTACAGAGGCTGGGTGATGACACCAACCTTCCAGGTTAAGAAGTGGCAGATCAAGCCACTTGATCCCATCATGGGTGTTAATGAAACTTTGTATCAATGGTACATTATTAAACACCAAGTCTACAAAATCATTTCGTCCAGTGACATATCCCTACAAGGCTTGAAGCATGAACTGGCTTATCTCTCAAACCAGATGCTCATGTTCTTTTTTTTTTTTCCCTCTTTTTGGATCAGGAGGAAATCCATCAGAGTTCCACCTGTTAGTGCGTGAGCTGGTCTGACTCAAACCCAGAATTTTCACATGTTGGAAAGTCCGGCACGTGATAAGAATTATCTGGGCCAGATTCTTAAGGATAGCACTAACACCAAGCACCTACCTGTGAGCAGAGTATGACAACTGAGATAACTCTCAGGGTCTCCATTTTCAATCTGTCATCCAGTTGGATATCCAATCTTTATCTCTTTAAGAATTAAAAATAAAAAACCTTTAACCGTCAAGAACGTAAAATGCTGCAAGCAATTAAAAGTTTCTCTACCAAGAATCAGAAGATGGAAATATTATATGTATAACAATTAGTGACTATTCTTGCACAAGTGCTAGAAAGACTATGACATGAAGTAGAAACTTAAGAAACTCTAGTTTTTGCCACTGTCAATTCACCCTGATGATACTTGTTTCATAGCAGAGTGCTCAAAGATCCGTGATTTATATCAAGTGGTACAATGATACATGTAGCCAGTAACAGTTAGTGCTAACGAAAGGGTGGGTAAGTAATCATGCACATGTGCAAATTTAAGACAATATATATGGCACAAATGGCACCCCACCTGTTAGAAATGACCCTCTTCTTAATGCACAACTATTTAGCACCTGCATTTATATTACTGGATATGCATCAGCAATGCTTACAGAAATAAGAAGTGACTCTTCAGAAGGATATGACTGCAAGAGTCGATGGGAAAAATGATCCTGTTACTACCATATAAATTGATGAGAAAGGTCTAGATGTAAGCATGATAATGATACCCTGTACACTAGTTTCGATCACTATTCCAATGTCTCTGTTCTCTCCTTAAAACTGCCTTTCCTTTCACTGCTGGGCTAATCCCTGCTTGTTGTTAGCCTAAAGTAGTTGTTCTCCAAAACTACTGAACCTTGTCAAAAAACATATACAAAAAATATAGATCAGGTTGAGGCAATACTCCTGAATCTACTTCTGCACTAGATTTGATGTACACCCGAAAAAGGAACAACCTTCATCTTATCACAGTACATTTGAAGCAAGGACATACCAACACCAGAGAACAGATTAAGTTGGATTGGCAGACCTCATCAGCATAAATCTTCTCCTGCCAACAGCATTTGCACTCTCTCTCAGTTTAGCAAGGTGACGCATTCGCCTTCTTGAGGATTCCAAACCAGCTTCCTGCTCGGTTTTCTTCTCAGTGTCCGAATGGGCTGGAGAACTCTCCTCCACTGGCTCCACCTGTCCATCGAATTCTTCATATTGCATTGCTTGTTTTAGACTTTCGACCACATCGGACATCTTTGGTCGTTCTTTGGCATGCTTGGCGAGACAGCTATTAGCTAGCTTGGCAATTTCCTGAGCAGCTCTTGCAGAATACTTGTTTTCAAGTCTTGGGTCCATAATCATGCTAAACCTCCTGCCCCCAACAGGAAATTGTCTCACCCAGTCTAAGAGCTTCTGTTCATTTCTTGGGCGGTTTCTGTCCATTGATCGCCTGCCAGTAAGGATCTCATACAGCACCACTCCAAAACTCCAAACATCGCTCTTAGCTGTAAGATGGCCTGTCTCAACGTAGTCTGGGGCTGCATATCCATAAGTTCCCATCACCTGATCACCCCACAAAATATCATGATGATAATTGGAAGCAGGTGCATAGAGAATATAAAGAAGAGAATGGTCATGCAAAAGGCAGCAGTTTCTGTAAGATGGCATGCATTAAGGACCATATTTCTAGGGCACCTACAGTTCACCTCCTATATCTTTTATTCTGATCATCAACCATGACTGAGTCAAAGAAAAACAAAATAAAGAAGAACAGAAGCATGGAAGAAGACTAATAGCAGTCATGCAAAGATGCTCAAGTCTCTTGCTCCCAAAACCAAAAAAAAAAGGGAAGAAAATAAAAAGAAAACTTGCTTGAGACTCAGCTTGTAAAGTATTTCATGCTTAAGATTTTCACAACTGTAGAGGCAAGCAATACCAAAATATGGTCTATGGGTACCTCAGGTGAGAGTGACACTAATGGTATCCAAAATCCACCATCTCTAGACTAATAACAGAAGAGAAGCCAGCTTCCTGCCTGCACCACTCTTAGCAGCTTTAGTATTGCATTAGTTAGTTCAAGGGCCTAGATGGTTAGCATGAGGAGACATGATTATGCCTAACCCAGGTTCCCTCTTTCTATAGCAGAAAGATTGATGTAGCAAATTAGTTTCCATCCTTAAATTACTAAAAAACCATGAATAGGTTTTAAATATTATTTCATAATTCGAGTCAATCGTCTCAAAGATTTGTGCCTGATTTTGTCATGATTTAATGAGAAAACACATTTTTAAGATTTTCAGAAAATTCATAATTTATTTATTGACAAATCATAAATGCATTCAATAATTAGGTAGTCTGTTCCATGTAGTCATATGCAAATAATACTGTTTTATTTCTCTTACATATCAAACCTTTTCCAAACCAATGATATTAAAATTTCACTATTGTCAACTGAATAATGAATTAATAGTAACCATGCGTACACAGCATTAGAAAAAGATAAGCATGCCAGGTATGCTTTTCACAGCAATGTTGTTATATATTCTACAGGTATATATGCGTATGTGTATGTGAGGGAAAGAGGTGGACTTGGCCACATTCGAATAAATCATTTACTCAAATCCAGTCAAGTCTATATCGCACCATAGGTATCCTACATCAATTATCCGAATCGTTGGATATGATTTATTACCTCTAAAATGCTTATAAACCAAAATTCGTGTAATTTAAAGACCCCTAGTCCATGCATCAAGTGATTAAAAAATAAAACAATATAGCTAATAAGAAATAATGTACATTTCTTTCATCTCTTGATTCATGAGCTAAAGGTCTCCAAATTACGTGATTTTTGCTATATAAATATTTAAGAGATAGCATATCACATCTAATAGCTCAAATCACTAATATGAAATCTCCATCATCAAAATTTAAACCTGATCAGATTTGAGTAGAGATCCTTTTAAGTGTAACCAAGTTAAACTATATATATACATATATTCATTTCCGTCTCCCCATATAGCACGACTACTAGCGAGCCTTTTGCATTTAGTAGAGCATAGTTTTTAAACATAACTAGTATCCATTTCATCTTTCATCCCCAATATATTTTTTTTTAAATATATGTCTGTTGGATGTTATGTTTGTATCTAAGATTGCAACAAAAGCTATCATACTTTCTACGGTGATTGTGAATAGAAATAGAAAATTTTGCAACAGAAGCGGTAGCTTAACTAGGTCATGCTTTAGTAGTCCCAATAAAGATTTTAAGGAGAAATTGTCGCTTCATATTCTACACTCCAGCTACAAATATAACAGAAAGAAGCCTCAAAAAAATGAGCACGCGCGCACACACACACAGAGAGATATCTGACATAGTCCTCTAGGATGTGAAATATTATCTACCTCATATCAATGTAAGCAATGATTTTAAGCACATTCATGAAAATTTGTCCATATAAAAGTTGAGGAAAAAACAGATAATTTAATGACATGGACTCCTCAGGCTGAATATCCTCATGAACAAAATTACATGATTCTGAAACTAAATGAGCGCATATAGTTTTTGCAAATCTAGACATACCGCTGTGGATACATGAGTGCGCCCTGCTGTTGGTCCCTCCCTTGCTAACCCAAAGTCAGACAGTTTTGGTTTAAATTCCTCATCTAATAGCACGTTGGATGCCTTAAAATCACGATATATCACCTATCCATATAGGAAGTCATGATTAAGCATCTCAGTAAGCACTTCAGAAAAAACATAATTCTGTTGACAAGGATGCAGCTGAACAAAGCACATAATAATTGAATCTGTAATTGTTAAAGTTAGGTGATCCTTTGTTACACCTACTTTTTGTTGTGAATGCTCAAGAAACTCTGTTCAGGTAGTTGGCTTCTCTAGTAGTATGATAGAGGCTATTAAGAGGCCATGGCCTAGAAATAACAGTTGCCATTACGATGGGTAATCCTTGCATCCGTGGGTCTGTTAGGTTTTATGAAGTGGAATATGAATACAGAAGTCTTATATAAAAAAGCCAATTTCATCATGGAAGGGGACAAGATTCTGAAACATGAATAGATATCCTTGTGAATGCTCTATCATTATTTTTCGAAAAGATCTTCTAAAATTAAAGATGACAAGGGGGTTATTATCAGGTCGAGTTGACAGCTCTAAATTAAATAAGATCCAAATAAGAACTAAAAATGCTTTAGAAATTGCTTTCTTCATCTGTACTTAATCAGATTAAGTCTAGGATTTCTTGTGAATTAGAATTTTAGGTTAGATTCATATAGGGGAAATAGGTTATTTGGATCAATGCCGCCTGTTGTTACTTGCAGCTAAAAGGTGAGAAACTAATTTTTGCAACAAATTTATGGATGTAGTTCTGACTTTCATGCATCTTGATGGTCTGGATAACATTATAAGATTTCCATATTAAGGCATGTTTTTTTTCCTCGATTAAGGTAGAAAAAGAGTAATAGCTGAACGAAGCAGTGAAGGGGTACTTATTTATTCAGAACCACTCAGAATTGGCATAACTTAAACAAGTTTAGAAGAGGAAACCTGGACTTCCAAACCCTCGTGCAGATATGCCAACCCTTCTGCTGCGCCCAAGGCTATCTGCAGTCTTATATTCCATGGAAGAGAAGGATAAGCTTTATTGAATAGGTGATCTTCTAGACTCTTATTAGGCACAAACTCATAGACCAAAAGCCTCTGGTTTCCTCTTTCGCCATCAACAGCACAGTATCCAATGAGCTTTACAAGATTTGGGTGTTCAACAACTCCAAGAAACTGAACTTCCGCCAACCATTGTTTGTGCCCCTAAATGAGAGAGAGAGAGAGAGAGAGAGAGAGAGAGAGAGAGAGAGTAAGCAATGAAAGACACTTGAAAGGATAAAGAGACTAAAAGAAATCAGTGACATATGGCACTTATGGTAAAAAAAGCCATGTTGAGCTGTTAGTATTAATGCCCATGATTAGTGCTACGAGGTAGTAACAGAAACTCGAGTAAACTTAATAACTTTATCCATTACTAATTAAGATACTTGCCGACAGGTTAAAGTTTCACTTATGATACTTCATTTACAAATCTTTTGAAGTATAAACTTGTACCATAGAACAAGAATTCATGGAATAGCAGAGTTTCTGCAAAAAATGTTTTTTTTTTTTTTTCAAGAATACTACAATTGAATTCAATCATCTAGTCTGTCCAAACAGTTAAAGAACTTTGCACAAAACTAAAATCTACAAAGAATCAATATTACACTGCAGTATGTATATCAGAAATCAAAACAGTAAACATTAAGCAAAAGAATTCTAAGGTGCACTTGTTCAGATATTAAAGCTTCAAATCTTGTGATCTCATCACAGTTCTTTTGCTAGTGTCCATGGCCAAATGGCATGTAAAATTTCTACTCAGACTGACTACACTCATTGTCACATCCATGTCTAAAGAGCCTTGCACCTCATATGGTCTATAACAATCTTCCAGCCATCCATCACTTGGTTTCTCTATTAAGAATCATGTTTTTGCCCTTAAAGCTATGAACATGGTAACAATATTCTCAGAATTATGGAAAAAATATGGGTTATTGTTGACTGAACCATTCTGAATTATTCTTAATAAACAAATAGATTGAGAGTTATTCAATTGTTCATAAATTATAGACATATTTTATGTCTTATTCATGATTCATTCACAAATAACATTTATTGATTACAAATTAATGGATTTTTTTCCTTGCTGCTCCCATGTTTGTTGGCAACTTTGCATGTGAATAAATACATGAGACTCTCACATTCTTTATTTTTGTTATTTATTTTCTAACATTTACTAATATGAACTCTTGTTGAACTTTTGATGAGTTTCCTCAATTTTTTTTTTCCAAACTCCAAATATTTGCCTCTAGCTGTATTGTTGCCAAGCACCAAACTTGTGACTATGCCTATGAATAGATGTTGTATGATCATTGGAAATCAATTTTCATGGATAATAGCAAAAACCCTACTTGAGACTATGTAACCCTAATGTTGAATAGTAATCTGCAATAATCTTTTGAAACTCACTTATCCCAGGAAAGTTGACCTGTTCAACTCATCATTAGTCGACTATTATTGGTAGGACAGCATACTCCGATTTCACTGTAATCTACTCGACCCATCAAATTGAGAGCTGTGGAACCATTTAAGCCACCCCAGATTGGACAGTCGAAAATAATTTAAATAAAAAATCAAAAGTGGGATCCTGTCTCTCAATGCCTGATAACCAACCCTAAACCACCTCTCCCAACCCATCTGCTAATTTTGATCATCATCATCAGGACCAATATGATCACCCCATGGTGGTTGTTGCTGTCACATGGTAGAACCTGAGGCTTTGCTGCTCTGCTCTCTTGCTCTTCAATTCTTTCTCAAGGCCTCTGTCCCTTGATGGCAGCCATGAAAGACAAATAAGGGAGCGCTACTAGCCAAATCTAGGGTTGGGCTGTCTTTGGACTGATGCTTTGGCTGAGCTGCTATTTGACCTAAGCACCAACAAATGATAGGCCTCAGGTAAATTGCTGGTGCTATTGGCATCTTCACTGGCCTTGTGAAAATAACCAAGAACACCATATCCAAAATTGCTGTTTTCTATCGTTACAATGGCAACATTGGCCCGTAGACGGAACCCAGATTGAGCATAAAGGGCACAAGGCAGATGTCACCCTCAGCAGGGTGGGGAGAAGGCTGGACCTGACGTGGCATCTCATCAAGGATGATCTCAAACCGGATGGTTTGCAAGGAAGGGGCATCCAAAATGTTGGAAGGGAAGGATCCAAGTTAGAAAAGAATTGGGTTGGCCAGTGCAGAGGGTTTGAGGGAAGGGAGGTCAATTTAGCAGACATCCCACATTTGACCACAGCTCAACAGCAACCCAGTGAACTAGTTGTCAAGATGGATTGGTGGCCAGGTTCGATTTCAAGACACTAATCAGAAGAAATATCTAGGGTGATTTACAATCCTAGATTCCTATAGGATATTCAACAATCATATTTATACGTTTAAACTGTGTCCATAAATGATATAAAACAGCAGAAATTGGTCTGCATTTTATCACAATTTAATACATTACTGCATCTTTACATGCCAATTGTGGATCTCTCATCAAACTTGCTTATCTTTTCTTGCGCCAGCCAAGTGTCGGTACAGGCCAGATATTGATTGGAACAAGCATGATATCAAACACTTTAATCCTTGTTCAATGTCTTATGGAGCTTCATTTACAGCGTTCATTGCAGACTTGGAGCAGCTAGCTTACCATTGAGAACATGATTCATGAAGCATAAGTTAGTACTTCCCTACTATATTTTGTCCATGCTTCAAAGTTGATTATGCAGCAGCACAAACCATTGAAATACTAAAGGGCCTATACTCCAGCTCTTAGATTCTTGAGGCAGTAATTGCCATAGTTTTTATTATCAGCCCTACCATTCATTCTTGTAGCTTCTTGGCATGCCACTCCTTATATTCTATCTTCTTAACGATTGATGATGAAAGGTATCCATTAGAGTTGAATAACATCCAATTTTTATCGATTGCAACTCTATTAACTCTTTCTTTAGTTGATATTTGTTGTGAATCAAAACAAGAATAAAGAGACACACATACCTGCATGCCATTTGGATTGAGCTTCTTCACAGCTACCACAGTGTTATCTCCCTTCCCATCAGGAGGCTTGATCCAACCTTTGTACACACTACCGAATCCACCCTCCCCAATCTTGAGCAGCCTGCTAAAATCGTTAGTAGCATTCCTGAGCTCTTTGAGCTCAAAAACACGCAGATTGTGGGCCCTTTCCTCATACAACTCCGGGATGCTGCGCTGCGAGGAGACCGAGCCAGAGGATTTGCTTGTCTGCTTCACAGCATCCGAATCCTCCGACCTGCTTGCCGCGTTGTTTGATGTCGGCGATGAGACCAGCACCGAGCCAGTGGGGGGAGCAGATTTCGGCTGCTTCCAGCCTTTGTATTTCTCCTTGAAGTAAAAGAAACACCTCATTCTTCAGAGGAGGTGGCGAGCTTCACTGCCTGCCCAAGAGTCTATCGCAATCTTTTCTCCATGGGGATGACTGCAAGTTACATGGGGAAAGAAAAGGAGATCAGAGTCTGGTGCAAAGAAGCGGAAAAGAACATTAGTATTCTTGAGAAGAGACTAAAAATGAAGAAAAAAAGTAAGGAAAAAAAAAAAAAGGAACTTTATGAGAGAGACAATATCGGAAAAATGAGATATAAGAAGGAAAAGGATGGAATTTAAAGAAACCCGGATAGAAAACTGAAGAAAAATTGAATTTTTTTGAGAGTTAAAGAAGACTAGAAGGGTATGCAGATTGAAAGTAGGCAAAGTTTAAAGATTAACTAGAGAGAAACCAACAGAGGTAAAAAAGTAAAAAAAAAAAAATCTAGGCGGGGGAGGAAGCAGTAATTCAAGCGAGTAGAGGAATCAAGAGAACCACGATTCAAACAGATCGCGAGGAGCTCAGAAACCCAAATGGAAATACTAATAAATTGGACAATTTGACGATTTATAGACAGGGAGAAGCTAGAACAAGCCTGGGCCGAAAAGGAGCAAGGGAGGCGAAGTAAAATACAATATCTGGTGGGGCGGTCAAACTAAATCCGCTGAAAGAGAGAGGAGAGGCAAAGGGCTAGCTTTGAAAAACTACTCGAAAACTCCATCTTTTTTCCCTCACCTGCTTGGATTTGGCCTCCTCCCGTAATCCGCCACGCGCTTTAGGCGACCCCGTGCGTCCCCTCCAAGCGTCCCTTTCTCGTCGACAAATTGAGAGAGAAATAGAGAGCTCTGATTTCTTGGGCCCCAACTTTCTCCTCTCTCTCTCTCTCTCTCTCTCTCTCTCTCTCTCTCTCTAGACAACTGAGTCGTCCTTGGCAACCCCAAGAGTAAACACCCCCCACCCCTTACTCTCTCTTTTTCTCTTCACAGGATTCGCCAGAGACCAAATTCGTCACCTTATTTTCTCTGATCCGCCCTTCTTCTTTGGGTTTGGTTGGAGTGAGGCGGAGGGAAAAAAGGGAACGCAAAGGCGGCATTTTTTTTAAAAAAAATTGTGGATTTGATGATTACAATGAGTCCAGAGAGGAGTTTGATGCAGAGAACGCATGGAGCGTGCTTTGTCTCCACCCAGCGTTTGAGGAGCAAAAGACAGCTGGGTGGAAGCCCAACAAGATCCCTGCTTTTTACTTTCTTTTTCTCTTTTTTTTAAGCTACTACTGTTACTAATATATTCTTCCTTCCGAGCTACTTTTTTTGAATAGGATAAAAAATATTTTTTTAACAAGAATAAAAATGAAAGTTTTTGTAAAAATGATGTTAAGGTAAAAAATACCATTTCAAATGATATTTTCCAAGCCAAAATCGCTCTCTATCGGTGCTAGTATGGAGCTGGAAGGCGTTTCAAAAAACGCCACATTGGGTGCCGTTTCAAAAAAACGTAACGTTTCAAAAAACGCGACTTAGCGTGGAGCGTTTAAAAAAACGCCACTCTCTCTCCTCCCGAGTCCCCCCGGTCCCCACCGCCCTCCCGAGAACCCCGGGCCCCACCCCTGCTCCACCCGAGCACTCGGTCCCCCCTCTCTTTCGCGGCCCATCTATAGCCCGTCTCGCGGCTCATCTCGCAACCCGTCCTCCTCCCTCTTTCGGACCGATGGTCCCTCAAGGTAAATTTTTTTATAAATTTAATTAAATTTTTATACTTTGTTACTAGCTGCTTTACATTCATCTTTATAATAAAGAAATTAATTTTTAGTCTGATTTTTGCCATACAACAAACACACAGAAAATAAATAGCTTAATATCAATAATATATTTAATGTTTCAAATACATTATAAATGGTTACCTGAATTTATGGATTTGTCAAACTGCTTAATTGGAAAACATTTATTATGGTAACTCATTACTAAATGTATGATTTTTTAAATCATTGATATGAGCAAACATTAATTGCCACCCAAGACATTAGAAGCCATCATTTAATTGTCTTGATCAATCATTATTACAAGACATTAGAAGCCATCATTTAATTGCCTATAACCAAAGGTCCTGATTCCACCCCTGCCATTGGTTTGCCACACGTTTACTCCTTAAAATTCCAGACATTTGCATTTTCACCAGCCCTGATGGCACCCAGCACCAGTTTGTATGGGCCACCAGGGTATCTTTCATCAGTTCCACAATCCAAATCACCCTCACACATATAAAGACATGTTAACTAACTAAACAAATGCTCTAATTAAAGTAATGAGAAAGAAGCAAAGATTTATAGCTTATGTTGTCGGCATATTGTGAAGAATATAGTCACTTTGTTCAATTAATCCTCAGATACTTAAATATTTTTTTTTATCGGATCCATATTCATATGATATGATTATAATTTATTATTAATATATCACAATCCATATCCTTAGTATATTGGCTGGATCATAATTTTCTTTTTTTTACTTTTTTTTTTTTCACACCTCCATCAAGCTAAACCTAGACAGATAAACCTCTATCAAGCCTTTTTAATTTTTTATTTGCTTATGCAATTGTTATTTACTTAAAAATTTTTCTTATGTGATGTTTTTACTTGTTTTGACAGAGTAGTACGACATGGCTCATAATGTTTTACATCCAGGGCCTCGCAATCCTAATGTTCTCACTCTGCAAGCATCGCATAGATCAACCAAAATATTTGAGGGTGAGGTATACAATATTGATCGATGATCCTTAATTAGTTAGCATGCGTTTATGTTATTGATATATATTATTGCAATGAATTTATTGCAGGAATTACCGGTGTTTAGATGCCGTCGATATAACACGCATATATGGAAGGAGACACCGGGCATGGCACACCCACGAGTGCAATATTATTTGGAGCAGGTTGACATGTATGGCGTATATCGGATAAGCTAGATTCGACTCGATGTCAGCCTTATTTCTGCACTTGTTGAGAGGTGGCGGCAGGAGACTCACACATTTCATCTTCCATTTGGCGAGGCGACAGTCACACTACAGGATATCGGTATTCTGAGTGGTCTACGGATTGATGGGTTCGCGGTTACTCGGCTAGATCGCATTATACATTAGAGCAGTGGCAAGATATATTTGTGAGGTTGTTTGGGGTTGAACCCCCTGCCGAGACATTTTCTAAAGGCTGTTTCCGCTTATCATTCTTCGATCAGTTCTACCAAAACTTCCACTTGGATGATGATGCAGATGATGAGGTTGTCCAGCAGTTTGTGAGAGGGCAACTTCTCCGAATTATAGGTGGAGTCATCCTTCCAGATACATCCGGATATTTAGTGAAGTTGATGTATGTGCCTCTTTTAGAAGATCTAGGGGCATTTGCTGCTTATAGCTGGGGTTCTGCTACACTTGCCGGTTTGTATCGAGCACTCTGTCGCGGAACGAGCCCTACTCAGATAGAGATAGGAGGATACTTGCCTTTACTACAGGTAAATAGTTGATTAAATCGAATGAGTTTGGATTTTTTTTTTTTTTTGTATTGTTTACTAATATTGAGCATTATTCGAACATTCAGATATGGGCATAGGAACAATTACCTGTTTTTCGTCCCATTAGACTCGAGACTCCGAAGGCTAGACCTGCTGATGTAGATGATGCTTGGCATTTAGGTGTACCATGAGGGCATAGATGGAATGTCAGATTGAACCAAAAGAATGTCCCAACTCATACATTGCGTGCCTATAGGGACCAGTTGGACGTATTGGATGATAGTTCCCAACGGATATGACATTATTAAATTTCAAATCTATTTCCAATATTATTTTTTTATTTTATGTAGGTAGGTTATGGATTGATGGTTCTTTTACATGCAGTTCATATGGTGTCCATATACGTCCGAGATTATCTCTATTTTGCCTCTAAGCTACTTGTTCGGTTCAGATATTTGGATGGCACGGACCCCACTTATTTGTTTTGATGTAGTAGAGTGGCATTTGCCGGACCGAGTGCTTCGGTAATTTGGTTGCCACCAGTCGATACCATCACCATGCGATACGTCACTTTAGCTTCATCAGATAGATCGACGAGGAAGGGCACATGCTACGTGGGATGTCATACACGCCACACATATTGCTACATGGAATGAACGGCGTGAAATTAAACTTTCGAAGCTGATGTTCACTCCTTGCTTTCCATACAGCTCTTTTTAATTGAACATCAGAGAATCTCGAGTTGAAATTACTGCACACATGTCTCAAACAGTAGCGATGATAAGCTAAAGGTGGAGCCCATCCATTACTGTCATCTACTATGGCACTTAGTATATCTGAATGTCGGTCAGAAATAAGACAAATGCCATTTCTGTCTTTCACAACATGCCTCCTGAGATTCTACAAAAATCAACTCCAGCTAGCAGTGCACTCTTCATCCATAATTGCATAGGTCAGTGGAAATATCCTGCTGTCAGCATCAGTGCTTGTTGCAATGAGCATCTTCCCCTTGTACTTTCCATAAAAATGTGTTTTATCAATAGAAATGACCGGGAGACAATACCGAAACCCCTCGATGGATGGATGAAATGCCCAGAAAACATAATTTAGGACACGCACATTAGATGTCCCTACATTGTAGAAATCCCAACAGACTACCGTTCTGGGGTTTGCATTCTGAAGTGCAAGCATATATTTAGGTAACTTAGCATATGAGGGTTCCCATTCACCAAATACATCAATCAATGCCTTCTGCTTTTCATGCCATACTTTGGAGTATGACATAGTATAATGAAATTGTTCTGCCACAGCTGCAATGATGGCTTCAATATTCACACTTGGGTCTTTCTCCATAATATGTCGAACCGCATGACTAATAACTCGTGAACTTATGTGTTTGTGATCCCGAGTTACATGACTGAATAAACAAGAGTGTGGCCCCTCGTACCTTGTGATCTCAAAAAATCCATGCTTCTTCAACTTTGTAGCATGCAACCTCCAATGACAACTCTGTGCAGTACTTGAAGAGGCACATTTCACAGACTAAAATACTTTCTTTGACTCCACAACATTATATGTGCAATGCTTCTTGATGTGATAAATTTCACATGTTTTTTTCAGTTCATCTTTGCTAGTAAACAACAATCCTGTAGCAAACTCAATCATTGATGAATCCCAAAATTGAGAATTAAAAGGTAATTGTCTTCGAGTGCTGATACAATCACCATCCTGCAAATTCAAGTCATGATAAAATTTCAGTATTTGACTATATGCAAAGACTTGATGCTCATAGACCTGACTAGGAACAATTTCTGGATGAGTAGATACCGGAACAGAACTACAGCCAGTTTTATGAACTACATCATCTCCATGTGAATCTTCATTCTCATCTCGCTCTTCATTAGAGTCATCATGTTCAGGCCAATAGTCATTATCTGCACTGTCGTCTGACTCAAGTCTCCGACTATCAACACTCTGATTGTTTGCCACATCAACACTCTGCACTATTGGCATAACTCCTTCCATCATCGAAAAATCTACTGGAATTCTGATCTGCTGCTGGGCAATAGGAGAACTGTCCTGAATATCCTCTGTATGACCAATATTGTATGAAGCTGGAGCATCTTCTTTGAAAACATATAATTCAACTTAGCGATAATCTGAAAATTTAGAAGGAAATATCAACATTTCCTCCACATCGTCATCCTCCTCGATTGGATGAAGCACATATTTCTTATACAATATTGGAGATATCCACATCAATCTCAAAATATATTGCTGCATTGTAATTTTAAGCACACTATAAACCCGCTCGACCAACTCAACATAACGGGTTTCCATGCTCAATTTAAAACTTTTACGAGGAGGTTGATTATATTGTATCTCATCTAAACTATGTTTAACTGATCCATCATAATAAAGCAGCAATCGAACAATATCGGTGCTCATATGAAAGATAACGTTCAAAATAAATCTAGCATCAATACATAATATTGTATCATCAAGTATAAATTAAAATAAATATAAATTTTCTACTGATCAACTGCAAACAAACTAATAATGAAATATGCACGTATTTTAGAAGCATTTAGTATTTAAATAATAGATACGTACCCTGTTAAATAATTGATATTAACCTATTTATTTTCTGTGTGTTTGTTGTATGGTAAAAATCAGACTATATCAGAGACTTGACATCCAAAGCATTTATTTTTTTTAATTATTATTATTAAAACAAGACATATTAGCATATCAAGTTGTCAATGTTGCTCATCATGACTGGTAATATAGATCATGCTCATTGAATTTTTTTTACTCATCAAACAATGCAATTTTTCCAAAAGAAGCTAACTAACCTTTACTTATTTCTGTCGATACATAAATTTACTGATTTTTTAGTTTTTCTGTCGTGATGTAATTGAACTAAAAATATCATTGTTTCAGTTATCAATTTCTTTATTATAAAGATGAACGTGAAGCAGTTAGTAACAAAGCATATTTAAATTTTTATAATTTAATTAAATTAAAAAAATTACCTTGGGAGACCACTGATCCGAGAGAAGGAGGGGGATGGGTCGCGAGACGGGCTGCAGATGGGCCGCGAGAGAGAGAGAGGGAGAGGGGGACCAGGTGCTCTGGTGCGCGCGAGAGAAAGAGGGAGTCGGGAGACTCCCGGGACGAGGGGCTCGGGAAAGGGGGGAGATCGGACCGGGGGATCGGGAGGCTCGGGGCCCGAGGGAGGGGCGGGGCTTGGGGGGCTCGGGAGGGGACGGGGGGCCCGGGGGGTTGGGGGGGCTCGGGTGGGGGCAGCGCCAAATGCCTGGGCAGCGTTTCTATTATTTTTGAAATGCCTGGGTGTGACATCTTTTGAAACGCTACCCAGCTCCATGGTAGTGCCGACGGAGATAAGTTTTGATCTGAAAAATATCATTTGAAATGGTATTTTTTATTTTAATATAATTTTTGCAAAAACTTTCGTTCCCATCTTGAATTTATTAAAAAAATATTTTTTTATTCCATCCAGAAAAACAGCTCCCTTCCTTCCTCTAGCGTTTTCAGCTTCTTGAGGTCCACCATTCCACTTGGAAGGGAACAAATTTAAGCTGTAATAGCTGGTGGTGGCGCATGGAGGCTCGGAGCAAAGCCTTCTTGCTCCATTAAAATAAAGGTGATGGTCTGTTGGTGGTGTCTGGAGAACATCAGAACATCAATGTAGGAAGGCAGGATTGGTGCCATTATATCATTTACCAAATCCATGGAAACATTTTGGAATGAGCTGAAAAGGAATCTGAAAGCACTGGTGAAAGCAAATCCAGTGAATCCAAATTTGACCAAGTCCAATGCATCTTGCGTTTTGGGTCCACATCTAAGCAAGCTTTTAGATGAAGGCAAGCATGGACCACCACTCAGGACTCAGGACTGAACCTGAGAGTTTTCTCTCATAAAAAAAAAAAAAAAAAAAAACCAAAAAGCTTTACCAGCATCTGTTGCGATCGACCATACCTGCATGTGATTTCTTTTTTGCACCAACGAAATATTTAAATGTGCATGTTGGCCACTTGACAACTGAATCGAGCTGAACCAGAGAACCAGTCAACCATGTTCCATTTGGTAAGGTATTTGGGTCTCAAATAGGTGTCGAAAAGTGGCATATAGCGTACGGCATCGGATAATACACCCTTTGGACCCTCAATGCCACCGAAGTTGTTTGTTTGGTCAAAGTATAAAATGCCTGGAGGCCGAACAAGATGTCTCTCGGAGCTGATGACTTTTGTTGATAGCTAGGCTATTAAGTCAAACTTCTTAATGGATGGGAAAGTTGTTAGGTAGATCGCCTATAGTCCTTCATTTAAGTCTTATCTAAGCAGTTGTTAATCTACCCGTTGAAAAATAACTACTCTATATAATTGATGACAATATGAAAGAAAATCTTTAGTTTTTAAAAATCAATTATTCATAAAGAAAAGAAGATTAAGGATAATATTATATATATAATTAAAGTATGAGATAAAATAAAGAAATATAATTAAAATATTATGTGATCATATATTATCAATCAAATCGAAGAAAAAATATTGTAAAATAATCATCAGACCAGCTATATTTTATAGTATGAAATGTTAGATAATTAAAAAATTATATGTATACAAAATAAATGTAACTGAAATGAGAATGTTGAAACGAATGTATCGTAATAAAAAATTAAAAAAAAAAGATAAAAAACTTTTTTAAAAAAAGTAGAGAAATATAAAAAATTATATGGAAAAGAATGATAAAGAAAAATTTAAAATCTATATATCTTATATAAATTATGATTCAAAATGAATGAGAAAAATGAAGAAGATAATTTATTTAGTCAATTTCAATTAATTTCGAATTAAAACTTTATTATTAATGATGATGATGGTGATGGTCCTCAAAAAAATTTATCATGAAGAAAATAAAAATTAAAACTACAAGCTAAATCATAATGCGTACATGATGTTAGGTGGTTAGGCAAGAAATTTATCATGGCCGACAAACAAATAAAAATATGGGGCAAAGCTAATCATTGGTGCATCAAATAATTTCCATGACAAAACCTTGCAGATGTCCTTGATCAATCTTGATTGGCAGAATATGCCCGCTGGCTCTAAATTGCGTGTACGAGAGGTCGAGTTGACAATTGGAATGTTTTATTGCTTGACCTGTCGCATTAACAGGTTTTCACTTACCCTTTTTTTTAAAAAAAAAGAATGGATGCATGCACTCCAAAGTCCCCTGGGATAAGCAATGAAACAAGGAAATTCGTGAATAGATTGATTGAAACCCAGCAGTCATGAGTCCATTCAAAAATGAGAGGCTGTCCATATGGCTAGATCCTTTGTCTTTTTGGGACCCTCGGAGATGGTCAAAGTGCACTCGATGCAGTTATGAGTCCATTCAAAAATGGGAGGCTGTCCATATGGCTGGCGAGGACTATCCTTTCATGCAAGCTGGTGGAGAGTTGATGTCTTCTGGAGAAGACTAGCCTGTCATGCAAACAGGTGATGCATTGATATCTTCTGGTGAAATCCAACAGGTCCTTGGAACTGGCAAGTTAACACACAGACCTATCCTGATGTCGGTCAGAAACCACCAGCAATTCCTACTCCTGCCCCCTTCAAACTTTGTAGAAGGGCCAATGGCCTCCATCAGAATCAGTCAAACCACAGGCCAATGAGAACTGGGAAAGCAACCAAAAATGAAAGAGAAGAAAAAAGAGACAAATAATGCAGCTATTATAAGTAGTCATATCTGAAGTCTTATTTATTGGATACACTATAAAAGCTAAGCTAATTGGCACAGTTGACAACAACAACAACAGGGTTTTGATCCCAAATACCTCAATAATTGACCACCACCATTATCATCCTCCAAGATTGTCTGATTAGGCCACCACCAAAAGGGAAGGCCGATTAACAAGAGTAACTTGAATTAAATGTATATATTTGCCAGATAAATGAACCCCTTAGAAAGCAAATATGCAATGCCTGCCACTGCTCAGAATATACAGATTCAGGTCACATTTTAAATGGTGAGAAAGCTTGGACAATACTATTTATCAGTGCAAGGAATGGCATATCAGCAGTAACTCTATTCAGAAATAAAATGGTAGCAGCCAAGATGAGAATTTTGATTCAGAGTATCCTTACATGTGAAATGAACAAATATGGTATCAACAATGAAAGATCACTGCTGGCATTGGCTGTTAGAAATTGCCTTATTGGGTGTAGGATGATAATTGTAATAGCCATTGAGGAGCATATAACCATAGTAGAAGAATCAACTTTGATCTATAATTGTGAACCCAAAACAATTTCTGGTTGGCTTGTGGAACAAGTCCAGGAATTAATATCCCGAATATCCTTGTTATGAGAGTTCACAGTCTGGAAACTTAAACAGCACGGCTAAGCAAATTTATGAAAAAAGAATCAGACTAAAAATAAAATTACATTAAAAAGAAAAATCTCTCACATAGACAGAAGCTTGCACATATGACGAGATTTTTGCTTAGATTGGCTCAACTTTTCAAGTAGAGGGCCCTCATAAACAAAATTATGCAACACTGAGATCCCAAAAATTTTGTAAAAACAGACATCCTTGCTCTACTAACCAACCGATGAACAAGGAAACTCATGGCTGCAGCTTTGATGTAAGGCAAGGGAGCCATTCTTGTAGGACATTGAAAATTATATAGAAGGTCGAGAACATTCTTTTACCCACTCTATTTTCCTCTCATTGAAAAAGAAATAGATGAAACAAGGAGGAAAACTTGCATGCATATTGTGCTTGAGACTTAAGTCTTTCAGGCTGTACTTTTGTACATGCATGATGCTATATATACGTATTCCCCCTCTAATAGAGAGAGAGAGAGAGAGAGAGAGAGACCACAGTATTAGTTGTCTCATTGTTTCTATGTTTTCTTAAAGGGTAGGAATATTAGCTTAAATTTAGCATCAACAGCTTAATTTTAGCATAAACAAGAGGGCTAGAATAGCATTTACAAAGGTGATATTTGTAAGGTGCAAATAGAATTACATATTAGAGATCAACAAAGGTTGGTTTGACCCTTCAGTCCAGTGATATAGGCCAAGATTGGGCCATCCCTGGTCAGCAAAAGCTTTTTTTTGTTGATAACATTTCAGAACGCAAAGGAGTATGGTTTTGTAAAGCGGTGGATCACATGAAATGAGGTTTTAGTTTGATAGGACCGAAGGATTCCATATATTCGTGATTATTGGTCGTGAAATAAAGGTTTTAAACTTCGTGATCCATGGCTGTCACAATTTTTTTATAAAATAGGATGTGATGCCAAGATGATTTTATTCCAACTTTTTAGGACGGTAACTTATCTTTGCATTTTTAAGGACATTCTGTCAAGATATTAAATTATAAAAAATTTAGAACCTGAGATTTTATAAAGTAATGTTAACAACAAGCACTGAATGTGCCCCAAGCGCTATGTCAATTACTATTAACTTGGTCAAAAAGGCATCATGAAGATGTGCTGCCTTGAAAGAAGAAGATGGAAGAGTGCAGCAAAGCGAACTTAACTTTCAAACAAAACATTATAAACATCTATTAATTATATCCTTTCAGCAAAATAAGTTTACAAGATTTCTAAAAAATATATTTCAAGGACATAAAAGCAAGAAAAACAAAAAAAAAAAAATCAATCAATAGCTTTGTGAGTAGGCCTTATAAAAATGAGCAATTTCATAAAAATATATTTCTCAAAAAAAAGAAAACAAAAATTTATATAAAAAAGCGCCAACAAATTTCTCTTCATTAGTGGTTTTGGTTCTTCAAGCTGTTAAAAAAAAAATTTTAAAAAAATGATAAATTTTATCATGCTTCCTGCTTTTGATATAAAATAAAAAATAATTTTAAGTTGTAATTGTGGGATTCAATAATTAATGGTCGAGATGGTTTCATGGCGGTAACCAACTCAACCAGTTAAATCCATATATGGTGCGAGATGAAGAATCATTGGTGCTATAATTTGATCTAAATTTTAGGATCAAAACAAAAAAAAAAAAAAAGATAAAATTTGTTTAGAGTCCTAATTGAATTCTGACCAGGTGTTTGCTTTCTATCTTCACCTCTGGAGATAGTAAAGCTCTCACTCTCTCTCTTCCTTCTTCGTCCTCACTCTTTCTTCCTTCTCCGGCACTATATGGCCTTCGCTGCGGCCGCGTTGTCCATCGTCTCTCGACGTCCACCGGCATTGACACTTTGTACACCGTCAGCTCTGTCTCTCCTCCGCCCACTCTCTCCCTCTTTGACCTGCTCTCAACTCTCCCCGGACACTGCATCGTGGCATCGTCCAACGACTTCGCGGTCGACATAAATTTTACAAACTCGAAGGTCAAAAGGTTGCAACCGGTTCAAATTAAAAACCGCCGTCGTGCAGCCCAAGGATGGCGGCCATCAAAACTTTAATAAAATAATTCTATCTAAACCACGGATGCCAAACTGAGACCTGGTCCTCTGTCCAATAACAATCAGGGCAGTGAATTTAAAACAAACCATCGCAGCATTCAATCTTCTTTTGAAGATCAAATTTATATTCGCTCAAATTCCACGCTGCTGCGTCGCATCATGGCCTTGGGGTTCTAACAGCTGCCATCGAGTACGAAGGTTTTGGTAGAAGGGAGCGGAAGCCACCGAATGGTTAAGGGGTTTGGGCCTACGCTTTCAACTGGAGCCCATCAATTCCACTTATCAAATGCACGGCACTAGGCCCAAAGCCCATATTTTGATCTGATGATGCTTATTGAATAGAAAAACCCAGGTTTGAGGGAGCGCGAGAGCCTCGATTACGTCTAGGATTTCAGGTTGTCCTTGCGGCTCGCGGCAAGATGGTACGCCTCCGTTCTCCCAATTCTCTCTCTCTCTCTTTTCTTGGAAAAAAATTGACTGGTTTGAGTGGTTTCCTCTCTTGACTAATCGATGGATTCGTCTTCTGATGGGAATTTTGATGAAGTTTTGCGATGTATTACGGGGTTTGGCTGTTAATCGCATACTCTGTATATATACACAATGAGATGCGGGGCGAGATTAAAAAATAATATAATAGTGACGGAATCAGTGCTTAGCTTAGAGATCATGGGCATGCTCGATTAGGGAGTAAAAAGAGATGTAAAACCCTAATGTTCCATTCTGGTGGTTAGGTCAAAGAAGAATCTTTTGGTTGGGTGGTGTAACGGCTTTTAAATTATCAGACCATTCGTGTTGAAATTTTGACAAAACTTTCATGATGATCTTCTATCTCTGGTGCAAGATATGATGCAATGGTCTGGTTTTACCTTAGAGTATATGACAGAGAGTAAATTAGATGCATAGAAGATGAAATGAAATATTAAATAGGAAGATGGAGAAGCTATTTATAAAAATAATGTAGACAATGTAAGATGTTTGATTAGTTTTATTGAGAATAGAAATATGAAGTGCACTCATAGAGTTCGGATATTTAAGGTAAAAGAGACTATTAACAAGATGAAAATAGTAAGAGTTTATTTATTAAAAAAAATAATCTGTGTAATTAGATACTAGTAAGGTTATGACTCAAAATTCTGAATGAATTTCAAACTGCAAATAGATAATGGAAGTGGTTCAAATTCATCACTGAAGGTGAATTCATTATTCGTGAATTTCAATCTGAAGCAAAGCTATATGGCATGGATGAGTGAACCACTTTTCTATGAAATTTCATCCAGATTTCTAAATACAGCAATCCTCCTTCCTATTCATGTACTAAATTTAGTCAGAAAACAACGTATTTCCAACTTCTATATGGACAAGGCATTATTCTTTCCTTAGGAATTGTATTGTTCTCTATCTGTTTCTGATTACAACCTCAGTGGTGTGGACAAATGATACGAGAAAAGAATCAATTTTTGTATCATGACTTAAAGTCTGAGACATTAATGTGGGCTTGAGCAGCATATGGAAACATTAAAAAGATTGAGCCAAAAGCTATAGAAAAAAAAAAAAAAAAAAAAAGTAAGGCCCAAAAATTAGCTTGAAAACAGGTACTTGCATGCCTAAATGGATGTATAAACAGCTGTCTGCTCTAGAAAGACACGAGACTCGTTTTACTTGGAATAACTGAACCACAGCTAACACTCTTAAAAGTAATTTTTTGTAGTGGATGTCACAAACCCTTTCTAAAGAAGAATAGTCTACTAAAGAGAATCTAAAACCTAAAATTTTGTCTCGATGAATTGATTATATTACTTATACAACCATTGTTTAGATCCTTACCTGTGACCCTTTATCTTCTTTCTGATGTTTGAGCTATTATTCGACTGACATGCCACTAGTAGTATCTGAATAACTGGGTGATTATGCTTAGCCATCAAGGTTATTCTTGAAAACTTATATTGATGAGCATGCATTGAGAGGACTATTTTTCTTCCTTGTCCTTTTAATGTTATTTTATGATTTTCTTATGTAGACCAGCTTCGTTTCTCTTCATATTCTAAATTGACCATTTTTAATTGAACAAGTATTTGATAAACCATGTTTAACATCTTAATCTGTGACATGTTTATTGTGGGTTCAGACGAAGCGTACGAAGAAGGCAGGAATTGTTGGGAAATATGGTGAGTAGTGAGATGACTTCCATTGATACAACTCTCAATCATGAGAAAGGGTGAAAATTACCTAGTTTTTTCATTTTTTGAAATTTTTTGAAAGTTGTAAGTGCTGATACTGTCTATATTTCAGGCACCCGATATGGTGCAAGTTTGAGGAAGCAGATCAAGAAAATGGAGGTGAGCCAACATGCAAAGTACTTCTGTGAGTTTTGTGGCAAGGTATGGTAATTTCCAGCCTGAAGCTTGGAATCACATTATTTGCCAGCATTGATGCTGAATCTGTTTGGGTATTGCTATACAGTATGCTGTCAAAAGGAAAGCTGTTGGGATTTGGGGATGCAAGGATTGTGGCAAAGTGAAATCTGGTGGTGCTTATACATTGAAGTAAGATCTTGTCCTTTTCAGCAGTCCATGTACATTCATTCCGCTTGAATATATGCTGTCTCTGTTGCTGAGAAATCAACCATTATTGCTTTTCAGCACTGCTAGTGCCGTAACTGTTCGGAGCACAATCAGAAGGTTGCGGGAGCAGACAGAGAGTTGAAACAAACATATACTGCTATTCTGAACAGGGAATATTATTCAGTAATTGCAGTTTAAGATGAACAGTGGAAGCGAAGACAGAAGGTGGTTTCAGTTCGCTGCTTTTGTGAGGTTGATCTGAAGCTTAATATTTTGAAAGAGATTAATTCCTTGCTTTAAAGTTCAATTTATTAATTTAGCTGTTGGAATGTCTAATTTCTTGAGTTGATCTAACGTAGAAATAGCTCATTACTATGTTCATGATCCCTGACTGAGGAGCCCATCTGGGGGTCTTGGGTCCACAACATTTGAAGTTTAAGCTTATACGTTGCTTCCATACTGTTGTTCCATGCAACTACTGCTTGACGTACAGCTTGACATACAGGATTATGTCAATACACTACAGTAACAGCTGTCTTGCTGCTTGATTATGATATCCTGACCATACAAATGGCGGTGCACCCATTCCTTCTACCAAATCTCCCAAGTTAATTGGAATTTCAGAATCAGTAGTCATGCCTCGCGTGTGTGATAGGTAGCACTGCAAAAATTCCCTTTAGAGTAGAAGTGGCATCCTTCGTGTGCAGAGGCTAAGGCCATCTAAGGTCTTTCATGTGTCTGCTATCATGGATAATTTGATGGCATGTTTAGGATATGTATTGGTGGTTTTATTGCGCCCTTAGAATGCTGAGCGGATATCCACTGCCAGTTGCGCTTGTTAGAAGGAGCGCAGTTTCTGTGTGGCTCCCCTGCCTGCGCTGCCATGCTATGGGTCGTGGACTTCACAAGCGGAGCCCTGCCCTAACCGCTGCAGAGACTCGAGCGCTGGGGCCAGGGGCGCGCACGATGTGGTGCGGTGGTGGCACATGGTGGGCACAAAATCGGAGCTCCGAGAGCAGGGGAAGAAAACAATAAGAACCACGCGTGCTCGTCTGCCATCAATACAACCACGACCATGTTACTTAAAAATTCATTTTGGATGCACTAAACAATGGTCGGGGAATATTGCGAATCATGTTGTGTGCATTAAACAATGGTCAGCGGACGCTAGGAATCGGGAAATCATGATCGCACAAGGAATCGCCTTTGAACCTTGTATACCGCCAATCTTACCTTAGAGCTAGAGGCAGCTCAGCAAAGTCCAGCGCAAAGCTAGCTAGATTTGCTACCTCCATCGACCCAGCGGCACCCCAGTGCAAGATGTTAATTGGGAGTGAAGATGCTACGCTCAATTACTTGTTAATGAACACCAACATTATCAAAAAGTCACTCAGGTGGGATTCTTGAGCATCTGTTTTGGTACCCAAAACTATTTAGATATGGATTTAAATTTATGCATCTCACTTATTTATATCCATACCTATAAAAAAAATGAATATAAAGAATTATCCAATCCATATCCCAAATAAACCTGTGCTGCTATTTAACATTCATAATTTTTTTAAAAAAATAAATATATATGACTAAAGTTCAACCATCTAACCTTATATTTAAAGCTATATCTGTACTGTTAATATCCAATTTATATCCGTTTCTGTTATATGAATTTTTATATCCAATTTATACCCATCATTATTCATTAAATAAAAGCAGATACTAATGCATCCCTAGAACATAAGAGTAAGAATATGCAAAGGCTGCCAGAGATAGTTGCGCAGAAGGTACTCCTGAAAAAGAATGATCAGAAGCCACCACCACTGACCCACAAGCAAAATGCTCTCATTCATTTATCATGATATTTTATCACAATGGCCGTAGTTTCACATGCAGCAGTTCGCTGGCATGAGGTTCAACCTGCACACCAGTCCTTACAACAGCCATAAACAGAGATATGGAGACAGACACAACTAGTTTCACACAGGTGGCACCTTCCACGCTAGTGACGCTGCACTCAACATATTCACAATGGAGACGAAATAAAAGAAGAAAAAACAAAAAGATAAAGAAACCTGCCCGCTCAATCAGTCATCTTTGACAACTGAAAGTAGCTCAAAGCAGGAATGGAGTAAAACTCTCCAAAGAAAAAGAAAAAGAAAAAAAGACAGAAAAGATAAAAACAACATACTGTGGAAATTTCCTTTAATGCTCACTTTTATGCTTACCTAATTTGCTCAAAGCAAACATTTCAATGCCGCCCTTCAACAAAAAGCCAAACCAACTTGGTATCAGAAAGCAAATGGCTCACACAATTGAGATTGGTATGTTATCACCATTATTAGATATTTGCCTTTGAACAGCTTTCACTGCTGCAACTCTAGCTGCATTGGCTGCTTTGTTGGCTGCTGCGACAGCCTTGTTCACCCTATCATCAACCCTTGGTACATCATAAGCTTTCTCGGCTGCCCTACGTGCTTCCTGAGATACAAATTGACCAGCATAAATCTTTTTTCATTATTATTTCTGATGTGAAAAAAAAATGTTTGCATATAATTCTTGTATACCCGGATACCTGAACTACATTAAGTACTCTGGAATGGTTTACAGCAATTGATGATCCAGGAACAGCATTACGGGTGCTCAGAGTATCAAGGACACCATTCTGCCAATGCCCTGATTGTGTTTCCCCATTCCTGAATGTGTACATTCCCAAGCCCTGTCTTCTTCCCTCATGCCATGCTCCCTCGTATCGATGCCCATTTGCAAAACAATAAACCCCAAATCCATGCATCTTGTCTGCAAAGTACTCTCCAGCATAGGTGTCACCATTCCTTCATAAAATAATACAAGTACAGAATTAGTGCCAAAATGTTCCAAAATTCAGCTGACTCATGCAACTACAACCACAGAGACTATATGGATGTATTTTATCAATGATTGTTCCAATGAGAAGATTCTGACTGTTATCAATCATTGCAGGACCTTTTACCTTCTCAGAGTCCATTTTATTAAAACAAGACACCACAAACATATTCAATTTTTTAATTTAATTTCAGAATATGGGATCAGGCTAGTGTTTTGCAGGGTAAGAGCAGAAATTATTGATTGTACTTGCACGGTCAGAAACATATAAGCTTACTACTGGCTCATGTCAACAATTCGAACAAAAGCAACGTCTATTAAACACTAAGCCTGCTAGATCAGAGCTAGCACAAGATCTTACAAACATATTTATTGACTGATAACAGCTTCTTGCTATACAAATTCTTAACCATAAGTTTATTTACCAATGAATGGAAAATGCAAACAGGTACCACGTTAGTGCTGCATATCCATCATGGTTATGTACCGACAAGCAGAACAACTCTCCCTACCAAATATCCAGCCCATGTTTAAGCCTGATCTATAGGTTATTCACAACTGGAAAATTTCACAAGAGATGTGGAGGAACTATCTTACAAAATAAAAGTTACTGACAGGCATATCTTTCTACAAAATAATATCCCATCAATAAACAACAACTTGATCAACAATAATAGGCCCATATACATTCATAGAGGACAGGAAAAATGATGAGAGATACCAATTTGTGGGGATGGGACACTTATTAGCTAACCTAAATAGCCTGTTTTGAACTAAAGAGACTTGTTGAATCAATAACGCCACTTATGTACGAAATACAAATTTCATAAATGGCTCATTTCAAACCAAAATAAAGGAGGAGGGTTATGGTAAGTTGATGGCTAACGCAAAACCATAGTTACACCCTATGAACATAAATCCAATTGAGAAAACTATTAGGCAGCCTCTACTTGTAATGCACTACATCGGATCATAGGTGTTGTAAAAAGTTTGCAAGGGTTAGCTAGAGTATTCCCCAGAAGCAACATTGTGCATTGGCATCTAGGTGTGACAAAAAGTAAGCAAAAGTTCTCACACTTTTATAGATGGGCATGAGTAAAGAAGCTAGTCTAAGAAAGTAAAATATGTTTAGCAAACAAGAGAATTAAGAAAACTAATAAATACAATAACTATAAGGAGAATTGACATAACTTGTCTACAAAAGACTAAATGGATACAAGCAAAGGCAAAAGAGGTTAATAGTTATAAAATTTGGTATATATGTAAAGATAAGAATAAAATGAAGTAGGAAAGATAAGGTTCTAAACAATAAGAGAATCAGATATAGAATAATTTTAATTAAATTAGAGTGACGAGAGAAATTCATTAATATTATTAGTGCATAAGCTTTTCAAGTAGGTTTAAACAATGCTACAAAGTAATGTTTTAGGAAGGATATGGATGAACTAATTTAAGAGTTTTCTAGCAAAAAAAAAATATTTATTGAAGAATATTTGAATAAAGATGTGAGAAAATATAATAAAATTTTAAAAGAGTATATAGATGTTATAATTTCAGAGATAAAAATAAAGAACGAAATGTTATTTTCGAGTTCACAATAGCATATAAATTAATTTTAGTCAACATATGCTTTAAAAAGGTCTCTCATTTAATAACTTTTTAAAGTGAATATAATACTAGCCATATTTTTTTTTTTCTTATTAGAAAGATTGATTGAGTTCTTTTTCAAGATTGTAAGGTCATACCAAATAAAAGTTTAACACCGGACATAAATTAATAGTTATAGATGTATGTATTCAGAAATGAAGGAGAAGAACTGAAGAATAAAGGATTCAAGGATTAGATGGTGTAATATAAAAGAAGAAAAACTAATAGCTTTTAAAAATAGAATGGTGAAGAAAGAAAAATGAAGTCTAGATGAGAAAATCAATACCATATAAAGAGAAATAACTAATAGTATTTGAAAAATAACTATAGAGGTGTAGAACAGTCAAAAGAAAAGGCATCATATGGTAAAAAAAAAACTTGATAGTAAAACGAGAAAGAAGCATATGAAAATTATAAGATGATTAATAAAGAAGTTAAAAAAAATAGCATGGAAGGCTAGATTCAAATCATATGAAGAGTTATATCGTAAGCCATAACCTAAAGATGGAGAGGAAAATATATATAGAATCGCAAGAGTAAGAGAAAACACTAAAAATATAATTCAAATTAAACGCATCAAAGATAACCATTGAAAAATTTTGGTTAAGGAGGAGGAGATTAAAAAAAGATGGATAGGCTATTTTAATAAACTATTAGATGAAAATTATATAGATAATTTAGGATATCTTACTAGTTCAATTAATGATAGAAATATCATGTACACTCATAAAATTAGGATATCTAATGTAAAAAAAATAAAAAAATCAAAATAGAAAAAGCAGTGGAATCTGACAAAATTTCTAACAAGATTTAAAAATGTTTGGGTGATGTAGGAGTAACTTGGGTGATAAATTTATTTGATAAAGTCTTAAAAACTAATAAGACGCCTGATAAATGGATGAAGAGCACTATATTATCGATTTATAAGAATAAAGGTGATGTTCAAAATTACTCTAACTATCATATTATTAAACTCATAAAACACATTATGAAACTTTAGCAGAGGATAATTAAGCATAGATTGAATGTAATATAAAAATATCAAAGAATTAATTTAGTTTTATACTAAAAAGGTCAACTATAGAAGCTATTTTTCTTTTTTAAGAGGTTAATGAAAAAGTATAAAAAAAAGAATTGAGTTCTTCGTATAGTTTTGAGAAAGTAAATGATAGAGTCCATAAAAAAAGTCTTATGATGGGTGTTAGAAATATACAAATAGCCGCTAAATATATTAATATAACAAAAGCATGCATGATAAAGTGATTACTAATGTCAGAACTACTATAGTAATATCAATGAATTTTTAATTAAGTATATTTATATTAGGGATCTACTCTTACTCTTTATTTTTTTTTTTGCATTAGTTATGAATAAACTTACCAAACCTATTCGGGATGATATTTCATGACGCATGTTATTTGTATATGATATATTACTAATGGATAAAACTAAGGTTGAGGTTATTCATAAGTTAAAATTATGAAGAAATGTATTAAAATCTACATGTTCTAGATTAAGTAGGACAAAAATAGAATACATAAAATGCAATTTTAGTACAATTAAAAATAAAAGTAAAGTAAAAATTAAAGATCATAAAGTTTCTAAACATGGTCATTTTTGATATATAGGACCGAATAAAGATCATAAAGTTTCTAAACGTGGTCATTTTTTATATACAGGATCGATTATTCATAAGGAAAGAGAGATTGAAGATGATGTTGTCGATAAGGTTAAAGCAGGTTGGATAAAATAAAAAAGTATAATTAAAATATTATATAGTCATATAATACCCAACAAGTTTCAAGAAAAATTTTATAAGATGGGCATAAGATCAGCTATGCTTTATAGTGCAAAATGCTAGACAGTTAAAATATTACATGTGTATAAGATGAATACGGCTGAAATAAAAATGTTGAAGTAGATGCATGGTAATATAAGAAAAGATAAAGTTAAAAAATGAAATCATTCGTAAAAAAGTGAATGTAGCACCTATTGAAGATAAATTAAGAGAAGGATGACTTAAATAATTTGGACATTTCTAACGTAAACGTAGAGATATACTATGCAAAGGATTGATTTAATACATGTAGAAAGAAAAAGAAATAGAGATAGACCAAAAATTATATTAAAAAAAGTAACAAAAAAAGATTTAATATCTTTACATCCTATATATATATATATATATATATATATATATATATATATAATATAACTCTAAACCGAATAAAATGAAGAAAAAGGATTCATGTAGCCAACGCTAACTAGTTTGAGAGTAAGGCTTTACTATTATTGTTGTTGCTGTTTAAACTCGTTGAATCAATGAAAATATGATAACACAAAACTTCATGAGTTCTTTGCAAGAGGTATCAGATTAACCCATTTTTTAAGATTTACCTAAGACATACAAAAACTTCAGTTTTGGTTGATTACAGTTAGTCTCAACCAATTTCATTAGATTTGGTCAACTTTTGTTTTGACGGAAACTAAATGAAACACTTAGGTTAACAGCTGCAATGTTCTGTTTGAAAGAACACATGTTCTAGGTCTGCTGCAAAGCAATATCAACCAGAGATGATATGGACAATATTCATATATGACAGCTGTCCACAAACTAAAGATCATAAGAGTTTTCAACAAAGCAACCGCTAGCACCATGGACAACTGAAACATTTGAACAAATGTCTTGGAGTTTTTCCAACAAATTTCTGAAACTGGATAAGAATAAGAATAAAGGGGAGTACAGATGGTAGAAGGCAGGACAAATGTTCCAACTAAAACATTACTCAATAACAAATAATGCAATTTGATATCTCTGACCTCAAAAACTAAGCCTTGTTCAAAACAAAATTCCAAATGTCCAACTGATGAGAAAAATAGATTGAATCTAACAATTATATATCACACAATTCAACTAAAGGAATTTCCTGAATCAAGCAAGCTCAAAAAACCACAAAAAGAACCAAATCCAAAACCAACAAACTAACTTGACCAACAGTGCTTATCTCACATCAAAGTTTAAATATCAATAATAGGGCCATTTAGTTGGACTAGTGACTAGTGTCGAAAGAATTTATCATAAACCAATCTGTTGGTCTAGATGTTGGTTTTCATAGTCAATTTAAATCAAAATTTTAAAGTATATGAACAATGCAGAGCCAGATGCAGGTGGAATATGCTTTACATCCTGCTCTAGGTGGCACATGGAAAATCCAAAACATTCTTACTAAAACTATAAATTATGGCTCCTATTTAAATGTTGTGCCCTCTGTAGCCCTAGAACCAGCGATTGAATATTAGCAAAGATTGACAAACCTCAAATCCATGATGCAAGCATTGACTCTATTGCACCCCTTTTATCTACTCAACCGAGACCATGTATCCAGATCGAATATGTTCTCGGTCACCTACAACCCCCATGTTACGGTTACGCCAATGCATGTTACAACATACACTTCACAGAAACAGAAATCCTTTCCACAGACATCCTGGGTGTTGACCAATCATCAAACTTCAGTCTTGTTTCATGGGCCTTTTTCCCCCAAGGATCAAAGGAGTGAAAGGGGTAAGTGGGGGAGCAAAAGGAAAAAGAGGGGAAAAAGTTAAGGTGAGGGAAACAATGAGCGTCAAAGAAAAATAGAGGCTGCTTATAAAATAAAAGGAAGCGATCAAGGGCACCATAAAAGGGACGAGATAAAAGAAGGGGATGGAAAGGAGGTCATAGTATACACAACAAAGTAGGTGGCTAACATTTATGGCAGTAAAGCAGGGGAAGGGGAGGAGCTGAGTAGAAAGTGGAGTCTGTGTAAGCTTGGAAAAGAGGAATACCCTTGAAGAAGTGGGAACCACAAGGGAATATTTTGCAGATGATAAAAATGAAGTTGGAGTAGATTATGGTTTTATAGGCTGAAATAGGATCAACAATCTAAATTTTGGTGCCTACGATGTTGATGAATTGGACAGAAGCTATAAAAGAAAAAGTTGATATAGAAAGAAACTTAAGGCCTTTTTTCTAAACCTATTTTCTAGCTTTCAACATGGTTGGCCAGCTTTTCAAATACAAGGTAGATTTTCATCAAATATCATGCAAAAAGGAATTCCATAGATAGACCAAAATAGGGCAAATTAACACCCAATAAGTCAAACCCTTCCAAAAATAGGAGGTCTCACACAGCCAAGGTGAGCAAATCAACCTTTTAGGTCATCTTGTCATTAAGTGTACACAATTGACATCAATAGTGATTCGTAAAACGTCAAGCAGAACACATACTTTCCTTAATACCAAAGAATATAAAAACACCATATGCCTACAACAAGTGGCAGTGAAGAAGAACCCATACTTTCTTGAACACTAAAGAATCTAAAAGCACCACATGCCTAGACAATCATGATTTTTGGGAAGTTAGGTTTGAGAACTTTAATGACAATCTCTCTGAAATGCGGGAGGGATATACTTTGAGCTAGAAAACTAATTCCACATTCCATGCAAAGAAGAAAATGCCAAGGATACGGATTGGAGGGCAATAGCGAGTCCACCAGATGTTTCCATTCATATAAATTATGAAGGTCTTTGTGGTTTCCCTGTTAACAGTGGTCAACATTTTCCTTTTGTACACTGCAAAAGCCAATCAACCAGAACTAACACCCAGGAGTCTTCGAACAGAAATGAGAAAGGTGCGGAAAAGGGAAAGCCTAACAAATAAATCATTTAATGCAATTAGCCTGATATAATTAAGAATTCGAGAACATCTTTATACAAGGGGGAAAAAACCAATTATGTAGTTTGAGGAAAGTTTTTCCAATTTCCAGTTTCCACAGCCCAAAATCCAGATAATGTGCACATTTTAGAAAAGAACCAATAATTTGATAGAGAGAATTCCATGTAACATTCAATCTCTTACCTGAAATGGTAGTGCCCAAGCCCATGCTTGGCCCCCCACTTGAACTCTCCGACGTATCGGCTTCCATCTTCGCATGTGTGCACTCCGCATCCATGGCTCTGCCCGTTGGACCACTCCCCGGCGTACGCATCGCCCGTGTAGAACCGATACACCCCGAACCCATGGCGGAGCCCGTGCCGATACTGGCCCCTGTATCGGCTTCCCCGAGCCCAGGTCTCCACCCCATACCCATCGTATTTCTCGTCGACCCAGTCCCCCTCGTACCTCCCGCTCATGTAGTAGTAGTACACCCCGCTTCCCGAGCACTTGCCCTGATGGAACTCCCCTTCATAGACGTCCCTGTTGCTGTAGACCTGGACACCAAAGCCCGAGGCCGGGCGGCGGTCGGCCTTGGGCTTGCCGATGGACCAGAGGACGGGGGACGGGGGCTGATGGCGGGGGAGGAGGAGGGAGGAGGAACGGGAGAGGAGGAGACGAAGGGAGGGGAGGGGGAAGGCGTTGAGGGAGAGGGCGAGGAGGAGGAGGAGGACGGAGGAGAAGGCGAGGGCGAAGAGGAAGTCGAGGAGGAGGGACCGACCGCCGTTGGCGCCGGAGGAGGAGGAGGAGGAGGGGAAAAGGAGGAGGTAGAGGGAGGGGAAGGAGAGGAGGAGGAGAAGGCGGAGGCGGAGGTGGAGACGGCGGACGAGGTGGCGGAGGGCGGAGCGCGTGGCGGCGGCGGAGAAGTGGGGGAGGAGGCGCGGTTGGCGGCCATGGTGGTGATGGTGGCCGCGGGAGGGGGCGGTGGAGGGTGAGGGTCGGCGGTGGTGGCGGGCGGCGGCGGGGGAGGCGTTCATGAGCGGGCGCTTGTGGGGGGCGGAGGGGAGGAGGTGGGGGGCATGTTGGGGATCGGAATTAGGGTTAGGTTTAGAATTCCTCGGGATGTGAATTTGGAGGAAAGAAGAAGGGTGGTGGTGGTGGTGGTGGTGGTGGTGGTGAAAGAGGGGAAGGAGGGGGTTGGGGGAGGGGCTGAAATCGGAGGAGACACCGAAGCTTTCCTTGCCGATCTGAGCCTCTGATATCTTGTGATGCATTTAACGAGATGACGCTGGTCGCTGCTGCTGCGTTCGCTTCTTCCCCTTCATCACAGAGCCCTCTCTTTCTCTCTCTCACTCTCTCTCTCTCTCTCTCTCTCTCTCTTTCTCGCTTAAACGCACACGGAGATCCAAACACGACCTTCGTCGTTGCTTTTCTTGTATCTTCTCTTCTTTTCTCGCAAACGAGAGGTTTGGTTTTGCAGTCCCTCTCCGCCTGCGCTTTGCTTGGCAGTGTAATAAGTGCGATCTAATCCATTGAGTTTTGATTTTTTTTTTTTTTTCTTTTCTTTTCTTTTTTTAATGAATAGAATCTAATCTGTTTCTGGATGAACAACCGAATATTATTTTATTTATTTATTTTATTTAACTATTTAGGTCCTATTTATTAAAAGATTATTTAGTTGCCCAAAATATCACGGAACGAAAGAATTACTGTGTCTTTGTATATGTATTAATGTCGCATTCTTCTTATGGATAGATATCTAAGAGTAGGGAATGGAGAATGCTTGCGATGAGGGAAGGGGGATGGATGATAAGGGCGGGGACGATGAGGTGGGGGGTAAAAATGGACATTGATTTTACGTGAGAGAAGGGCCTGATCGGCAGTTAAAAAAATAATAAAATTAAACTACATTTTTAACTTTTGAATCTAAAGATCCTCATTTTAATTTTTTTAATTTTAAAAAATTACAAAATTAATTTAAATTTTTATTTTTATTTCTATTTAATTCCTACTGTTAAAATAAAGTAACATCATAAAAAATCTACTGATTTGCTTCTGTGGCCTAAAATAAGTCTCCCTCCCTACCCGCGCTACGTAAAAATATTTGCTATATCTATGCTTTGAGTAATAATATTTTTTTTTATTTTTTTTACTTTTATGCTAGGTTGTAAGCTAATCAATGAGATTTATAATCTATTACTATTTTATGATGATAAATGTTAAATTTTATGCATCATTTTTTTTTTAAAATATTTATGAGTTTTAGATTAAAGATGCTATTTTAGATTTTATGTTTTGAAGAAAGTTTTGTACATCGTAAGAATATATGATAGATAATTTTATATTTATGCTAATACATGGAAATTATTTCTTGAAATTAACTTAGCATAAATATAGTTGTAATGGATTTAATTTAAAATGGATATCCAACATTCATACCATTAGCTTTGATTTCCAATGATAATTTTATCATTTTTTTTAAGAAAATCTTCATCACTGGATAAAAAGTTTGGAATTAATGAATCAAGATTATTACGTAATTCTTCATGAGAATTTTCTAGTGTTATGGTCATAAATTTCTTTAATGTCTTTTCTTCTTTCTTATATTTACTGTGGGCTATCATGAAGTGGCCTTTCTTTTGTGGCACTGATATATAATTTTATTTGAATATTAATCTATATAATCAATTCAGTTTAATGGTTCGATAATATTTAAAATAGATTATCTTTTTGCATGACAGATTTAATTAGAGGTGAATCGTTAAATAGAGGTGAATCTATATATCTTTTATTAAGCAATTGTTTGGATACACTCGGTTCAAGTCTTCATTCAAATGTAAAGGGCTTGACCCATTCAAGGAGAGAATATATATATATATATTATAAAAAATGCAAGGTAGAGAGAGAGAGATCCAGGAGTCTTTGAGCCACGTTGCTGATGTTTGGAGAAAAAAAAATCCAGATTTATTTGTATACAGAAGTCTTACTCAAAAAGAAAAATAAAAAAAAACTTTTTTAAGTACAGTGCATTTTTTTTATTGCGTTTGTTTTAGTTAGACTTTAATGATATTTAAAAAAAAAAAATCAGAGGTAAAATATTATGTTTAGAGAATATGTGGGAGTGGATAGCATTGATTTGGTTGATCCAAAATATGGACGTGAATGAGCTTAAGCCCAAGGGATGCAAAATTATCTAAACATAAGTAAACAATGAAAATGATAATTATTAAGGACCGATATTCCTACTATATAATAGTAACAAAATTATGGAAGGACAATATAATTATTTTAGTCTAAATTTCTCTTACTGATATATATATATATATATATAAGTTGATGGCAGACCTTGAAACACTGATGATGGCCGCTATGATACTGCTCTTTTAGACCCAAAAAAAAAAGTTAAACGAGAGGAACTCTTAGAAAATACGTCAAGATTAACATATTATGGTGCAACTGGTGTAAATTTCTTGCTTCCTATGGTATTTAAAAAGAAATAATTAGTGTTTTTACTTTTAATATATATGGGGTGAATCAGATGCCATGAACAGTGGTAAAGCCAAAAATTGTTTCATAAAAAGTTAAGTTATAGAAAGCTAAGAATTGCTCTTATTATTATTTTTTTACTTAAATCATATTTTTGTTAATAAATTACGATGGTATCATAGAAGTAAAAGTTGACCAATTATAAAATGCCATATTGAATTAGATAATACATTTTAATTGGATATAAAGCTACTTCTTCTCTATAACTAATATAAACCTGATTTCATTGTATTATCTCTAATATATATTATAGCAATTAAACTTTTCTTTAGAAGGCCAATTTTAAGAAAATAAAAAGTTCTTTATTTTTTTGTAACTAGTGTAAGCTTAATTTTATCGTATAATTTCATAAGAAACTTAAAAAAATTTAAAGGAGGGCACTAATACAATGCCTCTACCTTTGGCCATGAGTATCGAATATAAGGTATCGTGCTTTTGTAAATTCAAGGATAGATGAATCATAGTTAAATATATAAAATATTTATCTATATTAATGCATGCACAAATTTATATAATGGTAGAGGCCTTGATCTCAGTCCTATCAGCTTTAACATGTGATGCAATGGAGTTGAGTTGGATTTGTTCAACACCATTAATCGATCGTAGAAGTAGCCAAGAATGTTATGGGATGCCCATGTTTTGTCTTGAGCCAGAAATTTGAATTGATTGAAAGGCAATCATGTTCAAAATAGAAAATATATAAATTTAAATTTTTAGCAATCTAGAGTTTCATTACATAAAGTTTTGAACACAATAGAAGAAGAAGAATTGCAATGCATGTGAAAATTGCACAAAGATATTGTAGATCCTTATTTATTTGCACAAGATCAGCATGGATTACAAACAATTTTAATGGTTGCTGAAATTATGTTTAACTACAAAAATATTTGAGGAATAACCACAAGGCCATCTTCTCATTGTATAAAACATTAATATGTTGTGCAAACGGCAATGTGATCATGCATATTAAGTTTTGTTTCTTTTAGGATGGCAATTTGATTGGATTGTTTCAAATATAGGTGGAATCAAAAATTTGTAATCCTAAACTTGATAGATTTATTAAATGGATCAAAAATTCAAATCTACATCTAATCTTTTTATTAAATAGGTTACTCAACCCAGCCCAAATAATCTGTTTATTAAATGGATCGAATCAAATTAAGTTGACTAAGTAAATTTTTAACTAATTAAATGGGTTTAAAACAAATTAAGCGGGCCAAGTTAAATAGCTAAGTTGGTTTTAAATAAAATAAACAGGTTTTAAATGAGCCAAAGAAGTCGAATCGTGATCCAACTTAATTAAAAAGATTAAATGGATCAAGAGTTTAAACCTAAACCTAACCCATTTAATAAATAAGTTGATACAAATTAACTTGTTAGTGATTGAAAACTATTTATTTGCTAAAAATGAGCATGCCTGAAATGAGTTAGTTATAAGTTAGGTTGACGAGTCAAGTTCTAAATTATCATCTTCTAGCTTTTGTTTTATAGAAAGAGAATAAGAAACCATAAACTAAAGTCTCGGTTGTTTTTTTTTAATTATTGATTAAAATTAAAATTATATAAAGAAAGTGTAATTGGCTATCTTTTTTACAAAAAAATCAAATGTCATATTTAAAAAAAAAATAAGAAATTCTTACATCTTTTTAAATAACTTTACGTCTAATTAACTTTCCTTGCACATCACTTTTCTATGTTTTAATCCTTTTTTTCATCTATTCCTTGCTTCTAATAACTTTAAGTCCAATTAAATTCCCTCACACATGGCTTTTCTATTTTTTTAATTTTTTTTCATTTCTTCCTTCTACTCACTAGACTATCAAACAATGAAGCTCTGACAATATCTAAATGAGATCCATTGCCTTGGTGAGACCGAGATAAGTAAATCTTATCTTTTGTTTTTAATCTTGAATTCCTTCTTTTGTTTAATAATTTTATGATGATAATAAGTAAAAAAAATATAATTACTATGCACCAAATATGTTTCCTTTTTTTTATAAAACAAAGTTGATTATCAAACATGTTTCTATTATCAACAACCAAGAAAGAATGAATATTGAATTTATGTATCTCTTTTTTTTTTTTTTAATAAAGTGATAGCTATAGTTGATACCAATGAAACCTAAGTTTTTTTTGCTTGTTTTTTTTTTTTTTTTTTTTCTAGCTTTTCTTATAGAAGTATTTTTCATATAATATTATCATACATTTATAACTTATTTTATAACTCCCATAATAGCATCATAAAATATAAAAGCAACTATATAATATATAATTATCATATAATTATGAAATATTATAATTAAATCCAACTTGATTTTTTTGATTTAAATAAAAAACTTTCACCCTATACTCGTTCTATTTAATTTATAAATCTAAACATTTTTTTTTGCATTCATTTGGTTTGCAAGAATGGCTCTTTAAAATTAAAATAATTGATATCTGTTCCAAATTATTTGTTAGGATGAAATTAGAATCCAATTTTGATGCTACCTATAATTAGAATTAGGCATCGAGAGACTAGAAATCTAAACCCTCCATTTAAAACTACAAATCTATTCCAACCATAAAACATCACTAGATCTAGTTGATACATCTAAAAAAATTATTTTTTCCTTTGATTTTGCAATTTTTTTTTTTTTAAAAATTTGGCGCATTTCTAGCGTACCTGTTTAAAATCCATGCTTTTTAGTCGGATGCAACAAGACCTCCAGGCTTATTCCACTACCAGTAGGTCTTTGCACACCCCTTCCTTTATTTATTTTTTGCTCATCAATTTATAGAAGAAATAAAAGATATAGCCTTCTTTATTTACGCAATGCGAACATTATTATTACGTTACAATTTCATTGCGCTGTTCTTCTTATTTTTATAATTATGCGAAATAAAATGTTAAGTTGAATACATATATAAAAAAAAAAAATTTAAAAAATAATTAAGTTTTAAAGTTTTTAGCTTACTAAGGTAATTTTATAAGTTAGGTTGATTTTGATTTTTGGGTTTAGAGGAATCAAACAGCATTCTGATTGATGCGAGTGAATTTGAGTCTAATTCAATTACGATTTTATTTGATTTCCATCTGAACCAAACGGCCTCCGGAACTATTTGGTCTGATCCAAAAAAAAAAAAAAAAAAAAAAAAAAAAATCTTTGGGTCTGAATCCTAGAAGAAATTCTTTATCCATCCAAAGCCCAAAAGCCTCTGATCTATTTGGGTCCGGTCGGATTTTCTAGTCGGGTTAACGCTGTCATTCCGAATTATAACCCAGCGTCTCTTAGCACGGATGCGGCGCTTATCGGCCTCCTTCTTAAACAACCCGGCGCCTCAAGGCGGTCACGGGAAGCGGTCCACGAGGGCACCATGGTCTTTCTGGGTGGCATTCTCGTTATATATCACAAGGTTAGTGTCCTTTTAAAACTCCGCTCTCTTCTCTAATGATTCCCTATATATACTGGCATCGTGCCGCGCGAGGATCCGAGGGTTTCTCCGTCGCCAGCGCTGCTCGCTAGGGTTTGGAAGGAGAGGTCGCAAGCAAATTTATCCAATTCAAAGTATTGGCTTATGATTTCTCTGTCATTCCTTAGGGCTTCGGCTCGTTTTTCGTTTCCAATCTTCGATTTCTATAAATTTAGGGTTTTCGTTTTGATCCGTAGTTTTTTCTTTTCTTTTTGCTACTTCTGGCAGTTTAGGTTTGGAGATGCCTCCTCGAGCGGTGAAGAAGGGGTCGGGCGGGGCGGCGTCTGCGAGGAAGACGGCCGCGAGGACGGCGAAGGGGGCGCCGAAGGCGCCGAGCCAGGCTTTGCTGGCGGAGGAGGCGCGTAAGGTTGAGGAGGTCCCGGTTTCCGTCGTGGAGGCAAAGGAAGACCTCATGGTGGAGGAGGTCGTCGAGGAGAAGCCAGAGGAGAAGCCCGTGGTGCCGGATTCTGCGGCGAACGGCTCCGTTGACGTTGAATGTAGGCCTTCTTGTGATCTTTTTTTTTTTTCTTTTTTCTTCTCCGGTAATCTTTAGGGTTAAAGATCCAATATTCGTTGACATTTGGAAAGACGATTTCTCCTATAGGATATTCTGCCATTTGATTAGGCTTTCTTAGGAAGCTTCTTGCTTCGTTTTGAATGAAAGTTTAAATCATTGATTCTTCCCCCCTTTTGGTCATGTTTCGTGCATGCTGCATTCCCCTTTTATATGCTTGCAATATTGATCTTAAAACAGTTGCTTATGGTTTACTCTTGGTATTCCAATGTTCTGAACTCATTTATTGAATTCAATTGCTTGCATTGGTGCTCTTGATTATACGATGATTCTGTATGTAACTGAGGTTTGCTGTGTCAGCTGATTTATTGTACATTTTGTTATGATTTCAAGCAACATATTTCTTGTTTAGTTCTTTGATCTCTTCTGCCAAAAGCATCCTAATTGTATCAAGAGAGTGTTCAATAATTCTCAAGGTGCTCTTGTAAACGTGTGAAAAATATTAATCCTATCATCTTGAAAAGTTTTATTGTGATCATATATTCAAACTGTGGACCATACTTTCTGAATTATTATCATCAAGGTTTTAAACTCAATGGAAGGGGCTGTCCCAGTTTCTTCATAAAACAGAATGCAGGATATCCCAAGATATGATGATTGGGATGTGGAATAGTGATAAGATGATTCCTTCGTGGCACTTGGGACGTCCCGGTGTTCCATGGGATGTGCAGTTGGCACTTGAAGCCATGATTAACATCACCCTTATATTTTTCTTATGAGAGTTTGCATGGGTTCAATTTCACAGTGATTTTTTGATAATCATAAAATTTAATTACTGAACTTGAAGGACTGTTGAGAATAAATTAAATCATTTGCTATTAATGGATGTAATCACCTTATTAACTGTTCTGCCCCTATGGTGAAAAGTTGTTTATGCGACCATACTTATTTGTCTTTATGATTGCTTACTTGGTGCACTATACTGTTATAAATCTGGAACATACTGTTTGGACCAATTTATTAATGTTATCGTACTTCTTGAAGGATTTCAAATGACATATATCCTACTTATATTTAAGATCCAGTCATGTCCTGTTGCCAGATATGGTTGATGGCCATAGTTTATTTATTTATGATTGTAAGCTTCCTATTTGTGTATTAATGCACCATCCATATGATTTTGTGCTTCTATTTATGTATGCTTCTTATCTCCGTGTATTAATGCACCATCCATAACCAGTTGACTCTATTTTTAAAGCATGGGCAGAAAGGAAGGTTGTATAAATTGTTCTTATTGCACAATGCATACCTTCACATGTGCGCATATCTTGTTATTTATTCTAGGATTATCTATCTATGTCTGCCAAATTCTGGTCTACTAATTGGAGTTAGGTGTGCTAGTATTCAATTAATCTGAAATATATTGTACTATATTTTATGATAATTTTGCAGATCATCGTTTTGCCCCTCTCCTTAGGGATGCTGGGTTTTGCTGCTCTGTGGCACATATTGGCTGATTTGATGGGCTGCTGTCTTTTTTTTTTTTTTTTTTTTTTGACTTTTTGTTGTTTTCATTGACCTTTTATTGCATCTTTCTTCCTTTTTCTAAGATCAGATTGTTTATGTTGGTGTCTTCATTAAACTAAAGCATCAATTGCATTTATAGTTTTTAATTTATTTTGACTCAATCCTTATACATCAATTAGATTTTCTTACTGTTTGGAAGCCTTATTGTTGTAATATAAGCATGCCAATTTAGATATTACTACCTTGTTGCATGGGTTCTAAATTATTTCACTCTCAATTCATTCTTGCTCCAATATTTATCTAACAAAAATGCCAATTATTTTTATTCATTGTGATTGCAGATGAAGATGATTTGAAGGAGGTGTATGAGGAAGAAGATAAAGGTGAACGGCTAGAATTGGAGGATAATGAGCCAGAATATGAACCTGAAGATGATGCTGCTGTAGACTATGATGAGAAGGATCTGGAGCATGATGTCGGACAAGAAGAGGAAGGGGATGAAGGTGAGGAGGATGTTGAGGAAGGTGATGTGGTTGAAGAAGAAGAAGCTGACATGGCAGATGAGATGGATGATGGTGGAGAGGACATAGAGGGTGAAGAAGATGACGGGAATGCTGAGGGAGACCACCTGGAGGAAGAAGAGCACCATGAAGTAATCAACGAGCACCGAAAGCGCAAGGAGTTTGAAGTATTTGTTGGAGGTCTAGATAAGGATGCGACTGAAGATGATCTTAGGAAAGTCTTTAGTGAAGTTGGTGATGTTACTGAAGTTCGACTCATGATGAATCCTCAGACAAAGAAGAACAAAGGCTTTGCATTTTTGCGTTTTGCAACTGTAGACCAAGCAAAGCGGGCTGTTTCAGATCTCAAGAATCCAGTGGTTGGTTTTCCACATTTTCTATTTTCGTTTTGACTTGTATAAAGTTTGTGTTTTATTTTATTTTATTTTTGAACTATCTTGTTGACCATGACCTTCTTTGATTGTTTTAGGTTCATGGTAAACAGTGTGGTGTTGCCCCAAGTCAGGACAGTGACACACTATTTGTTGGCAATATATGCAAAACGTGGACAAAGGAGCATGTGAGTAGGCTGGTTTGTGCTGGTATTTATTATTTTTACAGCAATTATTTGTTGTTTCTATATTATTTTAGTATTATTGTGAATACATGTGCAGTTGAAGGAGAAACTGAAAAGTTATGGAATTGAGAATGTTGAAGATTTGACACTGGTTGAAGATTCAAACAATGAAGGGATGAATCGTGGTTTTGCATTCTTAGAGTTTTCATCTCGTTCTGATGCAATGAATGCTTATAGGCGCTTGCAGAAGAGAGATGTGGTCTTTGGAGTTGATCGAACTGCAAAAGTTGCTTTTGCAGATTCTTTCATTGAACCAGATGATGAGATCATGGCACAGGTATATTTAATTTAAGCTCTGTAGCATGATTTCTTTTTTTAATCATTTTGAGTAATGCCCTTTCATTGCAATAATTTGCATGATTTTTTTTTTTTTGGAGGTAATCATGTTTTTGAATGCAATTAACTTTATGTTAGGATAAACATGGCATTAGTTTTATGCCTAGTTATCACATTATTGGTTTAGCCTAGAAGATCATGATTGCTGAATTATTTAGCTGGAGCCTTATTATATATTTCCAGTATTTTCATTTTGTTGTTTTTTTTTTGTATGATTTGCAAATTTGTTTCCAGGTTAAAACTATTTTCATTGATGGCTTGCCTGCTTCATGGGATGAAGATCGTGTTAAGGAGTACCTCAAGAAATATGGAGTAATCGAGAAAATTGAGCTTGCTCGTAATATGCCATCTGCCAAGCGAAAGGATTTTGGATTTGTTACTTTTGATACCCATGATAATGCTGTGGCATGTGCTGAAGGCATTAACAATGCAGAACTAGGTGAAGGTGATAGCAAGGTATGTTTTCATCTGTATGAGTTATGTTGTTTCCTTGGTAACTTCTCCATGTTAAATTGTTTTTCCATGTATTCTTCATTTATGCTTCATTTATGTACATATGATCTTACTAACTGCTGGCATATTGTTTTAGGTCAAAGTTAGGGCTAGATTGTCGAGGCCCCATCAAAGAAGTAGAGTGAAACGTGGTCCTCGAGGAAATTTTAGGATTGGCCATGGGGCTTCTCGAGGTGGTCATGTGTCATATGGTCATCCTCCACCTCGTAGGTTTCCAGCACGTCCACCAAGACCAGTTGGTGGCCGTGGGGCACCTCTAGGGGGTCGTGGATTCAAGAGACCAGTGGGATTTAGAGACAGGCGCCCAATCATGGCTGTGCCGGAGAGAGCCAGGCATTTCCCTCCCCCAGAGGGGTCATATGAGAGAAGGCCACCAAGTACACTTCTTGCTTTACTAGTCCATGAATAGCATATTTTCTGGTTTTCTGTGATCTTGTGTGTTTGTTCATACAGTGCATAGTCTTATTTCTTGTACTTTTGCTGGAACAGTTCCTGCATACCCCAAGAGTAGTGCAAAGAGGGATTATGGTAGGCGTGATGAGTTGCCACCTCCTCCCAGAAGCAGAGCTGCTACTGAGTATGGGCCCCGAGTTCCCACTGAGAGACGTTCTTCATACAGAGATGACTATCCTTCCCGTGGGTCTGCCTATTCTGATATTGCACCTCGTGGTGCTCCTCGCACTGCTGATAGGCGGGCCTACATTGATGATGGTTATGGGAGAAAACTTGAAAGGCCTCTTCCAACTTATCGAGAAGGACGCAATCGGGATTATGATTCCATTTCTGGTTCGAAACGTCCATATCCGGAATTGGTAAGTATTTGTATGCCCATTTTTCCTTTGTTTTCTGCATGTAATGAGTTTTCTCCTATTTAATGTTGTCTTTTTAATTGGTTGTTAAGGATGATGCTCCTCGCTATGCTGATGTAAGCATGCGTCAGTCAAGGGCTCGCTTGGATTATGGTGTTAGTGGTAGTAGTGCTCAATATGGAGATGCTTATGGTGATAGGTATGTAACGTCTGTTTGGAAATTATTTCTGCATGATCATATATATCATGTAATTTGTCATTGTTGGATTTTGTCCTTTTATTTGTTTGGAGTTATATATAATGATATATTTATGTTCGGTAGGCTTGGGCGGTCTCATGTGGGATATGGTAGCAGTCGTACTTCTCTCTCAGGTCAGGATGGTTTATATGGCAGTCGTCAGGGCATAAGCTATGGAGGAGGTATTTAAGATCTATTTTTAATTACAATTAATGCTTTCCAATGTTTGGGTCGTTTGACATTCCATCTTGTGTGGATATCCATGTAGGGTCTGTTAGTGGCAGCGATGTTGGTGGAATGTACTCATCAAGTTTCAGCAGCAGCTACCTGTCACGTGGATCTGACGTAAGCTCTTCTTTGTTCATCTGTTGTGTAGCTATTGTTTTAAATCTTACACAACACTTCTTTTTGCCAGGTCAGCGGTAGCTCTTATTCATCCCTTTATTCCGGTCGTAGCTTGAGTGGCAGTGGATACTTAGGTGGTAGCGGGTCAGGTTCATATTACTAAGGTGTTCAAACCTTTTTCCTTGCATCGCTCTATTTTTTAATTTTGTGTATCACATGAGAAATCATGTGTGCTTTCTTTTGCCAATGCTAGTGTTTCATTTATTTTTGCCAGTAATAATCCATTTGGAAGGAGGTATGGCTTTGCTTTTTTTTTTTTTTTTTCCCTCTTAAGCTGGGCTGCTTGGTTGTTTGAGCGTTCGTGATCACACATGGGTTTGTATTTATGACACAGATTTGACATCACAGAAGGCTGATGTAGGCTGTGGGTTGTAAGAAGCTTCTGGATATGATGCCTACACGCTTGGAAAGAGGGCTTAAACCAAGCAAGCCTGTTTGGTGAGAAAACTTCATGAAGTTGAGTTGAGAAGGCATGGACATTATGGTTTGGTCAGGGCAGTTATCAGCACATGGATGTCTAGCTTAATATTTTTTTTTTGTAAGGGAATTTGACATATTGGGTCAGAACCAAGACTATCAAGAAAGGCATGGTGTGGTTTGTATGAAACGTATTTATTTCTGTTGCTATAAAGACATCCATGAGATGGACAATGAGGATCATTGCTCTTAGAGTTTGAGGTATGATAGAATGCAACAAGCTTTACTGGATAATTTATGTTGCCATAATTTCTGGATTAAAGCTTTCTTTTAAGAAGCTAGGAATGTTATACTTATTCTCAACAAAGAAATCTCAGAGCAAGTATCAGCAAGTGCTGATAGAAAAAATGAAGGCTCTCGCCGGGACAGCATGTTGGATTAATGCCTTGATTACTTTCAGTTCAAATGCTAACCTAGCTAGTTCATATTATTTGGAATAAACTCATGCAGTCTCGGCTCATTGTCCTTGCACTCTTGCACCTGGTCGTTGAAGATGTGAAAATCATAGCATTTGGTTGGCCAGAATGCATCAATTTTTCAGGACCTGGCTGGTTATGTTCTCACATTAACTATTTGAATAGATCAGCGAGGATGGATAAAGATAAAAGTATGCCCGTGAATGTTTTTGTAGGCCTATAGTTCTAAAAGTGACTTATTTGTTATTGAAAATCCATGTTTTGCAGCCATACAATAGTCTATTCTTGCAATTGGTTTTGTGCACACTGCAAACAGACATGGTGATCGTTAATCATATTACTGAAATTCGATTCTGCTGGGAATCTGTAATGCTGTTGTTATCTAAAGTTTAGATGGAACTGGCAGTTAAGTAATTAGGATGGAAACATGAGGGTGTTGAACATGAGTGTACATTATATGCGCATAGATATGGAATTTAACTGTACACCTTGCAACTATACTGGTCTAATTTGGTCTCGTGCCATCATGGTATTATCTTGAAAAGGCTTATTTTCTTACTATTCAGACCTTATAAATGGAGATTTATATGAAATATCTTGGGGCTACTTTGCTTCGAACTGTGGAGTGAATTTTATTGATGTCTGAATGTTATCATAAGGTTCAAGCAGCACACAAAGTGAATTTTGTGGAAATTTTGGATGCAGGCAAATTTTTGTATTCATTTTGTAGAACTGCACCTTGTCAAGACCTGGAACTTTTATGATGGATTGCTAGATTGTGTACAAAACATTATGGACCAGCAGCTGCATTGATGAACTTTATATTTAGGAGCCGTCTTATGTCATGACTCATGAGTTTTTTTTAAAATTTTTTTCTTTTATTTATTTATTTATTTATTTTTGGGTGGGGGGGGGGGGGGGTGTGTGGTTGTTACATTCGATTGGTGCATAACACACTCATCAGATGATTAACCAATCACCAGATGATTGGCCTGGTGCCAAGGCCCAGTTGCTGGTGTGCTTCCCAAGATTTTGGTGTTCGCAACAAAAAGATGAGAAGGACAAGAGGAGAAAGGTAGAAGAAACTAAAAATATTATATATATACATGAACTTCATTTTAGGCCTAACATAAGAAGAAATAGGTCTTGTTATTGTTATCGTCCTGATGCCACTGCTTTCTGTTGATGTACATTTCTGTCATTCTTATTGTCCAATGCACATTTGGCATGATCTACCATCGCAAGAGGACCAGAAAGTTTCTACGTACAAGACTGACTTGATAACTAGCATGACTTGTACTTGCCTACATTTTCAGGCCTTGTGCAACTAATATGAAAGTTTCTACGTACAAGACTGACTTGATAACTAGCATGACTTGTACTTGCCTACATTTTCAGGCCTTGTGCAACTAATATTTGAGCATCCAGTTTTGGCTACTGATGATGTTATCAAAACAGTAATTGGATGATGAAGTTTAGACTGAGACAACTTAGATTATCTTGTTCTATTCCTTGTTGTATTTCATGGGTTACTCTTTAGGCTTGATATATTGAAGTTGCTTAAGTATGCAAGCATTATTTATATAGTGTTTTAAGTCCTGTTTGGTTGGCAATAAGCCCCAAATAAGTGCTAAGAGATTTATTTTAATTGAGCCTGCATAGTTTTATTGGTCAATGAGTGCTTAATGACTTTAACCTGAAGTGGACTATTTAGCAAATGGAGGCTGAATAACTTTATTTGGGTCACTGGAGTGGTTATATTTCTCTTGATTTCCGCTAAATTTAGCCTTTATTTAGAATATGTAAGAAAAACAAATGTTTTTATTGTTATTATTAATTAACATCAAATCGACAGGCAGTGACTCAACTCCTACTTTCAAGTATAGATAGATATTCTGAGAACCCTTAACTAGTGCAAGGCTTGTCGGTTATAGTTCTAATTTTCTAGAAATGATCTTCTGCAAAACTTTGACATAATTTAAGTGGTCTGTAATTTCATATTTTCAAGTAAATTGATATTCTGTTCTTCTGGTGAATGCTTTTGGTTGTAGTGATGTGCTTTGGAAATATTGTTGGCAATATTTCCTCAAGCAAGATGGTGAAAAGGTCTCTCTTCATCCTTTTGTTTTACTTTGGCTTCATAGCACAAAGGAAAAAGAAGGAAAAAATACAAGTCATCTTCCTTCTTTTTTTTAATTGTGAGGTAAGAATTATCAGTGGAGTGTGTTAGTGTTGTTAAAGCTAGACCTTAGTTGGGATATTTGTAATAAGCTTCCTTAGTTTTTGTGAAATATCTTTGTCCTTTTCTTCCTTATCTTCTGCCAAACCTCACATGATTGGTGGCTTCACTGAACCTAAAATTCCTTGTTTGGATGTTATGTTTCTAAGATGTTAATGTGTTTTTGTTCCCATATTGATCTCCAAATGATGTTCGGCTCTACTCAGTCTTCTACTATGACAGTTTAACCAATTAATGTTCAAAATCTATTTACTTTTGGCGATATCTTGTGAAAAATTCTCAGTACTCCTTGTTTATATTGTGTTATACAAGTCACCCTACCTTTGCTTGACTGGGGAAGGCCGATGTTAATGTTCAAGTCTCTGAGGACGCAATGTTTTATAGTTGGGTTTTACCCCCTAATGTGGATCTGACTTTTGCATTAAATGGAGCTGTTGAAGCTTCTGGGGATGTTTCATAGCTGGGTTTTAACCCCCTGATGCTCGTTAGACTCTCATCAAATGGAGCAGTTGAATGTAGTAGTTATTACCGGTCTCTCTATTTGTTCTTAAATATGCATAATAAAGGTTCTCAGCTTAGTGGCTGGTGATGCTTTTTCTTTGAAATTTACTTGCACAATTTTGCTGGTGCACGAGATAGAAAAGCATAAAAGTTGCAGACAAACTAACTATTCTGTAGTAATTTTGACTATATCATGCTTCGTGGTTCTATCTTTTATCTAAAACTCATGTTATATCAATTTTGCTGGTGCACGAGATAGAAAAGCAGATAAGTTGCAGACAAACTAACTATTCTGTAGTAATTTTGATTATATCATGCTTCATGGTTCTATCTTTTATCTAAAACATGTTATATCTTGGTTATGACTAACTGTGTTATAGATGGTTTTTAGATAATTCTATTTCTGTTTTGTTCTATGCAAGTTTGACAGACCTTTGATCCGTGTTTTTATCATTTAAGTCAGTTCTCATTAGCGATGCATGCCCCTTATTGTAACTAATCATACTGACTGTTTGGGATTGTTCTTCCATTAAGTGTGCTTCATATTGACTGATTGGATCCATGATATTTTATCAATTGCAGACTGCCTATAAAATTGATGTTTCAGACTTATTGGCATTTATTAAAATTGTTTAAAAGGGTGTGTTAAATTGTTTCATGCATGTATAACCATTTGTCTACTTCTGTTATATATCACACCACTCCCCATTTTGGTCGATCCGTATGGTTAAGTTTGGACATGCTCGCTGAATGGGATATATGCGTGTTAGCTTAAAAATTTTTAGAACACTACTTTGATATTCTTCTCTACATTTATCTTGAGTTAGATTATTTGTTACTGACCATGATTGCATGTGCATGTGACAGAATGAGTAAGGTTTGAACTGGTTCAATTTTCTAACTTCAAGCTTCTGTTTTTAATTTGCAGTCCAAGGCATACATTCATGTTGCTAATTTTGTTTTTGTTTTTGTTTTTGTTTTCTGCACTCTAATTTGATGTATATGATTGATCAGAAGGTTGTGATCATATGTATCGATCCGTGAATTCCATTTGTACATTTTACAGAATCCTGTGATATAATCTATAAGCTTGATTCAATGTGCAAATGTTGCAACAATGATTAAACAAGCATGTTGAAGAGTTTGCAGGATTTGATATATGGTTAGGCCCTGGTTATCATATGTGTCTGATAATCCTACTTATGAAACCTGCTGGAATTCTGCATCATTTGGAGAGATTTCAGGGTGGTTGAAACAAGTACTATCAAACATCCATGACTTTTTGATCGCAAAAGTTGGGTCTGGGTGGTAAAAAATTCTAAATGCGAGCGCAACTATTTCATCTTTTATTGCATGTTGTTGGAGATTCAAGGATAGAGGATCTTTGATGCAGGCTAGGAAATGCTATATAAAATACTCTTAGATTTCGCATCATAAAACGTAGCTGATTTGTGAAAATTCTTATTCAAACCCCAATGAAGTCCAGTTGGGTTTGAATTTTTTCTTGTAGCGTTGAAGTGTGATAGAGATCTACAATTGGATATTTCATAATTGAAATGGATCGTGCTTCTCTTAAAACTATTTATTCAATTAAAATATATATTTTATTTTTGGAAAAAAAAATTGGATATTGCATAAGTAAATCTATTTATTCAATTTAATTTGTAAAAATATTTTTTTATGGTTTCACTTTATGGTAGCAGCCAATCATCGCCTCCTAAACAAATTATAGATTTTAATTATCTTTAAGCTGATCGCGATAATATTTTAATAGTCTGTTTTGAGTCATGTATATTAGACATGCGATCTCATATACACAGCGAAGAGATTTTTTTTAATTTTATTTTAGCGGGCACGGATATTCATTTTTTTTTTTTTTTTGTGGGTGTTTAATAAAATCGCTACATTATTTAATGATAATTTTTTATTAGTTGTATTTAATAAAAAATATATATAGTATTTATATACTAATGTAATACTCGAGCCAAGGTTACAAGGAACCAGGCAAATGATGAGTCAATGATCCTCAGGGAAGGTAATTTGGAGCGAATATGAATTAACAAGCTTTTGGTTGTTTTCTGTAAGACTGCAAAGGCATTAAACAACTGAGGTATCATGGATTTAAGCCTAACAATCATTGGCATCATGCACTGCATAGCATATCATTAAACAAACCTTTTTATTTAATTAATATTTAAATAAGAGGATCTAGGAAAACAAAGAGGGAAAATAAAATATTTTAGCATCTCGTATGAGGATACGTATATAATTAGGGATTACCGTGGAAAACTGAAAACATCACAGTGCGTGCATAGGGGGGTCCAAAAACACACAGCAGTTCCGAAAATAAATATCATAATCATATCATACGTTGATGAAAGAAAGCAGCTTGTTATATCCTCTTGCTATAGATTAGAATGTCACGTCTCAGCGTCATCGACTTCGGAATTAAACACAAAGCTTGGAAACGTCGTCGTTATGTCCCTGCAAAGGCAAAAGATGGAGCGAAAACAAAGGTTACACTTTGATGATGGGGCAAGTCCCCTGGAACCAAATCCCCCCAAACTCAACTTGAGACGATTAGATTATTTCTCTAAAAAATAAAAATGAAACCAGATTCTCCTAACACTGCACTCTGAGGTAATCATAGAACATTGTATGACAAACCCCGCACCGCGACCCATGAGTGGTTTGGCCAGCAATGGCCAAAACTTTAATAAGCAGAATGGAGATCAGAGAAAAAAGATAATAAGCCTACATTTCCTGGTATAAGTTAAGTTATAGTAAGATTTAGTGAAAAGAAGATTAAAAATAAAAAAATAAAAATAAAAAACAAATAAATCTCTTGAGAATTCAAAATTAGGCCCAAAAAAAGCAGGGTCGAAACCTTTTTGATATTTTAAGGAAATATCAGCATTTGCTGGTCTGATAGAAAAAGATGATCTCCATTAATCAAGAAAGAGCATTTACCACTCCTCATCCATGCAGCATTGGTTTAGGTTCCAAGGTACTTGCAGGGCATGCTTTAAGCTTAAAATAAATCCCTCTTAGGTGCTGCCATTGTCTCTGTAGGTCAAGGTGCCAGGTTGACGGGAGGGAAACTGAACTTTTTGCTTACAACAAACTCTCAAAGCAGCTAGGGATCACCAACTCTTTTCAGGAAAATAAGGATGCATTATAGTCTTACTACCAGCCAAGTGACATAGCACCAGATAATAGGGATAACACTACAAAGTGCATGGTTGCCTAGTTCAAAAGAATCAAAAATCTGCAATCTAATGGCATCATTGAAGAAAAATCCTAATCTCAATGTGTTTTAATGTCTTTAATACATGATGCAATGATAACACGTCTTCACTTCAAAAGTGTACTTTATTTATGCACATAACTATTAATTGACTCATTGACATACGTGATCTTCGTTAACAAAATCAAGCAACATTATCTCCCATTTATGAAGCAGTATAAATAATGAAAGAAACATTAACATTCACATACTTCCTAGTCTTGGGCATTAGATGAGCCGGGCCATCACGCTATGAAATGTTGGCCCCAAGAAGGCTCAATTTTGGGCCTAACACCTGAAGCGCAGGCCTGATTTAAGAGGTTGGAGGGGAACAAGGGTTGGGGTGGGGAGAGAGGGTCTGGGTAAAGATTGGAAACAAAAGCAGGCAAAGGCAGGGTCCTCAAAGTAGTAGTACAATAATCGATAGCTACAAAGTAGGCATAGTGAGGGTAGGAGAGATGATGGTGGCATCCGCAATAATGAGAACAGTAGGGGTGCAGGATCTGGGGATATTGGCTTAAGAGTGTGAAGGACAAGAAAAGTGCCAAAGCATATATGGAGATAGGAAGCCATTAGCACTACAAGGCTATGACCAAAGAGGAGGAAAAATGGAAGGGGAGCTATAATTATTGAAGAGAATATATTTGTGTGCATGATATTATATATCATTTATGACAATTGATTTTGAATTGGGTCAAGAGAGTTTTTTTAACAAAAACCTTGAAACCTAAAAAGCACGGGTACTTCAAATCACGTCATATCCCTATCAAATACTAATATACCCGGATACTCCTCAGATATGTGTTTGATGCCTATATAAAGTATCCTATTTTCAAAGTTAGAAAACTAGTACGGATACTTTCTTGATACATTCGAAATACCTCCAATTAAGGGGACCATGTTTGCTTTCTTTTTTATAGATTTCTAATAATGAAAGGTTAATTTTGTAGTCTTAATATTAATATTAAAAATATTAAATATGCATTAGGGTCTATGAATTTAATTGATGACTAAATGGTGAGCTTGTAAAACTTGATATTACCATCTAAAATATGGACTATGTTATTTTAATGACCTAATATACTTTATGGTTTTCTTTTGCATATATACTTACCTACCACCAGACATATATATATATATATGTACATATACACATATATAATGCATCTATGTATGCACATATATATGTGTATATGAATGTGTATGTATATTCATTTGACGTATCCTAACCAATATTGTATTTTACTTTTTCAACATTTGTCATAGCAGCATACCCGTATCATGTTGTATCCAAATCCTATATTTGTGTTCATGCTTCATAGCTTTAAACCTGATCTGATCTTGAAATGTAGTTCCAACCCAATTTGATGGGCCGGGAATACATACTCAAGCCTGCCCAATCAGGTAGGGCAAGTCAAGTAGCCTGAGTCCATGCATGCATACAAGTGATAAATCAAAAATCAACATATCATTGACCAGTTCCTAAAATTTCAATAGAATTATTCTAATTCTATTTCAAAGAGCCATGTGATCATCAATTTTCTCAAATTGTTTACCATTCACCCTTTTTTTATCATGTAGTATGTAGTATTGTCTCATGCAAGATGTGGTGTGGAGGCATCTTACTATGCTTCAAGATTATTGATAATGATATTACTTGATGGAATCCTCAATGTAAATGCTGTGCTAAAGATGACTGCACAGGCAATTTTCCTTTGAAGACATTTCATAATTTACCTAATGATAGTGATTTGGCATATGTCTTCAAGTATTTTAAACCTGTAACCTTGATGAAAGTCCTAATTATTTCCATCAAAGTGGTGCTTGAATCTAGTGCTCTGATCTAGGTTACCCCATGATGGGAGAAGAAATGTGCTATCTAATTATTCAATGTTTCCTCATTACTTGGCCGAGGATTTCATATATGCTCAGAACATCTTGACATAAAAATTCTTTCAAAATGCAAAGAGAATAAAGGTTCATTTATAATAAATTTGTTAAAATTAGTTGATACTTGATCGTCTTGTGTTGCGACTGACTAGGAGTCTGACTTAGTGAAGCATTCTATTTATCCGTATCTTCTTTAGTACAAGGGTATGCATTTGCAATTGTAGCTGCAACAGCCAGCCTTATGAATTCTTGTTCACAAATCAATCGTATTAAGGGCTACCTCCAATGTTATTGTAAGCCTTTTCAAATCCTTCCTCACCAGTTCCATCCATGTTACCTAGGCTTCGCCTCTTTCTAAATCATTTGACATGGATTCCAGTACCTCTCATTTCTGGAGCTTTCTTGGATTATCATCATACATGCCCATGCCATCACAACCGGTTCACCATCATTTTACCCACTTACTTCATTGATGTAAGAGAAAAAGTTCATGACATGTTGCTACACCCTTCTCCCATTATAGCCATTAAACTATCATAGATTAAACTAAATTCTACTTTCATAATTTCTCCATAAAGAGACTAATCTGAAGCCGCCCATATATGATCGTTCTATAAAAATCCAATCAACTGTCCAAAAATAATCACTTCTCTTCATTATTATTCCATCAACCACCTTAGCTTGTTAGCGTGGCATATTCTCATTTTAATCAATCAACATTGTTTGCATCATCTTATTTTGTGACACAAAATATGAAGCACTCGGAGTCCATTGGTTCCACAGATGTTTGATGTGTATTTTTCTCATTCTTACATCATTTGGATGGATGATTGCCAATATTTCATGCTCATGCATGGTTGTTGATTATACATTGCTCCCTCGAAAGGTTTTCAGCTAACAAGAGTCTGCTTTCTAGAGCATTTCCTTATTTAGAATGTTCCTATTTGTCTTTGTGCCAATATACCAACATACCAGGGGAACAAATTTCTAGTTTCTTTTTTAAGTGTTTAATCACTACTAATGGGTTTTGCCTTCTGTATCTTTTGTTAATAACTTCTTTTCTGTCTCTCTTTGCTCCTCTATTGAATTATCACCTCATTCTTCAACTAACAAAATATTGGACAATGCTTGTGTATCTCATCAGGCATTTTTATTATTTTAAAATTTTACTAAATAAGCTACTAGCCAAAACAAACCTATGCACCCCTCCTGCTTTCTTCATCTCATTAGGTCCTAAATCCTTTCCTTTTATATCCTTCAGTCTTCCAAAGTACATGCTCCAATAACAACATGGTTCAATAATTCCTTAGCTCACCATTTTGCATGAAAAATGCACCATTTTCACTTTTATAGCAGTGAAATCCAAAGGCTCAAAAACTTCTTTCCCTTATCTTAGCAAATCCATGGCTTTAACTTCTCAGCCTTTGAGCTACAAATGACAACAAGCAAAATGCATGTCCTAAATAACTTATCTTTATCGTCCATATCAACATTTTTTTAAAACAAAATTTAGTCCAAAGCATGGTTTGTTGTATCAGACCATACCATTTGGTACACTGCATATCATACCACATTAGTAGGGTACTAAAACATGGTACACCCCTCATCCCAAGTGCTAGTACCAAGTGATGTATCATATTGTCACTTAGTAGAGGATGTATCAGATGGGTACTGCTATGAGGTTTGGTATTGAGCCTACAAATCTTGCCCCAAGGTGTCTGTTTGGAAACAATACATAACATGCATACCTGAAATAGAGAAATCTTTACAAACAAGAAATATATGCATAAAATTATAAAGAAGTAATGATGCATTCAATTTGCTTCTTGTCCAGTGTGTTCTAGCACCAATACTTACCGCAGATACGGAAGAGTCATTATCTTCAATAATGAGGGATTGCGAGAAACAAAATTTTCCCATTCAGCTTTATCTATTTTCCCATCTCGATTCACATCAGCTTCCAAAAATGTCTGTCCACATTTAAGAGAATTATTACAAGAAATGATACCCAAAAAAAAATACAATTACTAAGATGCCAATACACTAGACTGGTGAACTGGTAGTGTTTTCAGCAATTTGACAAACCTTATCTAGGATTAACTCAATAGTATCGTCAGACAGTCTCATTTCAGATTCGCATAGAAGTGCAATTAACATCTGCTTGACCTGTAAAACCAAATTAACATTGTAACTAAAATATTCTATAAGATGAGTTGGTGAGAAAAAAATCAATTATAATGGGCATTCAATATCGATATCTTCTTTCCTATGAAGAATTAAAAAAAAAAAAAAAATTGAAATGAGCACTTAAATGGAAAATGTGAAGAAGAGGGAAGAACGAGGGTATCTCATCTGATGGTATATAGAAGAAACATGTGTGGCTCTGCATGTATATGATTTCTATCCTCACACCATTTCTGGATTATAGAACTATTATTATCTCTGGCAATTTTGCATTTCATGCATGTTTCTGAAAAGCGTGGTTATATAGTCTTTCACAAGCATGCTATTGTGGATTATTTTTTTACTTTTTTTCTCTCTAAAATATATTTTCAGTTGCTAGCATGACATCAATACCACAAAAGACTTGTTGCGGTCTTTGGTCCCAACAAAGCTCACAAGTGGTTTCATACAACAAATATCATATTTCAGCCTCAATAAGGAATAGCACAATACCCCTTTTACTGCCAGGTTTAATACCTGTCACAATCTCAGCTGTCTTCAATTAATGCCTTCTAATACACAAATATCCTGGATGTTATCATAGTCATATTCCGCTCCATGTATAACAAAGTCTGATCCATCGTCAGTCTCATTCTGTATCACTCTCAACTTTGTCTCTTGACAGAATTAAGTGAATAGGGTCACATAAGGATTGCATGTTAGCATATTTCTTAGTAGGGCACTAGGGCTGCTAATGGGCAAAGGATTGGGCAAGCTTCAAGCTGAGTCAAATGGTCTCTCTCTCTCTCTCTCTCTCTCTCTAACTTTTGGGAGGAAGGGGGGAGGGCAAGGCATTTCCTTTAAGTGATGGACCTCACAAGATCTCTTCAGCATATCTCTGGGGGAAGAGTTAATCTTCCGCTTTAGTGGAAAGGATCTAGGAATCATGAGTTTCTACATTCTATTATATATTGCATATACTTCCCCCACTCTAGACTAAAGGGAAGGAGAGGTGAGAAAAAAGGAGGGAAGACAGGATCTTTTCTAATTTACACTCCTCTCATTCTCTCTCTATAATTGCCAGGTCTGGGAGGTATATAAAGTTCTAAAAACACATTGAGATGGTGTTCTAGAACAAAATGGCACATGCTTGATTGATTTATGTTAAATGTCTTCTTAATAGACTTTTGTTACAAAAGTATCCTAACCAAGTGATGGCTATATCTAAGTTAAAAACCTATAAACATGTTTACTCCTTTTTATATGGTGAACACCTGAAAACTCCTGCTTAACCAAAACAATTAGAAGCCATGGCTAGTTTAGGATTGGGCACTTCTTTATGGGCCAGTCCTAGTCAAGCTTTGAGTTGGGCTTGACCCAATCCAAAAACCAAAAAAAAAAAAAAGTCCTTTCCTTCCTCAAACCATCCTGTGGTTATCTTAACTAATCTAGCAATCTACATAATCTCAAGATGTAATGAAATCAATTGCCCCATTGGATTTGCATTTTTTCTTCCACCTAGAGTGAAATTATTGATAAAAAAAGTTTGGCTTTTCATGCATCCCATGCACATCCTATATATTCATTTGGTGATTAAAAGTTGTTAAAGAAACAGTTATTAAATAAAAGTATCAATTCTGCCATTTATACAGGTACACCATTGAATTTTGACATAGGAGTAATGTAAACTTCATATAAGAGTTTGATAAATAGCATGCCAATGAACATATTGACTATTCAAACAGTTTCAACCTACCTCTTTCCGTTCGATGAAGCCCGTGCCATCCAAATCATAAAGCTTGAATGAAACTGTAGTCATGTAAAGCTTCAGCAAATGGTAATGATTTTTCTAGCAAAAAGCCAATGATGATAAAACACAATAGTAACTTACAGTCGATTTTATCTTCATGTGGAGCATTTGGGTGAAATACGTTGAGTGCCCGGACAAAGTCACCAAAATCAATGACTCCCTTTTGCTTCACATCAAATAGGTCAAAGATCTGCATTTATAATGATCAATTCTATATTAGGAAAATTAATACAGCAGTCTGTCACCATAACCAGAACCTACAAAGTATTACCATAGCATTGCATATACTGTATTGAAATTCAAAATGTGCACAAGCACACCAACCTGCTCACCCTGCTATAATAATGCAATGCTGATGGAAAGATATTCCCCCAATTAAATGCATGTGAAACTCATCAACATGTCTATCAAAACGATTAAAAAAAAAAAAAATGCACACCAACTATTTTTTGCTTTTATAGTCACCTCATAAATGACTCTCAGAAAAGAGATCCAATTTAACTGGTAACTAAACACTTAAATACTAATACATGACACAACTATGCATGCAATTATGGATGAACCAAGACAGATCGATATAATTCACAATTTCATATAAGAAGGCTCAATGTATAAGGCCCTTTTTATAGCTGAGTTCAGCCACTGATCCACATTCCTTCCAGGAAACCATGCTCTAAATTATCCAAGTCCAATGCTTATAAGAAACGAGGGTACAGTGCTTTATTCTTTTGCCCATGTATCCTCAGTAACTATTTATTCTATTTCTTGATTCTATTAGACTTTGCCAGAAGGCTGGAAAAGTTAAGGAGACAGAAAAAATGGAGCTAGATTGAAGATAGTAATCCCCATAACAAAGATTAAAACTCTTACTTCATTTCCTTCATCTGACTTTCAACCCTTACCATCCTCTTATATATCTCTATACCTCTTATATTTTGTCACATGAAGGGGGAAAAAAAAGAAGGGGAGTTTTTCTCTCGCTTGGAGATGCTGATATCATCAAAAAGAGATATGATAGTAAATATAATTATTGAAGAAATAACGTAAATCGATCATGAATTAGCCATTTCTAAGCTCATATTGGAGGCAAATGATGAAAGATAAAATAAAACCAAGCACGATACCATGAAACATAAGAAATTGAATCTGTTTACACAATATCAAGCAATTGACAGCCAGATGCAAATTCAAGCCACTTTAGGAATCATTAGGTATCAATTAATAGTTCGATTAAGCAAGAGAGAGAAGCAAAGTTATCTAAAAAGTACAATACCCTGTTTGCGAAGAGATTTTCCTTTTTTCTGCTCTTAAATAAGGCAAGCTGGAACTCTTCCTGCATAAGGGAACATATAGAACAAGTTCACCCAATTCATGGATCTTGAACATCAATCACTTTAGATATGATTTCTGGCTCTTGAATGATTCAGAAGGAACATGGCATAGAGTTATCTCCACTTATCAGCAACAAGTCATCTAACAGCAAAAAAAAAAAAAAGAAAGAAAAAGAAAAGCAGTTCCTTGCCTGGAGATCTATGAATTCAAAAAATTAATTTTTTTTAAAAAAAAGCAGATTGTAAGCCATGAATATGAGATCAAAAAGGCAAATGAACAACAAATCAAATGGACCACAAAACACCATTGGTGCGTACTGAATATTATTTTTAGTAAAGCTTTATACGTATTAAAAATATATTTATCAACTTCATCAAGTCTGAGAAGTATATTTGTGCGTGTATGCTTCAACTATAGCCTTAAAATCATCAAATGCTTATCAATTATAAAATGATATATACTATATAGAATGCTTGCATCTGCATGTAAATGATGCAGTTTGATTTATCAAAAAGAAAAGAAAAGAAAAGCAACTGCCTATATATGTATATAGCACATATCCTGTGTATAAGGGTGTATTACCTTATTTATCAGCCCATCATCAATCACAGAACTGCTGATGCTCTTGAACAGCTCAAAGAGTGCCTCTACTTCACTGACGCTGACTAGAAAATACAATAGAAATAGTAACAGAAAAACGCTAAACTTCCAAAAACAAAAAGAATCAAGTTGAGGACAATATCCGGTCCACCTTTAGATTTTTTCCTTTTAACACAAGGGTGAAGAGGACAATATCCATCACTTTATACAACAATATACTACACATGCACTGATGTATCCTGTAATTGATTGCTAACTCCTGCATAGTTGCATCCTCACAACTAGTTCCCTCAGAAAATTAAAAAAAAAGATACAAATTTTTATTAATTGAATAACAAAAGCCTGAAAAAAAAAAAAAAGATTTTGCAAATGTGATATTCACTTGGGAGGACAGATTTGCAATGCTTTTAGTGGGAAATGGGTGCTTTACGTAGTTAAGTGGCCACAAGGTACACATCTTGACCAAGAAGCCTAATAAGTAAGATATTGAGGACACACATTTTTATCTGATACAGCCTATTAGGATGGAGTGAGAATTTAAATTATCCTACCAGAGTTAATGAAACATCCTTTATAGCAGGGAAAAATCAGTGAAGCGAAGGTTGAAACCTGTATCAAATATCATATGGCTTCTGACTGATGGAATGTAGTGGCACAAAAATTCAAAAAGTTCTTGGAGAATCTAAATTTGGGTGGCGTACAGTGACGTGGAGGAAAGCCTAACATGATCAAAACAAAAATCTTTCCCTTCAATAACTTTAAAACAATAACTTTAAAAAATGAATTATTTCAAGATCTAGAGACAAAAAGGTCTTATAATCCTAACTTTCTAGCAAGTGATAACCTGCAATAATTGGTTATTAATCCGCAATAATTGGTTGTGTGCTTGTGTTAATCAAATAGCGGTGCTATCATTTGATAATAAATGAACCTTAATTTTTCAGTTATCTTACCCAGAGGGTTAAAATTTCTACACCTTCTAAAGTCCAAACTTTCCTCCTTAGAAAAGTCAAATCAGATATTTTTACTCCTTTTGATCTCCTCAATGAAACAATTCAACCGCAGAAGCTACACCAACTCAATAACTGAGTGCATGTTAAAGTCTGAGGATTCCGACACAGACCTATAATCATCAACGCACAATCTCAGTAAAACCTTAAATGACAAAATCTTTATTCAACTAGAACTGATCCACTGTTGAATAAGACAAGCATGCCCTGAGGACGCTACAACTTGGGAAGTCCCTGTAATTATTGTAAATCCCTAAATCGAACAAACGCCATCAAAATACTCCTAGAGCAATCAGGCAAATGCATGCCCTAATGTTAGCTTACAACGGGTATAAGCAACGTAATCGGAGATGGTATTCTTCCTAAAAGGAAAAAAAAAAAAAAAAAGGAACTTACAAGCTGTTTGGGAGGCAAGAAGCACCGGGTCCTCGTGTCCTGGGTATTGCCTTCTGGCCTTCGACTGAAAGCAGCCCATTTGCCGCTGCAGTCAACTAGCCGCCGGCCCTAGTCTCCCAAATCGCCCATTCTAACCATCCGCATGTTTCAACCAATTCATCCACACCACACCTTTTATACACTAACTTTTATACAGTCGCCCTTCTCAATTCAACAAGTTTTTCTTTAAAAGAAAAAGAAAGAAAAAGGGAAAAGTTAGCGAAAGATCCATCAAAAGGGAAAGTTAGCGAAAGATCCATCAAATAAACATATAACGATCCTTCAAGAAAGTAATTTTTCCAAAAACAACATCGTCGCGTCCAAGGAAATCAGAAAAGAAAGAGAGAGAGAGAGAGAGAGAGAGAGAGAGAGAGAGAGTTTTTCAATTCCAATGAGGGATGATCAGAATCTAAGGAGATCCGATTCCAAAACGGATTAGAATACGAGAAAATAACCTAACCCTAACGGTAACGGAGAGGCGAGAGCGTACCGGACGGAATTCCACCGGGAACTCGCCGAGAGGATGCGCCGGAGATGGAGGGATATAAATAGAGAGGGACGAGACCGCGATAAGGAGCATAGCGATCGGACGGCTCGGATTTGTGGGGGGGATTTATGAGGGAGGGGGCGTATCAGGTTCGGGGGATCGGCGAAAGGTCGCGGGGGGGACCGAGACTGAGATGGGCGGTGGTGACGGCGAGCAGCGCAACGCGTGTTCCGGGACGCCGCCGGAGATCCGGTGGAACCCACGGTACTTTTTCCAGTTGGCGGCCTTGTGATCACCGATCGATGATCTTCTCTTTGTACCACCTATCGTACCAGTTAGGATATATAATATTCTTTAAAAAAAAAAAAAAATATTGGATCCAGATCCGAATTTTATATCGCATCTTTGACCCTCGCGTCTAGGTGGCGTTCGAAATAACTCGTTTCAAATCGCCAGTCCAACTTTGCTCCTTTTTAAAAAAAAAATACAAAAAAAAATAATAATAAAAGCCATCGCTTGCAATGACGCCATGAAACGAAATCACTAGTCGCCCACTATAATGTTTGGAGCGATTTTATGATTTATAAAAACTGAATTATATATACCTAAAATAAAAAATTTAGTTTACGTAAAATTCTCCATTCTTAATATAGATATTAATATTTTAATATACCTAATCAACATTTACCCTGAGCCATTATTCAAATTCATTTCTCAAAATGTTTGATAATTTATATTGCATTAAAAAAAGTAATTAAAGAAAAAAATTATATTTTGCATTGCATGGGTTTACATTAATGATATTAATACTAATAAAAGAAGTTTTTGCTAGAATATAATTAATTTGTTTTATTTTATGAATAGTAGAATATTAGCTATTGAAATTTTTTTTTGTATTTACTGAATTTATTTTAGTAATATATTGTAGTTTATTAAGTACCATATACATCGCAAACCCCTCTTTTTTTTTCTTTTTTTTTTTTTCCTTTCACATTAGGGAAGAGGTAAAGTTCTCTAATTTTATAAGATTGGTTGTACCTTTGTCGCATGGTGGTAGGTTTGGTAGTGGAATGGATCAGGCCACGTCTCACCCATGCAGCCTCTTTTTTTCCTTAAACTTTGGAATGAGTTTGGATTAAAAAAAAAAAAAAAAAAACCTTGGGCACAATGTAGACTAAGATGCCTTTGAAAAAACAACAGAAAATAGTGCACTGTACTTAAATTTTATTCTTAAAAAAAATATATAAAATCTAGATCTAAGCCTAATACAAACAAGCCTAAATTCAACATATAACCCAACCACACAAATCCCCAGCAACATATTTGCATCAGAGGCTAAAATATTTAGTTATTAAGCATAGACATAAAAATAAGTAATATTTAAAATAAACATATATAATTACTCTATCAAGTTAATTGATTTCTAAGTTAAAAAAAAGACATATAGTTAATAAAAAAAATTAGTATTAATTTAAAAAATTTATCATATTTTTAAGATTTAGGGATTGAATTCAAGACAGATTTAGCGTTGATTAAAGGCCATTGCTTGGCTTAAATTATGAGCTGAGGTTAGACTAGGCTAAATAATGGCCTAAGCTCGCTTTTATTTTTCTTTTAATTAACTTGAAGCCTAATTTTGCCTTGCATTAATTATTCTTTATCACATGGGGCTGGACCAGGTCCACGCCTAGAGAGGACTATAGTAGCTCTTGTTGACAAATATGGGGCGGACCACGAGAATATTCTAATCACATGCCTTCCCATCCCATTAATTTTCTGCAAGCTTGCATACTTCTATAAGTCACTCATGCTGTTATTGACTCTTTCCAAAACTGGTTTTTTTTTTTTTTTCTTTCTTCTTTCTTCATGGCATGTTTAATTTCCAGTTCCTCTTCTCTCTTTTTCCATTGATTATGACTAAAAGAAGGTTCTGAATCAGAGAAGACAGCTTGATTCATAAAAGAACAAGAGGTTAAATTCTATCAACTTCAACCATCATACGTGTTGCACTAGCATCGAAGGCAGCACAGATTGAAGAGATTTAGAGTTCGCATCATGGTCTGATCAAGATTTATAGCCATCCATGTTGCACTGGAAAGTAGGCAGAGAAGCAAAAAATGGCGAACACCTTCACTACAGTCACGACAATATCAACTCCTCTCTGACTTAATGGATGTCATGATAGAATTTGGCCCATCTCACCTTCCTCTAGGATATATCTGCTCAAAGTTTTATTAAAATACATTTACAAAAAGAAATTCAAAATTGATACGTTTCACAAAAATAATTTTTTGATTGGTTTCATAGAAGCTAGCTCTGCCACAACTAACAGGTAGTAAGATATGAAAGATTAGTGTTCTTGGAACAAATGCCTTCTTATAATATCTATTTTAGAAAAAGTCATGTTCTATAATAATCTATGTTTGAAAGAAAGATGGCCAACCAAACCCTAGATTCTGGCAAATGGTTATGCTGCCTTGTAATGATTAGGATTTTATTTGAATTAATCATTGAGGCACCTTTTAAGTAGCTATTGACCAATAATTATATGAAATAGTTGTTGGCCAAGAAATGGGACCGACTACTAATTTGAACAGACTCTAAGAGTTTTATTAAAATACCTCCTTCAATTGATTTAAACAAATATATTATGAAGATATTTTGATTAATTTAATAAATAAATAAATAAATTCGTGTTGATGTGTTCGATATAGGCTTACAGGTCATGAGTCATGAGCCATAATAGTACAATCTACAAATAGTATTGTGCTATGTTAGCACAGTGTATGAAAATATTTTATATCACTAGATTATTATAATATGATAATTTTTAGATAACGAACAATCATTAAATAATTATTTCTTTTCAAAAACTTAAGTTTAGAAGAGGAAATGAATCAACAGTGTATATTAAGCTACGTAACACCCTCTCAAGTATATCACAAACCATGCATATAAAAAAAGATGATAATGATTAAAATAACAAATTTAGAAATGATTCTCCATGTTATGACTTAAAAATCAGAGCGATATTTGTGATACGAGAACTTTTAAATAATAATGGACAAGTCAAAAGATGATTAAATACTATAAGCTTAAGACACTCCAGGATGAGGTAATGAACACAGAACCAAATGATAGGGATGTTCGAGTAATTTTTAAATCCAAGGTACGATAAAGTGATTGCAGTGTGTTTCATGAAATAAGGATTCAATTTTCAGCGATTCGATTCAGCTCAACAGCGTTCAAACACCGTCCTGGATATGAGTGCTTATTATTTATTAGAGTCTTGTTGATGACGAGATTATTAGTATTGTTTTCAATCTATTTCGGTTGGTAGAGCAGTCCACAAGTTGAAGGCGTCCACATCTCTCAATTTATAATTAAAGGATGACACCATCGATTGGGTTCACCATCAAATTGCCAGGTTCCTTTTGTAATGCCACCGTGCCAAATGTTTGGTTTAGAGAGATCCAATTCCTCAATTAATTCTGTGATAAATATTTGTTACCAAACCACTAATTGAATCTTTGCAAAAATTATTCATTGAATTGGTAGACATGGCTATGATGCTAGACCAAGCCAGATGCAACCTAACTTCACCTTATTTGGGAACCGAAGCCCGGTCCGACTACAAAATTTTGACCTATTTGTTTGATTAGGGTTAGTTCGGCTATGGTCTCCTCGGCTCGATCAGTTTTAGATGGATATACTAAATGATTAGACCTCCTTAAGACCCATTAGGAGCATAGCAATTGGCTTGACTTCTTTGCCTTCATGAATGGTCTCTAAGTATATTCTCTTCGTAGCAAATGTAAGGCATATCAACCCTAGCTTTCTTGCCAATATCAAATATGATGAAATTGAGATGCATATGATGCATTTGAAGCTACACCTATCATATGGATTTATGTAACATATATTGATAATGCCAAATGCAATCTTTTCTTGATTAAAAAGTTTATAAATTATAAAGGTGCACGTAGATATGGCCAATGAATTTGTTTGTATCACAGTAACAATGTTTCTCTAAATACAAATAACTAGCATCGATAATCTTTCATTGTCATATGGTATCAAAGCCTACATTGATTCTTGCTACCATGTGTTATTTAGAACACTGGCTTAATGCCTTTAAACTTGTATAATTAATTTCTTACCACAAGAATTAGAAATAAAAACTTTTGTGATAAGAATATATTATGATAAATAAGAAATAATTATATGTGGTAATAATAACTTGTGACAAAAAACAATAATTTTATGTGATAATTTTAGCTTGTGATAAATAATATATAATTTTATACAACAAATTTATGTCGTCATTAAAAAGGTTTTAATTAAAAAAAGTTAAAAAACAAAATTTTTAGCATTTGCTTAACTGCTTGCTTTTTTGTTTATAATCTTTTTTTTTTAATTTAAAATTATTTTATTTGATATTTTCTTAAAAATTGTTACAAACTATGTTAATTTTTTTGATGATTATATTTTTGTTGTCACTAAAGTAGCTCATGTATAAAAAATGACAGCAAGTGAAAAACTTGACACTAACCTTTTTTTTTTTTTTGTGATAAAATTTTTAGTGAGTACAAAAATATTGCCTGAAAAAAATAAATTTCTGGTCCACAAAAGAGAATGAGACACAAAAGTCATGACCACCATTACTTTTCATAAAGCCAATGTAAAATATCACCAATGTAAAACATTGATGTCACTTTATAAAAACTTAACAACTTTGGAAGCATTTTTATTATGTGTGAAATAGGTATTGAGTTCACACCAAGGAGACTAGACTCTTCATTTAGGGCTCGTTTGGTTTACGGTAAAAAAGATCGTGAAATTTTATTTTCTATAAATTAGAATGTTTGGTTCGCGGCTCGTTCGTGGAATACTCTATTTCCACATGATTTGAATTCCTATATTTTATAGGAAATAAAATCCCATTAGTACCATGAGATTTACTTTCCCACCGCAGCGTGTTTCATTTTTCTTCTCAACATACCTTCTTTCTCGTCATATACTTTTTTTTTCCTAAATCAGCAGGTGAGAGAACAAGAGAAAAAAACACTTCGCTTCAGATTTACGGGGTGTCAACTTGATTTAAAACTTTTTATTTTGATTTAGAATTTTGGTATCTTGATTTCTTGACCATTTTTATAACCCATATAGAAGTTAAAAAAATTAGATGATAAAAAAAAAAAGAATAAAGGATATAATTAGTATTCCGCACTACTTTTTTGAGAAAGAAACTGTTCAACCAAACGTGACAGCTTCATTCTTTCTCAAGAAAATGGATGTTTCCTATAGTCAACCAAACGTGATAATTTAGACATTCTATGCGTAGGAATCTAATTTTCAGATATCCTATTCCTATCTGTAAGTCACTTCCTGTGAATCAAACGAGCCCTTAGGAAAAAGAAGGTCAATCAAGTAAGAGAAAGAATAAGCATATCATTAAAATACAAAAACTTTATGAAACAAATGAGCCAAAATTTCATTCTATTTTGCTTCATATGTATTCCATAATAATTTCCTCTTATAAGAACATGCAATAGAAACATAAGTGAGCAAGAATACCTTAATTACACAAGATAAGAGATGATCACATAAAATAACAACACATGATAAAAGATGATCGCATAAAATAATAAACATAAATAAGTAATCATCCAAGCTATTATCTAACAATACCTTACTATTTCAATAATTTCATGCGTTATTCACATATTCTTGACTCTTCCAAGCATGAGCATCATAATTTTTACATGATCAATCAATTAGTTACACATCTCCTTGATTATCAAAACCAATGTTATGCAAAATGCAAGAAGACATGATGCCCTCAAAAAGCTCTCTAAAAAAATGATCATGTCATTTAGTGGAAGTATCTTTGCATGTGCTCAAAAGCAAGCCTTTTATCTCTTGACCAATGAGAATGGATTAGGTCTTTTGCATGGGAGATCGTCATAATCTTTCTCGCTCGCAACCACTTGATTACACTTTAAGACTTAAGCTCATGCCTTTCGTTTGAAATGTTTTAAGCTCAAAGAATTAAATTATATTGAAGCTTAAAAATTAGATTTGTGTATAATTAAAATTCACATAAAAAATAATGTGATTTAGGAAGCTAGAATTTATTTTGTGAGATCCATTTATAAAAAATTAAAATCCCCCTTCTTCATCTTCCATTATATTTTTCCAACCCCTAAATTTAGGATCCTAATTTAATATCTTTTAATAGTTATAAAGCATTAATTTGATAAGACTTGTAGAATTTTACAAGCTTAGGCATCAAAAATAGACATGTAGGATCGACTCGAAAAAAAAAAAAAAAAAGAGATGACCTAAAAATTAAGCTAAGTATAAGAAAATTAAAAAATAACTTAGACCCAGCCCATCAATATATATACATACATACATATATACATACATACATACATACATACATACATACATACATACATACACATATATATATATATATATATATATATATATATATATATAGGTACATTTGAACATAGCTTAGTTTATATGCAGTCACTTCTTCTATTCTTTAATTCATACAATTTATGAATCCTAAAGGTGAAAAAAGGTGAAGTGGTTTTAGAATCCATATGGATCCAAGGATGAAAAAATTGATGAGATAAAAAATTTAGTTACATTCCAATGTAGAGGAACTTATTCCTTCTCTCTCTTTATATATATATAATATGCATATGAGAATTGATCGTAAATTAGGCGATCATATTATTTATCTAATCTAGTATGTATTTGATTGCAATGGTTGAGACGAAGACGTTTGAAAGAAACAATTTAGAGGTTTTTAAAATTTTATCAAATTTTATTATTTAACATTATTACTTAAAAAAAAAAAAAAGAGAAGAGAATATTTAACCATTATTGAGATACGGAAATCTTTAAAAATAGCGATTTTGAAAACTAGCATAAAAAGTAGGTTTTTAATGAAAACCTACGTTGAAATTCTTCGCCGATCCTACGTTGAAAACAACTTCATGGACTCCAGGAAATTCTCATCCCAAATGCGACCCTGATCACATCCTGTGGAGAGAATTCGAGTCTGGCAGAGGGGATTGGGATTTATTCTTCGAGTTTTGAGGCAGGAGCCCGGTCACGCGCGGAGTTTGATTGGCAACGAGCGTGAGTCCCCGTCAGTTTAAAAGCGTCCCTTAAGCGTGCCCCGACATCGAGCCCTGGCGCGGCTCCGTGGGGGATCTCCGGTCGCCCTCCTCCGCTTTTAAGCGTCCTCCAAATCCGTTTCTCCCTAGTCCCGATCTTCCTTTCCGACGAAGCAAGCCTCGAAGAGAGCGCGTTGGGTTTGATAAAGATCGAGATATCAGCGGTGGCTGGGAGGCGTCCCCTGTCTCTCGTCTTCTTTCTCTTGCCGCGCCTATGGATTCGGTTTGGTCCCGGGCTTTGGAATTTGGGGCGGCGGGGAGTGAGATGGAGGAGAGGTACGAGCCATTGAAGGAGCTGGGGTCGGGTAACATTGGGGTGGCGAGGCTGGTGAGAGACAAGAAGGCCAATGAGTTCGTCGCCGTGAAGTACATCGCCAGGGGGAAGAAGGTGTGCGAAAAAGATAACATCTTTATGGTTAAATTACTTCTTGTTTCTAGGTTTGCTGACGCGAGTTCGTTGATGTGATTGCGGTGTTTTAGTTTCCGGGTTTTGTTCCGACGCATCTTTTGGATTCGTTCTGTTTAAAATTTCTTATGGGTTTGGCTTTGGAAGTGCATGGTTTTGATATGAATTCCCTCTAAGGAAGGGAATGGTTTTGTTTTTTTGTTTTTTTTTTTTTTCTTGTTCTATTTTCCTTCCTTTTGCTATAAGAGAAATGAATTGCTTGGAATTTTCTTTATTAATGCCTTTATGTCAATTGTTTAAATCTCAATTTGTTATTTTTATGCTTCAGATTGATGAGAATGTGCAGCGGGAAATCATCAATCACAGGTCTTTGAGGCATCCCAACATCATTCGTTTTAAGGAGGTAAAGACCAAGTTCACTTGTTATCTACACTTAATGCGATGATTTGAAGCAGTATCTCATATATTCATTTGGATATGGAGGAAAGCCTTCTGTAATTCTGATTAACTAGACACATTATGCTCATAACATAAAATTCATTGGTTAAAAATCTAGGTATTTCTCATATATTCTTGTGTATGAAAGACGACCCAGGAAAATTAAATGAAGAAAACAATAATTTCATACTAACAGCATTTCTATTCTGAAAGAAGTTTTGCAGTACTTAGGACACCAGAGCCTATTAAAGAATGGAAGAGGACAAGCAAAGAAATACTACTCCCAGATTATTTTCAGAAGGATATCTGGAGAACTGAACCATCCTTCGCGGTGAAGACCACACCAACAAAATGTGATATCTTGATGTCTAACAGGGCCAGCAAATGCCTAGTTTCATATGTAATAATAATAATAATAATTAAAAAAAAACTTCTGATGTGCCCTGTATCTTCATAATGTCTGGCATGCTTCTGTTTTCCCTTTTCTATGTGCAAGTATTAGCCACCTATCACAAGTTGTATCTTGTGGTTGGAACTCTGAAATATTCATTTTGTTCAAATTTGACGACAGATCCTTGATCGTCTTTTATTAGAGTGGTTCTCTTGGTCTCTCTACCAAGTGAATTTCCTGCATAAAATGTATTTTAAGCAAGGCTATTTAACTTTTTGCATGCTTTGTTTATTACACATATGAAGAGAGGGTGTTGGGTCTTTATCGGCTACCTTTTTTTTTTTTTTCCAAAAAAATCTGTTTAGGTTTCATGAGTAGCAATGTAGTTTGGTTTGTCGTGGTGACCTCATAGGCCCACATGCTTGGTTCCAAATTTTCATGTTTCCTAGAGTTGTTGATTTGCCATATGCTGTAGAGACTCATATTTGCTTGTGAAAAGGCACTTCTGCTATTTATTTATTTATTTTTTCAGATTCCTATCCATTTTGATATTGATAGTCACTTAATTTATGCCTTTCTGATAACACTAATTACAGAAGGTGGGAATGTTTAGGGTTTTCTTGAACCTCCGGTACCATATGCAGTAGCCTCTTTAGCTGATGCAGAGGCATGACTTTGTAAATTATTGTATTCATACAGTTTTGAGATGTGTGAATTTGGATACCCAAAGGATCCACAGATGTGTAAAAAAGAGATATATAATGTGGCACATAAAAGCACAAACAACATAGTCTACTCTTCTTACACTCATGCTTCTCTGATGATACTTGAGTTGCATGTAATTTGGGAGAAGGTTGTAATTATAAAAAATAGTCTTGTATTCATGATGATGGATAATTATTTGCAGGTGTTTCTAACATCAACACACCTGGCTATTGTCATGGAATATGCTGCTGGGGGAGAGCTCTTTGAGAGGATACTCAATGCTGGTCGATTTAGTGAGGATGAGGTTGTTTAATTACTTGTAACTTTATGTCACTGCATGACCAACCCTGATAAATGCTTCTCTGGTTGTATTAACTTATTAAGTTTGTTTGTTGCTTACACATTTTTTTCGTTATGTTTGGTGTGATTTGCATCTTCAACAGGCGAGATTTTTCTTTCAGCAGCTGATATCTGGAGTTAGTTACTGTCATTCCATGGTATATTATATATATGTTTTATCTGAATTGCCTGATAGAAAAAGAAACCATCTCAGCATTGTTTTGTTATTATTTTAGGAAATCTGCCACCGTGATCTTAAACTTGAGAATACACTCCTGGATGGGAGTCCAACACCACGCCTTAAAATTTCTGATTTTGGTTACTCAAAGGTATCAATGCATTTTTTTACTGTAGTTTGTGCTAGATATAATGCTTAGAATGCCATGAAGATGCTTGGTCTCTTTGGTATGCAGTCTGCTTTGTTGCATTCGAAACCCAATTCAACTGTAGGCACTCCAGCATACATTGCACCAGAAGTTCTATCACGAAAGGAATATGATGGCAAGGTAACTCTTTCCCCTCTCACCTGTTACATGTCAGTATATTATCATGAATTATTTTCAGCAAGTCTGCTGTGTTGCCTCGTGCTGTAGTGGTTGAATATCAGTATGGTACTGAGGTTCAGTTTGGTATGAGCCAAACTTGTTTGAACAGAGTAGAACTATCCTGCGCCGCTAGGTCAAGTAGTACCATGGTTGAGAATAAGAAAAAAGTATCTATATCTTGTCTCAGTCCAGAGTGCTTACTGTACTCTATTCAACCAGTAACATATCGATAAGGTTATCAGTCTCGGTTTTACTAACTTTAGTTTTTAGAATTTCAACTGGTTGTTACTGGACTATTTTATGCAAGTAGAACAAAGATCACTTTATCTAATATTTCTAACAAAGATCTGGTCATGGCTCTAGAGGTCCCAAGTTTCAAGTTCACTAGTGTATTTTTGAAATAAATATCATAATTTTAGATGCCTGTTAAGTTGAAAAATTAGGATTTTATCATCTTTAGATAGCCTATGAAGTATTGATAACCTGCCTCTGGTGTTCACCCTGTTTTTCTAACACAATTAATTTGTTCCTTTCCATTAATGCGTTCTACTTGGATTTCTTAGATTATGATGGCTTATTACTTTGTTAGTTATAATTAGCAGGAAATAAATGAGTCCTAATTTGTATTTCTATCGACTCATTGGAGTTTTAAGCATGTAAGGATGACTTAGAGAGCTTTACATTGAAGTCGTCATGGTTACTGTATCATTTTTTTTAAAAGATTGCTTAATTTATAGTTTGTGTAGGACTGACAATCAAAATATTCCATCTCAGTATCTCATATCATTGTCTTGGTTGCATTTGTTTAGCACGAGGGACAATGTTGGCATGCATCGGCATTCTTTCCTGCACATATGTAGGTGCACATGTTAGTGATTATTTGTATCTGGCATCAGAGACTGCCTGGTTGACCCGGGCCATGTTGATATTTGATTTTTCATGCAGGCTTGTTTTTGTTTGCATTTATTATTATTCCTAAAAGTTCTTTCCTTGGTTCAAGCCCTATAAGCTGTCTCAAGATCTCTTTTCGTTACTGTGAAGCTTTTCCCAGCTCCACTCCAATCTCATGTGCTATGTTGAACTACAATAGATCAAACTGCTAACTTCAGTTTCTTTCATATGCATCTTCTGTGTCTCCCTCTGGCTTTACGGTTAAGCACTACAACTAGTTCTTTAGATGTTGCTTTCTATTATTAACAGCCAGGTGATATGAAATCCCTGATATTCAGATTGCAGATGTTTGGTCCTGTGGTGTCACATTGTACGTAATGTTGGTTGGTTCATACCCCTTCGAGGATCCTCTGGATCCTAGAAACTTCAGGAAGACAATTAGTGTAAGTTCTCTTTGATCTGAGTCTGAGCCTTTTGTTTACTGTTTCTTCTGCGTAAAAACCATACAGAAATGACATCATGTGTCTGGCAGCAAATATTAAGTGTGCAATACTACATTCCGGACTATGTGCGAGTGTCCCAAGAGTGCAGGCAGCTTCTCTCTCGGATTTTTGTTGCCAATCCATCAAAGGTATATGCTTCTTCTTGCTCCTCTCTTGACCTTGCAAAGAAAATAATGCTAACTGTCTCCAAATTGCCTTAAAGAGGATCACAATCCCAGAAATAAAGAAGCATCCTTGGTTTCTGAAGAACTTACCTAAAGAGATTACAGAGGTTGAGAAAACAAATTACATAGCCGGAGAGCAAGATCAGCCCAGTCAGAGTACTGAAGAAATAATGCGCATCATATTAGAAGCAAAGAAACCAGCCGAAGGTTCTGAGACAGTTGATCAGTCTGGTTCGGAATTGGTGGATGCTGATGATGACAAAACTGATGCAGATATTTAAGAGATTCAAGACTCTGTGTTAAATGTACAGTGTTGGAAGGCTGTTAATAATTAAAACCCTTGAATTGATCTGTGAATTTACTTAGTCGAGGTTGAAGACTGCTAGGTGATCTTAGCACTTGGATGGCTGTACCCAGAGTAAAAACATTTTTCAAGTTATTGAGAATTCTTGAATAATTAATGAATCTTCTACCAGCCTTGTGATTCTTCAAACTCTTTCTCTAATTACACAGATATTCATATATAAATCATTATTCATAAATCACTCATTGTTGACACTTGAAATGCTTAAAAATTGCAGGTTAATCTTGTCATTTATTCTTGTTGTTGTTGTTGATGATGATGATAAAATGAACTCTTTGTTATTATTTTGAACCTCTCAGGTTGCTCTCTGCATGAATTCGTAGTTAGACTGAAATTTTATGTCTATTTTTTTAATAACTAAAGTTTCTAACTATGGGATTTCTTTAAGAATTGTAAACGATTTGTCCTTTTCTTTTTCTGGATTTTGAAGTATTTCATTCCCATCCTAATGATTAATAACTCTGGACTTGTGACTATGCCTATCAGTTCCTCACATGCACGTATTCAAACATGCTGAAAAATCATGATTCTTTGTCACTTAGCGTTATATCAGAAAGGTGAATTTTTTATCTTTTTAAATAGTGGATGACTCATGAGGTTGCTAAAAATTTCTAAAAAACATCTCGTTCAAGTTTCTATACTCACAGAATCTCCAAGGTTCATGATCTTTATTATCCAAATATTTAAAAGTCAATAAATTAATTATTTTTAGGGTGTCAACTGGTTGAGTTGATGAAGTTTCCTCTTGCTGCAGGAGTTTTGGAAAGGACCCTGTGCTCGCTACAATATTTTGCCAGATTTCCACTTATCTTAGTTCTTAAAAAAAAAAAAAAAAATGAAAATGAGCACATGATTGAGTTAAGAAAAATTCTTATAATTCTTAAGCAATTCTATCTAGTTCTCTGTGATATGCAAATTGAACATATGTTTCAAGCCGGCTTCTTAGAAATTCTTAGAAATATTAAAATATAAAATTCTGGTAAGAGGGATCAGAAGATACAAAAAAGAAAAATATTCTATCTGAGGTCGGTCGACATCCAGCTCCCAATTTTCAGTTAAAATGAGCAAATCCTTTCACCAAATACTTATAAACAATAGAGAGCGGATCCATAGAAAAGGAGTAAAGCTGAAAACTTTTTTATTTTAAGCCATGTTTAGATTAGCAATTGGATACTTTTAAATGGCTGCAGCAATTGACCAACAACTAATCTCAACATGTAGCAATTATATTAAATATTTTATTAAATATTTTTTATATTATATTTATATAAACATAAGATTAATAGGTTTTTTTTTTATTGAAGTAAGGGATTTGAGTAGCTACTTTCATCAAAATCAGTCTTTTTTTCCTTGCTTTGTTCCCTCCCATGCATCTCTTCTCCTAATAAATCCCATGCACCTCCTCCTAATAAATTGTGAAAGGTAAGGATCTTATTTTTGATAAAAAGTAAGTAAAAAAAAATAAGGTTCATATTGTCAAAATTTTTATTCTTGCTTGTCATCTTCCTTGCACAAGCACATTCTTTATTTGGACAAATATATTTTTTATACAAAAATTTTATTAATCAACTTAGTAAAGTCTTTTGTTTGTTCTAATTAATCTTCATTTTCATGCATATATACGCTGTTATGTGAAATCTATAATATGATTATTATTTAAATAACTTGTACTTTTAAGCTATTAATTTAAAATTATGATTATTATTTGAAATTTAGATAATCACTTATAAATGTTGTATTTATAATCTAATAACATTATTTATAGGGTTTTTTGCATGACATGATATACATATAGAAATTGTATAGAATTATCTTTAAGAGACTGCTATAAATGAAATATACAATATATAAAAAATTAAAAAATTGAGATGCAAAAGGCGAGAAATACATGTTGACAAGGACAAACAAAATTACACCTATAATCTTTTCCAATTATGCTTCTAAAGTTGTAATAGTAATATTTTTTTAAAAAAATATATATTTTTTTAAAATATCATGGCTTAAATATATACCATAATCGAAAAATATCATAAAATCTGATTTTTATCTGAACTTTTCCTTTGTTATACGTATTTTTTATCCTCTTCTTTTTTTAATATAAAATTAATAATTTTAAAATTTAAATTTAATGATATGAATTTAGAAAATTAAATTTATAATTTTTTTTTATCTTATTAAACACGTCAATGCCCGTCCTTTGAAAGGCATTTACCTAGTATTTCATATTTTTAAAAGATTTTTTTTTTAGTTTTTTTTTTTTATCTTCTGGAAATGTGAAACTGCCTCCTATGACAAGAACCAGAAAAAATTAAAGGAAAGGTGACCACCTGGATTGGCACCGGTGATGATCTCCATCTTTTCTGAAGATATTATATGAAAATTTCCTCAATATCTCCCCTCCCAAAAAAAATAATAACACATCCTGATTGATTGCATGGAAAGGCTTGGGTGGCCAATATGTGGGCCCGTGGGCCCAGGCGAGTTTCAAGAGACCCAGATCGTTTCAACTTGGCACTCTGTGGGTTGGCGTGCAAGGACCGCACGTCGTTGGATCCACGAGCCTCCGATATCCAATCCCGCTTTAGCAACGGAATGCGTCATGGGTTTCTTGAGGGCCACCTGCTTCCCATCGGGCAGCACCCGTGGAGGCTGGTGGGGAGCAGCGTGCAGTCCGTGTCGACTTTATTATTATTATTATTATTATTATTATTACATCAAAAGTTTAATTTGTTACCAGCCGGTTCATCACCTACCTGACCGTTTTCTTTATAAATGTAGCTGTCTTTAAGGAGCCGCTTGTTTTAGTCCAACATCGGCCGATAAAATAGGTGGTATATGGGTTTTTCCGCCCGGAGGAGTTCCTCACTAGGTAACTCTAAGCTTTTAAATTAAGTTCACAGCAAACGGTAATGTTAAATAATATGAGCTAATTTTTTAATAATATTAATTGTTAGAAATGACCATCTACTCGTGTTGTAAATGTTTTCAAATATATTATAAAAGTAAAATATTTTATAATTTTGTGGATTATTCAAGGTTTTGATCTTATTTAATTATGTATTTAGTTGTTCAATTAGATTTCATAAAACATCCAACGGTTGCAGGCTTAAAATTTCCTCTTTGAGTAACGTTTTATAATTACAACAAATATCTTCTAAAATTCCTTAACATGGAAAATTAAGAACGGTAAAAACGAAAAAGAAAGGTAATGATCTTGAATTAAAAAGTTAAAAGTCCACCCTAAAAATTCTCCATAAAGGATAACTGATTCATTGTGGTGTTAAAAATTTTTTTACCCTAATATTATTCACTTCGCTTGTTCTTGGATTCAAGAATGACCAAAAATAATTAAGGAAAAAAATAAAAAATCCCACCAGTTGCTCCACCTTTTCTTGGAGTAATTAACTTACATTTCCTAGTTTCTCTATTTTTACCATCGACGAGCAGGGATTATCTTCTCTCTGGCTCACCAAGCGTTGCTTAGCCGTCGAATTTCAAAATTCTCATAATTGCTTCACCAAAGAGGGGGAAGCCAGGAGGACCTCTCTCCTCTTCACCTCCCTACGTCACTCGCCCTTTTCTCGAATCCCTAAAATTTCCATCAATGGGTAGAAGGCCAGGCGATGCGGGCGGCGGCGGCGGCGGCGGCGGCGGGAGGCGCGCCTCCAGATGGATCCTCCTCGCGGTGCTCTTCGTCACCTGCTCTCTGGTCTACATGGTCCTCTCCGTGGCCATCCGCCGCACGGGCGGCGCCTCCTCGGCCTCTGCCGTTGGTCGCGGCGAGGGGAGGGAGATGATCGGAGGGGGAGGCGACGAGGAGTGCTGCAGGGGAGTCGAGCATCTGGAGCTGTGGGGGGCCGCCGTGAAGTGGGGCACCGATCACAAGTTCAACTCGTCGAGGGAGTGCTGTCGGGCCTGCAAGGCGATGTGCGGCGGTTTGGATGGGCCGTGCCTTTGTGATTCGTGGGTGTTTTGCGGCGATAGGGAACGGTGTGGCGAGAAATTTGGGGAGGTCAGTGATTCCTTTTCCACCTCCTTCCTCATTAGCTGACTTATTTGTTTATTGATGAATGTTGACGTGTTTGATTAAGGTTTCCCCTTTCTTCAATGTTGATGCTAAACGTGAGGAAAGGAGGAATTTTTATTCTTGTTGTTAAGTTTGTAGTTTTGTTTGATTTGATTAAGGTTTCCCCTTTCTTCAATGTTGATGCTAAGCTTGAGGAAAAGAGGAATTTTTATTCTTGTTGTTAAGTTTGTATTTTTGTTTGATTGAATGGTAAGATGGTTAGTAATTTACGTGAAACTTTCTCTTCTGGTGGACAATTAATGTCTCCGGTAGTTCGTAGCATTAGAAAATAGAAATATTCATGAATTTGGCGTTTTTGTTGCATTGAAAAATGTATCTGATTTTTGATCCATTAACATGGCTATATAGTTTGTCCCTGGATAATGGTTTTCCCAACCCACCCTTTGTTGAAAAAAAACGCTTTGATTTACATTGTTTAAATTGGCCTGAAGTGAGAAAATGAGGTACTCTGCTGCCCATTCCTTCAGGAAGATGCAGGAGATCGAGAAACTCTTTTCCTTTCTTAATATCATTTGAGGTGCTCTTTGTCTTGCCATGATGGTGATATGAGTGATTGGTGATGGGAGGCCAAATGAAGCTTCTTGATGAAGTCTTTCGGCACGCTCCTTACGGACATGGATGCTATTTTAAGCTTTAGATCCTAATTCTGAAAATTTAATTGGCCTCACAAGTTGCGGTCTAGAGGAGGGTCTTGGCTTGCAACTAGCTACCTGAAAGAGGTTGGGATTTGGATAGACGTTTTTTCTTTCCTGAGAGGAGCCGTTCTGCACATTTTTTTAGCTCCTGATTTCATATATTGTCTTGGTATTTTCGTGCACTTGATTTTTCTTGCTTCTTTTTGACCTTTTTCTCTTCTAATGGAACAAATTCTTCTTTTGCAACAAGAAACATGCTCGTAGTTTTGCTTGATTACATAATGATGTTGTTGTAACCAAACAAAATTCGTAACAAATTTTCTGATCTCTCTATTGATAAAAGGTATACTGGGTAAAGAGCAACACCTAGCTATTCTTCCAGGCTGACAGAATTTTATCCAACTTTTAAAGAAAAATGCAGAATGCTCAAACCATTAATCATCCTAGATCTTTTTCATAGCCCGTACTTTAAAGAAGACAAGGATAATTGAATAATGCCCTGTGGCCTTTTAAACTTTCCATAAGTAACATATTGGTTTAATATCTTCCATGAAGACAGCTCATTCTCTACTTTATTTTTCAGTTTGTGAACTTGTCATATGATGGATGTCAGCAAAGCAACTGAATTGATATTTCTTGCCAAGATTCATCAATAATTGAAGTGAAGAGATATCAAGTCATTGATACTATGATTAAGCTTCTATCTGGTAGACGAATCTTGATGGTCTATCTTGCTTTTGTTCTCAGTGCTGGCTGAAAAAACAGAAGGATGTCTTGTTTCCTGCTCTTCAAGAGTCTGGGGAAAAGGTTATTTGGACTTCTGGTCTCATTTTTGGAAAAGGAGAGGTAAATCTTGAAAATTCAAGGTACTTGTAATTTGTAATATAGAAATTCTATGTTGACCCTCATTTTCTATATATTATAACCTTAATGCTGTTCATAATACTTTGCACGCACTTGACAGTGTAATTGTCTTGTGCTCATCACCATGAGGAAAGGTACTTCTAACTTTCCATCTAGTTCATCTAGTGCTTTTTTACAGCCCAGATTTTATTGTCACATAAATCTAGATTCACAAATTCAATGTAACCCAAATTTCATGTGGACTATGTTAAGGGGCAAAAGCAGTCCATATGTGGTCCCCGAATCCAATTTGTGGATGTATTCAAGTCTGGAACCTTACATATTTGAAGCAGAATTGGTTAGTATAAAGAGGGCAGATAATTGGTAAAAAAATATTTGTTTCTATTAAATGAGCCCATGAAAAGGTAAGGGTTGATATTCAAGGTAGGGAAACTTCACATGATTCTCATAGAAATAATTGAAGATTGAAAGATGGCTTCAGAGGGCAAACCTTGGCGAATAAGCTTACTTTATTGTGACCTGGGTGTCACGGATTTGAAGCATGAACAGCCTCCCTGCACACAATGCTGGAAGCCTCACCCATTGAGCTGCCCCTAAAAGATTGCTTCAAGAGGAAGAATGATAGGCAAAATGCTTTCAATATGGGAATTTGCCAGCTGCCAACAATCATGGTTTGGGTGCCATTAGACATGAAGAACAGATATTGAATTATATGCTCTAAGAATATTGCTGCGTTAAGCTGCATGTATATAATCCATGTACAAACCAATAATTAAGAATGAAAAAGCACATCAGTGAACTGTGAAATGTATACATAAAATAGTTGTCACCATGTTGTCTCTCTGTACTTCTTACTATTTAAAGACTTCATGATGCTTGCAATATTTCATATCAAATCCAATTAATGCTTCCAACTTATTGCATAACTCATGAATAATATAATTGAATGTTGGCAAAATGATTAGGGTGCAGAAAGAGGAGCTGTGTAATAAGCTGCTCAGGCTCACCTCACTATATAAAGGGGTATTCGATCTTGAGCTGAGCTTGATGGTAGATATTCACGCTCAGCTTGTTTGTTAACTGAACTGAGCTTGAACAAGCTTGTTATCGTTGTGCTCGGCTTCTTTATAATTTTTGCAATTAGGCTTGGTTGCCTATGAGTTCAGATTTGAATGAAATTCAATCTTGGCTTGTTTCATAATTGAACATGCTAAATCAAATTTTCAATCAAGCTGATCCTGAGCTTGGTGCTTTTGCAGTCCAAAAATGATGACTAATTACTAAAACTAATACAAAAGGCAACTAAAAGGGAACTAAATGAAATAAAAACAATCAACAGCAACTAGAGTGATCAATCGTTTGGGCTGATTACTGAAACTATTACAAAAAACAATGAAAAGGGATCTAAATGAAATAAAACAGTCAATAGCAACTTGAGCGGTCATTTATTTTGGAATGTTTCTGGCCAGGTCTCCCCTCAGCCACACATGAAGGAAGAAGGGTCTTGATTTCAGTAATATGTCCTCCTTTACTGTTAGAAAATACCTAAAATACCCTATGTCTTTTAAGCCTTCTGTCAAGAAATATGAGATGATGCCCAGCCAAAGTTTGCTCCAGTCCCTCTGCTTTATTGCATTATATGAGACTAGATAGAAATTACTAATGGTGACCCATTTTACCAATTTGGATAAAAAAAAAAAACTTACACTATACACCACATCTTCCATGTAACTTTGCACTTTATTACTGAAAATGCACTGGAATAGAGAAGATGTAAATTTCTTCTTTTTGCAATGAATGTGGCATATAATCTGGAACAGTTTGTAATTTTTTGTTTGATGTTATTTAAAATAGAAGTACAGTTACACTCTTTGACTGGTACCAGACACCAATTAGATTGCGGCCTGCAGTTGAATTCGATAGTCTATGCATCCTTATATAAAACATGCCACTTATATGGTCAAAACAGCGAAAGTGGTTGTTAGGAAATCTAGACTTTAGGATGTTGTCTATAAATTGTTAGAAGATTTGGATGTTAGCTCACATCTCACTATGGATTATCCTTTCCATCTATTCTAAAGAAAGCTTATAATATGTTACATTATTGAAAGACTTTATTCCTTAAATTAATTGATACCTTTTAACATTTTTTGTCCTATCGTTGTTCTATACTTTTTTTAATAAAAAATTTCTTCTTCTGAATAAAAAGGTCACCTGATCAGCATGAGAATATCACATAATAGTAATGTGTCATTATGTACAATATTGCATCAAACACAAATAATCCACAAGATTTTTCCTTGTTGAATTGATTACTTAAAATACAATTGCAGAAGTAGCAACTTCATGCATGTTTTTTTTTTTCTTTTTCTTTTTTTCTCATGTAGGGTATTGTCGGCTTCGAAACGGATTATGGAACTCTTCATATCAAAGTAAGTGCTAATTATCCTAAACTATTCATAGATAACAAGAGCTGATTACAGATACTTCTTGGTGGAATGGTTTGGCTTCTCAGTTGTCAAATATAGAAAAAAGATGTTCACTCCCATTTATAAGATCTTAAGGTCTCTACCTTTGTAAATATTTTGATTAGTTATTCTGTACCTATCGTTTCATGGCTCTAAGTTTATCTTTATTGTACTGTTCAATAAAGTTTCTTTAGTATGCTTGTCTTGGTTTAGTTAATTTCATATATTTGCTTTATCTCTATTTTAACTCTAGACATTTCTGCTTCCATGGGACGATGCATTTGGTGTCATTCTCTTTATTATTTGAAGTGACAGTGTTGAGAAATGCAGGGATATCAACAATTGCTGTTAAAAGCTTTCATTACAATCATTGAAGATGCCATGTTTCTGTGTTTCAAGATTAGTAAAAGATGGTGAGGTTAACAATGGAAATTCCTATGTGTTGGTTTAAGTAGCTCAAACAGTTAGATATTTAAGATGTGAGAAATGTGAATAAACAAAAGAAAGCATCAATGTTAAAATCTATGACAATAAAAGAGATCTTCATAATCATACCAGTTACTAACTGTACCTTTAAGCTGTTACATTTGAGTAGAGAAGCCTTTGGTATAGAAGTTTACCATCTGCAGCCTGTGGTGGCAAAAGAATCTTTCTTTTTTTGACTTCTCAATTACAATCATCTATTGCTTGGAAGTAGCAAATGCATTAACTTCTACTTTTCAAAAGTGCTAAAACATTATACCTATTTACTTGTGGTGCTGGACTAACAAATGTAAGAAAACCTCTATTAAAAGCTATTGTTATTAGAGTCCAAAGCAGCATGGGCATAATCCTAATCACTCATAGTGTGGCAGAATTTTAGTAGAGAAACAATTCAACATGGTTTCATAAGGGTTCTCATCGAAGCATAATATGCACATTTTGTTTGAATAAGCAGATGTTTTCAAGCATTAATTTGTTCGATCTTGCCTAGATTTCAAAAACCATTTTGTTAGATGTGAAAATATATTCCATTCAATATGTTGCTCTTAGAAATCATGTGTTGGTTCTCAACCTTAGTCCTTGCTATTTGAAAAGCTCAGTGGACTTTTAAACCTGCATCTTGTACCATACTAGATCTTGTGTGCACCAAGAGACAAGTGTTTTTACAATGAATACATGCCACACATCTTTCAATCCCTCCCATTATTATCATAAGTCTTTATCCTGAGTCTTCCTATCTAATATTACTGAGATACGATAATTACTAGTGGTGAGCATTTGATCTGTTTGGTTCAAAATTGTGCAAACTGACCAAACCAAATTTTTTGAAATATATAACTAAACCGTACCGAATTATTTTAAAGAACTGAATCAACTAAACTGAATTGTGCTAATTCGGTTTGGTTTGGTTTTTTGGTTTAACCAAAATTATGCTCACCTTAGGAATCGTGATGATAAGCTCACTGTCGGCGTAGGCAGTGGTTGTGAGTGCCGGCTGGATGGATGATGACAACCGAAATCTCCACCGGTCAAGCTTGAGGTCCTCCTCATCATCTCCCTCACCATCGTTTGTGGCATGCCTGTACTCCACCTTCATCACCCTGGGTGGATCTTAATGGCTCGGGCTTGGACATCGTTCCAGAGATTGTCAATTGCCACGACGAAGCGGAAGTCGTCGAGGCCCTTCTTTAAGGAGATGTTGGTGTCAAAGCCTGGGGGGCTATAAGACCTTGTTGAATATGTGGGGCAGCTAGCAGAGCTTCTTTTGTCAGCCACCACTGGCAGAGGCAAAGTGGCTGGGGCTAGCATCGTAGCAAAGAGTGATGTTCCACTTCCTCGGTGCTGGGTGGGCCCTCATAGGTGGCTTCTTGTTCCCTCCTCAAGAACTCGTAAAAAAATCCTGACCCTAAATCGAATCAAACACTGTGCCAAATCATCCAATGCTCAAATCAAATCTTGATTGGAATTGAAATCCTAATTAAATTGAAGACAAACCAACTGCAACAAATCTTATTCCTAACAAAATAATAATTTAAGGAAAAAAAACTAACATCCAGAGATACTTTGAACATTGGAAGGAGATGATTGCAGTTAATTAAAAAAGAGCACACTATATTTAATTGAAGCTAATATTCAAGGACATCGATTTTTCGATTTTTTTGGTTTTAATCCTCAAAAACTGAACCAAAATTGGATAAGCGAATTTTTTTAAAACAAGCCAAACCGAACTGAATTATGAAAAAAACCGAATCAAATTGACCGAATTACATTGGTTCAGTTTGGTTTTTTGGTTTAACTGAAATTATGCTCACCCCTAAGAATACCCACAAAAGGACCATTCCTTACCAGAAGACTTGCATGCTGGAACTTAATTATTGGTGATGTGTCACCAAATGCCTCCCATAGCAGCTGACTTCTTGTCCTTCTTCTTATATTCATTAATCTTTCCTATGATCTTGCAAAAAAGCATCATGTTATTCTTACCCTCAGACTTTGGCCTGCATTACTGTCTGCTAGTCTTCTTTAAATTAACAAAACCTTGGTTTGGGACATATCCTATATTGGTCCCATCTCCATCTCATGTTGTAGGAGTATCAGGATAAGCTTCTCCATGGCACCTATCATGTCATAGCAGCATTAGGTGCTTATACAATGAAGGAAGTAGGTGCAGCACATGAAAGTTGTCGTGGACATTATTCATTTTTATGTAAATGGTTGAGGGTGGACAGGTATTCTTAATGCAAATTTTAAGGTGTTCCAAAACACTGATGGCCTCTCTCTTCAAAAGGGAAGAATATTGCTTCTTCAGGTACATTGTATTCATGGAGGACTATGATAGACACTGATACTTTGCTTAAAATTTTGTGGCTACTTGGAAAGGATGTGACATGACCCTTTGTGCTAAACATACACATATCTTGCTTTGCACCTTCAGAGCATGCATTTCTGAATCCTTGTTTGATACAGAAGCTCGTTTTCCCTCTCCTGGAATGCATAGAAAGTCTGTTGCATTCAAGGATTCTTGATAGTTCACTTTGTATGTTCTATAGTTGTTCTCCACAGACTTCTCCATCTCGAGTTCATCATTGAATGTTAGATGATCTTTAACAAAACCAACTCCAAAATCAACTTTTTGATAATGCTAAAGAGGGTCTTCTAGTGGTAGTCAAACTAGTGCATATGAAAAGCAGAAAGATACTTGAGAAAAGATATCAATGGAAGAAGAAAACATGCATGCATTATCTATGATGCAGGCCCTTAGCTGGGTTGCATTACTGGACAAGGAAATTGAGCACCAAATCCACCAGAAAAAGTGGGACCGAGGAATTACGAATAATGATAAACTTAAGTGCAATCCTAGAGCTATATCTGTTGATGATGGTTTGTTGTTATATGGTCAGCTAACCAACAGTTTTTGGACATTAACTTTTGCATGTCATGTCTCATTACATTTAGAACAGAAAATGGAAGAACAAACTTCACTAGTTTATGAAAATTCAAGAATGTAAAATCTCATGCTTTTGTACATATTTACTAGCATTATAATTTCCTAGTTACATTTGAATATGGGCAAGGTAAACTGAGCTTATATTATTGTACATTCTGCCAGCCTGGTGTCCCCTATTCTGTTCATAGTTAAGAAAATGTTTCTTGAGGTGTTAATGTCTAGCGCTGCTAGGAAAAGATTTAAGGCATTCTGAACTAACTTATGCTATGGGAACTTGTGATGCTTCATTCTCCATTTTGCTTTTCTTGTCTGAACTCCAGAGTTAGAAGAATATCAATTTCTTTCATTTCTCTAAACTTCTATAAATTTGAATCCCATGATTTCACAGAAGCTCAGAATATAGATACATTTACTGAACCATGTTCATCCACTTGCTAGGTGACTATATTACTATTCCTGTTTTAGAAATCTAGGATTTTCAACTTGAGCTGCCTGTGCTGCAGGCACTTAGGAACAATGCTCCTTCCATTTCAGATATCATTTTGATTTCTTTTTCTCCTTTGGCAATATTACTGAATATATGTGTTGCATCCATGTACATTCTCTGATGGTTTCAATTATCAACTGATACAGCTCTACCCTGATTGCGCTCCACATTCTGTGGCTTATATTGTGGAACTGCTGCGGTTACGCCTCTGTGCTGGTTGCCAATTTCATAGAGCTGAAGGACGAGGCCATTCCTGGGATTCTGAAGGGAACCACATAGCAGATGTAAGAATCCCCAGATATCCCTATGATCTTTGAATCCAGTTTTCACCTGTTATTTTGTAGGTCACAATCTGAAGAATATGATTTTTATTAAGGTGGATGGGAAAAGATTTTGGCATAAAATTTAGTGATTTAATGTAAATTAGTATTCTTATCATGCAATTTGCTTCTTGGCTCATCTGATAAAGTGTAAACCCACATGTTAAAGAGGTTATGAAATGACCAGGACCAGATAATACTTTTTCCCTTGCGCAGCATAGATGGGAAGGAAGGCCTGTCTTGGCAGAGAGAAATAAGATAACTTATTTGTATCTTACAAGCCAAATCAATAAACTGTTCTGGATGAGGGTTCTTTACCTTTGGGGAAAATTTCTTCAGTTCAATCTGTTAACTGATTTTAAGTTAGCCATTGTATTTGTCATGACTAAAGCAATTATCATCATTAAATGTCTAAAAAGAGAAGTCAACATTGATTTTTTGATAGACAAACAATTTGCTAATGTTACTGATCCTGATTTAATTTATTAGGATAGATTTACAAGCAATTGTAAAAGACTAGAGTTCCTTAGACAAAGCACATGACAAAACTAATTGGAAATGACTAGAATTCCTTGACCAAAGCATGGTTCAAAATCTACATCTAGCAAGCTGCATACTATATGTTGAATATCAGATTGTTGATTTCACTAGAGTCCTGTTTGGTTTCAAAGACAGGATAAAACCCCTTAAACTTTCTTCTGTTCTTCTGTTCAATCTCCAATTTCCTTACCTGTTACTAAAAAAGAAAAAATGAGAAACAATTTTGTCCTAGTTTTCACTCCAAAATTTGTTAAAGAAATGGACCAGAAACTTTTGTTATGTAGTACATATTTTACACATAGAGAAACTGAACCTTTAATTGCCTCTATGCGGAAACTAGAAATATAAAAACCTTGTGATAGTCTTAATGATGATAAATTTATTTAATAAGATCTTAGAGATTGAGAAGATGCTTGATGAATGGAGGAAAAGTAATATAATAATGTTTTATAAGAATAAAGGAGATATTCAAAACTACTCTACTATTGTAGTATTAAGTTCACCGGTCATACTATGAAACTTTCGAAGAGGGTAATATAGGTTAAGATGTACTATAAAAATATTAAAGAATCAATTTGATTTTATGCTAAGAAGACCAATTATAAAAGCTATTTTTCTTTTAAGGAAGTTAATAAAGTAATATATGGTTTTTATTGATTTAAAGAAAGCATGTAATAAAGTTGTTAGAAAATTTTTATGATGAGTGTTAAAAAAAGTATCCATTAGATATATTAACATAATAAAAGATATATATATATATATATATATATATATATATATATATGGAGTAGTCACTAGTGTAAAAATTATTAATGATAATACTAATGAATTTTTAATTATAGTAGGTTTACATTGGGAATCTACTTTTAATTCTTATCTTTTTGTGTTGGTTATGAATGGACTTACTAGGCATATTCAGGATGATATTTCATAGTGCATATTATTTGTAGATATATAATACTAGTGAATGGAGGGAACTAAAGCCAAGGTTAATCATAAGTTGGAATTATAGAAAAATATCTCGGAATTTAAAGGTTTTAGGTTAAGTAGGATAGAAAACAAAATGCATTGAATATAATTTTAGGATAATTAGAAATAGAGATAAATGTGGAGTAAAAATTGAAGACCATGAGTTCCTGAAAATGATCATTTTTGATATTTAGGATGAATTATTCATAAAAAAGGAGAGATTGAGGATGATGTCCATATGATTAAAGCAGATTGAATGACTTTTAGAAGTGCAATTAGAATATTATGCAAAAGTTGAAAAATTTTATAACATAACTATAAAACCGATTATGATTCATATTACGAAATACTGAGCAGTTAGAAAATTACATGTACACAATATGAATATGGCTGAAATAAGAATGTTGAATTGAATATATGGTAAAATAAGAAAAACTAGATTAAGAAATAAAGTTATTCATAAAAAGGTGGAGGTAGCATGATTGAGAACAAATTGAGGAAAGATAACTTAGATGGCTTGAATATTTGTAATGTAGATATAGGAATACATTAGTACGAAGGAGTGATTTGATACATATATAAGAAGAAAAAAAAGGTAAAGATAAACTAAAAATTATGAGAGGAAGTGATAAAAAAAGATTTAAAATCTTATATTTTATAGAAAAAATGACTCTAAATCGAGTAGAATGGAGCAAAAGGATTCATGTAACTGATGCCTACTGGCTTGGAATTAATGCTTTATTATTATTGTTGTTATCCTGGGATATTATGTCAAGATTTGGTTTATCTGACCCATGTGGGTTATACCTATGTCCATGCTACAAGGTTGTATCAATCATCATTAACTTGATATGTTTGGGAAATTCTTATCAGCATCTACTTCAAGTGATGTCCCTTATCAATCCCATTTAGCAGGAATGGAACATCCTGCTTGTAGGCAGGCAGTTTTATGACAAATTGCTGGTACCTACAGCAACAGAATGAAAGTTCATTGCAGGTAGATCTTGAAGAGTGCATGAATCATTCTGTCTACGACTTAATCCATGGTTGATTTTATAAGTTAAAAAATTATACGGATGGAGATTTTTGCAACAACCATTTAATCTTGGTTCTGCTGCCAAAGCTATCATAACCAGCATTTCTTGTACTTGCATGGATTGTCCCACTAGCCTGAGCCATATTGGTGTTTATACATTGTCACCTGGAGGATATTTGTCCCCTCTCTCCAGCTCTTAATGGTTTAACTTTTAACGCCAAAGACAAAACAATCAGTCCACAAAATTTAATGTCTGCATTGCATCAAGACTTGGTCAACACTAACCATTGCTGCTGCTCGTGGGGATTAAAACTAAGCAAGGTGATCCACTTTTGAGATAACTGCTTCCTAACGTTCTGATAAAAATTCAGTGCCCCTTCATTGGCCCAGAAGATAACTTCATTTGAAATAACGACCGTAGGGCTACTTCCTCAGTGATAATTGAGTGAGATTTGAGCATACCTCATTTATCTCTTCATAGTCTCCTAAAAGTCCTCAGTTTCTGCATTAGCTGGGTTCTACAGCTATTTTGGTTTTTTGTCTCCCCCTGATCTCCAATCCTGAGTCTGTTCCGCAATCTTGGTTTGTAGGTCCCCAAGTGCCAGTTTCGAGTGCCTTCTGTCTCTCACTTTTATTCACTCACTTCTTCCTTCTTCCTTCCGCTTCTGCTCTGCTGGCAATGACAGCTTTTACAGATATCAAATCTGTTATAGTAGTAGCATATTTGAAAGTCCTGTTTTTCAGGATCTAGCGACTGACATGCTGTGCTCTGCAATTTTCGTTTGTATCTTGTTTCTGTATTGTATAGTTGGCATATTTTATATTTACATCGTCAGTTTCAGCATCTAATATCCATTTCCATATTGTTTTGTTTCTGAAGTTAGTTTACTTCGATGCATAACGGTCTCTTGATACTTGTTTATTGATACAGTAAACTCTGAAACCGGTTGTGTTCTCTAAATCCACTCCTTTGTTATGTTTCATCACACATGGTAGCCTTCTAAAGGTGTTCTTTTTGAAGTTACAAGACTAATCATTTCCCCTTCACACAAATGATTCTAGCTTGAACTTTGTAGGCTTCTTTTGGCCCTCCTTATGCAATGATTCAAGGAACGCTTGAAGTTGAGGGAGTCCCATTCAAAGAGATACCTGCTGAGGCCTGCCCCACAATAAGGAGGGGATCGGTCGCATGGGTTCATTCAGGCCCAGAATTCTTTATTAGTCTAGCTAATCACCATGAGTGGCAAAGAGCGTACACTGTTTTTGGTTCTGTTCTGCCTGAAGACATGGAGGTCGCAGAGAAAATAGCAAACCTCTCAACCAAGTCAGAAGTCTGGAGTAATATTAATGTGTTGGCGTTGGAGAAACTTGTCCAGTTCAGACTCAAAAGAATCACAAACAACCATGGTGATCTCAACCTCAATGCAGATGCAAAGTCTGGTTTGAGTGAGTCTTAGTTGCAAGTGCGGATGGTTGTACTCTCTGGCTTGATATAGTTTTGCGTTGTCTCTCTCTCGTTGTGCATGGCACGTACTTATGAAGAATATTTTCACTAGAATATTTAATGAGATTCTTAAGTTATTTAATCAGATTCTCAAAAGAACGTATGATGAGATTCTTGAATATTTGATATGATTTGAAGAGATTTTAAAATATAAAATATTTGATATAATCTTAAGTTATTTAATCAGATTCTCAAAAGAACGTATGATGAGATTCTTGAATATTTGATATGATTTGAAGAGATTTTAAGATACAAAATATTTGATATAATTTGATGAGATTTTAGGATCTAGGATATTTGATATAATTTAATGAAATATTTTGAAAATATTTTGTATATTTCTATAATTTTCAAGATTTCTAAAATCTTTATAATTATCAATCCTGCTTTTATATAAAAGATTGGCCTATGTTCAGAAAGTGTATAAAATGTAGTATATTTTTATTTTCATCTTTTCTCACTTTTTTTTTTTTTAATAACCTTGTCAAGCATAGCTGCTATCATCAAAGTTATTTCTACTTTAGGTCAATTCATATCAATTTATGACTAATTATTTTAAATGGTTCTAATTACAATCATATGGCTCAAAATATGTACAATTTTATTGGAGGACATAAGCTCTAGCATTATGTTATGTTGTGTTACAGGCGATAGATAGAAATCAGAGAAAGAGTTAGTGAAATTGCTAAAACATACAAAGTTCATCTTGAAAATTGGGATAGTGATAATTACAAAATTATTACTTGCATCACATATATGCTACCTCAATCGATGTCTTTTTTGGATAATTTGATATAGTTAAGGAGTTCTAGGATTTTTTAGCCAAACATCTTTCTTTCATAGATCTTACTCATCAATATCAACTTCTCAACAAACTCCATTGTCTAAAACAAGAGTTAGGTTAGTCTGTTAATGAATTTTATTCTTAGATCTCTAAGATTTGGGATCAGTTAGCTATGTCTGAGCTATAGTGGAAATGTTCAAATGATGCTGAGTTATTTATTACCTATCAAGACAGTATGCATCTTAACCAGTTTCTTATGACACTCAATGATGATTTTGAATTTATCAGAGTATCTCTTTTATATCGTAATTCCTTGCCTACTTTGGATGTGGATTTTGCTGAGCTACTTTTTGAGGAGATTCGTAAACAAACAATGAAACTCTAATTTGCTGATTTTGTTTTGGCTATTCCATCCCCTATACCTACTTTCTACTAGCACAATCATTTTCTATTCAGTAATTACATTTTTGTCGTCACTGCCATGGTCATACAATTGAAAATTATTGTCGTCTTGCATCTAAGAGGAATCATGCTCTTCGTAGAGATGATTCTAATTTTCAATGGTCCCAATATAGATGACCAATCAATCATGGTAATCAATATAAACCTTCTCAACATTGTGCAGCTGCTGCTGCTTTTAGTGATGAGCTCTCTACTAAGTCTCCTATAGTAACTCACTCCTTTTCATAGGTTAACTTTGAGATAATTATCATTCATTTGATTCATGCTAATTCACTTTGGTAATCTTAAATTACCATACAAATGATCGTGTTTAACAATTAGACACTGTAATTTGAACAATAATATTTAATTTAAATTAGGTTAAACTACAGTATTAACCTTCAAACTTAGAGGGCTGTGTCACTTTACTCTCTAAACTTCAAAAAATTACAAAAGTGATCCTTTAATCCCTACCGTTAAATAGGAAAGATGCTGTTTGATTTTATCCTACGTAGCAAAACACGTGATATTGAGATGGCAAAATTAAATTTAAAATCCATAATCAACCTATTAACCTAATATCTAATCATTCTTAAAAATATATATATATATAACCTTCTCCGCCTCCCGCCGTGGCCCCCTCCGTCGTCCATCCTCCGCGCGCCCCCCCCCTTTCCATCCTCCGCCGCATTCTCCTCCATTCTCCACATGAGGGAGGTGACCTTTTCCATCCTCCGCCGCATTCTCCTCCATTCTCCACATGAGGGAGGTGACCGCCGGGGGGAGGGGGTTGAGGGACGGGAACCCAGGGGTGGGGGAGGGAGGAGGCCGCGGGGGAGGTGAGGGATGCGGCCACAGAGGAGGGTGGACGGACGGGCTCTGACGGAAAAGAGATTAATTTTTTTTAAAAAATTATTGGATATTGGATTAACGAATTAACAGATTGATTATATGTTTTAAATTTGATTTTGCTATCTGGATGCTATAAAATTAAACGGCGTCGCTTCTATTTAATAATAGGGATTAAAGTGAAACAAAAATAAAAGTTCAAGGTTACTTTTGAAACTTTTTGAAGTTTAGGATTAAAAGTGACACAGCCCCTAAGTTCGAGAGTTCATACTTTAGTTTAGCCTTTAAATTATATTAATATTAAATTTAATATTAAAATATTATTTAATATTTTAAATATTATTATATATTTATATAATAAATATATAATTTAAAATTATTAATATTTTTACCTTCATGCATATTAAATTATTGTATTTAAATAATATAATATATATTAAATAATTTATGCTAGCTAAATATTTATTAAATATATAATATATTATATTGTTACATATCTATATTAATATATATTAAATATTTATAATATTTAAATATATAATATTTTTAAAATAATTTTACGAAGAATTTTTACTTTTTAGTAGGATATTTGATATTTGAGAAAGAATAAAAAAACAGACAACCACTTAAAAGATTAAAAAAAAAAAGATAAAATTTAACTAAAAATTTAAAAATATAATAATAAAAAATTTTATATTTTTTAAAATCTAAGTTAATATTATCAAGACAAGTTAAGTATTATCATCTCGTATTTTTAGTAATCTAATTATTAAATCTAATATTAATGATAATATAAAATTGTTGATAATATTATCAAGGAAACGCTGTTGAAGGCAAGCCTATTCCATTGCATCGCTTTGTCGCGAGTGTTAATTAGAAGTTGCAGTCTCACACCTCTCTCGGTTTATCGGTTTTCGGCGACTCAGAGGCATCTCTCACATTGTTTCAGAGCATGCTGTTTTCTTTTCTTCCACGACGATTCCGTTGGCATTTTGGCTTCCACAATGATTCCGTTGGCATTCGAATCCACAGCCATCAGGCATTGGCCCAATTAATCCCAACTTGTATGATGATAATGATGATTATTTTAAAATCAATTATTAATGAGCATAATGTAATGGGCGTTATAACGGCCGTTTCGTTCCGTTCAAAAGGCCGTTATTTCAGAGCACCGGACTCAAGACGGCGGTGTCTCCATCCAATCTTGCGTTGATTACATTCCCATACCCCAAATGCCCCTACGCTTCCAGCCATGGACCGCCATTAACTTGCAATCCATGTCGGAAATACCCCTATCGGCCATCGTTTGCTCTCGCTGCGTTTTTTATTTGATTGCTATGTAAATTTACCACTCCAAAAGTAAAAGGACTGGATTCGCAGTCGCAGCAGCAGTGATAGAGGTTGCAATGGACCCCCGCGAGCACGAGGTCTATGGCAGCGACATTCCCGATGAGGAGGGCGAGATGGAGGCCGACGACGAGGAAATGGCCACCGCCGCCGCCGCTGAGGACGGATCTACCTCCAGAGACGAGGTCCTCCTCTTCTCTTCTCTTCCTCATCTTCTTTTCGTCTCTTTTCTAGGGTTTCCATGATGCTCTACCTCTCGTTCCAATTACGAGGTTTTGATTCAGAACATAGAGGCGATGAAGACGAGGCTGAAAGAGATCGAGGAGGAGGCCGGCGCCCTCCGGGAGATGCAGGCCAAGGTCGAGAAGGAGATGGGCGCCGTCCAAGGTAATATCGCCTTTTAAAGATTTAAAGTTTTTTGTTTGGTCTGATGCGTGTTTTTTCATTCGGTACTTATTCTAGGGCTTTCTATATGCAGCATATGGGAACTACTATATAGCATCCGATTCTCTGTTGATGTGCTTCTTAGCGTCTCCCAAGATCTCTATTTCTTTGTTCTTTTGATTTAAACTCTGTATTGAACTACCCCTGTATTTTATATAGCATGTTATGCTATCGATCCAAATTTTTTATATGGCAAGTTTTGCTATCGATCCATTCTTTCTTTTTTCTTTTAATCAGGGAAGGGGGTTAGAGAAATTCTTGGAAACTAAGGGCCCGTTCAGTTGTAGAAAATATTCTGTTTTCCATCTCCGGTTTTCCTTTTCTATGGGAAAATTGGAGAATGCGTTCAGTGATTGAAAACAAGAATTCATTTTTTAATTTAAAAAATAAAAAAAGTGGGTCATAGAGGGTGGTTGATAGCGGAGGCATAATGGTTGGGGGCAGAGGAGGGTGGTGATGGTAGTCGATCATGCGGGTATGGTGGTAATAGTGGTAGATGGTGGCGATGATGGTGGATGATGGAGTAGGATGGTAGAAGGTGGTTGCGTTGGTAGTGGATTATGAAGGAATGATGATGGTGGTGGTAGAAATATGATGATGATGGTTGAGGGGGTGGTCATGGCGGTGGTGTTAGGTGGTGGTGATAAATTGGTAGTGGAGGTATGGTAATGAGGATGCAGGTATGGTAATAATGGTGGTGGATGATGGAGTTATAATGATTGTGGCAGTGGTGGGTAGAGGTGGCGGTGGCGGCGGTGGTGGCTGATGGAGACGTGGTGGTGATGGCAGTGATAGTAGAGGATGGTGAGTGTGGTGAAGATATAATGATGGTGATAATAATGGTGGAGAGTAGCAGTAGTAGAGACATCGGTGGTGGTCATGGTGCAGGTGGTGGGTAGCGAAAGTATGGTTATAGTAGTAGTTGTAGTGGTAGTGGTGGAGGGTGGTGGGTGGTGGTCGGTAAAGGATGGTTGGTGGTGGAGGTGGTGGTGGTTAGTAGAGGTAGGGTGGTGAAAAACAAGAAAATACTACTACATTTTAAAAGAAAAACAATCAAAAGATGTTTTCTAGTCCTAGTACATTTGGAAAATTATTTCTATTTGAAAAAATATTAGGTTTGAATGTTTTCATGGAAATATTTTCTAGAAATTACTGCCAATTTTTCACAATTAAATTGCTCGAAGCAATTCTTGGGTCTGGATTAGGCTTGGACCTCTAGGTTGAGGTTGGTTCCGTTGGGCTGGGCTGGGGCAGCCATGCAGACAATGTGTCATAAAAATATAGACTTAGGGAATCTCCATTTTATGGTTTTCACAATGCAACATTAATCATATTGAAAATAACTTGAAAGCAAGAGCAGAATATGTTGAGTTTAAAATTTTTACAAAGATTCGTTCCTCTAATCTAGGGACTTCATGAAATATAAATGTGTTTTTGTTTGATTTCACATGTACTTAATTGTGAACATAAAGAAGTTGTTAGAACCTTTTTACTTCTCTCAAGTATGAGCATCTGAATGCTTCACTTTCTTAGAAATTGTAAGATCCACTTCATGAATATGTTGTAAGATCCACTTTGTGAATACATTAGACTAAATCATTAGCTTGAATTGGGACTACTTTGCTTGACAAGGAAATGGATGTCACTACTCACTAAAGCAAGTTAGGAAGTGACTGGTGCAATATGGATATTTCCAACTGTTTGTTATGATAGTTTTACCAGGTGCTGGAATTTCACCTCGTTTTTCCAGGTATCTGATCTGCCTTCTAAGTAGTGATATTTTGATTGAGGCTTCTATTCCAGTAGTCTATATGGATTCATCACTAAAACAGTGGTGGACTCTATCATCCCAAATATAAGTGTTTGTTGTATTTATTAAATAACTGGTTGTGGAGTTTAGAAGCTTCTAGTGTAATTAAGACTACTGAGCTAATAAACTATAGAATATGATTAGCAAATTCCACGAACAACTCTTGGCCTTCAAAGTAGTGATATTTTGATTGAGACTTCTATTCCAGTAGTCTACATGGATTCGTCAGTAAAACAGTGGTGGACTCTATCATCCAAAATATAAGTGTTTGTTGTCTTTGCTAAACAACTGGTCATGGCATTTAGAAGCTTCCAGTGTCATTACGACAACTGTTCTAATAAACTATAGAATATGATTAGCAAATTCCACGGACAACTCTTAGCCTTCTAAGTAGTGATATTTGGCTTGAGACTTCTGTCCAGTAGTCTATATGGATTCATCAGTAAAACAGTGGTGGACTCTATCATCCAACATACAAGTGGTTGTTGTCTTTATTAAATAACTGGTCATTGCATTTAGAAGCTTCTAATGTTATTACAATTTACAACCACTGTGCTAATAAAGTATAGAATATGATTAGCAAATTCCAAGGGCATTCTGAAACTTTGACTGTTGACTCTTAACCTGTCCTGATGTACTTTGCCATGTATGTGGATTGTACGAAAGGTGTCTCATGCACTCTAAGATGAGTGCATGCTTTTTAACATATGATGGATACAGGTGAGTGCAGATCACTTGCAATGCTACTACATTCACTATTTCATCTTTTCTTGGAACGCTTGTCTAGGATGTTCACCTAGATATATTCTTCTTGGCATATTATAATTGTTTCTTTTTTGTTCATTTGAATCATGTGCAAAGATTCTTCTAGTTCTGCTGCAACCCAAGCTGATAAAGAGGAGGTGGACTCTCGTTCAATCTATGTTGGTAATGTGAGGTTTTCTAGTCCTTGCTTATTATTACCTGATCTTTTTCCACTTTTATCCCTTTATTTGTGCATCTATTCATGCTTCAAGTTACAAACTGATACAGAGAATGTGGATCTCAAACTGATAGGATAGTGTTTTAGGTTTGGCACTCAAGATAGGGGAAGCCACAAAAGAATTTGCAATGGGTAATTATACTCAATTGAATTTAGGAGCATGGGAACATGGACTAAATCAAATTTTTTCATTAAAAAAAATGAAAATATAGCAGGGAGAGTTCACATGGTCATTTACTTTATTGCTGTTGTTGGATTAGAATAATAATTTAGGCAACCTTTACTCTCTGCAATAACTTGACCATGTGGATAATGTTTAGGTAGTCCAGATTTAAGGCAATAAACACTTATGTTAAACCGTGCAAGGCATGAATCAGCTGACTAATTCTTAACACTGTTGCTTTCCCTCATTAATTTATTTCATATCTATACTATGACTGTTGATCTGAAAGCAAAACCAAATAGCTCTTGCTAAGTCTCTCTCTGTCACACCCCCCCCCCCCCCCAACCTCCCCTTCTCAATTTCAAACAATCCAACAGTAGATAAATTTGAATTCAGTTGCCCATAATGGGAAATTTACTTGTTACTAGTGCCAGCATGTTGTGATTGATTGCAAACCTGTGCATATTAGCTTGAACACAAATCTGTTTGGGTGAGCGAAAGTTATGCACTTTTTGTTCAAACAAGTGAACCTGAGTAATACTGTGGTAATAGAGCTCAAAATACTTGATGCTATGCCAATTTTGGGCTGGAAACATGTAATACTTATGGAGTTGCTTAGAATTTGTCTATACAAAGCATCTATGTTTTTGCCAAATTTTGTAATATTAGCTATACTCTATCATGTGACAAATTTTCCTCACTAAGGAATTTCAGGAGGTATTATCGAGGTTGAAATAATATTGTTGTGAATATGAAAAATTTTTAGTGATCTAACAGCTGTCAGAAGATTGCTGAATATTCTGACTGCTAGTGCTCTGGAGATCAACAGAGCATTCTTAGTCAGTGATGTACATGTAATCTTCAATATCTCCGTTCCTATTTTTAATCTTTAACCACTGATAGATCAAACTTGACATTATATATTGAATGAGGAGGCAGATGATCAGTTTGGTGTTTTGGCCAAGAAGTTGTGATGGAGAATGTAGAACCATGTAGTGCATGGGATATGGGCTATTAAGTATTAGCCATATTTCTGACATCCAGATTTTTTTAAAAAAAAACAAAAATCAAGATGGGCAAAACATCAAATATCTACTCCCTATAATGAGTCAGTCACCTTTTTCTTCAGAGAGCATGATTATTAGTGAAATGGACTTGCCACATTAGCTAATGAAATATTTATCGGTTCATTGCCATATGGACTTGCCACATTAGCCAATTCCACTACCTTTCCTATGTCTGTTTTGCATAAAATGTTCCTGGATCATCGATCCACTGAAATATTTTTTCGTCCTTGACAATATTCTACAGAACATTTACCTTACAATAGTTGAGTGATAGGCATGGAGTAGGTTCTTGTTGCTAGTAAACTCAGTTACCCTGCAATTGCACAAGTTGTTCTCATGCGATGTATGGTATGGTGCCATGCTTACTCATTAGATGTGTGCTTTTGAATTAGAGTTTATATGGTGCTACCTTTGGCTATATTGACCCTTATAAAAAAGATTCCATAGTTGGACCCCTTTCTTTTAAAAATTTGCAGGACAAGTCATACGGCAGAAATGCCCAAGGACTTGCTTCTAAAACATAGCAAACAGACTTTGTTGTTTGCGTGAGTTTGACTTCATGAATTCTTTTCAGCATTACCGACCTGAATTTGGAGTCATCTTCCCTCAAAATGATGACCAAGTGATAGCAATTGCTTTTCATGATATGTCTTGGCTTGTTTTTAATGACTGTTGGAGAGCCGTAGTTAAGAGCTAGCTTGTTGGCCGGGCTGCATCACATGTCCGATTTTTTTTTTTTTTTTTAATTTTCATCCTTAATGTTGTTTATAATTCATAGTATGGGAAATGAGAGTGAGAGGGAGCAGAAAAGTGGTCCACAGTTGGGTTTGACACCATAATGCAGGAGGGCATTTCAAATTTGGAGAGTGATCCGAATTGGATAGCTGGGAATTCCAATTTGGTATATTGTTGCCTATGAATCTCTGATTGATTTTTATATCTCTGGGACAGTCTGCAAATTATTCAAGATGCATTTCATTTTGCTTTGTCCACATGTATTGAACATATTCATATGATGAGCAATTCTTTTATATTACGTTCTTATTGGATTGATACATAAATGCATGCATGCATGCATACATTTATGCATGCATATTGTATTAGAACTCTTTAGTTTTTAAAATCTGCCACCCCCTTTCTCAGGTAGACTATGCTTGCACTCCTGAGGAAGTCCAACAGCATTTCCAATCCTGTGGGACAGTAAACAGGGTTACAATTCTAACAGATAAATTTGGTCAACCCAAGGGATTTGCATATGTGGAGTTTGTTGAAGTAGATGCTGTTCAGAATGCTCTGCTGCTAAATGAATCAGAGTTGCATGGTCGTCAATTAAAGGTTCTTGCTAAATGAATGCAAAACTTGCTAGCTTTTATGTTCAGAGCTTTCTATATCTGAATATGCTTTTGGTGATGGTGCAGGTGTGTGCTAAAAGAACCAACATTCCAGGAATGAAGCAGTACCGTGGACGGCGGCCTAATCCATATAATATGGCATTTCGATCCCGACGACCTTACATGCCACCCCCGTTTTATTCACAATACGGATATGGGTATGAGCTTCTGAATATTTTCCTTTTTTATGCTGTTGTATGCTTGAAAAAAATAAGTTATTAGTAGTTTTAAATTTGAAAAGGGGATTGATTGATGCTTCTGTTTTTGAGCGCCTTTTTACATGACTATTTAATTTGGAGGAATTATACTATTAATGATAACAACAAAAAATTCCCATATTGTGCATGAAGTCTAATACAATTTTTTTTTTAATTCCTAACAAATCATCGTAATTTCTGATGGTTGCCATACTCATACAGGACCGCATTCTCATGGGAACTAAAAACAAAAAAAATATATTATCTTATGTAATGCTATTTATCTAGCTCTTAGACAACAATAGATGCCATGTAACTTAGTTACCTGATGAGGAGCGCAGGTGCTGTGATAGAAATGCAGAGTGGATAAGAGGCTCTAGAGAAAATTTTAATATGGCTCCTTATTTAGAAGCCTTAAGCTGCTAAGGGATGGACATTTGTTTGTCATATTTGAAGAATATCTCTTGAATGGTTTTACTAGGTTAATGAAACTATGCCTTTTTTTGGCCAATGGGACTAGGGTCTACTTTGTTGGCACCCTTAACCAATGCACTGGGGAAGGTTCAGTTTTCAAACTTAGAAGGTGCACTCCCACCATATATTTTGAAAGGAAAACGTTAGGTTGCGTTTGATGCATCGCTAGGTAATCCTGAAAGGTAATGTGGATTGCCTGCAAGATAGATTACCACTGGATAGATTGCCAGTAATGTTGATAACTGTGTTTGGTATACATGCAATATTGCAATAATATTGATTACTGTATTTGGTATGACAACCAAATTACCAGTAATGTAACATTAAATTTCCAAAATACTTCTTTACATTGAACTAAACAAGTCAGATTTAGAAAACTTAAACATAAGTAACAAAATGAAATACACCTTTTACAAAACTGAAAAGAATAGCCAGTAATTAATGCTAACCGCACATGCATCAATATCTTGTATGCTTTTCATTTTAACTCAGCTAATCATTGTGAGAAAATATTTTCTTATTCATAATTATTTAAAAAAAAAAGAAAGAATAGCAAATTTACTTCAGAATAGCATAAATTTTGCAAAAGTAGAAGTTGCTCCACATTATGCAACATATGCAATAAGATATCATACGAAATGCTCTTTGTTTTTCAGTTGTGGTAATGCAATGAAATTGAAATTTATCTGATATTTTTTATTTATTAATTAAATATCAACATAATATTAGCAAAGTTTTAGAAAGGAAAAGCATTTCTAAATAAAATTAGACAGCTTTGCACAGTGCATCCATAAAAAAAGCTTGAGATCTGGAGCGAAAAAAAAAAATAATTTATTCGTGTTGTTTTATGGAAAAACAAACACCACGCTATGGTTGCATTGAAATCAAAAAAAAAAAAAAGAGAGAGATCTAGAGAGGAAAAAAAAAATCACTATTTGTGTTGTTTTATGAAAAACAAACACCACGCTACGATTGCATTGCAATCAAATAACAACTTGAGATCTGGAGCCAAAAAAATACTATTTGACAAACACCACGCTGTGCTTGCATTGAAATCAAAAAAAAAAAACTTCAGATCTGGAGAACGAAAAAAAAAAATCACTACTTCTATTGTTTTATGAAAAAACAAACACCACGCTGTGGTTCCATTGAAATCAAAAAAAACCTCGTGATCTGGAAGGGAACCTTTTTATGGAAAAACAAACGCCACGCTGTGGTTGCATTAAAATCAAAAAAAAAAAAAAAAAATTAAGATCCGGAGTGGGAAAAAAAAAAACTCACCTGAAGTGGAAAAAAAATCCACTATTTGTGCTTTTTTATGGAAAAACAAATATCACTGTAATCTGTATTGCCTCACCGGCGGCGATCTTCTCGGAGGCGATGGGAGGGGAGCTCACTGGCGACGTAAGAGGAGTGGAAGTAGGGTAAGCACGATGAAGGGAGAAGGGGAAAAGCATACGAAAGGATGAGTTTTGTTTTCGTGGAAGAGAAAGGGATGGGCATTTTTGTCCAAAAAAATTATTACCAGATTATCACATCTTCGGTAATCTGGATAGCCATCCCTCCCTCAAGCAATCTGGATTGCCTCATGAGAGGTAATCCAGATTACCACTGCAAGATAGATTACCATTAAAAAAACATACCAAACCTAGTTATCTGGTGGGCCCAGTTTATATTGCCGGCAATCTGGATAGATTACCGACTACCAAACGCAACCTTAAAATTTTTCACATTGGGAACGTTCATATGCCTGATAGATGAGTATTGATAGGTGAGTATGATATTTATTAGGTATCTTGTTTATTTATGGGTGATCTTAACAGAATGTTATGTAAGATGGTGTATCCATATGTGTGTTGAGCTGGAGTCTCCTACAACATTTAGATATGAGACACCACCATCCATTTATTAATTTGAAATATGGTTCATTGAAAATCATGGGGTTGCCTAACAATGCAGCACAAGGTGTAGCCAGCGAGTACTATGACCAGCTAGACCATGCCAAGCTTTGCAGGACTACCATATAGACCATTATAGATCCTAACCCAAAGTTGGTCATGATGGAAATTGAAAATTTGGGGCAGAGCTTGGGGTTCTTACGTATATGCTCTGTCAGAGTGGTTCGACCAGATATATTAAATGTTGTGTGCGAAAATTGCAAACTTAAATCAATGTATGCGCGTGCACACACACAATCACAACTACACAAATACTAGCCAAGGTTTTAAGTTTGAATAAACCGATCCAATTCAAGTGAACTGACTGGCTTTGGCTGAAACAAAATGAAACTAACCCCCATTTTTGGGTTTCGGTCAGTTTTGGCCAAAGCTAACTGAAATTAGTGATAATTTTTTTCTTAAAACTTTATTTTCATATTTTCTATTATATATTTGTCATTTCTTTGTTCATTTAAGTACACGAGTTATTTAGTACCAGTTTTCAAAGGAATTTCTTTTTTTTCTTCTTGAATTAATAAAGGGATGCAAAATAAATATAATTCTTGATGGCTGAGGATTCTAATGATCCTTATCTTAGTACTTTACAAAAATATTCTAAACAACTAAATACAATATATTTTATATACAATAAATAAAGTATTTCATAACTTTTGGATTGGTGAGGCGTCATCTCATGTTTATCCTCATCTCTATCAATGCTCCCACCCATATTTTATTGACATTGATGGCCACTATTATTTGTCTGACTCACCTTGCAATCATATGTGACATTGAATGCATAAATCTAATTTATTTTACACTCCCTTGTCTTATTAGTTTATGATAGATTGATTGATATTTGTAAAAGATTGATACATTCATATAGTATATTTAATACAAATTCAGAATGAAACTATCCAAATTTTATACATTATGATCCTAGATAACTTTAAAAACAACCAAATGATGGGAAATGGCTTGCCTATAGTTTAATTTCAGTCTAAAAATCCCAAATTTTTAGATATTTTCATAGCCTTTTTCTTGCCAAAACTCTAAAACTTGGAGTGAAGCTAACGAAACCACTAGAACTGCTGAAACAAACCAAGGGACTGACAGAAACCAAAACCATGTTTTAAAACCTTGGTAAATACCTTTACCTTTTTGAATAAAGTTTACTAGAAATTCTTATAAAATCATACAAGGATGTGTGTGATTTCTAGGGGTACATGCTGTAATCTAGGAATTGCAGTCTAAATTCCTTATCAAATCCAGACTGCAAAGATGCCTCCCACCTTCAGGCCTACAGCTTCTGAGACTAGCAGGCCACCTCTGATTTTGGTTGCCATCTTTTTCCCAGTGAGCTCTTAAAATCGGAAATTGCATCTTTTCTCTTACGCTTGAACCATGAGAGCTTTGAATAAATTGAAACAACTAACCTGTTTCCACACATGTAGTGGTGCTGGTCTGGTTATACAAGACATGAAACTTGATGTTTGAGACCTCAGATGCTAAACTCTTGCTAATTTTTTTTAGGAGGACCCACTTTGATGTGGAACCAATCCAAATCTGATGTCAGGCAAGGGATAAACCCTTGTGAATCTTGATACCGCCTGTATTATTCTGTGAGAGCATCTTATCTGTTAACTTCTGTTTTTGGATTTTTCATACAATTTGAGCTTTGGCATCTTTAATGGTCTAAAATTATTGCAGTTCGGTTAACAGTTTGACAATCTGATTGAGCGTTCACCAGTAGTTTTAAGCAGCCACATGCATTTTGATAAAAGCATTTTGGCTTCAAATACTACAATAGAGAAGAAATATTAGCATATTACATCAAAAATTAGGGAAGGAATAAAGCGAGCATTTCTTGGTTAGTGGATTAACCACATGATAGTGTTTCAGGCATGACTCAAAGCAGCCTGCCGTTACAGACTGCAGTTGTTTATGTTTCTGTATTTCCTGTCTGTTTACTTTTCTTTTTGATTGCATCAACAAATATCATAAGAAAAGAGGACAATTGCCCACAACCTACAGCAGTAGCTAATTGTGAATTGATTATTCTGTCAATTGGTCTATTGCACTGCTATCTGCATCCATTTCCTCTAGATGACATTTCCTTTCTTCTGTCCCTTTACCAGCAAGGCTCCAAGGTTCAGGAGGCCCATGCGCTACAGGCCATACAACTGAAGTAGTAGTGTTTTAACCACCAGTGCAGCCACTCCTAGTTGCTCGGATCAGGCACATGATCAGATTGAAAGCTAGATTCTTAATGTGTACCTTGATATAAAGAATCATTCTACACCTGAGTTATCCTCTACAGATGGAAATTTAATTGTGACTGGAAATTGTTCAGGCTTTTCTTGTCCAGATCAGATGTCCCTTGGAGTTGGCACTGGTGGAGTTGCTTTTTCAGCAGCAAAATTTATGGCTCCGGTTTTTGATACTAAGTTCCAATTTTTATTTTTTTTCCTTTTCTTTCACTTGCGTAGTCGACCACATGGTTTGTATGCCATGGGTTGCTATCATGTGCTTCCATTGTCGTTCTTCTCTTACAAGGTTTCTTTAGGTGTAGCGAATATCTCCTGGCATGTATCGAGCAGGCAATGAAGGCCCTAAAATTTTTAGCGTATGCTAAACTACAATATGAACAATTTACCTCTATTATTTAATAATTAGAACAAAGATGCTAATATCATGATTAATCATTAATAGACTGATAGCCTGCGACATGGTGCTACCAACTATATAAGGCTTTTAAGGAGGTTGTGTGCTACTCTTTATATGCGAGGTCCAGGAGCTCCGGAACGAGCGCACGGTGAGTTGAAAATGATTACCCTCGTTGCGAATCTTCTGCTGCCTTAATTTCCGAGCATCTCTCTCATCCATTATTTCCTGTCCATTGGCGAGCGAATACTGTAATTTTTTTTTTTTTTGTTTCCTTGTATTGTTCTCTTGACTTGTAAGGGTGTTTCTCAATCGCCACCTGTGTTCTCTTGTTGGCTGATCCGACTAGATCCAATGGGGATTTCTCAATTAGGTTAGGTGCTGGAACAGAGTGATGAGACTTGTAAGGGTTATTTCTCAATCGCCACCTGTGTTCTCTTGTTGGCTGATCCGATTAGATCCAATGGGGATTTCTCAATTAGGTGCTGAGCTGAACAGAGTTATGACCTCTTCGGTTGCATGGCCTGTCGTATAGCACTTTTTGCTGTTTGCAATTCAAAAGTTTTGACATGATATATTTAAGAGTGGTAACCCCCCAACCCGTCCAGAGGAGGGGAACCAAAGATTTGACAAAAAATAGTTAAAATATAGTTTGGCCCTTAAACTATCACCCAAAATTCATTTTCATCCTTCACCTTTTGGTAATTATAATTTTTTTATATTTTAAAAATATTATATTTCTGACATCATATCATAAGGTGTCAATGTAAGTTAAAATTGATGAAATCACTAACATATAAATACAAAAAAAAAATTCAAAAAATTTCTTCTACTGGTATGTTACATTTCTAGCATCACGTCATATGATGCCAATATCATTTAAAATTAATAAAATTGCTAACATATTATTTTGATACAAATACATAAAACAATTCTTCTATTAGCATGATGGCTGGCTATTTCATTTAGTGATTCTTTCATCCGAATCATCAATTAGTTTTTGCCCATCTTACCATTGGACTACCTTTTGGTAATATTTTGATGGCAAAAATCACTTTCAGTTTATGAATGAATCCTGGCTAGCATTAAACATGGCATTACAAGTAAGCCACTAACATGTTCAATTTACCTATCCAATATGAAAGACATTGATTGGTGCAAGTAAATAGAAAGAAAATAGTTATTGGTCACTCACTAGCTCCTTGAGAATTTTTGATTAATCATCTCTGGCTTTTATAGAGAAAAGTTATCTTTGATTAATCACCTCTGACTTTTATGAAGAAAAGTTATGGTCTCATACCATTCAAGTAAGAAACAATTGTAAATCAAAAAAGAAAAAAAAAAAAACAATCTCCTTAAAACTTTGTAACTCTAAAATTTATTAACTTAATGGAATACATCATAAGCCTATTTAGAGCAAAACTGAGCTATAATTCTTAATTAGATAAGGACTAAACACTTTCAAAAATAAAAGAATAGGATCATTGTTTGATTTAATATTAATAAAATATAAATTTTAAAAGATAATAGAATAAGCCTCGAAAATAGAACAAAATAAGAAGATTAATAATAAAATTTTTTAAAAGCTAAAGAAAAGTTTTTTTTTTTTTTTTTTTTTTTCGCTGCATCATTGGTTGGCTGAACAAGTTAGCCTGTCCGTGTCCCCCACCAATCCTGTACTACCACGTCAGCCTAGTGAATCAAGTAATGATCTGACGGGAATCAAGGGCGGTACTCAAGTGAATATGAACCAGCGATAGGAGGCATCAGACTCACTAATTAATAATTCACGGCATTTAGAAAATGTAATCCAGCTGCCCCAGAATGTAGCACTTAATGAGACAGGCTTAAAGCAGCAGAGAGTCCGAGCCATGTTATCACCTTGCACCGGCCGATGAGGGAAGCATCTAGGAGAAGAATTCAACTTTCCTAAGGCGTGTGCTCGATCAAGTCCGGCCAATGAGGGAAGCATCTAGGAGAAGAATTCTTCAACTTTCCTGAGGCGTCGTGCTCGATCAAGTCCGGCCAACGAGGCAAGCATCTAGGAGAAGAATTCTTCAACTTTCCTGAGGCGTCGTGCTCGATCAAGCCGAGGAGCTGCTAAACTTTGTTTATTTCGATTCCATTCCGGAGACGGCCACATCGATGCTCGGACCACTGCCCTTCCCTTCAGCTAATGGTCCCAAGTCAAATGCCTTTCCGGCGCTCACCCGTGAATCATGAGCCAGCACAAGGCAACAAACTTTACTTGAAGACTCCCGTCGTCGTGCCAATCGTCATTCAGGACCAATCAGTACTTCTAATGGTTTATAATCAAAGGCCCCACGCGGAAATCTTCTTTGGATGGCCAGATAATGAGATGACAGTCATGTTGAACGGCTGATCACCTGCAATCATAATCAATGTAACACAACTAGTTGCTGTTTTGAGTTCATGGCCAAGAATAGATTCTTGTTTATGGTCAATCCCTCTGAAATCTTACATCAAAACCAAAGTCTGCCTGGAACCTGGAGGTATTCTCATTCACCCAAGGAGTTTGCGACAGGCAAAAACATGTCCCAAGGAGATAGATACCTCAGAACACCTCAAAGTCAGATAAGTAAATGTTTGACTACATCATACCGAATACATCTCGTGTCCCCGTTTTCCAGCACATATATGGTCAGCAGCTGATCTTTTATAACTAAAACCTAACAATCTCAAATCCATGTAGCAACCCTGAACAACGAATAAACACATCATGGAGTCTACCAACGAGTTGAGAAATGGTGAAGTGATAAGGTGGTTTATGGGTCTCAACAAGAAGAAAAAATGGACAAAATACTGCAACAGTATTCTTGCTGCCTTTAGTTCTCCATAGCATTTTGTCATGATTCTCTTCTCATCAAAATAGCATTTTGCCATGATTCTGCCAGTATGCTATAAAGAGAGCATTGACAAGGAACAATATGAAACATGACTGGGGAAGTGTTGGATTTGCAAAACAGTGACAGTGATCCATTTGCGAGACAGCAGTGGTAGTCAAATTGGAACAAACAACAAGAACTAATAAATCTGTTAATATATACAATACAGAACAAAATTAACAAGCATAACTTGGCTAAAAATAAATAATAAAAAAGATACCTGCATTATAAGTTTAAAGAAAACATGAGATAGCATATCATGTCTATTCTCAAATGTTATCAGGCATGCATGCCTCAATATCACAGAACCATGCTCATTAGAAAAGAAATTTAAAAAGGCCAAGTGGCGCATACCAAAAAGAAAAAAAAAAAAAAGGAAAAAAGAACAGGCGTTCAATCCAATGGGCTTTTTTCCATCACAAGATATATTCCAAGGGACTTGATGCAGCCACAAAAAACGAGATATTGGTCTAGCAACCTGGCTAACTGAAGCAACGTGCTCTGGCCTTTGTGCACATCTCCGAGCAAACAGCTTCTAACCATGACAGGTAGATTTTAAGAGATGCTCCCTTTATTATTCCATCCTTCTCAAGGGCCAAAAATTTTTCCATCCAGGCTATTTAAGTCCTGCCTATCCTCTTTCCCAATATTGCATGGCATCTGATCTTATTTCTATTTTGTTCAAAGTTCACTTCAAAAACCTTCATGTCAAGAAGATCACCATCACACACTGATTACAAATCCTATTTAGTTCCCCATCGCTAGATCCTTTACTGATGCAGTTTTTCTTCTTTCCTTGTCTTACATACTAACAAATTAGTCCAACTTACCCATCAAAAACTTGGTCCTTAGTTTGGCCATACATCCACCTGAAGCATTCTCTATACAGGAATATCTGAGTGCATCCTATTTGTCAGACATCATTCAGACCCCCAAAAAGAACTTAGATATATTTATCATTACAAGATGATCTAGCAATAACCAAGGACAAACATCTCTGGTTCATCAAACAATGTTAACCTAGCAATGTATTTCTTTAATCTTTCATTTCTTCGTGTATGTGTGCATGCGCGCGTCGTGCATAAACATAACCATAATCGACAAGCCTTTCACTTACCGGAAATCAGCTTTAAGCATCCTTTAGTTCCTATTCCTTCATCCAATCCCTTGTAAACAAACCTAAACCCCTACCTAGCGGGAACTCCCCAGACATAATTGCACATCCAAACAATGACAATTTGTTGCTCATGCAATTATATTTTGTTTTTAAAATGTAACTACTAAAGAAGGTTCTGTTAAATCAGATACGGGATGATCAAAATTCAAACATGCAAGGGGAGGTTAACATTGAGGGCTCGTTTGATTCACGGTAAAAGAGATCGCGAAATTTTGTTTTTGACAAATTAGAATGTTTGGTTCGCGCTTTTAAGGCCCGTCCGTGGGAATACTCTGTTCTCACGTGATTTGAATTCTCGCATTTTATGGGAAATAAAATCCATCGGTACCATAGGATTTACTTTTCCATCGCAGCGTGTTTCCTCTTTCTTTCCAACATACCCTTCTTTCCCGTCATATACCTTTTTTTTCAAATCAGCGGGCAAGAGAAGGAGAGAAGAAATGCTTTGCTTCAGATTTACGAGGTGTCAACTTATATTTTGATCTAAAACTTTTGTCTTGATTTATAATTTTGGTATCTTGATTTTTTGTCCATTTTTTATAACCCCATATAGAAGTTAAAAAAAATTAGGTGGCAAAAAAAAAGTTTTAATAACTAAAGGATATAATTGGTATTCTGCACTACTTTCCTCGAAAAGAAACTGTTCAACCAAATGTGACAGCTTCATTCTTTCTTAGAAAAATACCTGTTTCGCATGATTAACCAAACGTGATAGTTCAGACATTCTATACCTGAGAATCTAATTTTCAGATATTCTATTTCTGTTTGGAAGTCACTTCCTGTGAACCAAACAAACCCTGAGATCATTTCACTCAACAAGACCATTCAACGGATAATTTGCAGATTGCACCACATTGCAGAAGAGATAAAGTGATGATAGACTGATCTGGTTGTGAAATTTCCGCAAACACTTGAAGGTGAATACAGAATCTCTACTTGATAGAAGACAAGTTGTTTGCTTTGCAACAACATCCTCGAATGGAAGAAGAACCAAGAGATTTTGCCACTAATCTCCAGGAAGCCTGGGAGTCATCACAGGGAATAGCCGGAGTCACCAGCTTCCTTTTTTGGGTTTAATACAAAAGAGAGAACAACAGCATGATTTACTCAGAAGCTTACAGCAGCTGCCAACCATGTTGTAACACAATAAGGTGGCCGGTCATCAGAGAAGCAGGTCCCAACCTTAATAACTGGAATCCCAATCCTTCTCTCTTCCACTTGGAAGACTCTAGATACCTAGCTTAATCTTGATTTGTGCCCAAGTAAGATTCTACATTCACACTATTAAAACAACCAGCTGAATAATTGACTGGGTCCCCCCAAATGAGTGGTAAATAAACAAAAGAATTTCATTTCCCCATTTAATTTTTATGAAGTATAAAGTCATTCTACAAACCCAGGTTTTACAACGAGTTGATCGTATAATAGCATTGGCAATCCTACGTAAAAAAAACAGTTCATCGTGAATAGATAAGCCATATTACTTATATGATTACCATTTAGCAAATGATAAGCCAAGCCAACCTGACACCTTTAACTCAACCCCTGGTTGGCCAGTAAAATGGCCACCAGAAGTACCTAATTAGACTTTCTAGACCCAAAACACCCTATTGCAACACAAAACCAAAGCCCAAGGAGATCCATCTTACCCTAATTTAAGACTCTAGATGAGAATACTTGACTTATAAGTACCTTCTGTCTATTGAATTAGATATAAGCTTTTCTCCAAGAATTTCTTGATGATTTGTTAGTTTGACTGAAAGAATATCGAGCATAAAGTATTAAGCATGATTGATGAAGTTTACATTTTCCAAACTAAAATGGAGCCTCTTGTGAATGATTTCTAGACTATCTGCTCATGAAGTTTATTTTAATTAAAATAAAAAATCAAAATAAAAGCTAAAACCTAGGTAAATTTGCATCAAGAAACAGATAAGGAAGAGCCTGTGAATGTGCATTTGAACCTTCAATTGTTTGCAAATCAAAATTCCGACAAGTAGCAGATCAAAAACTATACACATGTTGCACAAACCAAGAGCATGATGTATGACTAACACTGCATTAAACAATAAAAAGAACCAACTCAAATTGAACTAGTGCAAATCCCTTAGGAGTGAGGAAGATTGCCAGGAAAATTCTAATTTCAACTTTAAAATTCCAATTATATTTGAACCTAGAAATATGCGGCATAGTTTAGTTTCCTTTGTTTACTATAAAACATGCGATACACTATACTGAAAAAGTAAAGCTTTATTCATGTAATGAATTGTAGAATTTGAACATAAGTGAAGCAAGAAAAGATTTGTAAAAGAGGAGAACATGGCAAAATTGTAATGAAACAGTTGACAATCTAAGAGGCCATGTATTGCATTTTTTTCACAATGCATCAAAATCAAGAATAAAATGGAACTAATAGGATAAAGCAAATTTGCGAACTTGAAACATGCTAAGTTCCACTAATGAAAGAAATGCAAATTGTTTGATATCATTATCGATCACATACAACACGATGCTAAATAACCAACCACAACATCATGAAAATAGGATTCTCAATACTGCATTTACAGAAAAATAGGAACCATGAACAATAAATAACTCTCTTTGCACTTCAAATGAATGAAAAGCCATGTATTTTCACAACAGGAAGAAATGCTGGCTGTTTAACATGAGGAAAGCCAGGAGAAGGCTAGTGCTTCATGAAGACAAAGTTTAATAATATGTATTTGAAGTTTTAAGAGATGTAATCAAAGTCTAAGAGACTTCAGAAAATCACGCAGTTAAGCAATATTCCAAGTTCCTTAACACGAATGTAACAGTCATGCTCTTGCATGCATAAAAAGAAATTTTAGTTGGATCAGCTAGCACCATCTGGCAAGGAAGCTCAATTGAAGTTGCACATCGTGCCTGTTTCTAAACAATATAAGACAAACCATGGCCCTAAATTAACTCAGCTTATACAATGTCATGCGATTTAAAAGCAGATAACTTGCTGAGGGTAGAATGAATAACAAGATGCTCCCTTCAGAATTCAATCTGAAATGCTTATAGTGCGAAGGGGTGGCTAATTTACTCACAATACATTTTTTTTAAACTGGTACAAAGCAAACAAGGTAAACTACTTCGTTATATTTCACATCTTTATCTGATAAGAAAAACACCAGATAAAAGTAAAGAAAAAAAAAAAGAAAAATAATAATAATAATAATACAGTCACTTCACTTACCAAAGATGTAGAGACCAAGAACAAGAAAAGAAGATTCAATATATCTGCATGGTAAAAGTTCGACAAACAATTAGGAAAATTAAAACCACGCAACAAAAGAAGTCTTCCACTGCCCTGATATAATATACAGCAAGAAGATCCTGCTTCAACTAATAACATATGGCATCAAATGGTAGAGTCAGCAATGAACAGTCAAAATTACAAGAAAAGGTTTCATCTTATCAGTAACCATCCAGAATGCGCAGAGACAAAACTAAAAGCCTTGTCAGGGAAGCTTCCGGGATAGGAGAAAAGTAATACCACCATAATGCCAACTCGGAGCAAAAGAAACCAACATTTTAATCTACCTTTATTAGCTCTACATAAAAAGAAAGAAAGAGGAAGAAGTGGAAAAAATTCAAGCTAGTGCTCCATAAAAGATTCCATAATAAAAATAATGAACAAAATCAAAGCACCCCGTCCCCCTGCTACCATACATCCATCTTCCACACTGAGAATTCTATATCTACTTTCATACATAGCCTTGACTAAATAAAAAGAGTAGAAAGAAGTCAGAAGCAAAAGAAAGGCGACACCTTCTCAAGCTTCCGGAGAGATCTTGGACCTCTTCTTCCCCCCGAGGATGCCCTTGACGAAGGCGTCCACGATCCGGCGCTGGGAATCGAGGATCATCTCGGTGCGCTTCAACTCCATCTCCATCCTCACCTTCTCCATCTCCCTCGCCATCTCCATCTTCATCTGCTCCATCCTCATGAACCCATCCCCCAGCATCCTCAGCGCCGAGACCATCTCCCCCACCGCATCCGGCGAGTCCCTCTTCCTCCTCTGGCTCTTCTTCAGCCGCCTCCTCATCTCCTCCATCGCCGGCCTCGCCCCGCCATAGCCCTTGAAGAACCGGGTGGTAGGGTTGGGGTTCATGACGCCGCCAGAGCTTGGGGCGGGGGCCCTCTCCTCGACCCTAGATCCGGTGGTGATCTTGGACCGCACCGCCTTCGGGATCGTGAACCTGAGCCCGCCGAACCCACCGCCGTTGGCCATGAGGCGGTGGAGGCTGCGGGTGTTGCCGCCGCCGCCCCCGCCGGCACGGCCGCGGCCATCGTCCTCGTCATCGTTCTCGTCATCCTCGTCGTCTTCGTCGGAGCGGGAGCGCGGCGGGGCGGGGGAAGGGGAGGGGCGGGAGGCAACGGCGGAGGCGTAGGGGGCCGACGGAGCGCCGCCGTGCTCCATGGCGTCCATCTTGCGGAAGTAAACCCAGGAGGAGGAGGGAGGGGCGGAGGGATCGTGCGCGAGGGACCGCTGGCGCTCAGCACGGTAGCGCTTGCGGAGCTTCTCGACCTTGTGCCGGCACTGGACGGAGGTCTTGGAGGTGGCCTGGGGGAGGCGGGAGCAGCGGCGGGCGACGGCATCGGCGACCTCCTGCCAGTGGGAGGCCCGGAGGTTGCCGCGGCGAAGGGCGTACCACTTGTCGCGGTAGGAGTCGATGAGGGCTAGGGTTTCCTCGTGAGTCCAGCAGGGGGGAGGGAGGCGCCGGGAGGAAGCGGAGGGGGAGCCGGCGCCGCGACGGCGGGCGGCGCCGGGAGGGGAGGGGGGAGGAGGAACGGGCCGGGGACGGCGACGGGGAGGGAGAGACGGCGACCGCGGCAGCGGCGGCGGCGGCGGCGGAGGGGGTGGGTGCGGGGGAGGAAGGGGGGTCTTTGGAGGCATCGGCGGCGGCGGAGGAGGAGGGGGGCATGGGGGAGGGGGGGTTGGAGGTGGAGGTGGAGGTGGTGGTGGTGGTTGGGGTGGGGAGAAGGTGGGCGAAAGGGGGCATGTTTTTGTTGGGTAGTGGGGGGGTTGGGGAGGTGGGGTGGGGTGGATCGGGGCACCGCCTAGGGATGGGCGGCTTACGCTGCGGTGCGCGCTAACGGGGGTGAGTGGTGGTCGCACTCGCACCCGCGCGGGGTGGGGGGCCGCCCCCACCGCGGCGCGGGCGGTGTCTTGACCGGCTCAGTGGGCAACCTTGGTGGCGGTGTTGGGCTTTCGGAGGGAACTGAAAATTTATTAGGAATTTTTCAGTTAACCCCCTAAAGATTGTTCCATTTTTATTGGATCCAAAACTTGCAAAACTAAAGCTTGGTCTCGTGTTAAAAGCACGATTTCATTCTCTCATCGAATTAAAAAAAAGAAAAGAAAAGAAAAAAAAAGCAGGGAATTCTTTTGAAAGTAAAAACATTAGACCTTAAGTGTTTCAAAAATTTTAATCGCATGACCAAATATCTAGATTATAAGATCACACCATGTAGTTCAAAATTTTATATTCGATAATTAAATAAATTATTTAATAATGCATTGAGATATAGTTAGATTGGCACAATAAATATATTTTTAAATATATTATAAATATATATATTTATAATGATTATTTTTTTTAAATTAAGAAAATAAAAATTATAAATACAATGCAACTTGAGCGGTACGTACTTTATAGATTTCTTCATCACTAGACGTCATATATTTAACAACAAAGGTACCCAAGGATAAAAAAAAAAAAGACAGTATAAAAATTTAAAATTTGCCAAAACCCCTCGTTCTTCGAACAAAACAAGCGCACACCACCATAACCCTGGTCATCGCAAGCCAGGAGCAGGTTTGTGCTATACCTCGTAAACATTCGAACTAAACGAACTCCATCGATCATGACCGTAGGTTGCCCTTCTTCTCTTTCTCCCTTCTCTAGTAGCTTAGATCCACCAAGAGAATAACATGAGGCGGACTACCATAGCTGCCTGCGGAGCAGCATAATGGGCTGGGCTCGGATGGCGGCGACCGCATTAAAGCGGGGTTTTCGGCGCGTTGGGCCGAGGCTTGGGCGACGTTTTTTACGTGGAAAGGTAACGCAACATTTCGTTCCGAAGGTGAGAATAGCAACGTTAATGAGAATTAATAATAGTTTTATTATTTGAGAATCTCACTTTTATCTTAATAAAATAATATTATTTTAATTAAAATCTATGTATCAGGTGGAAAAATGAGTCAGTACATGGTGAACAATAATCTAAGCAAATAAAATTATTATTAATTTTTTATTATTTTATTCTCCATTTTAACAAAAGATAGCGTGTGCATATATTATCTAGGTATATAAATTATGGAGAATGTGAAATCTACTACTCCCCTTTTATTGGTACCATGAATTTGGTAGAGAACCAAAAGCTTTAATTTCTCTTCAACATTTGAAGGGCTAATTTAAATATTCACCATTGTTTATACGATGATTAATAATTGATGATTGAACAAGCAGATAATGGATGATTGGATCTGCTCACTTTATGTCTTGCATGAAGGATGAGTAGTTAAATTTAAGGGCAAGAGAATGCGAAGTTTAATGTTGCTGTTCTTTCGCAATCATCATTATTCTTTCATAATCATTTCATCATTATTCTCTAGTATCGTAATTCTACCTTCCATATCATCACCATCTAAGTACAAAATCATATGTTTTCTAACAATCTTCTTTGGAGAGAGTTAATTCTGCTGTTGACTAATAACTATCTCATATATTGAAAAACAATCACTTAAAAGACATTATGGTGTTCATGATGAGGCCTTTGTAGCCCAACCAGGCTTTGTTGATCCACAGGAGCTTCACCATGGTTGTAGACTTCATGAAGCCTTTGTAGACTTAAACAAGCTCTTCGGGCTTGTCTCCAAAGGCTAAGCAGCAGAGTTGGGCTACAATTTTATTCGTTAGAATATCTAGGAGGTATATAAACTATGGTCTGACTCCGTTATTTTTATTTGAAATTTTGCATTTAAATTGCAACCATTTCTTGTAGCAAACACCATATTTTCGTCAAACACCATATCCGAGCAACAAGAAGTCTACCATGAAGCAAAAAAATAAAAGACAAGGCTCTCATCTTAGCAATTTATGCAAGAGATATTTTGAAATTTTATCTTCTTTAGATTGATTATTGCAAATTTATTGGCAAATTTTTCCAATTATTAAAAAACTCAAGTTGCTATTTATTCATTGATTAAAGAAGACTAAAAATTATGCTAGAATTTCAATAGATAAAAAAATAGAATTTTTTTTTTCATTATTAACAAATTATCATTATTAAATATAGAAATATGTTTAAGAATTAATGATGTTGCGTGTTCTTTTTTTTTTTAGCAAGTTTATTATTTTTTCACAACTATATATATGTTTTAGTACGAATATATAATTAGGGCTGCAAATGAGTTGAGCTATGTTTGGTTTGCTAGACTTAAGTTTGACTCGGCCATATATTTGGTTCATGATTTTAGGCCAAAACCCAACGCACTGACTAATTGGGTTAGATCGAATCATGGAAAGAATTTTAGTCTCAACAAAATATTTAGATTTATTTAGGATCAAGAGTAGCCTTGATTCAACCTAAAATATTTAGGTTCAAAACAAGATTAAGTCAAGCAATATTTGTATTTTAGTTAAATATCTATTATTTTATAGCTAAAATTTAGTGATTGATGGTTGAATATAGATCTATTAAAAAAATCGAATAAGCTTAAAAAAAGTCAACTTAAAAAACATAATTTTTTTTAAAAATACATAATGATATATTTAAAGACATTATAAATAAGAATCTATTAAAATAAAAAATAAAATATGAATATTAATATAATTAAAGTGAAGGTAGATGAGAGGAGATTTGGTTGTTAAGAATAAAAGGATAATTAATTTAAATAAAAATTTATTTAATAAATTAAGAAAGTTAATTGAAGTGAAGAAAAATAATATTTATAAAATTGAGATTTATGGATCGAGCTGGATCAAATTTAGTTTGGGTTGAGCTTATTTTTTATTAAATCAAATTAGATTTAAATGATGTATGAGTCGAATCAAGTCAGAGATAATATAAGATCTAAATCTTTAAATTTAGATCAGATCTAACTTTTAAACCCCATTTAATTCAACTCATAGATCTTTAAATACAGATTAGATTGAGATCAGATTAGACCATAAATTAGCTTGATCTATTTATAGCTTCATATGCAATATATAGCATGCAATGTTCAATTATTTAAATTAAATTTATTTTAAATATTTTTAATTCATGATTCTGATTGTTTCAAAAATTTTTAGTCTCTCTCCTTTCAATTTCAAAATTTGTCCCTTATGAATTATACTTAAACACTCAAGCCAGCATCTATCATTCTATTCTACACATTATAGCGATGCAAATCGATTCTCATCGGATATAACTACATGCATGAATAACAATATCAAATATAGTCAAATCCAAACTTGAACTCTACAAGGTACTATATAAGTGGATGCCAGGTATGGTGTTAGATAGTAATCAATAATTTATTAAACTATTTTGATATATTTTTATTTTTATTTTATTTTATATCATTGAATATATGCAAGATGTTACCTTACGAAGAACAAACACGATTAACATCATGTTGAAGAAGTATCATCCAAGGTGGCGGCGGACGCGGATGCGGTGAACGATTGGTTAGTTGAGCGAAAAAAATTATGCTTTCGATTCTAATTATTTATTGAAATAGAATTAAAATTCGATTCTTGTTAAAAATTATAATTATCATCTCAACTGCAGCTGTTGTCATCTATTTTGCTGAGACAAAAAGGCCTCTCTCATTTTATTTTATGAATTCCGATCTAAAGAATAAAATCGAAAATCTAAACACCAATTCGAGATTTGGATGATTCCAGTAGTATCCGATTTTGATTGCGCTTTTGATTCCGACGTGAAACAAAATGGGCTTTCACCAAATTTTTGAACGCGACTCCAAAATTTTCGATCAGGTTTGGATCGGGTTATTGTTAGTTGTCCCTACGGCGTGCTGCCCTTCCAGAGACGAGAAGTGTTGGTATGGATCCAAATCTGGCCCAAAAGCTTATTGGGTTATTATTGGGGCAGATTTGGGCCCAACTCAAATAGTGGTTCGGGTTCGAATCGGCTCAGTTATAAATTTAGCTATGCATCCAAATCTTGCCCAATAGCTTATTGGGTCAATTATTGGCTCAACTCCAATAGTGGTTCGGGTTCGGATCGGCTCAGTTTGCCGCCCAATTAAGGGCTGCCGTCCTTACCCGGCGCCTGCGACGCAGAAAGTCGGGAGCCTTGTTTGTTGATTCCCTCCATCAATTCGCTGCTCGAGGTTAGGCCTTCAATTTATGCCCAGAATTCCCTAATCTGCGATGACTTCCCGCGAAGATGACGCCGGTCCCATAGTTTGTTCTTTTATTTTCCCTGATTCTTTTCTGCTACTAATTTTTTATTTGTTTATTTTCTAAAATGATTCGTCTCTCTTATTTTTTTGGGTAATGCCGATCTAAGAACCCATGCAAAGATCCCGACGGTTGCACAGATTTGGAGTTCGTTCAGTGCCTGCCAATCCCACCTACATTCACTGTGAGTTTTCCCGACCGAGAAAATGAAATGTTTTAGATTATCGTGTTGGGAGGATTTTTATTGAAAAATCATGGTTTGCAATGGATGAACAAATGGGTTCTGTCTGCTTCCGAGAATTGATGGAGATAAGAGAAAAGATTCAATGAACTACATTTGGATTTCGGATAGTTTTAATCTTTTCTTGCAATCTTTAAATTTTTTTCCCTCATTAATTTAATGGTGGAAAGGTAGATCAGAAACACTTTCTCATCCTACTAGGTGAGCACTAAAGCCTCTCTCGCCTATTTTCTCTCTTCACAGGTTACTAATTTCTCCCTTTGTTCTCTCTTTCATAATTTCTTCATCTGATGCTCTCTCCTTTTCTTTTCCCTTTTTTTTTTCATAAAAAAATTTCTTGGTTTTTCTTCATACTTTCTCCCTTTTCCAATGGCAGCCAATAGAGCATCCAATTAAATTCATACAACTGGGCTCTCCACTTTTGTGTCCCTAATGGGTGCTTCTTCTAATGAGTTGTATTTTCTTTGTACTTCCTAACCTCACCATGCATCCACCATTCCATTCTCAAGTGTAATATCTCACTTGCCCAACAGCAACTTGGCTCAACACTGTGATAAATGCGAAATTCAGAATCAACATAATTTTATTTGCCTTTCAAATACGCCCTTGTGCCTCTATGGCATATGCTGATCGGATAACATTAGATAGAAAACACTCTATTTGGATGCATTCATATATCACTCCATAGGCCCATAAAAGAAGAAAAGAGATAGAAAACTGAAAATAGATGGGAGGTTTACTTGTAAATTCCACCTCTATTACCCTTGACCTATGAAAGGCTGTTTCGATAACATCTTGCCTTTGTCGAGACTTGAGCAAAATGGGGGGGTTAATTTGGTTGCACTTAAGTGTGGGAGGGGCTAGAATTTCTACAAGGGGAAATTAGTTCTTGGAATATGAATTCTAGATCTTTATGTTTGGTAAAATAGAGGTGAACATCTCAAAGTGATAAACATGGCATGGCTAACTTTGATCAAACATGATCAACTATAGTTTTGCTTAAAATATCGGCCATCGATAAAACATGGTCCCTCTCAATCTTTAAGAAGTGACTTTGGAATTTTGTTGAGTCCATTTGCAAGAGTAAGCAGCATAAATCCTATAGGTGACTTGCACTAATTACTGAGGCATGTTTCAAATCCTATAGGTGAAAGACCTACATAACTCATGAATTTTGGATCCAGTTAGATGCAACCAAGAATCCCTAAAGATATTGTTTACTTATGTACATTATAAATGCCTAGAAGTGGACCACATACATGACTGACCTTTGGAGCCACTAAGATGGAACCTAAAGCCCATAAAAATGACTGGTATTAAAGGATACCACATGGTTGTAGAACACACTTCTTCGAAGTTTGTTATGAGCAGCTGTTAGGGTTCTTCCCAAATGATAGTCTTCTTTACTACTCTGTTGTTATCATGTTACATGATTTTAAATTATAATGTCTCTGTTCACCACTAGCATTTTTTGTTAATAAAAAAGATATGAACATATATATATATATATATATGTTTTCTCTCTAGGGTATCAATTAATGCACATCACTGAAACATATTTTTATGGTTTAAGGTTGACACTTGCATCTACATGGCATCCTTCTTTGCTATATCTGATGTTTTCATGTTGCATGATTAAAGATTATGTTTGTATTGTCTCTGATCTCTGCTAATGTATTTTGTTAATAAAAAAGATATCAACTTTTGTTTTCTCTAGGGTATCAATCAATTTATGTATATCACTGAACCATAGTTTTATAATTTGATGCTGTCTCTTGCATCTATACCTGACAACCAGACCATATAGAGTTGGAGACAATCTTTTAATTTCATTACCTTTATTATGTGGTGATTGGTACTTGCTGTTTGTGGGTTAAAATGCAGTTATACACTTATACACACACTTGCATTCATGGCGGCTGCATGCGTGACAATGGTCTCCTTTAACTGGTTACATCAGGAGCTCGATACATTTTTATTGAGACACATCTGCTAAGGAAGTAGTTCCCTCATTTGATATTAACCTGTCTGATTAATCCAATCCTTCTCTCTGTCATGTGTTTTTATTATTATCCTGGTACCACTTACTTAATATCTTCACTGTTGAAATCTTTAAATATTTGCTGCTAATGACTTAGTTTAAAAATCTGCTTGTGTTCAGTAGCTGACTTTATAATGCTGAGCAGATAATTATAAGCCATCATATTATATCTTGCTTGTTACCCTGGGATGCATCATATTTGTAACTAGGATTTCCCTTTGCTATTCCAATGTTGTTTTCAGATCTCAGATCTGACCTTAAAGTTCTGTCTTAATTGTTCTGTGGCACTTGAGGTTTTATGGTTTCGTAGGATATAGTTTTGCTGATTTTTCCATGGTATCTATAGCAGGTTCTAGATTTCAGTTATATGCTAAAATCTATCCCTTTGCTTGAAATGTCTTATTTCAGCTATCCTTAGAGTGCTTTCCAGATCCTTATATCATCTCTATTTGGAAAAGTTGGAAATCTGTCCTTGGGATGTGAGCACAACTCAAGGGTTCTTGAGGACAAGGTACCTAAAATGCTTCTAAACTCACATGTTGTGGGATGAGTGATAAGTCAGGTGAAATGGTTCATGCTGTGAGAGTTAGATCCATCACAGCTCCTACCCCACCTAGGATCTTCAACAATTCAACTTGGCTGTTGAAGAGGAAATTAGTTTGATTTGAGCCATGGTTTTTATTGTGATTTTTCTATTAAGATTCAACTGCATGGTTTTGTCCATGCCAAACCCAATTAGTTGAGTTTAAGGCTTTGTTGTTATTGCTGTTGCTGCATGTGTTACCGAGCACAATTGGGAGGTTGCTTGAATTTGGGATTAAGGTAGATGTTGGCAAATGCTTTTGGTCACTCTGATTTTGTTGAGTTCTTAAAGTGGTTGGGTGGTATCGTTTATTTGAGTAAGAGTAAGTCACCAAGGAAAAGGAAGTGAGGTGGCAGGGTGCGTGGGGGTCATGTTGGTAACAACCATTGCAAGGGAGAGTTAGGTGGGACAAGAAGTAACCACTAGCAATTTGTGCTTGAATAAAGAAGCTTAGAAGACGCAATTGCTGATTGACCATAATAAGACCTTTTACATGTGGCTTTTGCCTATTGAGCGTGATAACTGATAAGTACATTTGGTTTGAGACATGGGAACATCTAAGATTTTATGCATGTTGGCTCTGAGTTATCCTAGAGGACAAGGAGCTACCCATTGCTTATTATGTTGGTTTGCATGATCACATCTAGGGCCATGAATCCCAACACTATAATTAATCTGGTGATGCATACCTCTTAGTGCTTAAAAAGGTTAATCAGCTCCAATAATCTTTATGGAGATCATTGTGACAAGGTTTTCAATTAAACTATCTTTCTGACAAGGTCACCTTTGATTTTGCTTCTGTAGTAGCGTATGCTTGAGGATATTTGATGCCTGCAGCTTATTCAGTTTTGCAATGGTGGATGATGTAGCATTTGCTGGACAATAGTGCTGCTTGGAATTTTCTCTGTCACGCTGTCTTTGGATGAAACCTTTTTTTCAACGACCACTGTCTTTATCTTCAGTTATACTCTTCTTGTCCTTAAACTCCAAATGGTTCTAACATTTCACAAGCGGGAGAAGGCTTGTTTCACCACTTGGTCTCATTTCTTTGCATGACTTTTGGTGAAATCTTTGCAAAGAATCTCTGATCAGGAGGTGTACTCGCTGAAGATTTTCTATAAGGTGATTTTGATTTCCTCTCTGCTCCAGTTGGTCAAGTCCATCATACTTGAGTATCCTATTCTTTCTTAGCTTCTTACGCTTGGCGAGCATGTTTTCTAAAGAATACCGTATGGCTTCCCTTTCCTAAAAGCAAGGGCTGAGTTTTTGCCTGCTAGTTGAAGTGAACTGGGAGAACAAAGGGGAGCTTCAAGGAGAAGCCTTCAATTCGCTGGAATAGTATGTCCCTTGTTGCAGGAATTTGGAAAGTAAGCTGTTCCAAGTATGAAATTAATCTGCAATAATAAATAAGAAGAAAAAGATTTTAATTGTGCTATAAATAAAAAAATATGATGTGTTGGATAATTTCTAGGCATCCACTTCCCAGATTCTCTCTTGGCTTGTTAGCATTGTATGATGGTAGGTGTTTGGTGAGCATGTCTCAACCAGGAAGTAGAGGGTTAAATGTTGTCAACCTGTCAAGAAGACTCTCTCTCTCTCTCTCTCTCTCTGATACCCCAAATTTAGTCCTACATTTGATGGAAAAGAGATATGTTATGTGCTTATAACTCAAGTCCACTTGCTACTCATTAACTTCTACTCGAGTTTTTGAACCACGTGGTTTCAGCCCGCTAGCTAGTTAATTAGGCTAGTAAGTGGGATTGAAGCGTTACAAATGGTATCAAAGCCGATCCGAATGTACGGAAGTTGGTGAGCATCAGGAAAGGGCTACCCATAGGATGGTGATAGAGTCTCGCCATGGCGTGGAGCTACCCTTGCAGCACCAATAACCCGATTATTCTGGCTCATCGTCGCATTATAAGGAGAAAAGATTGTATCTCACATTGGGCGGAAAAGAAATATGTCATATGTTTATAACTGAAGTCTACTTGCTACCCATTAACTTTCACTTGAGTTTTTGAGCTACGTGGTTTCGGCCCGCTAACAAAGTTGATAAGGCCAGCAAGTGGGCTTGGGGTGTTATAAATGGTATCAGAGCCGACCTGAGTGTGCGAAAGTTAGTGGGCATAAAGAAAGGGCTACTCATGGGATGGTAGTGGAGTTCCGCCATGGCGTGGAACTACCCTTGCAGCACCAATGACCCGACTCGGAGATAAATTATGGCTAGCTTGTTGTGTATGACAAGGACGATACATTATAAGAAGGAAAAATTGTAATACCCTAAATTTAGTTTCATATTGGATGGGAGGGAAGATTGTGATACCCCAAATTTAGTTCTACATTAGATGGAAAAGAAATGTGTTATGTGCTTATAACTCAAGTCTACTTACTACCCATTAACTTGCACTCGAGTTTTTGGGTTATGTGGTTTCGGCCTGCTAACGGATTAATTGGGCTAGTATGTGTGCTGGGGGCATTACAAAATACCACAAAAAATCTATTTTTTTACTTTTCAAATAATACCTTGCATAAATCTATTTAGCATTTAAATCCATAATTAGCATAATTAATAATTTATTTGGGCTTAGGGTGTTACAAATGCCACCACGTTATAAATGGTAGCAGAGCCGACTTGAGTGTGCGAAAATTGGTGGGCATGAGAAAAGAGATATCCATGGGATGATGGTGGAGTTCCGCCATAATATGAAGCCACTTTTGCATCACCAACGATCCGGTTTGGGATAGATTTTGGCTAGCTTGTGGCGTGCGATGAGGACATTGCATTATAAGAAGGGGGAGAGATCGTGATACCTCAAATTTAGTCTCACATTAGATGGGAAAGAGATGTGTTATGTGCTTATAACTCAAGTCCACTTGCTATCTATTAACTTCCACTCGAGCTTTTAGGCCATATGGTTTCGGTTTGCTAACTAGTTAATTGGGCTAGTAGGTGAGCTTGGGGCATTATACATACTCTCTCTTTAACTTTTTGCTTCCTCTCTGAATGGTGAGAAAGAGGTTAAGTACTCACAAGTTCTTCATTGCAGGGTGGTACTCAAGTTCTTCATTGTAGGGTGGTCAAGCAAGCTGTTGCCAAGGAACTCTACGTTGCTTGACATGAGCATGCTTATGAGAAAATGAGCCAAGCTATTATTCAGCTTGATTAATCTAATATATAAAAATAATATTTCAATTAAAATATATAATATTTTTTAGCTTTTTGATTACGTTTTACAATAGGTGATGAACGGTAAGTAGAATCGTCACCTCCTTATCAGAGGTAAGCTATCTTTGAGTAATCAAGTGGAGATCCACTAGTTGAGATGTAAACTACTACTTGATGCATTGATCCCTCACCTTTCCTCAGATAGGAGGTGGGACACCATGACGGTATATTTGGTTTGTGATAACAGATTTATTTTTTTATTTTTATTTTCATAAAAACATAAAATATTTGTGAAAACATGCTGGATAATTGAAAAAGAAGATGATGCAGAAAATTAAAAATAATTTAAAAATATTTTCACTACTTCCATTAAAACAAAGTAGTGAATCGAAACAAAGATAAGAGTGAAAGGTGTTCCTTTTATTTTTTTTTATTTTCATTCATCCTTTTAAATGCATCATTTATAACAAAAAATAAAAAAAACAAATTTTATTTTCACTGATCAAAAATGTTTTTTTAGAGATTAAAAATAGAAAATAAAAAATATTTTTAGAAAATAAAAATAAAAAATAAAATGAAAAAATTTTCTTAAAGAGAGGATGCAGCTTTTGCTTATCCTTACTCATTCTCTTCTTTGAATGCGGGACAATGTCTTTCTTACAACAGTTACCTTCAGCACCCCTCTTCTTCCAGTGGTTCTCTCACCAAGCCGCCTAAGCTGGGCTTGAGGCTGCTTGCTCTGAAAAGAGTGAAGCTTGATCTCGATGAAAAACAAGAATGGGATGGCTTGATGGTCCTATTTTAAAAGCCAAGGCACTATATTAAAGCGCTTTTGTTTTTCTTTCTTCTCCTCCTCCACTAGGTTGGACAAGCGCATAATTGTAATAAATGGGCAAATTCTATTAGTGCTTGTTTAGCATTTTTTTATAAAAAAGTTTATAGAAGAAGATAAATTTTATTATGTTTAGTTGATAAAAAAAAAATAGCTTCAGAAATATTTTCATTTATTTGATTGAAAGTAATTTTATATAAAAAAAATATCAATTTAATTTAATACCCCTAAAAAATAAAGATTATAAAAAAATTAATATAATATAATATATTATTATATGAGTTGAACTTGGTTATGTTCAAATTCGATATAATCATTTCTTCTATCTTTGGATTTATATGGATCTTGAAGTCATCCCATCTTTTATATTTTTTCAATTTGGGATTCATAAATTGTATGGATCTAAGGATGGCAAGGTGATTGGATTTATATTTGGCTACGTTTGAATTTGAATGTAGCCAAATTTAGCTCTTATTATATTATATTATTATTTATTATATTATATGATATTATATTATATATATTATAGTAATATAATATAAATATAATAGAGAAGGAAATAAAATGAAGTTAAAAAAGTAATTTTAAATTTTAGGTGCTAGCAAATTTTTTTATGAGATCAAAAAAATAAAAATACCATTTTCTTCGTAGAAAGAGTTTTTCGGTGAGAAGTGAGGAAAGAGAAAAAACGTAGGAAGGTAATGACAGAAAAGTTTTCTACTTTTATTTTATTTCAGGCAAACGAGATCTTATATTAAATAAAGAGAAATAAAAGAATAACAAATCTCTATGCTGGGAAAAAAAAGAAAAAAGAAAAGTCCAGCCGGTCCATTGTTTGAGCCTTACTTGTTCCACCTTGTGTGAGGCCTGCTTGAGGGTGTGAACTTGTGGTTCACACGTCGATGGATGCCTGCATCCATGTGTACGATGGCATAAAGCATGCCTCTGAAATACGGTTGGCGCCCCGGATGTTAGGCAGCCGTGAAGGTCATGTGCAAGTACTTCGAAGTTGGGATTACCATGACAACTGGTCACGTCGGAGTGCTGGGTCAAGAAGGAAGGAGGAATTAGAGTTGTGAAATAGTTGCTAACTCTTAACTGCTCATTGTTGAATAAAATAAGCCAGGCTGATCGGTCCGACGAGCTTTTTATCACGTGCAAAAATAGGCTGGCGGGGGTAGGTCAACACCGACCAGCATGATGTGGACCCACGTCATGCGAGACGCGGAGGGTCGATAGCGCTTATCCGTTCCCCAGGCCCAGGTCAATCGCCCACCTCCCGCCACGTCGTCAGCGAGCTGGTAAAAGCCCACGCGGCGGCGTGCCAACTACGTCCGGACGCATCGATATCTTCTTCCACCAACTGCCAGCTCAGTGGGGGGGCAACTTCTTCTTCCGCTTCTTTTTCGGGTAAGGTGAGGCATTCTTCCTCTTTTTGGGCTCGGCACTTTCTCCACAAAGCTACAAGAAGCCCCTGGAAAAAATTTTAGGCTCTACATTATAGAGGTGCTATTGAACCTAGAAACAAATGAATAGGATTCAGATTTTTTTTTTTTTTTTTTTTTTAGTACTATGATAATACATTGGAACTAAGATACGTAAATCTTTAGTGATATGGTAAGATTAAATTAGAAATTGGTTTTATGCATTGATTTTAAGATCTATCAATAAAAAAATTTATTTAAGAAAGTCTCAAAAAGCGTAAAAATTATTGTTCAATGTATTCATAGCAGATCAATTGACCTATATCGATTTACATTGATTAAGATAAAAATAGTCACAATGTTTAGTCCTTGCCAATGAAGAACCTTGGTTAGAGTTCAAAAACCTCTTATGATACCTGTAATATTATTGCATGCCTCCACATATCTAAGGTACTCCCTACTCCCATCTCTTAGTTGCATACTTTAATGTTGGCTAATTATTTGATAGACTATATAAAATTAAGTGCACATTGCTGATGAGATGATTAATAGCAAGGTTAACATTTATATAACTTTTTCTTGTATTATTTTTGCACTAATTTGAGATTTCTCCAATGACATGTTAGCTTTATGTTGAAATAAGATTCTTAGTGGTAGGGATATATATGAAACAACCAACATGGATTTTCATCAATGACCAATTAAGAAAGAATGATGATATGTTAGCAAGCATCAGGGTTGATAGCTCTCTTTAAGAATTGATTAATAGTTAAATCTAGAGAGAGAAATTTCAAGCGCTGGCTTTGCATAAATCTATCATGCACAATTGCCTAATGTATACATTTATCAATGCTAGTGCTTTGAAATTAGATGCCTAGGATAAATGAAGCATTTAAGATTATGCTAAAGCTAAAATATGCTTTTAATCATTAAACTTTTGCTCAAAATTCATTTTAGTCCTCAAACTTTTAATTTTATAATTTAATCTTTTAGATAGAATATTATATTTTTGATGTTTTATTGCATAAGCTCAGCTAAAATTGACATAATAATAACTGATGTGTCATCTTGATGTAAATATATGGATTGATTAAAAAGATGATGCATTAATTATTTTATTAATATTAAGAATATATTTTTTTGTGGGGGATTAAATTATAATAATAAAAGATTTGAGTATCAAAGTGAATTTTAAGGAAAAGTTTGAGGGTCAAAAGTATATTTTAACCCTACGCTATTGAAACTCAAGCGCAGCGCCTTCACTCAACGCGCTAATCATCGGCACCCCAACGCTATAAGAAGGCGACACCGCTCCGTCAAGCAGAGGTAAGGGCTCAAACGTCTCTCTCTCTCTCTAACGTCTCTCTCTCTCTCTCGGTTCTGCCTTCCCCAGCGCCATTCTACTCCTATTCTCTCTTTCCATTTCCGTCTCGAACTTCGTTCACTCCTTCTCTCCCGGCCTCAAATCCCGCATCATCGAATAAAATATAAGCAAACCAAATCCAATTCATCCTCCCTCCTATAAATCCCCGCTTCCGTTCGTCGATCGATTTCACCCCTACTTCTAACGGTTTCTCCGTTGGAATTCTTCGATCGCTTTCTTTTTTGGAGTTCTTCGATCCTTCTCCTTGGTGAAAGATCTCTCGTTTTGTTGTCCTCGTCGAGCAGGAGCCATGAACGCTCTGGCCGCCACCAGCCGCAACTTTCGTCAGGCCTCCCGCATCCTGAGGCTCGATTCCAAGCTCGAGAAGAGCCTCTTGATCCCCTTCCGTGAAATCAAGGTGTGGATTTCTTGTTCTTGTTTTTTTTGTTTTGTTTTGTTTTTTTCTTCTTCTCTCCTTTGTTTCTTGATGATTTTTTTGGGTTGGCTTCTTGCTTTCTTGTTGGTGTCCAGGTGGAATGTACCATCCCTAGAGATGATGGGACGCTGGTTTCTTACGTTGGGTTTAGGGTTCAGCATGACAATGCCCGGGGACCGATGAAGGGAGGCATCCGATATCACCCCGAAGTGAGTTCTTTTTTATTTCTCTCTTTCTTTCTTTATATCTGTAGTGGATATATGTAGGTTTACTGGATGTTCTTGGTTCAGTAGATTCAAGATATCTTCTTAGGGTTTTGGCATTAGATTTTGTGGGATTTTGTTATCTTTGTCATACTTATGCCTTAATCTGTATCGGGATTTTGATGGAGCAAATCCAAAGGAAATTTTATTTAATATATGTAATTTCGAGATGATTTTGTGATATGATTTAGTCTGTCTGATCATGATTGTCATATACTGATGCACATCATTTTGCATTGATTTAAGACTCTGCTGTTTGTTCAAAGTGCCTTTTTTTTTCCAGTTTTCGGATTCTCTGTTATTTCTTTGTTCCTTAGTTGTCTGTTGTCGTATTCAGGGTTTGCATTTATAGCTTTGTTAAACAAATGCATCAAATTATCTTCATTTCCAATAATTTCTCATGTCTAATTAGGTGACTATCTATAATGATTATGACAAGCTCTGGTGTCTTCTCACTAATTTGATTGCTGTCATTGGCATCAACGCTATGTAATTCACTAATTTGATTGCTGTCATTGGCATCAACGCTATGTAACGGTGCAAAATTATGACTAATGAAAGCTAACATTTTAGTCTGCTTTCTGTATGAAGAATTTCCAGTGACATTATCCACATGAGATAAGTTTTGTAGAATGATCCCATTGTTTTTTTCCATGAAAATATATGATTCTTCCTTGTTACATGGACTGGTTATCACTTGAAAGTATCTCAATTGATTTTACACTAAAATCTTGTATACAGAGAGATGATTGATGATCATTTTGTGATCTGTTATTGGGATGTCCCTGGATTGGATTGGCCATAGGACATTTTTGTGCTGCCTGAGCCTTTCAATTCTTGGCAAAGCTTGGTTCAATTCTAGAATAAATCTATCTCTTGTCAGCTTATAAAGGTTCAAGCCACATATATATGTGGTCCCACCTTGTTATTGTGATAGTCATTCAGGGAACAAGGAAAACTTGTTCTTTTTCATGGATTTGGAAAGTTGACAACCAGAAAATATATTTCAGCAATATGAAAAACCAGTGGCCAATTGCTCAATCTTATGTATCAGAATTACTTGATACTTTAACCACTTTAAGCATTTCTGGAATTAGAAGGGTTTTAAAATGCCATGCCTTTCATTTAGAGAAATGTTTTAGACATTCATAAAAGAGCCCAGGAAGATTGCAAGAAAATAAGGAATTCAGCTGGGGATGGTGTCTAAGATATTTCTTTTCATTTATTAGCAGTTTAATATTCAAGCACTGACACGTATGGAAGGTTTTGGGTATTATCAGGTCACATGGGTGACATCTCTGGTTAAGGAGACCAGGAGATCTGAGTTCCATGTGTTTTCCACTTCCATTATAGTGAACAGATTTTTCACTTACTGCAGGCCTTAATAGACTTGAGCTTGGCGGGTTAACAGCGTTCTTTAGTGATTGCATCGAATTATTTTTCTTCTGAATTCAAAGTTTTATCATGCTAAACTTGACAATCTAATAATGTGACTCAACCATGAAGTAAATTGTATCTTGGGCCATATGAACAACAGCTATTTTACTTTTAGAGGTAATCACTAAAGAAATGAAATCATGATGCTTAAAAGTTAGAACAACAACCTTATAATTTATGTTGCTTATATATGACATGCAATGAGTTCCTTCAAACCTAGCATTTTATGCAATGTGATGAAAAATAGGACAGTTATCATTTACTATGAACTCAGGCAGTTTTATGTGGACACCAAATCTTAGTTACGTTCAGATCTGGGGTTATACCCGGACACTCAAAATTTCTGGTTTCTTCATGCAATGGACAGCTGGACACTTGAAGACACTCCATTCTCTAAAGTCATCAAGTCATTATGTCAGTCATTACAGGTCTATGTTTGACATCTTTACATAAAAGTTGTCTAGCATTGCATTTAGCAGAGGTTCTATATTTTTTTTGAAAAAAACTTGAAACAATTGGTCCACCTAATTTTCCATTACTCATGCTCAGATACAAGTTACAAATGCATCTCTTGGCCAGATTTCTTAAAGTTTCCACTGTCAGATTCTTCTTAATTCTTGGACACTTCCCACTCATGTTACATCTCCAAGTACCATTGTAGTTATAGTTTCTCTATGGTTTTCAATTCTGCACTCATTCACAAATGTCACTTCTGAGATCTCCGTAACTCTTGAGGCTAGCAAGACCTCATAGGGGAGTGGATTAGTATTTTGCAGACCATATATTTGGATCAAAGCAGGAACTTCTAACTTGATTTAATGAACTTTTTTTAGCATGTGTGAAAGCATAAAATAATAGAATAATTATTGAGCAACACCTGGCAGCTGGATCATAACTGGGTGATGGTAAAGGCTTGGCTTAACAAGTGTAGTGGCAGGTGTTCAAGTCCTGCCGCAGCCACTTTGCGTAAAAAAAAATGCCGAAGGTTATGTTTGTCCCCAGTTTGCCCCTCTCAGGGCCCTGGAATGTCAGGAGCATAACTGGGTACTTATCAGGAGCATAACTGGGTACTATGGTTTTCCTGGCGGCTGGATCATGACTTGGCAATTCCACAGAGTTGCTGGGATGCGTTGATTGAAAATCCATTATGATCCATACTTTTGGATTGCCCTTCATTTATATCTAATATTGAAATTCACTAAGTAGTTCACTTTTATTGCTCACACTGCATGTGCTGATTTTGAATCATCATCTATATATTTACTTTTGAAAGGTTGATCTCGACGAGGTGAATGCTCTGGCTCAGTTGATGACATGGAAAACAGCTGTGGCAGACATACCATATGGTGGAGCAAAGGGAGGCATTGGGTGCTCTCCTAGCGAATTAAGTAAAAGCGAGTTGGAACGCCTCACACGTGTCTTTACTCAGAAGATTCATGATCTCATTGGAACTCACACGGATGTTCCGGCCCCCGACATGGGAACCAATTCACAGGCATTCTATCTTGTTCTTTATTTGATCATTTAAACAAAAATAAGTTAGTTTTCCTCGTATATTCGTTATGATGAATCTGAATGTTTTTTGACTAACTTTAACTCTTGGTAAACAGACTATGGCATGGATGTTGGATGAGTATTCTAAGTTCCATGGCCACTCACCAGCCATCGTTACTGGAAAGCCAATAGTAAGCATTTAAATCTAATTAACAGCAGGTTCTGTCATTTGACTAAATTTTCTTTTCTCAGGTTAAACTAATTTTTCTTTCTTTTTGGATAATTGCAGGATCTTGGTGGTTCATTAGGCAGGGATGCTGCTACAGGGCGAGGTGTTGTGTTAGCTACTGAGGCTTTATTAGCTGAACACGGGAAGTCTATTTCAGGATTGAGTTTTGTTATCCAGGTGAGCCTGGTTTTGTGTATGCATATCTCGCATTTTCTGCTACTGCATCAATTTTAGGTTATTTAATAACTTTTATTCATAAAATAATAGAAATGGACACCGGCCATGATAGGATCATGATTTGATGCTCCTTCACTTTGACTTTGTTGCTCTCTAGCACTACATGTACAGGATAACTTCAACTTCATCTGCATCCCTTTCAGTTTCTTGTGATCATGTGTTATCTGAAACGCATGCAAGAATATTTTACCCTGCTAACTCCTTTATTAACTTTTCCAGGGTTTTGGAAATGTGGGCTCTTGGGCTGCACAAATTCTTCATGAAAATGGCGGCAAGATTATTGCAATTGGAGAAGTAAGCGGTGCAATAAAAAATCCAAACGGTATTGACATTCCTGCTCTCATGACCCACAAAAATGGAGGTGGTGTTCTGAAAGATTTTAAAGGTGCTGATGCTATGGATATGGAGGAGTTGCTTGTGCATGAATGTGATGTTCTCATTCCTTGTGCCTTAGGCGGAGTGCTCCACAGGTTCCAAACATATATCATTTGCTTATGGCTGTTTGTTATCATACTGTCATCTATCCTAACTGTCCTCAATTCTCAACTATCACCACTCATGGAATTTAAGATATATTTGTATGCTAGATGATTGTATTTTAGAGCATCATGTTATATTCAATTCCCTATGTGCTCTGCAAGCTTGACCGTCCAGATCCTATTGTTCTACAAGATTTCATATACATTTGGTAACCTTGTAACTGGTTTTGCAATTTTTTACTTTTATTTTCCTTCTGAAATGTGTGTGATTTTGCTTAGAACGTTGCAAGTTACCAGTTTTACCATTGAGGAACCACAATACTCGTTCTGCTTCTTGATTTCATGATGTGTAACCTTGTTCGAACCAATTGTTATTGGATGTCTGTCTTGTTTCCATTTAGATGATGAAGGCTCTGAACCGTGTTGTTCCTTGTAGCGTTTAATGATAATGAGGTCAATTTACTGCCAAAAATTCAAATTTGCTGATAGTTCCATCTTTTTGAAGGGAAAATGCTGCTGATGTGAAGGCCAAATACATCATAGAAGCTGCTAATCATCCCACTGATCCAGAAGCAGATGAGGTAGCATGCCTGTAAGCTTATTAGGAAGAATTGAAGCTGTTGCAAATTTTTAGACTGCTTAGTTTTCAATATGTTCGAAGTGCAGATACTATCTAAAAAAGGTGTCATCATACTGCCTGACATTTATGCAAATGCTGGAGGGGTGATTGTGAGTTACTTCGAGTGGGTTCAGGTACTCAATTAATGGCGGTTTCCTTTCTATTTTCTCTGCTCCATTTTGATTACCCAGATGTTTGTAAAACCATAACATGCTGTTTCTTCCATTTTCTTTTTAATCATTATTTATTTTTTTTCAGAACATCCAAGGATTCATGTGGGATGAGGATAAGGTGAACTTGGAACTTCAAAGGTACATGAGAGGTGCTTTCAAGAACATCAAGTCAATGTGTAAAACTCATGACTGCAACCTCAGGATGGGGGCGTTTACCTTGGGGTTGAACCGAGTTGCTCGTGCCACCCTCCTAAGGGGTTGGGAAGCATAGTGAAAGCATTATCTTTAGAAAAATTCCTCGTTATGGACAAACCAGGGAAGAAAGGTTCTCGTTCTTGCAATTTTCCTGTCTGAAAAAATTCCATACGTAGGGGAGTTACTTTGACAAACGTGCATTCACCAAATGAAGTGGTCTCAAACTCTTAAAGCAGAATAACATCGGTGCGTCTGTCGTAATTGAAATTCATGGAAATAAAATGTTGTTGTAGCAGTAGTTTCATTTGTACTGCTGGTTGAAGATACCAGAAATCTTGAAAGACATAAATTAAGTTGTTTGAATATTCTCTTATCAGTCTACTATCAGAGCCACCTAGAATGAGGTGCATGCTCATTCTCCAACAAATCTATATTTGTAGCCACGATTATCTTAGTCTCTGCATCAAAGCCACCAGACAAATCTACTCAGGTAAGTTCCCCCTTTCTTCTGTCCGCAGCAATCCAATTACGAGCTCTTGATATTAGAAGAAAGATCCGAAAGTTTTTGTCAAAGGTTAACTAGGTACATTCATGACCTCATCTTAACATTTTGCACTGCCCAAAACGTGACGTGTTGTTGCATTGGAGCATGCTAATTGATGGGAGTGCATCCTTTTTTATATAGAGGTTAAATTTAATGTAGGAATCATCTGAAGCATTGCGTGGAACAATTTATCCGGTACATATTACTATAATAGTAATAATTGACCATTAATGATGATAGGATTAATGAGAGATATGCATCATGCTGATCAATTATATAATCTGATAAAATAAACTTCTATATTTGACACAATTTGTAATTTCTCTAGGTTAAAGATAGTAAAAACCAAGGGAGTAAAAATGCCCTGCCCTGATTGAACGAGAGGGGGCGCCAAAGAGTTTGCAACTTCGTATGGGTCCGAAGCGTTGCATGAAAGGATGGATGTGTTAAAATCCTTTCTCATAAGCCCGGATGCTATGATACCTCGTTTAAGCATATGATTTATTTGAAAGTGAAAGAGCATTTGATGGATAGCCATAATATGATTTATTTGAAAGTGAAAGAGCATTTGATGGATAGCCATAATTGCATCAATCTTGTTCTTTTTTTTTTTTAGAGCGAATGTGAGTGAGGTTTTGCACATAAAGGATATGTATTCATCGAAATGTGAGGTTTTGCATATGAAGGATGTATTCATCGAAGAGGACGGTATCAAATGAGATGCGAGATGCCGATGCCAGTGCCGCTAGAGCGTTCATTGTGAAACAATAGAGAAACACTTCGCCCCATTCTCTATTTGACACTTTATTGGATGGGAAAGAATCATTATTTCTCTCCTCATCGTATCAACATTTGTTCAAGAAAACTATCATAACCAAAATAAAAATTGAAGGAGGACGTAGCTTATATCTTAAGATCAGTAGGAAAAATAAAATTCACTTAGAAAAGAGTTTTTTTTTTTTTAATTTTTTTTAATAAACTATCGAGATGGAGCAATGTGAAAACATGCGCGGCATGTACTATGGATAAATTTTTTTTTTTAAAAAAAAAGGTGTGATTCTCCGATTTATTAAGAACATATTTTTCTAAGACTCAACAAACTCACCCATATTTTATCGGCATAGCGATTCAAGTTAGTGAAGATATACTTGTTAAACACGGGAAACGACGACTAAAGACGTGGGAGCGGTGGAGAGACCCACTCGATCTCTAGAGAGAGAAGGGAGATCGAAAGAAAAAGAGAGAGATGGAGAGAAGGGGAGGGAGAGAGAGTGGGGGAGAAAAACGTGGGAGCGGAAGAAAACAGTTTAGAGAGAGAGAGAGAGGTTAGAGAGAGATTGGATATGGAGAGAGGGAGAGAGAGAGAGAGGGGGGCAGTGAAACAGGGCGTCCCTTCCCCTTCCATGTGCAGGCAGCACAAAAACAAGAGGGAGAGAGGACCGGCGTGGGGACAGCGAAATAGGGTCGGCTCCGTGCCGTTGTTGCTTCGTCCGTCATCCAACGGCCAAGACGAGCAGGGAGGAACAGAGGGAGAGGGAAAGAGAGTGAGAAATCGGGAGAGAAGGGACGGGCGGCGAACAGGGGCCGCCCTGTGCTATCGCCCGACCGGCTGGAGAGAGACAATCAGAGAGAGAGAGAGAGAGAGAGAGAGAGAGAGAGAGAGACAAAGATCACTAGAGAGGGAGAGAAGGCTTGGTCCCTGCTGAATCAGAGGAGGGACGGAGACAAAGAGGGAGTCCTTCGCCCGGTCACATCCGAGGCAGAGAGGGATGTCGTGAGCCGGCGCTCAACGCAGCGTGGCTGCCGTGCCGGGCAGGTGCAACTGCGGCGCCCTTTCGCTTTGTCACATCCGACGCAGAGAGGGGCGTCGTGAGCCGGCAGCGTGCCAGAATTTTGCATGCGTGGTGGTGTAGATTAAGTATAGATTTCACAAGGAACATTCTACGGCTCTCTGCTGCGACTGGGTGTTTGTCTGCGGGAATCCGAAAGTTGTGAAAGAGTCAAATTTTAAAAAAGAAAGAAAGAAAGAAAAAAAGCCTTTCCTTATCTAGATTTTAGAGGTATTTATCCTCCCTCCATGAACTATAGATCTTGAACGCCTGCGACCATTCGCAGAAATGATCAAGGATGTAGATGGTCGTGCACAAAAGCCCGAGTTCTTCAAAGTTTTGATGCCTGGTTTCGAGGAGGAACTGGTACGTCTCTCCTCCCTCTAGGAAAGAAGTGTCCCATTTAAAAGAAAACTCCATGCCCGGGTTTGTTAGGGGTTTTGTTCTCCACTGGTTTGATTTCTTTTACCTCCTTTTTGGATTAGTTCTTTTATCTTAAAGTTGACGATCAGAGGACATAATAGCGATGATGAAAGGTATAGGGTTTTTTTTTATTTCGAAATCATCCGTTAAGACTTTTGATCGTAATAACAAAAAAAATTTTTGATAGCAAAAACGCTTGTAATTTGATCCAGAGTTCACCAAATATAGCCAATGTCATGCTACAATGGCAACCATGAGATGAACCAGGGGTCAGCATAAGCTAGAACCATAGAGATCCCACATAATTAATTTTCTTTAGAAGCTGTTTCGATTTTACCATGTAATCTGTTTCATATCTTTTGCAGGGCATTCCACCAGCATTTGCTAAGTATGTTATTGATCTTAGAGGCAAAAAAGCTACGCTAATTAGTCCCCTCGGCAATTCATGGCGCGTTAACATCCATGGGCACAACCGAAACTTGTACTTCAGAGAGGGTTGGCCAGAATTGGCAGAAGCCCATGATTTAAAGATGGGGTACTTCATGGTGTTCAGTTATGAAGGTGATAGGACTTTCAGCTTCCGGGTTTTTGATACGAGTGCGTGCAAGAAAAACTATAGTTCTGTGGGTGCACATAGTGTTGAGTTCACAGACATCAAACAAGATCTTAACTCTGAGATCGATTCTGAAGGTAAGTTCATGCTTTCACTGAATCTTTCCTGGAGCAAATGAACTGATTCTATGTTTCTATGATGCATTCAATTACAATGAATGAGAAGCAGGTTCAATTCAAAGGCTGACAAGGCAAGCTAGTAGAAGACATATGAGAATGATGAATGGAGGAGAACCATCAATTAAAAGAAAAAGAAAGTGCAGCTGTTCCAGTGGGAGGAAACCTTTTGTGGCTATCATGACAAGATACAACCTTACTCGGAATTACGTGGTGAGTGTTTTATGTGCCCTGTTCTTCCTTCCTGTCTAATGAATAGGCTGTAAGTGGAGTCATTCTATTATTTGGACTACTCTATCCTCTTTAATTTAATGAAACCCTCTGCATAGGATGGATATTTCTTCTGCAAAAATATTTGTTGCAATTATGTTGTGAGCGCAGGGTATTCCAGCCTCTTTCAGAGCATCCAATGATATAGGAACAAAGCGTGAAGTGATTCTCAATGATATGGAAGGGCGGTCATGGCCTGTAAAAATATGCAACAGAGGCCCAAAGGGTGTTAGCTTGGCACAAGGATGGAAAGAATTTTGTGCTGATAAAAGATTGGAAGAAGGCGATAGTTGTATCTTTGAACTCGCATCCATGAAGGACAACAACCTTCCTGTTTGGATAGTCAAACGGTAAGGAAGATTTGAAAAAAAAAAAAAAAAAACTTCTTTCTTTTCTTTTACCATTGGTTGTAAGCACAGCTGGTTGCTAAGGCCTATTGCATTTCTATTGCATGTATTATATTTATTCTCTCTTTCGAGGATTTTAATCTTTGCAGTCTATATAAAGGTATCACTAAGGTATCAATTTCTAGCTGCCAGGGTGAGATTGAATACCCAATTACCATTATAATGACTGCAGGCTAAATTGAAATGAGTCTGGAACATATCTCATTTGTTCCATAAGCTAATGGCTGCTATCAGTGTAACAACTAATGTAACATTTTCAGGGGCCCTTGTAAACTGTAGTATCATTCTTTGCCCTAGGGGTGGTCGTTAAAGAATATTTAATAAGTTTATATTAATTGTTTTTAACCTTCCCAACAAAGTTCAAAGTCTCTCTCTTGGTTGATTAATCTCGCTATCCTTGGATTGGGTAATTAGGATTGTGGGTGTCATGGTGTGGAGTGTGATTTTGTGATCAAAAAACTTCTTAACTGTTGGGAACTAATTAATGCCTCCTGCAACATGGCATGCATGATATCCAATGTTTATTCAAGAATGAGTGGCTTGTGATCTCATTGATCAAATACATGGGCGGCTAGGATAATAAGTTGAGGAGGATCCTTATAACTAGCGGTTGATCAGTGTAGTACCAGACTGGCAACTTGGTAGAAAATAGCGAACAATTTATAGGCAACAACCTCTTATGTATTCCATTATTTTTTTTCATGAGTAATATTAAATCCTTCCATGCCAAACTGTAGCACTAATCGCACTAGAGGCATAGACCAAAGCTCATAGCACTTTTTGCTATATCACTGCAAAAAAAAATAAATAAATAAAAATAAAAATAAATAAATAAATAAATAAATAAATAAATAAATATATATATATATATATATATATATATAGTTATTATTTTTTTATAAGCTTATGTTTTTATGCTTATGCTTACAAGCATCATTCATTCTATGTGATGTTAGACATGAATGGTAACAATATAATACTGGAGTTAATGATGAATAATAATTTATTTAGCTCATTTTATGTGGAATCTTCTCTAATTCCAGAGATTTTAATATAAATCCTATTAAATGTTCCTTAAAACTGGATAAAACAATGTAATATCAGAGTTTTTAAGGAAAAAACTTTAAGCTTTGTTGGGAAGGTTTATGAACTCTATTAAATGTTCCTTAGCAAGTGGCCTGGTTAGCAAAAACTTACTAAATTTTGTAGTGGCTTTAATGGCTAACAATAATAGAAACCCGTTACAAATAGGAGAGAAGCTTCGGTTCCCAAACCAACCTCCAGTCCAGTTCTGTTGTCCTAGCAGGACTGGTTAAACAACAAGCCTAAGCTCTAGCTGCTCCATTCAAAACTCCATTTCAAATGTCTCACTTCTATCCCACCAACGGTAACAGGTCTGCCTCTCTTCTCTCTCTCATGAGAGGAATTAAAGAAGCCAAATTGAAAAAGAAACTGAGCATGAAACATCCATCTTGCTGTGTCCTAATTGAATGAAGTCTGTCATCTATGTACTTATGCTTTCTATTATACTAGTAATCAAGTTGCTTCTTTGTTTTCTTCTTCTTTTGATGGGTTGGACTGGAACCAACATAATACCGATATCTATAACAATTTGCTAGAGAATTCTTACGTTTAAAAGTGTTCTATATTATATCATCAAACTATTATCAAGCTTCACCTGTGACAGTGACTATCTATACTGTTGGGGGTGTCTGTTTCTGGGTTTCAACTTCAACTCTTTTATATTTTTCTGTCTCTTGTTGACTACTATTGTTTAACCCTCTCTGGTTAGAGTTCTGCTGCTCTTTTAAGCTCTTTGTTTCTTTCAAACAGGGTTGGGTATTTCCATCTCTTTCCTAAGAAATAAAAGGCCGTGGTGATTATTTTATATTGTAGCATTCTTGGTTTTCTTTGAGTAACATTCTTGTGTGAATGGTTTCCAAGTCAGCTTGTATTACTGTCATATGTTATGTGGCATTGAGGATATATTTGACATACTGTTCTCTGCTTCAACTTGTACAAAAACCATGTCCTGATACTTTTCAGCATTTCCATTCTTTGATGCACTAGAATTTATGACTCTTCATGTATTTTTCTGACATCTGTGAATTTTTTTGGTCATTGTAAGCCATGTCCTACATTTTACACTCTGTTCTCACTTATATCATTTTTTTTTTCCAATGACTTTTTTGTAGGTCCACTGGAATGGAACAAAGGTGCAGCTGCTGCATGAATTGGGATCATTTTGAGACAAGAAGGTTCCGTTTTCTCAAGGTTATGGATAGTGATTTCTCTCAACACATGGTGGGTTTGAGTAAACCTCTCTATTCACTCATCTTTCCTTTTTAAGCTCTTATGATGTGCATGCATATAATTCAGTCAAATCTTCATTTTAACTTTTGATGCTATCTGATTTGTAGATTATCCCAAAAAAGTTTGTGAAGAATTTCAATCGATTGTCTGAGAATATTCTACTCAAAGGTCCTAGTGGCAGTATATGGCATGTCAAACTGTGGAAGGATGCAGAGGATATGACTTTTAAAAATGGATGGAAGCAATTTGTGGAAGCTCATTACATTAAAGAAGATGATCATTTGGTTTTTAAATACAATGATAATTCATGCTTTAGTGTCCTGATTTTTGATCAAACTGGTTGTGAGAAAGAAGCATGTTACTTTGTTAAAGGTCCCAAGGATGAAGTTAAGGAATCATGCCAATCAGAGGAAGAGATTGTGGGGGATTCCTTGGAAATTTTACATGATTCCATACCTCCTAAAGCTCATAATCATGGTTCTTCAAAAATACTGAGTAATGACAGACAAAAAATACAACATCCATTGGCTACTCACAAGAGGAAAGCCAATTTTTCTAGTAATTCAATGAATGAAAGCGGTGAAGTTTCTCAAGTTCCCCCTCTTTTATTTACAAACACACATACATTGCATTGCCGCTTGGAGAATTTTTGTCATTTTATTATGATCATCATCATCATCATTATTAATACTATGTGCAGAATTGACCATCCATCTTAAAAATGTCGTAGTAAGGAGTACTAGTTGTCTTGTTTAAAACATTTTGTTCATCTTGTCTAATACTATTTTATTCACTTTAATCTGAACTTTTAGAACAAATTGTCAAGCCCACTAAAGTCAAAAGGCAATGTACTAAGAAAGAACTACAATACAATTTAAGGAGTTTGGTGACTGAAGAAGGAAAAGCTCAAGCACAATTGAAAGCCAGGTCTTTTCGACCAACCAACCCTTTCTTCCCAAAAGTCATGAAGTCAAACCATTTGCACCAGAAAGTTTTCCTGGTAAGCACGTTTATTTTCATGTCCTTGAACTAATCATTTTTGTTGTATTCTCATACTCTTTTTCCCTACTATGCATAAAGAATTGCTAATTGATGCATATGTTAAGTTTTCATTTTAAGATATACATATGTAGTTAGGCTAGTAACATTTCTCTGTTCTTATTTTATGACATATTCTTTATGATGTCCATGATCCCCCTCCTCCCTTTTTTATGTCATGAGTTCATTTGGGCATGAATGCTAAATGTGAGTTTATATTCAAGGCCTTTGTGACAAATTTATGGATTTGTCCTCAGAAAGTGATATATTTAGTTTTTGAGAACAATCCTGTTTTCTATTTTCCATTTCTATAGAAAAAAGAGACATTAGTAAAAACACATCTGGTGAGTGAAAATAAAAATAATTTTCTGAAAAACACAACTTTAAAATAGCAAAAAAATAAAAATAGTTTAAAAATGTTTTTACTGTTTTCTATTAAAACAAAGAAGAGAAAAGAAAATAAAAGTTAGAAAACTTGAAAACATGAAAGTGAATAGTATTCTCTTTAATGTTTTTTCATCTATCCTTTTAAAAGACGTCATTTATAATGAAAATAAAAAAATAAAAAATATTTTTTATTTTTATCTGTCTAATGTATTTTTTAGAGAACAAAAGGCAGAAAATAAAAATTATTTTCAGAAAATAAAAATAGAAAATGAAAACAAAAAACATTCTCGTTCACTGGATCCAATCCTCCTAACATGATGAGAATTGATGCACCAAAGCTGGAGAGAACAGCTAGGTGAAAGAACTAACTGAAACCTACCTATCAGTGCTAGAAGAAAGTGAGAGAGATAGAGAGAGAGAGAGAGAGAGAGAGAGAGAGAGAGAGAGACCCATCCACCTATCCTAGGATTCAAATCCAAAGCCTACCGGGACAAGTCTTTAGTTCATCAGTGCTAAACAAAGTTGTTGAATCCCATAGCCTTATTGCGGCTTTTGCTTGGTTTATTGCCAGAATAGTGTGATCTACTGTCATATGTATGATCTCACACACCTGATTGGCCCATTAATAAACACATATTTTAGTTGGAGAACAAATCTTTTACACGAGAACAGATCTTTTACATGTTAACCACTGTTCTTCCTCTGCCACCTCCACAACATCACTCTAGACCTTCTGCATTTTCCTCCCTTGTCCTGAAGGCATTTGTTGGCTCCATTGCAATGTCAAGATTACTTGCTAGTCTGCTTAATGTCCCAAAGTATTATCCTGATTTAGAGAAGCTTGAATTCCATTAGACAATTCATTGTATAATACAAGCTCATATAGGCTGTTGATGGGTGATAGTTGCATAATCCATACACATCGCTTCCAGAAATTTTCAAGCACTCATGCTATTTAGTGGGAACTTAGATAAAATATGTAATTACTTGAAAGAATTAATAGGTTTACTTGTTTGAGAAGTTTGATGATGAAATTATGTGTATGGATTTGTTGCATACTACAAAGATCATGTATATGGAACTTCAGGTACTAAATTATGTGACCTTTTTGTCCCCTAAATATTACATTACCAATATTGTTTTAGTAAAAAATTAGCAAGGCAACTTCTGAAATATTGAAATCAGAAATTGGTTTCATCTTGCGTGAACATTTCAAGTACAATGCTTCCAGAAATATGATAGTAGTGTAACCTATGATCCAGAAATTAAATTTCAATACATTTGATTCAAATGATCTAATAGCTTTACTCCTATGAGCATTTTGATGATGGAATGATGTATCATTGCAAAACACTTTTGGTATTTGTAGTCTTAAATATTTTTTGCTTGTGAATATATCATGTGTCATACATAGTTGAAGTAAATAAAATGTTTCTAATATGCAGAGCCCTATAGATATTTTCTGAAATAACACTTGGTTATTTATTTTGTTTGTGTATTTATTCTAGTTGTGGTCTTGATGCCAGGCACTTCTGAAATTTGTTTCTTTTTCCTCAATGAAAGGAGTTGACAGGCCTGGACATCTTTTACATCAGAAAGGGGAAAAATCAGAATGGTTTTAATAGGTTACTTGTTGGCTGATCCGTCAAATGAATGATATAAAACTCAAGCAACCATTACCAAGTGCCATTGTATATGCTAAGAATATTTTTATCTTGATATATCATTACATTAATTCAGTAGGAATAGCATTTTCTGAAACATTGAAACAAGAAATTACTTTCATCTTGCATGAACATTTCAAAAGTAATGCTTTTAAGCCTCTTCTGCAGTTAAATTTTCAGCTTGCGTTGTTGGCAAGACTAATTATGTCAGTATTAATAACGCCAAAAATACTCTTGTGTCATATGAAATAATCTTGCTTGTCAAACTGTACCAGCATAACTGGCCTATGTGTGTAACTGTAGCTCTTTTTCTAAAGTCATAACACTTTGATTCATGTGTGCCCTTGTCTTACATTATGTTGTGCAGAGCATTCCAAATTACTTTGCGGCTGAACATTTCCCTTGTGAAAAACAAACAATTGTTCTTCGCCTCCCACATGGCAAGAAAATATGGAGAGCGAATTATTTATTTTATCATCGTTTCTCAGGCCTTGGCAGTGAATGGAAAAAGTTTGCAGTAGACAACAACTTGGAAGAAGGGGATGTCTGCATTTTTGAGCTAACTGGAGAGTTAGTCATGGATGTTCACATCTTCCGGGTTGCCAATAACGCCACCCAGCCCTGCAGGGGATCGATAAAGAAGTGAGTTGAAGACTAGTTGATTGAAACTTGTCCTTTTTCACTGTATCCATGGCGTTATCGGCAGTCGAGATGATGTCTATAGACAGATACTTGGTACTGTTTGAGACTTCGTGGAACCTATGCTTGTTCTAAAAGCTTGTGGAATGAAGATGTTTGTCCTATATATTTTTTGACTCTTCCTTGGTGTGGAGATGGCAGTACACTGACTTCTTTAACATAGTCACCCGTTGAGTGGTAATGCTAGGTGGAAAGGCAATGGAGGCTTTCCACAAAACTTAAGCAAATGAGGTCCTTGTTCCTCTATCCATGGGTCAAAGACTCTTGACTATTTTTAGTTTCACAATGGACAGGTTGACAGCTGATTTTTTCCCCCCGTTTTCAATCATCCCATGCTAGAAGATGACGCATTGGTTGAGGTTATGCTTGGATAGCACACTATTGAACCCATCTATTGCTTGTTTTTCATGCTTGAGTTTTTATGGGAGCATTCCTTTCGTAGTTGCATTCAAAAATACCTCACCTTGTATTGTTGTATCTCTCTTTGTCAATGCAAATATATAAATGATTAAGGTTGTAAATGGGTCATGTTAACTCTTGATCAAATTTGGTCTTATTCCGATTAGATTCAATCTTATCCATATTTAAAGACGTATGAATTAGGTCAGTTTTGAATATTGGACCCAATCTAAATTTTGAATCAAGTATTGAGTTTGGATTTTTTTTTTTTTTTTTATCTAATCCAATTCGAATTTGATTTATCTCAACTTATAAATCTTAATTTTAAAAATCTTATTTTTTATCACTCTAATTATCTTTATCAATTTATTAAATAGACTTTAATTTAAATTAATTCTCTTTTTTATCTTAACAATTAGATATACTTTCAACTTTTTTTTACTAAATTGTATCTAAATATTTATATTTTATTATTTATTTTGATAAAATTTTATTTATAATGTTTTTTTAAGTATATGAATAAATATTTTAAATATCATAATTTATAAACTAAAGGGTAATTATTTACTTAGATAAAATTAAAGAATTGTGAATAAAAATTTAACTTTAAATTAACTTTTTTTTAATCTCATTTAAATTATCTAATAGTTTTATGTTGGAATATTAATTATTAGATTTGAGCTATAAAATAGTAGTTCAATAGTTAAATGTTAAACATGGCTTGATCTAATCCTATTTCGAACCTTAGCATTGTGAGTTTGGCTTAGATTATATTTAACTTTGAATAGATCCGAATGATTTATTAGTTTTAAAATTCTTTCTATAAATTTAATCTAAACTGACTCAATTTGTAAATGGATTAAATTTGAATTCAAAATTATGATTTAAATATAAAAGCATGATCCAAACAAGTTCGATGGATTTGCAGCCCTACAAATAATGTCATCATTTGAAGGGGATGTTTAGTGCTCCGGCTTACACAACAGTCTCGTCTGCACATGAGAAGAATCTTTATACAATTTGCTTCTTGACGTAGGCCCAAATAAATTCAGTGAAGATGTCATTTTCTCTTCCCTCTTCCTCTCTCTCTTCTCCATTTCTTCTCCCTGTTGCAGGCCACCTCCCAGTTGCTCTCCTCTCTCTCTCTCTCTGATGGTGGGAGGCACCACCCCTCACTTTATCATCACTATTTCTCCTTCCTCCATATCTCTCTCTCTCTCTCTCTCTCTCTCTCTTCTTCTCTCGTTCGTCGTGAGGATCGATGTAGCCAGCCTCGTTTAGGAGCCGGACCAGCCAGCTAGCTCAAAGCTGGTCAAACCCCATTCCCCTCACACGTAGTGTGAGCATAGGGCGGACAGTCTCACACTGTGGAGGGAGGCAGCCATGGTGGCTAGCCTCTTCACGCACTGTGAATGAAGAGGCTGGTGGTGGCCAGGCCAGCCTCTTCATGCACAGTGCTGGAAAGGTCAGTGTAAACCCCTTCACCTGAAAATTTTTTTAACGTTACACGGCATGGGTGCACGACATGCGGCGCACTTCATGCGCACCAGCGCACGCATACATGGGCGCAGGGGAGGGCTCAGCCCTTCCATGAAAAGACAGGGAGGGGACTGGCAGTCCCCTCCGTCTTCTTTCCTCCTCCTCTTTGCGCACTCCCATCATCGTGCCGCCTTCCGCTCGTCCCCGACACCTCGCCACCGGCAGATAATCCTCCCTCACCAGCGAAGAGAGAAAGAGAGCATGTAGAGAGAGAAAGAGGGCCGCAGGAGGGCCCTCCCCTGATGCGGGAGCCAAGCCAGCTCCCGCGCTTGGTTCGGGCCCAGCAGTGTGCCCGCCGGCTCGCCGGGCTCGATCTCCGGGCGGCAGCCCCCACCGGCGACCGAAGAGGGGGAGGCCGTGGAACCGGCCCTCCTGTTCACTATGGGTTCGAGCCCGGCGGCGTGCCCGCCGGCCCGGGCACCGAGCTCGGCGGACCCCCGCCGGCGCCAGGGCAGCGTCCGGCGGGGTCCGGCCAGCCGCTGGTGGCCGGCCGTGTCACCGACAGAGGAGAGAGTGGGAGGGGGGGGCCGAATGGCCCTCCCTTGTCGCAGAGCCAAGGCCGGCTCCCGCGTTGGTCCGGCCGCGAAGATGCTGTCGGCTCGCCGAGGCTCGGATCCGGCCGGCGGCCCCCACCGTGCCGGGGCGGCATTCGGTGAGGTCCGGCCGGCCAGCGATGGCCGGCCGTGCCGCCGGCACAGTGAGGAAGAAGAAGAAAAGGAAGAAGAAAGGAAAAAAGAGGAAAGAGAAGAGAGAGGGGGTGGCCACCGGTGACGGCCGACCTGGGGCCGGTCGTCAGCGGCCAGCCGACCCTAGGGAGGGCCGACGGCGGCCCTAGGCCGCTGGCCATCTGCCACCCCTAGTTCACCTGAACCAGGGGTGAAACGGTGAACAGAGGAAAAAAAAAAACAGGGACTGGGCCGGCTTCGGCCCAGTTCATTTAGCCCCTTTGGACCGAATTTTCGGGCCCCAAATTGGGTCCGGCCAAATAAAAGAAAAATATGATCATGATCAGCATGGATCCTAGTTTGTTGGAAAATTTTTATTTCCCCATTTGGGCTTCTATATTTGGAGATATTCAAGCCCCAAGTTGGGCCCAGGATTAGATTGGGTTAAGTGTAGGAGTCAGTTTGACATCCTAAAATTGAAATTTAAAAATTTGAAAAATTATGTTGTAGGTACCTGCAGGTCCATACGGTGATTTACGCTTTGGGATTAGCGTTGTGAGGTAAGTAAGCCAGTTATAATGATTTTTTTTAAATCATTATTAAATTATGCCATTATTGAAATAATGAAATTGATTTATAGAATTATTTGAAAAATAATATTTGTGGTACCATATTTATGTAAATGATTATTTGGCTTGATTATTATGAATTTCTATAAATTAAATTGGCATTTTATACATGCAACTGATTATTACATGATTATGTGAAATTACTAAATTTGGTAAAATATGAAAAGTAATTTAATTTATGTTTGCTGTTATGCGAATAAATGTTATTTGTGATTATGTTATTATATGTCATCACGGTCCACATTACATGTTACATGACTCCGGGACCCACCTTTATACGGAGAATATGTAGGGAACACACATTCTAGGGATGTGCTGTGACAGGTATAGCATTATATGCTAATTGACTCTGGCACTCTTCCTCTACTGGAGGCGTACATGGAGGTTACATCCTTGATATGTTTATTACGTGGACGTGGGACATTAGTATAAAATAAGATTTATAGTGATTTGGAATTGAAATGGTATTTTGAAATATTATTTCATATTAATTGCTTTTAATTTATTCGAATATGAGATTTGTATAATTCTATGATATGATGAAATATTTTTAAATTTGGAAACATGACATGTATTTGACTTGGTAAAATTCTTATTTGGTTATATCATGTAATAGTAGGCTTACTTACTGAGTGTAAACTTATTAAATCTTACAATATTTTTTTAGAGCCATAAAATTATCAAAGGCAACAATAGGGGTAATTGAGAGTTTCTTGATATAAATTGATTATATTTTGTAATATGTAATCCCATTTGAATTTATTTTGAAATTTTGGTTTGTTCTTCAACATTACATAATTTGTATTATGAAGGATTAAATTTTGTATGTCATATAATTGTTACCTTTTTTTGATAATATATATTATGAAGAATTAAATTTTATATATGATATAATTATTATTTTTTATTTATAAATAATACTGTATTGAATGCCTTATATACGTGTCACGCAAAGAAGGTGGGCTGTCACCCGTTGGCACCACGAGTTGGTCCATGGCGTGACAGTCATCCTCTCCCTGCACGGTGCTAGAAGGAAGGCCCTACTTATGGCAAGTACTGATTCCTCCCAAGGTCTCTCTCTCTCCCCCCTTCCGCTTGCCATTGTCGCTAAGTAGCCAAAATAGTGCCGCCCTCATCTCAGTAGAGGACCTGACACCTCCCTTGGCTCTCTCCTTTTTCTCTTCTCTTTTCTCTCTCTCTCTCTTTCTCTCTCTCTCCCCCTTTTCTTAGTCGTCGGACGTCATCGCCCCTCTCCACCTCCCTCTCGTATCGCCACGGGTCACGACGGAGCATAAGGGGCGGTCGTCGCCTGCCGCACAGCCCCCAACCGTCGCACTCCTTCTCCCTCCCTCTTTCTTCCTCTTTCCTCCTCTCCCCCTTCTTCTCTGTTTCTCTCTGGGTGGGTATGTATGGTGCAACGTGGGACATGCCTGTTTCACACCATCTCCTTCCCCCTCTGTCCTTTTTTTTAAAAATTTTTTATTCTCCTTCTTTTACCATTTTCTAGAACTCTCTCTCTCTCTCTCTAGTCCCATTTCCTCTCTCTAGAACTTTCTCTCTAGCCTCACTTTCTCTCTCTACCTCATCCTTTCTCTCAAATTCTTAAGTGGTCAGAGATTCAAATATTTTTAGATAATATATCAGGATAATTACTAGAAGAAAGACCAGATATTGAATCCAGATTCTTCAGAAGAAAGTTGGATCACTATGCTAAAATCACTAAGTAGAGTTCATAGCAAGATCCAATCTGAACAATATCACCATGTAAATTAGCTGATGATGTATTATGTCTTCCTTTGCTTTGGAAGATAGGGTGTCACAATTGACTCTCAATTCCATAACAAAACTACTGAAAGTCGAGACATCAAAATTTTCAGACCTCTGCCAATGGAAGCCGATAGAAAGTTCGGCGTGGAAGAAACCCTAAACGCTCACTTTTTGGATAATTAAATTAACCAACTTAACTACCTTAAGTATAAATGTAGCACATGTTAAAAATAATCTGACTATTAAATGCATTCATATATGTTTTTTTTTTTTTTTTTTTTTTTCACTTGGTTTAATCTTAGGTTCAAAATTATTATTTTTTGAGACCCAGAGCTAATCTTCGTTTAAACATTTGTTGGAAAAGTTAAAAAAATAATCAATTATTACCCTCAGCAAAACCCTTATTTCTCTTTTCAATTAGACCCCTCTTTCCCCATCTTTTATACCTCTTTGCTGCCATCTTTTTCTTTTGTTTTCTTTGCTGCCATCTTTTTCTTTTGTTTTCTAACCCATGTAATGCAACAATGGCGCTTAACCTTCTTTTATATATATATATATATATATATATATATATATATATGCTTTGTTTTTAATCAAATAGTAATTTTTTTTCCATGTCAGCAAAAAAAAAAAAAAAAAGGAACTAAAGAAATACTTCAGATTTACAACGAACTACAGGCTCTCGTTTGATCCCGGGCCAAAATATTTTAATCGGGTTTGTTGGGTGGGGCATTCCACTGCACGGAAACGAAGCGCATCAGCTGATCGGGGATTTAAAATTAATAAATCATCAGCAATTAATCGCTGGCAAAGAACCGAAGCCGAAGCGGTGAAGAGTTGAATCCGACTCTAGGGAGGGAGAAAAAGAGGGAGAGATGGATAGCCGGAGCGCCGCGGAAGAGGCGGCGCTGGTGGAAACGACGTTCCGCTGCCGTCGTTCGTCCGATCGACTTCGGGGACACGATCGCGGGGGGAGAAGAGGCCGGGGACGGAGATCTCCCAGCGCTGCCCGACTATCCGTACTCTTGCACGTCTGAATCGGCGGTCGAGAATAGGTGATTATTGGCTAATCCTTTTTTTTTTTTTTTTGGGCTATTTATGAGAGGTGAAGGGAGATTGGAATGGAGAGGCGGTGGAGGGTTAGACAAGGAGGTCAGTGGAAAGCTTAGGAAACAGAAAAACCTAGGGAAGGTCCGCGGAGCGAGGAATTTAAATGGAATTTAAAAAGAAAAAGAAAAAAAAAAAAAAGGTTTGAAACGGGGTTAAAGTTCCGTATATATGAAAATTATATGATATCAAATTTATAAACGGCAACCTGCAACGGGAATCGGAATATTGTTAAAGAATCAAACTTAAAACGAAAATATCTGATTTCCTAGATGATAAGGAATAATATCCCTTTCCTTTCCGAGATTTTAGAAGTATTTATCTTCTCGCCATGAACTCTAGACCTTCAACCCTGGTGACCATTCACTGAAAGGATCAAGCTGGATCCATGCCAAGAAATGATCAAGGATAGAGATGGTGGTGCACAAAAGCCTGAGTTCTTCAAAGTTTTGATGGATGGTTTTGAGAAGGAGCTGGTACAATCCATCCGTGGGTTTGTTTGGGTTTTGTTCTCCGGTGGTCTTATTTCTTTTACCTATTTTTAGATTAGTTCTTTTGTCTTGAGGTTGATGATTAAACGACACAAAAGTGATGATGATTATATGCATAGTTTGAAAGATAAGGTATTTTTATTTTGAAATCATCCTATGGCCTTCTGATCATGATAACAAAAAATTTGATAGCAAAAGTACTCGTAACTTGCCGACTGAGTCTAGGGTTCACCTAATATAGCCATGTCATATAAAAATGATAACAATGACAGCAAAAAATTTAATTTTCTCTAGAAGCTGTTTTAAGTTTATTTTGCAATCTGTTTCATATTTTTTTGCAGCGTATTCCACCAGCATTTGCTAAGTATATTATCAATCTTAGAGGCAAAAAAGCTACGCTAATTAGTCCCCTTGGCAATTCGTGGGTTGTCAGCATTCATGGCCAGAACCGAGATGTCTGCTTCAGGGAGGGTTGGCCAGAATTGGCACAAGCCCATGAATTAAAGATAGGGTACTTCATGGTGTTCAGTTATGAAGATGATAGGACTTTCAGCTTCCAGGTTTTTGATAGGAGTGCATGCAAGAAAAACTACAGTTCTGTGGGTGCACATAGTGACATCAAACAAGAACTTAGCTCTGAGATTGATTCTGAAGGTAAGTTCATGCTTTCACTGAATCTTTCCTGTAGCAAATGAACTGATTAAATATTTCTATGATGCATTCAATTACAATGAATGAGAAGCAAGTACAATTCAAAGGGGGACGATGCAAGCTAGTAGAAGACAGATGAGAATGATGGATGGAGGAGAACCATCAATAAAAGGAAAGTGCAGCTCTTCCAGTTGGAGGAAATCTTTTGAGGCTATCATAACAAAATTCAACCTTACTCATAATTACATGGTGAGTGTCTTATATGCCCTGTTCTTTCTTTCTAATGAATAGGCTGTAAATGGAGTCATTCTATTATTTGGACTGCTCTATCCTCTTTAAATTAACCAAACCCTCCACATATGAAGGATACTTCTTCTGCAAAAATATTAGCTGCAATTATGTTTTGAGTGTAGGGTGTTCCAGACTCTTTCAGAGCATCCAATGACATAGGAACAAAGCATGAAGTGATTCTCAATGATGTGGAAGGGGAGTCATGGCATGTAAGAATATGCAACAAAGGCACCAGGGGTGTTTCCTTTGAACAAGGATGGAAAGAATTTTGTGCTGATAAAAGATTGGAAGGAGGCGATAGGTGTATCTTTGAGCTTGCATCCATGAAGGATGACAACATTCTTGTTCGGATAGTCAAATGGTAAGGAACATTTGAAAATAAAAGAGAAAAACTCCTTTTTTTTCTTTTACTATTGATTGTAGGCACAGCTGGATCCTCAGACCTATTGCATTTCTATTGCATGCATTATATTAATTCTCTCTTTCCCGGATTATAATCTTAGTAGTCTATATAAAGGTATCACTAAGATATCAGTTTCTAACTGCCATTGTGAGATTGATACTCAATTGCCATTATAACGACTGCAGGTTAAATTGGAATGAGTCGGAGCATCTCCCATTTGTTCCATAAGCTAGACATAGTTCTTGGCCCCTGCAATGGCTGTTATTAGTGTAACAATTAATGCAACGATTTCAAAGACCCTTGTAAACTTTAGTATTATTAAGCAACATTTAATAGGGTTTATATCAATTGTTTTTTAACCTTTGCAACGAAATTCAAAGTCTCTTTTTTGGTTGACTAATATTGCTATCCTTGGATTGGGTAACTAGGATGGTGGGTGTAATGGCATGGAATGTGATTATGTGATATAAAAACTTCTTAACAATTGGGAATGAATTAATGCTTCCTGAATGATGGCACACGTGATATCCAATGTTTATTCAAGAATGAGTGGCTTGTGATCTCATTGATAAAATACAAAGGAGTGGCTAAGATAATGAGTAGAGGTGGATACCTATAATTGGTAATTGGACAGTGTATCGGACTGGCAACTTGGTAGAAAATAACAAACAAGTTATAAGTAGCAACCTCTTATATATTCCATTATTTTTCATGAGTAACACTAAATCCCTCCATAGGCATTGACCAAAGCTGTTTTTATGCTTATGTTTTTGCTTGCAAGCATTATCCATTATATGTGACACTACACATGAATAGTAACAATATAATGCCATAGTTAATGATGAATAATAATTTGTTTAGCTCATCTCTGTGGAATCTTCCCTTCATCTTAATATATATCCTATTAAATGTTTCTTAAAATGGGATAAAACAATATAATACCAGAGTTTTTAAAGAAAAAGACTAAGGGCTTGTTTGGATTAACTACTCGAATTTGTTGGGAAGTCTTTAAGTGATTATTGGCCAGCAGCTATCTGATATAGCTGATCAACCAATAGTTGGGCCAACAGCTAATCCAAACAGGCCTTAAGCTTGGGTAGGAATGTTTATAAATTCTATTAAGTGTTTCTTAGCGAGTGATCTGGGCACTCATTAATAAAAACCTATTTAATTTTATAGTGGTTTAATGGCTAATAATAAATGCCGCATTTTTATCCGTTTCAAATAGGAGAGAAGCTTTGGTACCCCAAAATGCCTTTGCAATTTCCCGCTTATAACAGGCTCCCTGCCCTGCCCTGCCCTGCCCTCCCTCTCCTCTCTCTCTCTCTCTCTCTCGCGCGCGCGCGCGCGCACACACACACATATGAGGAATTAAAGAAGCCAAATAGAAAAAGAAACCGAGCATGAAACATCTATCTTGCTGTGTGCTATTTGAAATAAGTTTGCTTTTTTGTTTTCTTCTTCTTCTGATGGGTTGGACTGGAACCAACATAATACTGATATATTAACAATTTGCTAGAGAGTTATTTGTTTAAAAGCGTTCTATATTATATCAAACTATTATCAAGCTTCACCTGTGACAGTGACTGTTTACGCTGCTCTGTGAGCATTTTAGGTTTTAACTTGTTGAGGGTGTCTGTTTCTGGCTTTCAACTTCAACTGTTTGATATTTTTCTGTCTGCTGTTGACTACTTTTGTTTAACCCTCTCTGGTTAGATCTCTGCTGCTCTTTTAGGCACCTTGTTTCTTTCAGACAGGTTGGGTATTCCCATCTCTTTCCTAAGAAATAAAGGCCATGGTGATTATTTTATATTGTTTTAGCATTCTTGGTCTCCTTTGAGTAACATTCTTGTGTGAATGGTTTCCAAGTCAGCCTGTATTACTTGCATATGTTATTGTTCAACTCTGCATTTGGCATTAAGGATATATTTGGCATACTATTCTCTGCTTCAACTCATACAAGCCATGTCCTGATACCTTCAGCATTCCCATTCTTTGATGCACTAGAATTTATGGCTTTTCATATATTTTTCTTACATATGTGAATTTTTTTGGTCATTGTAAACCATGTCTTACATTTTGCTTCTCACTTTATCATTTTTTCCAAGGTCCACTGGAATGGAACAAAGGTGCAGCCCCTGCATGAATGGGGAAGAGAATTATTATTGGGATCATTTGAAGACAATAAGTTTCCATTTTCTCAAGGTTATGGATAATGATTTCTCTCAACACATGGTGTGTTTGAGTAAACCTCTCTATTCACTCAGCATCTTTCCTCTTTGAGCTGTTATGATGTACGTGCATATAATTCAGGCAAATCTTCATTTTAACTTTCGATGTCATCTGATTTGTAGATTATCCCAAAGAAGTTTGTGAAGAATTTCAAAGAAGAATTGTCTCAAAATATTCTACTCAAAGGTCCTAGTGGCAAAATATATGGCATGTCAGACTGTTGAAGGATGCAGAGGATATGACTTTTAAAAATGGATGGAAGCAATTTGTTGAAGCTCATTACATTAAAGAAGATGATCATTTGGTTTTTAAATACAATGGCAATTCATGCTTTAGTGTACTGATTTTTGATCAAACTGGTTGTGAGAAAGAAGCATATTACATTGTCAAAGGTCCCAAGGACAAAATTAAGGAATCATGCCAATCAGAGGAAGAGATTGTAGGGGATTCCTTGGAAATTTTTCACGGCTCCAGACGTCCTAAAGCTCATGATCATGGTTCTTCAAAAATACTGAGTAATGACAGACCAAAAGTGCAACATGTATTGGCTACTCACAAGAGGAAAGCCAAATTTTGTAGTAATTCAATGAATGAAAATGGTGAAACTTCTCATGTTCCCCTCTTTTATTTACAAACACATTATTATTGTTGTTGTTGTTGTATATGCAACATTTTACTATGTGCAGAATTGACCATCTGTCTTAAAAATGTCTCGGTAATGAGTTCTAGTTGTCTTGTTTAAAACATTTTGTTCGTCATGTCTAATACTATGTCATTCACTTTAATTCGAACTTCTCAGAACAAATTGTCATGCCCAATGAAGTCAAAAGGCAACGTATTAAGAAAGAATTACAATTCAATTTGAGGAGTTTGGTGACTGAAGAAGGAAAAGCCCAAGCACAACTGAAAGCCAGATCATTTCAACCAGCTAACCCTTTCTTCCAAAAAGTTATGAAGCTAAGCCATGTGCGCACAAAAGTTTTCCTGGTAAGCATGATTATTTTCATGTCTTTGAACTAATCTTTGTTGTTGTATTCTTGTACTCTTTTTCCCTACTATGCATAAAGAATTTCTTATTGATGTGTATGCTAAAGTTTTCGTTTTTAGATATACATATGTAGTTGGGCTAGTAACATTTCTCTGTCCATATTTTATGACATTCTTTATGATGTCCATGATTATTCCCATCTCCCCCCCCCCTCCTCCTCTCTCTTATATTAGTTATGGGAATATCCCACTTATGTCATGAATTCATTTGGGTGTGCATTATAGAGACAAAACACTATTGGTATTTGCAGTCTTACATACTTTTCACCTGTGAACATGTCACGTGACATACACATTTGAAGGAAATAAAACATTTCTAATAGGCAGAGTCCTGTTAACCTTAACTAGTTTGGAATTAAGGCTTTATTATTGTTGTTATTGTAGGTAGAGTCCTATTGATATTCCTTGAAACAACACTTGGTTATATATTTTGTTTATGTGTTGATTCTAGCTGGGGCCTTAATACTGAACACCTTTGGCATTTGTTCTTTTTTCCTCAATGAAAGAAGTTGATAGGCCTGGACAACTTCTACATCAGAAAGAGGTTGACCTGTGTAATGAATGAGACAAAACTCAAACAACTATTACCCCAGAGCCATGGTATATGCTAAGAATATCTCAATATATCATTACATTAGTTTGGTAGAAGCAGCAAGTTCTGGAACATTGAAACAAGAAATTGGTTTCATCATGTATGAACGTTTTAAATGCGAGGCTTTTAAGCCTCCCTGCAGTTAAATTTTCAGCTTGCTTGCTTCGCAAGACTAATTATGATAAGTATTATTAACATAAAAAATACTCATGTCATATGACATAATCTTGCTTTTCAAACTGTACCAGCATAACTAGCATATGCATATAGAAAACTGTAGCTCTTTTTCTAAAGTTATAGCACTTGGATTCATGTATGCCCTTGTCTTTCTTACATTATGTTGTGCAGAGCATTCCAAATTGCTTTGCAGCTGAACATCTCCCTTGTGAAAAACAAACAATTGTTCTTCGCCTCCCACATGGCAAGAAAATATGGAGAACAAATTATTTATTTTATGATGGTTACTTGAGGCTTGGCTGTCAATGGAAAAAGTTTGCGTTAGACAACAACTTGGAAGAAGGAAATGTCTGCGTGTTTGAGCTAACTGCAGAGCTTGTCATGGATGTTCACATCTTCCGGGTTGTCAATGACACCACCCGGCCCAGCAGGGGATTGATAGAGAAGTGAGTTGAAGACTAGTCAACAGAAACCTGTCCCTTTTATTGTATCTATGGTGTTTTAGGCAGTCTAGATGATGTCTATAGATGGTACTTTTTGAGACTTTGTAGAACTTGTGTTTGTTCTAAAGACTTGATAGAAAGATGTTTGTCCTATGTGTTTTTTTGACTCTTCCTTGGTGTGGAGATGACAGTTCATTCACTTCTTTAAAATAGTCACCAGTTGAGTGGTAATGCTTAGTGGAAAGGCAATGGAGGCTTTCCACAAAACTGAAGCAAATGAGGTCCTTGTTCTTCAATCGATGGGTTAGAGACTGACTATTTTTTAATTCACGATGAAATGCTTTGCTGGACATGTTGACTGCTATTTTTTTTTTTTTTTTTTTGGTTTTTCGTTTTTAATCAACCCATGCGATAAGATGACACATTGGTAGGACACCATTGAACCTTTTGTTGGTTGTCTTTCATGCTTGTGTTTTTATGGGAGCATTCCTTTCGTAGTTGCATTCAGAAATACCTCACCTTGTACAGTTGTATCTCTTTGTCGATGCAAATATACGAATCATGCCATGATTTGAAGCAGCTCGGTGCTCCAGGAGTCTTACCTGCACCTTTGTCGATGCAAATATACAACGAATGATTTGTTAAGAAGCTCAGTGCTCCCGGAGTCTTACCTGCACCTCTTTGTATGTCATAATTTGAAGAAGCTCAGTGCTCCGGGAGTCTCAGGCTTTCCCAAGATTTTTATGTTACAGACAGGACAGCTAGATTTCCTAATCAGAACATTTTTTTATCATTCTTATTTTAATTCAAAATCCCGGACATATTGTCAGGTCCCAAAAATGTCTTTAAGCACGGTATTAAGCAAAAATCACAACTCATTTTGAGAAGGCGGCCAACGACAATAATGCCAATGGAATTCATCCAAACAACCCTCTTTTCTCTTCAGAAAAATGTGGCAGTTAATACACTCACTTACCCTTATAAACGAGTCACTGGCCTATATTTTTCTAATATTAACTATATATTTTATACGGAAAATAATAAAATGCGCCCCATAAAACAATTCAATCCCCTACCAGAACCGCGCCGACTTCGATTGCATTACGAGGGACGCATTCGATTGGTGGTTCACCCGAAATATCTCATGATCACAACTATATATTGAAGAGAGAATTATTCTACCTATTGAGTAAAAAAGGAATGAGTGCAACATTGCAATATATGAGCAGAGAGTTGTGGTGATATAGGAGAGAGAATTATTGGATTATTTTTCCAAAAAAAAAATCTGCATTTACCGCGGCTGATCTCATGGTGGCAAAGAAAACAATTAAAAGCAAAGAACACTCACTAAGATCGAAATTACTATAGTAGCCTAGTTCTGTGGGCCTCTAGCGACCATTCCTTTTACGTTTCGGAGGTCTTCCTCGGCGCTTGGGAACGGAAGCAGGGCCATCCTTGCGGGCTTCTTCAGCCGGCGCGAGCGCGGGCTCATCTTGGTCCTCGCCCCCTGTTCCTGAGCCCACTGAAGAATTATCGATCAAAACAGGCTTATTCTTTGGTGGACGCCCGCGACGTTTGGGCTCTGGCTCGTCTAGGCCTTTCCCATCGGCACCGTGCTTATCTTCGTCCTCGCCCCCTGTTTCTGAGCCCACTCCAGAGTTATCGAGCAAAACAGGCTTATTCTTTGGCGGACGTCCGCGAAGACGTTTGGGCTCTGGCTCGTCCTGGCCTTTCCCATCAGCACCGTGCTTATCTTCGTCCTCGCCCACTGTTCCTGAGTCCACTCCAGAGTTATCGAGCAAAACAGGCTTCTTCTTTGGCGGACGTCCGCGAAGACGTTTGGGCTCTGGCACGTCTTGGCCTTTCCCATCAGCACCGTGCTTATCTTCGTCCTCGCCCACTGTTTTTGAGCCCACTCCAGAGTTATCGAGCAAAACAGGCTTATTCTTTGGTGGACGTCCGCGAAGACGTTTGGGCTCTGGTTCGTCTGGGCCTTTCCCATGGGCACCGTGCTTATCTTCGTCCTCGCCCACTCCAGAGTTATCGATCAAAACAGGCTTATTCTTTGACGGACGTCCGCGACGTTTGGGCCCTGGCTCATCTTGGCCTTTCCCATCACTACCATTCTTTTGTTGGTCCTGGCCCCCTGTTTCCGAGACCACTCCAGTATTATCGACCAGAACAGGCTTATTCTTTGGTGGACGTCCGCGACGTTTCGGCTCTGGCTCATCATCTGGGCCTTTCCCATCGTTGCCATCCTTAAGCTGGTCCAGGCCCTCTGTTTCTGAGTCCCCAATCGGAGCAGCCTTCCTCCTTGGCGCACGTCCGCGACGCTTGGGCACCGGGTCGGATCCATCTCCTTCGTTCGCAGTCGCAGTCGCAGCCGCAGCGACCGGAGGCCCTTCCCATGGCAAGCCGAGTACGTATTCCAATGATTCCACGTTACCTCCATCACTGCACTCGAGCATGCTTTCGGCGGGGCGAGCCTTCGAGGAGCCCTCGCCGTTCTGGCTCTCGGTCGGCCTGTCGCTATCTCGGCCCACCGCCGGCGGAGACTCTGCCGTCCCGCGGTCGTCGTCTTTGTCGTCTGCGGGCTTAGACGGCGGGCTGGGCTGGGCACGGTCGGGACGGGAACCCAGGGCCGGCTCGGCGCCGGCGCAAGCAGCGACCAGGAAACGGCCGGGTTCCGGCATGACGAACTCCCCCCGGGCGGTGAGTTTGCTGAGGTAGTAAGGGAGGAGCCTATCATGCCCGTCGGGGAGGTCGTCATAATGGGATCGAATATAACGAGATATCGCTTCCATGGTGGATCCCCCTTCCTCCGACGAGGTTTGGATTGCAGCAGCTATCATCTGCTCATGGCCATGAACAAAAACGCGTCCGTGATGCACATCAAGACAACATATGCATGTGTTATGCGTGCATACATGAGGGATGAGATGCGATACCACGGCATAGGGAGGGTGGTCGGGAGTGCGCCGGCGAGGGTGAGTCGGAGGTTTTCCGCCGTCTTCGGCAGCCATCGATGGGCCTTGGCAACGGAAGAGAGACGGAGAAGAAATTATCTTGGGATAGATACGGAGGAGAGGGCACCCAATTTATAAGAGAAAGCAGTTCGATTTCTTATAGGGCATAATTACTGAGTTCGAATTTTGTTCGGATCACAGCAATCCGTGACTAGGGCTGACAGCGGGATAAATTATCTAATGACGCGTTTATGAGAGGGAAGAAGTTCCCAGAATTATTAAATTTGAATTTTACCCCCAGAAATTAATGTAATCCGTGGTAGAGTCGTTAGATAAAATGCGGATTTCGCTTGATTTGTAGCTGTTTATCATTATCCTACACTAACTTTCGGATATTTTTTTTTTTTTTTTTTCCTTCTTCTGTTTCTTTGGAACCGTTGGATCGGCTCATATCAGCCGACGTTTCGCGGTTCCAGTCGGACTGGAAGCGCATTCCCCACATCTGGCACCTTTTCCCGAAACGAGTGCTTCGTTGATTCTGGGGCGGCGTCGGTTTAAATTTACGGCAAATGAACGATGACCAAAAAAAAAAAAAAAAAAAAAAAAACAAGCTAAAGTTCCCTAGCTAAAGTTCCCTGTCTCGTTTGGTCTGTTTGAAATATGTAGGATTTTCCAAAACTTGCGATCAAAAATTTGAAAACATAAAAATTATGGAATTAGAAGAATCTTTTGTTTTATACAATTCAAATCTTTGTATTACAATACAATTTTTTAAGAATTCATGTTACGTTGAACAACTTAAATTTCATGGATTTTTAAATAAAATTGTAACTTTACTCCTAATATTCAAAGTCACAACTATGATTTTTTATTTAATTAATAAATAATATTTAAAAATAGAAATTACTATATCATAAAAGAAATTCAATAAGCCTAAGTGATAAAAGAAAAAGAAAGAAGCTGTGAGTGAAAAAGGAAATGATAATCATCGCAAGATGTGAGAGAGATAAAGTTAATGAAGAAGATGGTTTTTATATTGGAATATGAGTTAGATTTTTAATTAGACTCGTAAAGAATTTAAATATGGATTTCATCTAAATTGATTGTCCATATTAATTTTTAAAACTATTTAAAAGATTTCAATACCTTAAAAAATAGTTAAATGTCCCTCTTTCTTTCTCTCTCTCTCTCTCGACTATTAATAGCAAATGATGAAATTTGATAAAATTTTAAAAATCTCTAAATTTCCTTCTTCAAATGTCTACTTCTTGAACATGACTAAGTAGTTTCAAAATTTAATAGCTTCTAATCATATAACAGTTAGGGCAACTACATGTCCTACAGTGTCTTACTTGACCTTCCCATGATTTTTGTATATGAATGTTGCATATAATTTTTGTGAAACCAAATTCTAAGTTGAAAATCTTAATTGGGTGTACTAGATAGAGCATCACTTAATCAAGTGTACTTTGAGATAATAGATGGTTGAATAAAAGAAAAATTTACAGATTTTTAAAAATAAGAAACAAGACACATCTTCAAAATTGAATATAACCACTGCTAACCAACATCAATTATCAATTAAGACATTATCCTTGGAGGTTGTTTGGTTCATGGTAATCTACTTTGATAATATAAGATTACCATAGTTTATATTTGGCATTAGATATAGTAATTTAAATGATAATATTTTATTTTCAATAATCTAAAATTACTATAAATCATGGTAATTTGATTCCATTTTAAAATATGAGTATCTTAAATTACCAAAGGATGGTAATATTAAATTATACTCTTGACTTACATATCAATATTTAATAATATTTAATTTGATTACATATTTAATATGCACTAAATAATATTTAAATATTTAGATATTATATTTTTTATATAATACATATTAAATATTTATAATATTTAAATATAAAATATTTGTAAAATGATTTTATGAAGAATTCTTACTTTTTTTTATTAGAACATTTTATATTTAAGAGGAAGAAAAAGGCAACCGCTTAAAAGATAAAAAAAGATTTATAATAAAATATACATAGAATTTAAAGATACGGTAATATAAAATCTTGAATTCTTAGGAATATGAACTAATACTACCAAAATAAACCAAATATGCTAACCTTGCATTTGTAGTAATCTAGTTGCCAAATGAAAGATGAACCAAAAATATCAGTTTCTTAATAATATATTACTATGAATCCAGCATCACTAAAGAGTTTGACTTGAGGTCTACAAGTCCGATATAGACATAGCCCTAAATAGATAGGACTGATGTAGAGCCTAATATGGTCATGATTTGATATGTTTCCATATACGTGGACAATGCTAATTCTAATCCATGTAAAATATTATAAAATTACTCGTTTATATAAGCATATGTAGTTTTGCCCTTCAATAACCCTGAGTGCTATTGTTAAATTTAGAAGAAAATTTTATTAAGTATAAGAGGGTATAGGTTTTCGTAAGAGAGAGATTGTAAATCTCAAGTTTTTTTTGTCGTAGAATTACTTTTAATTTTGTTGGGATACATATTGATGTGACCAAACCATCATGTATCCTTTCTTTTTTTTTATATATATATAAAGATTTTTGTATGTGTTTTCTTTTATCCTTTCTTATTTTCCTCCTTGTGTTTCTGTTAATTTTTTCTCTTCTGTTGCAACATTAACCGAGCAATCAAAATCTGAATGCAGTCTAATCCAATGCTGCTGGATTCTGTCCAGAAGCTCGAACCCTTCACTGCATTCCATCTGTCCACAGGATGAATCAATCCATCAGACTGCTCCTACTTAACGTATTAATGCATGAAGAATACCACAATTTTTCATCAGGAACCAATGCCACCTTACCAATCATCACCGCCCACTTCCCCAACAAAAATTTAAAAAAAAAAAAAAAAAAAAGAAAGAACTTTGATTTAAACGAGTCCCATAATTCAATCTGATGAGTCCCATAAACAATAAACCACAATTATATATAGTGAGCACTACGAAACAACGAACAAAGGTAAACCAGAGGGCCAAAAAAATAAAAAAAAAATAAAAAAATAAAAAACTGAAGCAAGAACAAAGACTAAGATGCTGGCTGAGTCTTGCCATCCTTCTCAAATTGCTTCAAATCCCACGTCCCACCGACCCATCTCGGGTCTTCGAACGCGGGAATCACCGCCTTCACCGCAGCGCCATTGGAGCCCGGACGGAGACTCTGGCTCCAGAGGAATAGCCTCTTCCTTCTTCTCCTCCAACTTCTCCTCTACGGCAGCAGAGCCAACCGTCCCTGCACCGTTTCCCGTGCACCACGTGAGTAAAAGAAAGAATTTTTCTCGGGAAGAAGGGTGCGTTGGAGTTTTTGAGAGAGATTGGGACTTGAAGATAAGGAGGAGAAGAAGATGGGAAGAGGAGGGGGATAACAAGGCCATCGGAATGCTGATTTATTCGAGAAGAGAAAACAGAGAGAACTTTTTCACATGCTTTCCTCTGTTCCTTAGGTGAGAGAATGGGAGCTTGCAAATCCCTGAACCTCAAGAGCAGTAGACAGGGAAAAACCAAAAGGATGGTGAGCGAGATTGATCGATGAACAGGGGTGTTAAGCATGGAAGCGACAGCCGAGATTTAATTTAATTATGGAGGTTAGATATGGAGCCGGCCCATCTTTACCTCTATAATTTCCTTATTATAAGTACCATCCCTTATTATTATTATAAAGATTTAGTCATATAGATTGGGTATCCATGGTTGCATTTACGTATCGAGGTTTCAACATAATCATAAATTTGTTAGCAGTAACACATACGGACAATGCTCCCCGTGCTGAAGATATAAGACATCACCGATTACCGTGTTGATACAAATACCGACTTGCAATTAATCTGGTAAGAGACGCAGAGATTGATTGTAATGATCCAAAAGATCTGGATCAAAAAGGCTAATTGAAAATTATTAATTTTGGGGTGTTGATTAGCAAGTATTCAAGTTTTTTTTTTTTTTTTTTTCTTCAGTGCACAATCATTATGGAGCTAAATGCAAACTGATATAAATCTTTATAAATTTTCTTATATAAGTCATAGTATTTTTATTAGATTAAAAATTTAATCACAAACATTATAAGTGGCTCATAATCTATACAAAAGATCTAATGCTGCAGTGTTTTTCAGACCTTACTTCTTTAATATCATTGATAACAACATAAATTCTTAGTTAAACATAAATAAATAATATTTATTAGTCCATACATTATAACTTAAGATTTGCTAACAAATGAGAGACTAAAATACACATTACATGAGTCCTCACATTAATGACCTACTAAGAACCCGAAATAAATGAGTAGTTCAATGCTTTCAGTTGCTCAAGTGCCAAAGGGCTCAACTAGCTCATTTTACATTTCTGAAAAAGTATTTAATTATTTATTTTTAAAAATAAATAAATATATAAATTATATATATATATATATATATATATATATATATATATATATATATAACAGTGGAGATGAGCAGCAAAGGTGCTAAGGATCTTCAACAATCAATAACTTCACACATCATTGTAATAATGGACTACTATTATATGAGTGTATAACTGACTAATAATAAGAAAGAAAGAATGAAGGGGCGTTGAAGAACATTTTTTCTCCTTTAGCAATGCAAACATGACGCCACTTAAAGAGTCCTTGCAAACATGAAGGCTAGCCTCGGGGCCAAAATCCCTTTTTTTATGCTGCGTAATAATAAATCGAGCAAAAATCTTTACCTCAGTGGTGGAACCCCTCGCATGTGTCAGGCCTCAATCGTGGCTCCGCACGGAAGGCCCGGGGCTTGAGAGAGGTGAAACCCACCCCCCTCCGCGATTGGAAGCGCGTATTCTCTCTTTTTCCTGCTTCAAGGGAGCTCTCGTGCCTTCTCGTCGTCCTCTCCCAAATGGCGCTCGCCATCCCTTCTTGGGGAGCGAGCAAGTTATCTCTCTCCATGGAGCGCCAGCGGAGCAGCAGAAGCAAACCAAGAGGAGCTCTAAACCCTTCAGCTCCTGGTGTTCCCCCAAGAACTCCTCTCACCACCAGTTTCGTCGTCCCCTTCGTCGCCCGGACCCTCTCGGGCGAACTTTTCTTCGGTCAGAGTACCCGCACTCCCCCCTTCTTGTCCGGCAGCAAACGGCGTGTCGTCACCCCGGTATTCTCTCCAGAAAGCCCTCTCAGTTGTTTATCTATTAATCTACCGAGCTTATTGCTACGCTGTTTCGCGTTCAAAATTACTCTCTAGTTTGAACGGGTGTTGCGTGATTGATGTAGTAATAGAGATTATCGTAGCAACTTAAGAGAAGTTCTATGCAATGGCTGCATGATGAAGATCTAAGCAAACTACATAATGGTAATAGAGATTAGAATGTTAAGGTGAAGTGAAATAGTTATGAAACCTGGAGAATAGAGTGGGGAATGACTATATAAAAGAAGTTGTAGTAGAATGATGAAGAACCGATTGGGATGATGGTATGGGAATGTACAACGAATGCCCAAGGAGACTGAGGAGACGAAGATGTAATGTGAAGCAGATGGAAGTTGCTGGAAAGGAGTTGCGGCAACACAAGAGGTAGCTCTTAATAGAAATGATTGGTGAATGAAAATTCATGAAGCTAGCACAAAGTAGCTGGGAGATGCTACTCTATTACTTGGTTTATCTTTTGCCAGTTGCGAGAAACTATTTCTCCTTTGAGCAATTTGTTTTGATTGGTTGTTCTCTTACTTGTGGATCTATGCGGCAACCTGAATAACTAATGTTATGTTTATGTTAATTATATAGACATGGGTAACAATAATTGTTATTTTGTTGCTTGTTGGATAATTAAGAACCTGAGGATTTTAACTTGGTTTTGAACATTGTACTCTTGCTGTAGCCTTGATGTACATAGTAATCCTATATGCAATTCCTGCTTTAAAAAATGTGCCCCTATTTCTGTTATCAGGTCATGCCTTTCTTGAGAGGAAGTGCATGGGAGCAACCACCTCCAGATCTGCCATCTTACCTATATAAAAATCGAATTGTTTACTTGGGCATGCCTCTTGTCCCCTCTGTAACAGAGCTGATCCTTGCAGAGTTTCTTTACCTTCAACACGAAGATGCTGAGAAGCCAATTTATCTTTACATTAATTCCACTGGGACATCTAAGGTAAAATCTTTCTTTTTTATGCTTCTATCAGCGTACAAATCTATAAGGCATTTTTTTAGACCATATTGTAATAGGAGGTGTTGGCTTTGGAAATTTACAAAAGGTAGAAATCTTACATTGATCAAAGAAATACCTGTCAATACCATGTGAACATTGAAAACATGAATAGCTGTATGTTTTCCTTTGTTATTCCTAAGAAATTAGCAGTCTCTTGCATTTAGAATTTGTGAGCCTAAGTTTGGGGTTTTAGTGATGTCTATATTTATTGGCATCTGAAATACTCTGATTAGTTCTATTATCTTTTCAGCATGCAATCATTTCTTTGTTAAAGGAAAAGAAGACTTGATGATTTTCTTTCACCCAAAATTCCTTCTTACATCAGTGTAAAGTACCATTCAGGAGTGAAAAAACATCTACTTGTTGTTTCTCTCGATTTCATTTTACTTCCTGGACCAGGCAATTTGTATGACTCAAGTAGTTATTGATATTCTATTGCCATAAGTTAGTGGCTTATGTATGAATATGAGATATTCTATTTCCAATTTCTAATAGATGATGTCATAATAGACTGCCTAAAAATTAATACAAAGCTGAGGGCTCGTTGTATTATCACAAGGGAATAAATATCAGTGGTTCAGCTTGTGCTTGCAAAGGAGGTTGCTCAAGGGAATCATATTTTTGGCTTTATCGTAATGCACTACCATGCTCTTATCACAAACCTTTTATATTTCTTGTGATATTTAAATTCACATATCAGCGATTCACAGGTCTGTCACATTTGTTAAATTTTCTATTTTAATAATTTGTTTAATGATAAGTTTATACATGAGCAGGATTGAATCAGGTTATTTGTTATATAGGTAAGCTTATGGTCATAATTGTAACCAGCAAACCTTGTGCCAACACTTTGAGCTTAGTTTTGTGAATCCTTATTAACCAATATATGCTACGAAGGGAAACCTCTGGTGTCATGATGTTGCTGTAAGCATTGGTAAATCCTTTTTCACATATTCCATTCATCTTAACTAAACAAACATTTAAGAATAATTCTTAGTTTTTTCATTTCAAGGTAGACTTTTTTTTATTATAAAAAAAAAGAAACTGTAGCTAAAGAAAAATTAATTCTATGCTTGAATGTTTATAACGAATATTTATGATGAATTTCACCCTGCATTTTTTTCTGTATTGCTTCTCTTACTTTCGGGTTATACTATAGTTGATGCTTTATGGTGACTGACTTGTATAAAGTCGATCAACTTTTTTTCCCACCCTTTCACTTATATATTCAGTTTTATGCTATTTACAAAAGTCCAAGATTTTGTCATTCCTCACTGCGGGTACAGTTTTCATTGTAAGAGTATTCATTACAATTAAGAACTCTTAGAAGATATGGAAACATAAAATGATTTTAAAAATATCTAAATTAATAAAATATATTCTCCAATGGTAGAAATTGCTGATTTGGTTGTCCAATTTCCTGGAGGTTTTTCTATGAATAGAAAAAAAAAAGAAAAGAAAAAACTTGATGGTGACCTAATTTTCTAGGATTATGCTGAAAACCTTTTGGGTTGCTTGTTTAATGTTTTGATCAAATTTTTTTTTATTTTTTATAACATTTTAATATCTCTGCATTCCAATCTAATAGGCCTCACTCTCTCATTGACATCCATGGTCAGTTATATAGAAAAAGGACAAAAGAAGATATTGTGTATGAACATTTGGAAGTCTATATATGTATCTTAAAGTGTAGCTACTACATACTATATATGTGTATGCTCGAGACAGTCCAGGTTTTGTGTGTGCGTGATGGTCATGGCGGCTGTTATGTTGGTGTTGGCCCATCTACTTCCTAAGCAGTACCCTTGAGCCAATAATTCATGTATTTTTTCTTCAAAATTTATCTGGTGGCAATTATTTCCTTATATTTGCGTTGTATATCCTATGTTTCCTGGGTTTAATCCTGCAAACTTCTGATGATAATTTATTTTTGTTTTAGGGTGGTAAAAAATTGGGCTATGAAACTGAAGCTTTTGCAATTCATGATATTATGAGGTCAGCTGCTTGCCTTTATGGTTATATTTTCATGATATGTGATGCAGGACAACCCTAGGGATTCTAATAATTGATGATAAACAAATATGATAAACCCTTAAAGGCTTAAGAAGAAAGTATATCAATACTCAGACATGAGTGGAAGAGGCCGAATACCAAGATGGTATCTTGTTTTTCTTATTTGCCATGCAGACTCAATACCAAGATGGTGCGAGGGAAAGAGGCCCACCAAAAAGCTTGAGAAGGTATATAAATATGCAGATGTGTTTCTTGGAAATTTTTTGATTTCCTTGAAATAGATGAAAGGTTTGACCCAATAGACCCATTATCATGAAGCAAGAAGTAGTTGAAGTAAGAGACTGTGTTCTTTAACCTTTGGAAGAGTCTCTGGAATTGTTCAATCTTTTCATTCCAAACTATCTTTATTAAACAAATTTATTGAACTTTGTATATTTTCTTTGCCAAAATTGATGTTTTAATTGTTCACAACCAAAGCTTATATCATACCTTAATGGTTTTTGGTGCATAAAACTTGTAGTGCTGTTCTAAGTAATGTTACCTGGATGTGATATATGACATTTAAGGATCTATAAAATAATAGGACATGTCACTCTTCCAGAAAGCCCACAGCCCAAAGCCCAACATGATGGTACTTATATACTTTGCATTTGCATGCATTGCATGACCTGTTGGACCAGCGCCAACTAGCTTCATGACCTAGAATTTCTGGGGCATGGTTTTCATTTGTTCATTTGCAATTCCACTTGGTTTCCATGCCATTATTTTCCAGCTACACTAGGAGTCATTGGAAGACATGCCGGTTGGCATGCATGATAAGGCATGGTATATGTATCATGTTAGTGTGTGCCAAGATTGCAATCAAACAACGTGCCATGCTATGTATGATTCTAGTACCAGGCTGGCATGCCACCCACTCAAAATACCCAAGTCTATGCTGAAAGTCCCTGTTAACTCTCTGAAAGTTGATTGTTTCTCATCACTATGAATCTCACGTGGGATTTGCTTTCTTACGCTGAACAGATATGTTAAACCACCTGTTTTCACACTTTGTGTTGGCAATGCTTGGGGAGAAGCTGCTTTACTTTTGGCTGCTGGTGTGAGAGGGAACCGTGCTGCTTTACCATCATCTACAATAATGATTAAGCAAGTATAACTCCACTTTTAGTCTTCATCGGTAATTTAAGCCTTTTAATTTGCTTCTGAAGCATAGGTTTCATTCCTTGCTAGTAGCTGTGGTAGAAAAGGGATCTAATCCTTTTCCTGTTAAGATATTAAATATGTTGTTTGAGATTTTAACGTGACAACAATATCCTGTTTTCAATCTGCAGCCTGCTGCTAGGTATCATGGGCAAGCAACAGATACTGATCTAGGAAGAATAGCATTGAATAATGTGAAGGCAGAATTGGTAAATTTGACTGCATTTTGTTATTTTGCTGTGTGTACTGTTGCAGTTGCTTATGCTAGAACTTCAAAATTTTGTGCTTAAGTTTATATGAAATATATGTAGCATTTTCATTGAAAAGAATTTTGACTAATATGTATGATAACCAGTTAGTCTTTCCCATTGCCCTCCCTCTTAACTCAGATTGGTGAACTGGTTACACTGGAGAAAAGATAAAATCAATGGGTGACTGGGTTGGTTGTGATTTATCTTGGTGCTGAATATTTTTTTCCTTCGGGAATACAAATACGACACTTGCCAATACCAGGAGGATGAACATCCACACAAGATATGGCAAGGTTATATATAATATTACAGTATAAGAATCTGCTTGCCAGTCAGGGTTTGAGTTGGAGGAAATGAAATCTTTATCTTTTTATCCTATCTTCCAACTTCTTGCAGCAGTACTGTAGAATGGCTTCAATATAGCATCATGAATCCGTTTATTACGCAAAACCTACACAGTATGGTTAGCTTTATATTTTTTTTCCCCTTCCTTTTTAAGTAAATGTAGCAACTTTCAGGTAATCACAATTGGACTTTGTGGATGCGAAATTTTGTAGATAAATGACTTGATTACTAGCTTTCTAGGAATAACCCTGGTCTGAATGAGGCCATATATTTTAATTCTTGTAGCAGTAGAGATCCTTGGGCAATTATCAGCCACCTAGATAGTTCAGAAGCAACAGTAAACTTGATCAGTAAACCTCAGGGCCATGAAAGCAGATAGAGTTTCAAATTGAACTACTTCTTATAACATCCTTAAAAAAGGTTAGTGCATCTCAATCTAGTCATTGCATTTGACTCACGTATTCTATCTATTAGGTGTTTCTCTACTCGTTGTATATAGGAAAACCCCCTCAGCAGATTGAGAAAGATATCAGACGCCCAAAATATTTCAGTCCTAGTGAAGCGGTCGAATATGGTATCATTGACAAGGTATTGATCGCTACTCATTTTACTATTTCCTGGCAGACATCATAGAACAGTCATCTAGCCCCTCAATTTCTGCAGGTATTGTACAATGAAAGAGACTGAGAAGATAATGGTGCCATTTCAGACCATGGAAAAGCCCATCTTGCTAAGGTATTAGAAGTAGTAGCCATTTTGTATCAGAAGTGCCAACATGTTCCTTGCAAAGCAAAGTGACCTTGAACAAGTTGGTGGGTTTGCTGGATTTCAGGAGATTGTATCCCTTTATCTACTTGCACGAATGCTATCTTGTTTCAAGTGTTCAATTTCTGTCTCTTGTGTTTGTGGAAGAGTGGTTGGCTGGCGTTAGTTAAGGTAGAAAACCACAGAGGCTATGAATGTCATTGATGCCATTATTTACAATGCTAACTCAACAGGGAATTTTTTATGATGATATCATGGTTATTATGTGATTATTGCTCGTGGCCCCATCCTATCCCCAAGATATGATTTCATCTTTGACAGATTAAACATGATGCTTTATGGTGGTGAAATGCTACAACAGTTTGCATGATCTTATGTAGCTGCCAAACATTTTAAATTTTTTGGTTTTGCTCGCATAGGTTGTAATATGATCCTTATAACGATGGAAGAGTTTCATGTCCTTGCTGCAGTTACTGGTGGCTGGAATAATTCATACTCTGAAGCGGCACAGTCTCCGGTTGTAACCAGCAGAAATGAAGCCTGACAAACACTGGGAATTAATAGGTTGTCATAGCGTAGAATATTTGGCTTTGCTCCAGCTTCAGCTAACAACTGAGAAAAAGGAGCAAGCGAGAGAATACAATACAATGACTAGATGAAGATGTCTTGCTCTATCGAGATTCAAATGTAGTAATGGGAACCAAAATAATCCTGACAAATATTACAAAAGAGTTCGTGAGAAAATTTGACGTTGCGGGATTTTTCCTTGTTTAATAACGAAGAACGATCTGGCCTTTTCTAGAGAGTTGCAAATTTCCACGTCAACGATTCGTGAGCAAAAAAAACAAAGGAGAAAAACATTGAGAGGCAAGCATCATATCGTTGCAAGAACTTAGAAGACATGAGGCTTCACCTTAACGTCCCAAGTGTATACCTTGGTGTTCATTAATTAACCGTTCAGTGTGTGTTGTGGGTGGGGAAAGTGATGGTCATGGTCCCAAGAAACTCTTTGGCGTGATCGTTGTTCCATTAGGAGTGGGGAGGAGCCACTGTGGCCTCTTTTAAAGCCGCCAACCGTTGGCTCGGTCCCCTCCGAATGGGACATGGGAGGTGCTTCCATTATTTATGTAATTCAGAGCGTGCACCGTACACGTACACGGTGTAGCAATGCAGCACAAGCTATGAGGAGGTTGGTGGTACCTTTTTAACTTGTTAGTGGGGAGATAAGGGTTGGCCCATATCTTTTTCTATTTACATCTAAGCATAGTGTGTTGGTGTGTGTGTGTGTGTGTGTCTCTCTCTCTCTCTCTCTCTCCATTTCTCTATGCTTCATAACTGGCCTCCAAAGTTGTAATGAAGTTGACAAGCAAAACCTTTTCAGAGATTTAATTAGAAAAAGCAATGTTATGGACTGCAATGCATGACACATCACCCTACCGGTTAGCTGACATGGCATGGGGGAATTGGCACTGTTCATAGGGGTTGGAGTTTTTCTTAAGATAAATTTTTTGATTTCATCTTCTGGCACACCATATCAATCAAGCAGGCTTTTCCTAATTGGAATTAGTAACATATAGGAAAATTTGTGATGGATGGAGATTAGAGAGTGCAACAAGAACTTAAAATCCTGCAGCCTTGGAGCAAATTGTGAGGAAAATCATGAATACAAATACTTGTGCGAAATCTTATGCAGCATCTATAATCTGATTGTTTTGCTAGGGTCAGTGGATGACAGATCTAGTGCCTTGCATGATTATTTTCATAATGATGTTTTCTGTCGATCGTTCACAAGCACTTGGCATAGTGCAATGCAGATGATAGAAAGATGGAATATCATTGTATCTAACTAAAGAATTTGTTGTTGTTATTTATATGAACTGATAGATGTACATTTACTTTCAGTTCACGCTTCAAAGAAGGGTGAAACAGTAGTATATTTATTTTGTTTTAAAAAAAGGTCATATTATGTCAAAAAATAATATTTCATTCGATAGTGAGTTGATATTTCATTCAACATCAGTAGTCAATTTGCACTATTTATGTGTCTTTGCATTATCATAAAAAAAGGGTTACGAATCTTAACGCATATTATGTCAAAAAATAATAATAAAAAATTTTAAAGAACAAAGAGATAATCAATTAATAGTGATTAGCTAATATGCATCTTATTACGGTTTGAGTGATTATTTTCCCAAGATGCAATCAGGTATAAAGCCCAATCAAAATAAGAATATATGTACCAACAACAATGATTAGGAAAATATGCAGCAGTTAATTTCAAAAGACATAACTTGATTTATTTATTTTTTTTTTTTTTAATACCTATCAATCCCAAAATAATAACATACTCAAAGGTAGACTAACAAGATGACTTATTGCTCAGAGTACAAACAATATGAATCTTATCTTCATGATTGCATACAGACCCTTATGAAGGCAAAGAGAGAGAGAGAGAGAGAGAGAGAGAGAGAGAGAGAGAGAGTGTGTCCTGACAAAAGGCTTGGTCATGATGATCCATCCTATTTCAAGTACACATAATTCATTTTATTGAAACTTACCATGCCATCACAAATGAAACCCAAGGAACCACCAGCACAGACCCATCCGATGAAGCTCTTTCCACTACCGATGGGGCAATAATTGAGAAAAAGCAACATAATAATATATATACAGTGCAATTCATGCGCCATGCTACACCATATCATAAGCCTACTTGCCAATGGCTGGTCCAAGAGAAGTACTCACTCCTTAGTGCTTTTGGCCCTAACTCAGATAAGACCGGAGGGTCCCAAGTCCCAACCTTTAGAATATCCTCTGAAACTGCTGTAGGAAACGTGGAGATAAGAACAAGAAGAAAGCCACCACCACCACCACCTTAGAATCAGTGAATCATAACCAAACTCTTTCTTTCGTAAGAAGTTGGTAGGACTCCTTGCTCAGTGCTTGGACTCAATACTGCGAAAAAGACGAATGAAACGTTGGGAAGCAATCACATCCCACCCATCAATCGATCGGATGGCTATGAGTCCATGTGGAAGACCAGTGGGCGGCTGACCACTAGCTAAGGAGCTTTCGCACGCTCTGTATTTCTTATATCCAACACCCACGCCTATCGGTACGAGTACTACTAAAATTTAGAGCAATAATGGGGTTAGGTTAGGCAGGAGAGTGCATGCTATATGTCAGTGGTCTTGTGGGTCAGCGAGGCTGCTCCATGGAAGGCCAGTCCCAACCTTTTCCCTTGGGCTAGATATGATGGATAGTGGAATGAAAAGGTGTCGCAAGTCATCTTCCTTTTGGCCACCCCAAGCTTGGCAAGTGGGCAATCTTCTCTTCCATTCACTGCTATAAATAGAGCATGGCTTCCTTCTCCATGGCATCTCACATCACTTCTTTCTTCTCCTCTCTGGCCCTGATAGCCTTTCAAAAAGCTTGTCATTGCTCTCAGAGGCAACCATGGCCTTAAGTCTCACCTTCTCTCGCGTGCTATCCCTCTTCTTCTTCTTCTTCTTCTTCTTCTTCCCCATCCTCTCAAGCTCGCAGAGCACCTTCACTTGCTCACGCGCAACCTACTACGGTAGCCCTGACTGCTTGGGCACTCCAAGTAAGAACACTCTTACTCACACTGTGATGCCATACCACCTTTATGTTTAATTTCATGGCAAACAATCAAGGAATTGAATCAATGACTAGTTTTGGTCTTATGGTTTTGGATGCAACAGGAGGAGCATGCGGGTATGGTGAGTTTGGCAGAAGCCTTAATGGCGGCGATGTCGGTGCTGTTTGGAGGCTGTATCGAAATGGCTCCGGCTGTGGTGCATGCTACCAAGTGAGGTGCACTCATCCACAGTTCTGCAACCAGGATGGTGCAAAGATTGTGGTCACTGACTACGGTCAGGGGGACAACACTGACTTCATCCTCAGTGCCAGGGGGTTTGTTAAGCTTGCAAAGGCCAACACGGCTAATGAACTGATAGCCCTTGGTGTGATAGACGTCGAGTACAGGAGGTAATGACCACCATGGCAATACTTTTATGATAGGTTGTAGCAGCCCCTGCTTCTAAGCTCTAGCAGTTGATGAACAGGAACGTCCTCAGTGGCCTTTGGACTTCAGCCTAATGGTGACAGTTAAGCCCAAAAGCTAATGGAAGGCTCAGTTAGTTTAAGAAGAAAATACATATTAGTTTCCCTAAAAACTGCTGGAACAAAAAGACGAAGAAGAAGAAGAGAAGATTAATTTTAAAGTGAGATTAATACAAAGCATGCAAACATCATTTGATCACAAAATAACACCATCAGATGATGAAAATATGCTACTAAATATGATTTAATGCAAAGATACATATGAGTTCTTATTCTATTATTTGCAAAATTTGATAAAACATAAAAAGTTTTTGAGTAAAAACTAAAAAGATTTGTTGCTTTATGACACCTAACACTATTCTTTTGTTTTTGTTTTTTTTTTTCTTTTTCTTGATAAAGGATCTCATGTCAATACCCAGGATACAATATGATGTTTAAGCTCACAGAACAGAGCAAGTTCCCGGACTACTTGGCCCTCATCATTATATATCAAGCAGGCCAGAAGGACATATTAGCCGTCGAATTGTGGCAGGTGAAGATCCATCAGTCCATGTCACGTAGACTGATAGGCCATCACCCATATGTCTCTCAGAATCATCACCATGAATCTAAGTCATGTTGATCTCTTCTTGGATGCAGGAAGAATGCCGGGAATGGAAGGGAATGCGCAGAGCCTATGGTGGAGTGTGGGACATGGCGAATCCCCCAAGGGGTCCAATCAATGCAAGAATTTTAACAAGTGATGGCAGTGGGCAAAATTGGGTCCAGCTGAATGGTGCCATCCCCTCAGATTGGAAGGCAGGGGTGGCCTATGACACGGCCGTTCAGCTTGCCTAGGCCCCTTCCATGATTCATAGATATAGTGACTTGATGTGCTTATCAAGTCTGACCCACTTATAGATGGATTATTAGCTATTAAACAAGTCGGTAATTAGCGTGTGTCACTGCTTTCTGGCATAGTGCCTTGTGTACAATAAACATTGTGATTCCATCCATGCTTTGTTGAGTTCTGATGAATAAAAAATATAAGAACTTTTTGCTAAGATGAAGTTCATTATCACTTTTGGTTGGCATAAGCATGACCTTGAGATGATGACACAATTAAACTCCAATGGATGCACTTATTGACATGATAACATGATCTAATACCATGTTTAGAGACTATAAAATAGAACTACAATAAATGTTTGGTAAAATCATGTCATTTGGTTCATGGATCATGAGCCTGCTCACTTGTGAATGTAATAAGGGAAAAATGCTATTTTGTGAAGTTGTGAATGGAATGCCCCCATGCAATCTATATCTTATCATTTGTGAATGGAACTGATGTAGGTCTCCATATGTTCTTGGCAAAAATGAAATATTTTTTCTTTTAAGTTGTGCATTGAGACTTGCCCGCAAGTTTATAGAAGAAACACGGGAAGAAACTCAACAAAAGTGATGGTTGCAAATCATATATAGAAGGGGCCATGGATAAAAAAAACAATTCATTCGAGCACCACTTCCTCCATTATTAATAATTCTAACATGCCTTCTGAAACCCACCACCATTCTATGATGTCATTTTGAGGAGAAAAAAAAGCGTCATGTAGGGCTATGATTTAGTCCAGCTAGCGGCATTAATCCAGAGATGAACAGCTCTTTAGGCATTTTTTTGTCACCCTCCAAATGGTTTTTGTTATTCTTGTAACTAAGAAATTTGAAGATATTTTAGGACTCCCATGCTTATTGGTTTCTCTATACATCATTGCAAACTCTATGGTTAGGCTCCTGCCTACTTATATCAGGGCACTACTAGTCCGTAGACTTTTTTAAGGATAATACCATGATGACCCATGAAATGTTCAACAAATTCCAAAAGGATGAGGAATCTTTGGGCGAGGTGGATGATCCTATCAAACAACCATGAGATATATAACACATCTAGGAACTTTCCTTATCTCAGAGTCGTAGTCTATACGAGAGTGACCATATGTGGTCATACCATCACAGTTAAAACTCTACAGGGGAACAGAAGATCTATATCTCACTAACCACAGGAAGAATCCATGGTTAGAGTGCAGGTCAAGGCTCCATTACTTTCCCCGGTAGGTATTCCACTTGGCTTTTAAGTTTCACAAGTACAGCTAATGCTGATACCATTCTGACTAGACCAGGAGCACCTTCCTATAGGAATTCTGGGATGTGCTTTCTGACAGTAGAGAGGCACAATTGGTTCTTCGTCAGCTTAAATCAAATAAAATGGTACGGCGTTTCTTGTCCCATATATTATACGATTTATAATTCTACTGCTAAGATGCTAAATATCTAGCTTGCAGTTTGAAGCTGCTTCGGATCTCTAACAAACATGTACATTATTAGGAGGGGTATTCAGAGCAATGGGAAATGTTTTTTGAGTTTACAGTGCATTGGAAAATGAGAACTTTAATGAAGTCATTTCCACTTCCACGCAACTAAAAGCAGACTAAGATATCTGGACTGTTTCTCATGCTAATGTTCCCCATTTGAAGTTCTTAAACTTGATACAAAGGGAAATTGCTCCATAGGCAGTTCCATGTCATGTCTTCCAGTATTATTAGCACTACTCTGTAGCAATTCAGAACTTCATCCAAAAAAAAAACTAGCTAAAATATATTATTTTAACTTCTTAATCTTATATAAATATCTAGAATCTTTCCCAGAATTTTACTTCATTCAGCATCCTAGAGAATAAACTGTCTTTAGCAACTAATTGCATGGCCTCTCTTGATACTAACTATAAGGGGTCTATGTTTTGGGACTCTGTATCCTATATTTTCTCAAGCATCGTCTAGTTGGAGAAATAAGGATGAAAAAAAATAAAGGTTAAAATTTTTTTTATCCTTATTTTTTTACATTTGATTGTAAAAGGAAAAGAAAATGACCGGTGAAGCTCACACTTTTTTTTCCATACACCATCAAAAAAGTTTCTCATGAAAAAAGTGCTATCTTCTCTTTTTTTATTCCACTAAAAAAAAAATTTAGCATCAAAAGTTTAAAATTATCCTTACTATATTTATATTATATTAATATAATATATATATATTATAAATTAAGAGAAGGATGACTTAAATAGTTTGGATATGTGCAGCGTAAACATATAGATATACCTGCGAGGAAGAGTGACTTGATACATATAGAGAAAAAAAGAGATAGAGCTAGATCGAAAATCATATGGAAGAAAGTGAACACAAAGACTTAAAATTTTTGCATCTTATAAAAAAATATGACTCAAAACAAAATTAAATAGAAAAAAAAGATTCATATATCCGATCCCAACTAGTTTGGGATCAAGGCTTTGTTGTTATTGTTGTAGTAGTAGTATATAATATAATATAATATAATAATAATATCATATATTACATTTTATATATCATAAAATATTACTAATAGTAATATAATGTATGATATTATTATATAAAATAATATAAGGTAATAATACATTTTAATAGATTATATAAAATATAATATAATATGATTTAATAAATTAGAATATAATATGTCATATTATATAATAATATAATATAATAAATATAATACAATGTATTATATTATATTCTTTTATATTAATAAAATATAATATTAATTTTTATGCAATCATTATTGTAGAGGTATTATAGTTAAATTGATATTTTTCAATGTAAAATTACTCCCAATCAAACATAAGAAAATATTTTCAGAGCTACGTTCTCATCTAAAATTTCTATCAACTAAACATGATAAAATTAATTTTTTCTTGCAAATTTTTTTTTTAAAAATAAATATAGAAAAAACTTTTCTAACAAAATGTCAAACAAATACTTACAGCTCTGACATCTTTTGTACGCTGACTTTTGTAGGTGTATTTACTAGTCCTACATAAAGAAGAAGATTTATTAGGGAAAAAAAGGAAAAAAAAAAAGAAAGAAGGAAAGAAAAAGAATAAGCAAAACAGTCTTGCGCTTCAGTATGACTCTTGAAAAAGAATAAGAAAAACTGTCTTGAGCTTCAGTACGACTCTTGGATTTTGGAAGCTAGTTTTGGACCTAATGCAGGGTATGTTCCTTTCTATCTGTTGAGACTTTTCAAGCAAACCATGACCTTTAGGCTTGCTTTAACAGCCTTGCGAACGCTTAGGGGAACCTGATGCCATGACCCATTTGGAGAGCAACTTTTGCCCAACCATGCTTTTTTTGAGTAATAGCCTTTGACCAACCTGTAAGGTTATGTAAAACAGCCGAAGTTAACTCTAAAAGCATCTCTGGCCTTTCTGGCAACACCGGATGTAGCTTCCGAAGGGAACATCGCAAAGCCAATAGCATTCAGACTGGTTCTGCTTGCCTAAAAAGCATTTCTTCCTCAAATATTGCAGGAGATTGCCTAGCAGACTTGGAGAAGCAAATATATTTCTTGACCGAAAACTGTCTATAGCCCTTAATGCCGTACATTAGCCTATGGAACCACTGACCTTGTGCTTAACATAAGTGGAATTTTAGTACCGTATCTAAAACCCTTTGTTTTGGTTGCCATCATACCAAAATCAAATCAAGTAACAATCCCAGCAGACGACTGGCGACAAATGTACCTGTCAGCGTTCTCCGCTGCCCCGATAAAAAATATCTGCCAGCCACGCTATAACGTAAGCATCAAAACACCATATCACAGTAAAACCGTAGAGCACGGAGTTTCATGGAACATAACAGATGAAATCACTACAAAAGACCAACAGCTGCGATGGAGTGAAAACACAATGCAATCCGAGTGTGCATCCTGTAGGGATGTAACATATGCTATGACCACCTGTCACCGGTTCAAACACTACCCGGATAACCTCTGTTAATGCAGCCATTACTAAAATTCAAACTACCATAAAATCCATAGCTGCTTTATAGCGCCTTAACACTGCTGCTGAGTCTTGTCTCAGCACCATTGGCAAAGTCAAAACTCAATGCCAGATACTAATTAACATAGTCACCAACCGGTTACACTGAACAGAGGCTTCAACACACATACAAACTAGAATGTTCCCAAGCAAATGGGAGCACTGATGCAGTTTGCCTAAATGGTATGATCCATAAATAGCAACATCTGATTGCAAAACAAAATAGCCAGAAGACTAATAGCTCGTTCCAAATCTTTACAGAACATGTAATATGGCTTTTTCTAGTTGAAACCATCTGAAAGTTGATAATGTGATAAAAAAAACAGAAAAACAGCAGGTTTCATGTCTCTCAGGTTAAAGCCTATAGCCGCCGTATCCTCCTAACCCGGAGGACCCATAACCACTAAGTGATTGAGATGCAAGTGATGACGATGGATAAGCTGCACTTGCCAACTGAGAATAACTTGATCTCAGGCCAGTATCAAGACCTCCGTAACTGCTTGTTAGTGGTTCTTTATGTCCAGCTATAAATTCCTGTAGATAAAAATGAGAAGATTATTACTCAGTAGAGCTATCATATAAAACATTTTGACTACGCCTGAGGTTCAGATGGTTCCTTCATGAAAAACTATGTTCACCTGAATGAGCTGTTGAGCAACCTGAACTTGTGAGGAAGTGCCCTTGATCTCAACTGTAATCTCATCAGGCAATCCTCTACTCTCTTGAACGGTAAGTACTGCTCCACTAGTCCGGCGTATGTATGCTATGTTCCCTCCTCCTACGCCAATAATATCTTCCGCATAAGACAGTGGAATTTGCATTGTCTGTGTGATCTGAATCATGGAACATTTCAAGCAATGATTTCAGGTGAAGGCACTAAGAAATTTTTCAAAATAAATGAGAGCTTCTAAAACACCAGCTTAATCAATAACTCAGTTGCAGGAAGTTTATGCAAGCTGTAACAACCAAGGGAATTCTGTTCTCTTGGACAAAACTAGGACAAGGTAATATAAATCTTTAAAGGGTGTTGTTTGGTTGGTTTCTACAAAGTCAGCTATGAAAACTGTCAATCAAAAACCTACAATAAATGGAAACACAGACCTGTTGGGGGCTTTCATGTTTGCTTCTTTTTTTTTTTTCAAAAGAAGTTACAATAAAAGAACATGGAACTAGATTGAGCAAAACAAACAGCTACTTCAAAACGTCAATAACCACATTCTGAATCCAATCTAAGACAGTTGAATTGAAAGGGTTAATAAATCAATCATTAAAAATCTGCATGCACTCTCAACAAGAAATCAAAGCGCATGAGTAGCTTCTTGAGTCATCCCATATCAATACCCTCAAGCAAAATTACTGCACGCCAATTAGTGAAAATTTGTAAGTTTCTACCAACTGTGGCTTAGGAATTTGAGATTAATTCAATAGGCAAAGCAAGTATATACCTTATATGCCATCCCAGAAGAGTGCCAATGAAGCAAAAGTTTGTCTACTTTTTATTTAAGGATTCCTCTTACATTAATGTACAAACAAAGACAATTGACCAAAAGAACCTATTATTGAAAATGATAATGACACATTAGAGCATAGTCTAGTTTGTGTATCCGTTCAAACATATAACTATAACACAGAGAAGCCTGAGCCACCCATTCATGTCCAAAGCCACCTGTCTATAAGTTCCATGTCATAATTTAAATAGAGGAATAAAAAGGAAAAAGAAAAAGGAAACTAACAATGATTAAGTTGCCTAAAATCTCCATCTGCCAAATAGCCATAAATACTCACATTTTTCATAAACATGCTCTTCTGGGTTCAGTTAATGCTCCCTTTAAGGGAGAAACAAAAGAAGCACACCAGACAAAGTAGGAGGATTTCTATCAAGTTATATGAAAGCAAATATGTCCTCGATCAGATAAGTAATCCCAACCATCTATGCTTCCCCCCCATGCACATCACACATGTCCGGTGCTAATATTATAGTAACATAAACACTTACACCCTATATATAAAGTTGAATGCTACTCAATGCTAGAACCTTAAAAAGATAATTATCTTGAAACTAAAAATTCAGAAATAAATAGAAATGAAATGGACCTGAGTCACCAATGCACCACCACGCCCCAGTCCCGAACTGCGTAACCCAGAAAGAGCAGGATCTTGTCCATACAATGACAGTCCACTCCGTGGAATTTGTGGATCTAATTGAGATTCACGATCTAGAAACAGAGATTCCCGCTTCAATGGAGGAGCATAATCATTTACAGGTTGTTGCGATGCATGGATTAAGGATTGTGTTTTATCAGTCCAAGAATCCACCAGACGATCATGAGTGACTGGTGCAGTATACTAAAGGAGAGGAACATTATAACCATCAGTTTGCAGCAATCAACAAAGCATAGATTTAAATTGAAGTCCTCTTTGAGGAAAAAGGGAAACTTACGCTCTTTTCAAATAAAGGAAGTACGCTATGATCAACCAAAAACCTCCGGAGATGCCCAACTACTGATTCTAGTGCCTTGAGAACCTTCAAAGATTCACCCTGTATATCTACAATTCTTTCGTCTGCCGTTGCATAGAATGGCAACTCATCTAGCAATAGAAAGGTTAAGATGTTATGTACCACAAGCACATGTGGCATGTCAAAGATAAAAGTCTAAATCTAAGCACAAACAAATTAAATTAAATATTATCAAATAGTTATGATGCACAGCCATAAAAAGCAAGCTTCTTGCTTAGATTCAGAGGCATCTGATGTTTAACATGGGACCATAACCAACTGCATGAGTCAAATGATTGGTACGTCTCAGCCTAGACTTAAATTTTTTTGGCAGTTAACTAATCCAAAACAAAAGAGCAACGCATAATAGATCTAGAAAAAAATAAAAAGCAAGCTGGTTAAATACTGCACAACATTCTTGCGTTAAACTCATTGCTGAGTTCCTTACATAGAGGCAGATGCCTGACTCAAGTCCAGTTCAACGAATCCAGAAATTGGTTCAGAATGGTCAATGGGCATAGAATCTAGTTTAAATCAAAATCATACATTTGAGTGATGGCTAATGCCACACTTAAGTCCCATTCAATGAATACAGGTATTGGTTCAGAATGGTCAACAGGTGAAGAATCTAGTTTGAACTTTTACTCAGTATTGTACATTTGATTGCTGACTTATAATTATCTTTTTTCTCTTCGATGCAGATGGCCAAATACAGTTGGTCATGGCCAACATTTTTGTTCAAATTTCGTAATTTTGAGCTAAGTCAAATTCATACCTAGTGTGAGAAAGAAGAGATGATTAGTTTCAGAAATGAGAACACTTCGATGTCAACCCTCTAAATGACTGGGACAGCTCTGCTGAAAGGAGAGGCTTGATATCAGACCCAGAAGGGCAGTTAACAGATAAAACCTAACTTATTGGTTACAGAGTTTTTAGCTCATGCAACTTGCAAGCAATCATCCAGAGACCCGAAACTTAATAGTCAAGATGAAGAGGAGAAAAACAAGGTTGAAGTATAAGTTATCACATTATGACAAAATTTATAGTTCAATTGTCAGAATATCACATTGTGACAAAATTTATAGTTCAATGTCAGAATATCACATTATGACAAAATTTATAATTCAATTGCCAGACTAATTTCCCTACACAATGCAACTCCAAGATTATCAGGAGAGAGTTATTCTATGATAGAAAGAATTGGATCAACCAAAAAAATGCAACTAATAAGTCAAAAAGTACCTTCAGAGTCAGCAAATCGTGTACCATGTTTAAAAATGAGATGTCAAGTGAGATTTTCAGTCTTTTAAGGAAGCAAAGCATACAACAGGACTTGTTGATTTCCCTGAAAGGTCTCAAAATGTGAGATATATAATCTGACTAGTCACAGACAGGATGTTGGAATTATGTCAAGACTTGAGTGCAAAGTTTGGTATGGATCACATATTCCACATGCAAACGCGCACAAATCTTAATGGCTAGCATCAAATAACATGCCATAGCTTGTTTTACAATACAAATCCACAGGGAGTTCTGTGCAAATATATGAAAAGATGAATATATTCCTTGTGAAGATGACCAAATCCTCAATTCATTTGCCTACAACAAAACTTTTGTTATGGATTGTACATCTGGAACTTTTAAATCTTTTATTTCTGTTAAATAGCCTAACCAATAAGCCTCAAGGCTTGTGGTAGACAAGCCTCCAGCAAGTCTTTTCCAACATGCCTTAAGCAAGAAATGAAATAAACCTCTTTTTAAACAAAATAGTGACCCTACTTGTTATTATAGATTATACATAATGGATAAATAGATAAAGCTTATGTCGAAAATATTTTTATATGCCGTTTGTGAAAAATAACAATAAACAATAAACAAAAATTCTATCAAAGTAATAAGAACGAATATAATGATTGCAAAAAGGCCAATAGATCACAATGTGTGATAAGGTTAGAACCCATATTTCCATAATATCAAAGTCCATTCTAGAAATAATCTAGATCAACTTATTATTGGTAAATCCATAATCAACTGCTGCCATAAAAAAATATGATTATGATAAACATAGGATTAGCCATGACACATGAAAAGAAAATAATAGCAAGTGCTGGCTATGAAAGATCAGATCAAAACTCACAAAAAGGACTAAAGATGTGCTAGAAATTAAAGGACTCAATTCATGATAGGAACATAAAAGTAGGAGTAGAAGGATAAAGTCACACATGACGACTGCTTCTGATAAAACAATTAAGTTTAGCTTCCATCAAGAATGAAGTTGGAAATAAAACAAGGGTGAATCGAGAAGAGAAGAAAACATTGAGAACTCAGGATCTATGATAGAAACAAGACAACTAGAAAAAAAGATAACCAATTCTCAGTCTAATAGACATTTAGATTGGAGGTAATTAGAAAAACACTCAGTTAAAATCAGCATGATGAACAAAACAATATATTGCTGACTAGCACAAGAAAAATCAATGTCTAGGTCATCTTACACATTGTTGTATGATGCAAATGCACATTTCATCTAGAATAGAAAGGGCAACTTTACTATAAATATAGCACATAAATATTCAACTAAAGGAAAGTGAGTTGTGCATTGGACCATTTGTATTTCCAATACCAGACATTGCTACAAAATGGATGGATGAGGTTCCACACAAAATATTAATACTATAACAAGCCTTTTAATTCTTTACTTCTAATTACGAAACGTGTCAAATATCAGACATAGGTGTCAAATTCTTTTAGCTTCAAAAAAGACACAAAAACCATCGTTGCATTCACCAAGATATTGCATCTTCGACTCTACATGATATTCAAACTTTTAGTTTGTAGTGTAGTCAAAGTAATTTTAAATTTTGATACACTGATCACAGACATGAAGAATCATGAGACAGACTGCATATGTTTTTCATAGTAATAAGTGTGAGAAAAGTAGTAAGTATGAATATCTTAAAGTAGTGATAATAGTGAAAAACATATTGCAGTACCTAAAATAACCAAAAGCCCATCCATGGTTCCAATGAATATCTTAAGTATTATTTTAGTTATATAATGGGGATGGAAAACAAAAGAACATTTGAGAGCATTTTTTCCAGTCCAAATTATAGGATTTTGATTATTTTTCTCCAACAGGTAGAAAGATTCAAGTATTACCAAAGTGAATCAACAAGCGACTAAATCAATACCTCAACCAGGAAAAGAACTCAGGTAGCCTAGATGCATATGTTGACAACGAGGTCACAAATTCTTTCTCTTCTCTTTATACCAGCAAGAATTAAATGAGACCGAGCCAAGGGTGCTGGCAACTAAGCTCTTTGCAAATAATAAAATTCATCAAGATCTCAAGCCAATATTTACCATTTGAGTAATCAAATACCTCCCGATTCTCACGAAACATCATATGTTCATCTTAACCCAACCCCGCGCCCCCCCCCCCCCCCAACCCGCCAAAAAAAAAACCAAAAAAAACAAAAAACAAAAACCAAAAAACAAAAACAAAAAAAAAAAAACACCAGCTTCATACCTTTTATATAAGTCAGGAATACTAGCCAAATGGATGCTTGAGAGCTCAAACAACAGCACAGTGTATACCCACTTAAGTAATAACAGTTCACAGTCCAAGAGGCTGTTCAGTCTACTTAAACATTTAAGCAACCAGTTAATCCATTTAACCATCTAAATCTTAATATAGCAATTACTGGAATTTATTTACAACTTTCATGCACCAAATGGTTTAAAATTTTTATAATTCACTAGCATGATGGAATTACTAGATTGTTTGTTCATAGCGTGCTAATTAATTTCATTCCAATTTTTACACCCACTAGCATCTGTTGTATCCACGTCTACTCCTAGAGTTTGCAACAATATTATGCACAATAGTGTGTTTTAGTCATAATATTACATGAAGTAACCAAGCATTATAAATATATTTTTTTGGGACATAAGATCATTCCGAAGTCCATTTAAGTGCATTAAATGATTCAAAATTAATTGATTTTAAATGCCGAACAACAGCTGAACCAACTTGGCAGCCATGTAAATCATGTAGTGCACGTTGCTTCTTCTGATGAAGAAATAAGCAAGTTCAACTTTACCTTTTTCATACACTAGCTTTGACATGAAAACCCTAACAACATATTAGGCATGTATAATCAACCATAAACAGTTTGATCAGGTCAGTTTAACACACAAAAAATAGTTCAAAAGGATCAGGAGAAAATATCCAGACATTTTACATGTGGAGAAGCTCAATAAATGGTCATTAACTTCACAAAGACACTTAAAGAATATACCTCCAGAAAGAACCCGTACTGTGGCCCCACTACTTTCTTGAATTGACTTAATCAAGGAACCTTGCTTCCCAATCAAATTAATGGCTTGGGATGATGCTACTAATAACCGAACTGAACATGCAGGTGCAGCAGATGCTGGGGTAGCATCATCATTCCCACTATCTGTAATACCATTGACACGTTTAAAGACTCTTATAACAGCATCCATTGCTGGGGATATTTCTGCATCTGGCTCTTCTCTCCCAGATATCAGAACCTACACATGAGAAGAAAATATCATAAAGTGTCCAGCAAAGAATATTATATTTCTATGATGGCTTTACCCCTCTAAGACACATAGTCTAGCAGTTAAAGCAAGTGCTTTTGAACTCAACAGGGCATCTACAGTTATGATGGATTATTTCAGTTCAACATTAACTCTAGAAAAGTTTACAATCCTTGCTGTAGGTATTAAGGGGCCAAATTTCAACATAGGAGTAAATATTCTTCATATGAACACAATACTAACGCATATGCATGATGAATGAATTCATGCATGCATGTAGGTACAGTGCGCTTATCCATTCTACTATTCAAAGCAAATGCCCAACAGGTGCATCAAGCTCTCCTTGAGAGGCCATACATCTCTACATCACATGACATGCTGCAGTATTTATGAAATTAAAAGTGTAAATCACACTGAAGAGGTTGCTGTGCATGTTGTTCCCTCTACCAGACCACCATACCTGTTGTTTCTTCAAACCATACCAATTGATGACAATAAGTTCTTTTTCCCTTAGAAGCAGGTAAAATACATGACTGATCGAACACCATATAGAACAGAGACAGATCTTACGAAACACATCAGTGTATACATTTCATACTGTTTCCAGACTCATAAATAAACCAGATAGGCGACCAATTTTTGCAGTGAATGTGTATTCACAGACAATGCAAATACGGTAAGTTCAATGCAGTATAAAAAGTTCGTTGCTATATCCATACTTTAATACAATAATAGCAATTCCCTACAGAAGTGTATCATGTACCGAGTGAATGCAAGGATCCTCCTATAGTTTTCATAAAGCTGATTTTGAAGAAATGGAGCAAGCTACAGACATCTAAATATAATATAATTAGGTGACTTATGTTGCTTGGCACTTGATATGCTTCTTATTTCACAGGCTTTCACTCTATAGTTTTCCTTAAAAGCATGCACCAAAAGGCTAGTGTGTTCACAGCCCAAATTTCTGAAGAGCTCGCCAGAAATTTCAGACGTGCAACCTTAAGTCACCTTAACCAAAACTCCTAATCCCAATGTGACCACTTCCAGGACGCAAATTGAATGATAATGGTAAAAAGGAAATCTTTTTTCAGAGGTACATTTTCTCTGCAAAAGTGTAGCAAAGACATCCATCGTAAACACACATCAGAAAAGGGAAAACTCATATGAAACGAGAGCGCTTTATTTCTCTCATTGCTTGAGTAGTATAGGCAATGGATGAGTCATAACAAAATCTTGGAAATTTCAGATACTACTAAAGCAAAAACCAAAATCCCAAAGCATTTATATATATATATATATATATAGGAAAAAGATATCTAAAAACACAATTTTGGGCTTTCATAAAACCAAGGACGAAGGAAAAGGGGTTTATGAAAACTCATTAAGTTATACAACAATGGAAAAGGAAACCAATTAAGAACTCCCTGAATGCAACCATTAGCCACAATTCAAGCTTCTTAATGTAACAAAACAAAACGATACAAAATTAAGTTTAGGGTTCAAAAAAACCCGGTCATCAGCTCAAATACCTTTCAGATGGTGTTCAAGAAAACGATGAGATCAAAACAATATACACGGAGGACGCCTAACAAAACGAGAACAAGACGATTAAACCCTAGAAACAGAGAGAGCAAGGAAAAACCTAGAATCCCGTCAAACGTAAAGCGAGGAGAGGACTTACAATACGCTCGGAGGTTCCGAGAGCTCCTTCGAGGATACGAACACGAGCCCGCGTCTCCTCGCAGAGCTTCTTGATGAGCTCCCCCCTGCGGCCGATGATGCTCCCCACCTTCAGCACCGGAACGATCATGCGGAACACGTTGTCCCCGGGCCACCCAGGCCACTTCTTGCTCTCGCCGCCCTGCGTCTGCGCCGGCGCTGCCTCGGCGGCCGTAGCAGGGGACACCTCCTCCGCCGCTGAATCGGGCGTCTCCTCCATGTCCGGCACTTGCTCCTTCACCTCGGCGACCTCGGCATCGGGGGCCTCGGCCTCCAGCGCCTGCTCAGAGGCCGCGGCACCGTTGTTCTCGGCGGTCTCGGTGGGCGTCGCCGCCATCGCGGAGTGGGAGAGGGCGAAGGGCTTTCAGAGAGCGAGGGTTTGGAGAGTGAGGTGGTGCTGGTCTCGGCTGGAGAGAAGGAGCGGCCTAGATTTGGGTTTAAGTAGGAGGTGCGACGGGTCGGAAGGTTCACACGTTTGCCGACTAAGGAAACCCAGCGTGCACGTGGGAACTATAACGGAAAGCGGACCCCATTAGAGTAGCGCACCTATGGTTTCTGAACAGGATAGCGGTCATTCCGTTTGCTTTGCCTCACGGTAACGTGCGAGTTTAAGGTGGCGCTTGAAAATATTTTTTTATTTACCAAAATATTTTTATTTTTTATTTTAATTCTTATAAAATGTGGTTGGTAATTTTCGAAAGGAGGAAACCAAAAAGAATCCTGCTCCTCACACTTGTATTTACAAGTTTTCTAGCTTTTATTTTATAAATTTTATTTTGTTTTAATTACAAAAATCTGTAAATTATTTTTGATTTTTTGTTATTTTAAAATTATACTTTTTAAAAATTATTTTTATTTTCCATTACCAAACATGATTTCATAAATTTTTATTTTTTATAAAAATAAAATAAAACATGAAATTATTCTTTTTTATTGAAATTAGGGAAAAATAAAATTGTCCATAAAAATTATATACATCTTAGATTGCTATTTTCATATAAAAGAGGTTTATTCAAAGATGAAAGTCAATTTCATGAATAGTTACAATTTTATTAATTATAATAGTATAAATTTGATAAGTGAACTACCCAATTGTGCTTAAGTTTGAACATTCTTCTATCATTTATTAAGAACACCTAATTCAAAAATTTATATATTAATGGATGATAGGACAAGGTAAGAACATCTAATTACTCCAATTGCATCAAAAATAAAACTTTGATTTAGAGATGATCCATATCTATACATATATATAGAGAGAGAGAGAGAGAGAGATCTAAATTGAAATGCAGCCAAGCTTGTTTCTCTTTTCCTATATATATAAAGCTCCCATGGCATATAGGGGATAATATAGTCTAGAAAGAGAGATATAATTCTTTAAAGAATTTTTCATCCAGCTCACAAACAAATTAAAGATCTAAACTTCGTGCACTAAACTTGATCATATGTCGAATAAGAGAATAGAGAGGCATATTGATTAAATAATGGTCGTCCTTTTATCTCCGAGGCAGTGAAACATAGTCCCGTGACTTCATATATACAAAGAAAGACAAATTCACATAAGAATTTGATATCGTTTTTTCTTTTGTTTCTTTGCAATAGAAATTTTTGATTGGAGCAATCAAACACTATACATCATATGCACCTTTTAATAATATATTGATCACCTATAAATCAAGTGGAACCTATAAATCGGTATTTGGAGCTCAAATCATGAAACTCTAGCTCACGATTATTATGCTTAAAGATAATGTAGGTAGCATCTTTTTAATTCATCAAGATGTGCATGCAGCTTTTTTAAGACCGAATTGTATATTACAATTAAGATTTAATTAAGGCTTTTCATAAAATTTTGGACTTTTCAATTTGTTTTAATTTAATTGAACCATATTGTACAACTTCACTGCCAACATCCACTTTGCTATATAGTCAATTATGTTTCGAATATTAAAGGTAAATGAGGGTTGAAATTTTCTTTTTTCCATTTGAAAGGAATATGACCCTCATGCTCGCATGCGGTTAATTTACTTTTTTAAAAAATACTATAAGATGCACATTTTTGTATTACTTATCAAAAGTGTGTCACAATCTAATCCAACTACAAAGATTAGGTATATCAACATTCATATTTTTCCAAAGTATGAGTAATTTCATAATCTATTAGAGCCAAATAATTTGCTACAACCACAAGATAAACAAATTCTCTATTAATTATATTTTCTAGATCCAAATTTATGAAATCTCCCATCTTAACAATTTTTATATTAATTCCACTACATATTATAGAGAGATAAATAATATCGGCTATAAAAAGTTTAACTAGAGATGTTTTTCTTGCAAAAAAAAAAAAAAGAAAAGTAAAATCCTTAACATAATCCAACAATGCCATGAAACAATTTAAAAAATTTATTTAAAACAAACGGCTTCAATTTAATCTCCCAACTAAATCAATGTTCAAGACTCTTCTATATCTGCTAAGTTTCTATAGCTTATCGTTGTGCAGCATTGCAAACAGTGAGCTAAATAACCTAATAAGTAGCAACGTATAAGGGGGGTATAAACACTCGTGATGCAAAAAAATCTTTGAACCTTTGATAAGGAAAAAAAAAAAAAGTCAGTTATGACAATTCTTTAAAAATCTTTACAAGTATATTTTTAAATAATCAATAATATAATATAATGAGTAAACAATATATAATAAAATTGTAAACCATATTCAGCAATCAATTTAAATTGTAAATCATATTTCAATATAACACCACAGCATACTAATAGATAAATTCGTAAGTTATTAAACTATCAGCACAAACAATGTATTAGTTCACTGCTGAACAACAATGTTACAGTGCCTTAATCTCATTCACTAGGAATTGAAGGCCAACAACTTAATCCCTATGTCCTCTATCATATACTCCAAACACAGTTTTAAAGCATATAGAACCGCATTGACACCAAATGTCAACAACATGGACCCCTATTGGCCAAGGTCATTACGTCATGTCTCCATTGAGATCACAAATACCAACAGCTTATCTTCCACCAACCAGAGTCATCGCGTTCCCTCTCCATTGTAATCAAAAGGCTAACAAATTACGTCTATCGACCAAGGCCCACTCACAATATAGCTGATTAGGATTTTGATATAAAGTGGCAATCGACAAAATATAATTTTTTCATATTTTACAAAATAATGATAAGCAACTTTTACGAAATCATAACCGAAAGCAATTTAGTTAATTTATCATCAGAAAAACATAGTTAAAAGAACTATAATTTAGTTTCAAAAATTTAATAACTTCAAGAGTTCAATCATCAGACTTTTTTAATATTATTTTCTAAAATAGAGTTCAAATCAAAGCCTTCAATGCTATACAATACCCTTATGCCAACGTCACCATACAATGCAACATAGGATTTACGTAACTTCAAGGATCATGATAAACAAACAAATTGAAAATTATAGACTTCGATTTCAAAATAGAAAAGAACATGATGCATAGCAACATACTGTTTTTTTTTTTTTTTTTTTTTTTTTTTTTTTTCAATTGACCAGCCGCAAGTCTCAAAAGTATAATTTTGATTTTGTCTCCATCCGATTTTCAAGTGCATAATTTTAACAATGTCCAAATACACCTAAAATGATGCTCTCGGCAATCATATAATTATTTGCAATATATCGAAATATAATTAAAATACCTTTTTTTGTTAAATTTCTAGGAACTTAAAGTCACTGGAGATATTAGAACCTAGCAAGACACCCTTTGCCCCAAAGTAGAACATAGCCACGGCTCACATTACAAAACCATTTTTATCAACAAAGAACCAACAAATCCCCCAACACTGATATTTTTTATTTTTATCAACACCATGATTATATGTTCTCGAGTTTTAGAGAAACAATTTACAGAATTTGAACGGTTAAAATTGTGGATGTAGAAATGTAATAGATAAATTTTTTATTTCCAAAAAAATTAAGTTAGTGAAAAATAATATATAGAATTTATTATTCAGAAATTTAGCTCACTGCTTTCTATGGCACAGATATTAATTTTTATACTGCAGAAATTAAGCCATATAAATATAATATATAGAAATATAATGTTCATGAATTTAAAAACTAGAATACAATTTTGTAGAAAGCAAATTTTCAGAAGATTAACAACTGAAATATTACATGCAAAAATCTAATAGGTAAAGGTTTTTTTAAAATTTTTTGCAGAAACTAATTTATTAAATATAATATATGAAAAATCTAATAACCAAGAAATTATCGGCTGTAATTTATTGTGCATAAATTGATCTATTGAATTTTTTGTTTACATAAATTGACAGGAATAAATATATATAATTATAATTATCAGATGTTTGCGTTGCTGTAATTCGTTTTATAGGTATTAATGTGTGGAATTTTCTGTTTTTACAGAAATTAAGTTATAGAACATAGGACGCATAAATATAATGATCAGAAATTGAAAACCAAGATACAGATTACCGGGAAAAAAAATAGATAGAAGGGATTTAAAACATAATTTTATTTTCTGAAATACATTCTGCAGAAATTATATGAACAATAGAAGACATATTTACAAGAATAAATAAAAGCAGAGGGAGAATACATCTAGGGAGCAAATAAGAATTTCAAAAGCAACAAATCACGCCACTGTTTTTTTTTTTCAATAAAAAAAAATTAGAGAGAAAAGAAGGAAAATAGCCAGACCTCCACCTTCTCGTCTGTTTCTCACCTTGAGCCCATGGACAGCCCCAACGGTGCCGGTTCTCTCCCACCGCCCCACTTCCCATAGCCAGTGGCACATCTAATCCAGCAATAAACGTCTGGTAAGTGTTGAGATGCGCCAATGTGTTCTCAATGTCCACCAAGAAACCTAAACGGGGAATGGACACTAATTATTGTGTAGCATTTGTTGTTACATCATGCTCCACCTGCTGGAGCTAAAACTAGACAACAGAAAAAAGTGGGCTGCCAAATCCGGCGGAGCCATCTATCGTAGCCAGGAAGTGCCATACATACCAAAAGAGAAGCATGCAACCTGGACTTCCATACAGAATAGAATATATCTTTCAAGAGCAAGGACTATCACACATTCAAACAACAACAGGACATTCATCGCGACATAGAATAAATGTCAGCAAACCAAAGAGAAAACCTGATATTTTATCCTAAGTGCTTGAAATATATGCCTAGATAGCAAGCACAAACTGAATGGACGGATGATCAGACGATCATGTCAGAGCTTCAACCACTGATTTATACAAGATGTGGCCTCTTTGGTTATCATGAAGCTGATCGTGCCATGAATGCGAAAGGGGGCTGGTGGTGAGCATGTCCCTGTCTTTAAAGTACTGTTACTAGCATTACGGCTTATGTACATAGCACATTGCAACTCAATTGGTACCATCTAGTCAAATGGGTCAATTCGGGGGTCATGCTCACTGGCCATTGCCATCCCCGTGCAGAGGCATGTGGGGCACATGACCTGCAAACAATAAGCCACAAATTATATGAACCCCCAAAATGAAGATGAATAAAATTTAATTAAAAATAATAATAAAACATCCATTCCGGACCACCCAGAGCCAACAGAGATGACTCAGTTAAGCTTAGAAGATGAATCTCAGCATACATCTCTATAGACTATGCCAATCTAATTAACTGCTTTTGGCAATTGTTCCATGAAAAAATTACATGGTTTTCCTATAATATTTTCACATCACTTTTAGGAAATAGATATACAAGCACTAAAAACTATGCTGTGATTATTATATTGGTTAATTTATATCAGCATCACAAAGTGACATGCATAATGTCTTACCTTTCCAGACCCTGAACAATTGGAACACCTCTCTGTTCTTGGTGGTGACAAAGGCTGGTCACCACCATTAACCATAGCAAGGGGCTCGGTTAAAACAAGAGCTCCTGAGCTCGAACAGCGAGCACAAGCTAGGTATCCTGCATAAATGGATACACTAAATTATCAGATAATATTGACTAAACACAAGGGCAAGCTCTACAACGTATGGCAATGAACTTTGAAGAACGAAATAGACATATATATCATCTTGATCAAGGTATGAAATTTTTCTACATAAGGGATAACTTAATATCTCAAGAATCAAAACTTTGCTTTTACAAGTGTCCACATATCCTGCAAGTTAACAAGGAGGGTTTCTATTAGATAGATAAAAAAAAGTAAAATGAAGAGTTTATGGATCAGAATGAGGTAATTTAGATTCAATTTGGAATTTCTAAGAAAAAATCCACTTGGAACAATTCCCTTCTAGCTCCATAAATCTAGCATGTCTGTCATATGTTTGCCAGACAGAAATGGTCTTCAGATGCAATATTGCTGCCAGAATCATCTTCCATCTGCCTTACAAGATTGTTGGAACCCATGACTCTCAACATACACTGTGGATTTCAAGGTAGAGGGCCCAAGAAACTAGATAGAGTTCAATTCCACAGAAGTGCAGCCAACAAGCACTGTCCAACTGAAACTAGTTTTCCAAGTCTTGTTTCCCTATACTCTCATCAAGGGCCAGAGCCTTAGCAAGAGTCTATTGAAGTCATTGTTTTTATTTTTTCTTAGGTCTCAATACTTCTTTACAGATGTTGCAACCTGATTCAAGACACATATCTTACTGATGCATCTCCCCCCCTTGTTGGACATGACCAACCAGACAGAATTATTAAGTAATGGCAGCTGAACATTGAAGGATCTATGATCCCGAATGATAAATTTGACCACTAAAAAAAATAGAAAAATCTTGTTTTAATGACCATAAAATTTTATCAACTAACAGAGTACTTCTTGCAACAAATCCCTAAAAGTAGTAGATTTTCTGATAGCATGCGTGTATCAGGGACCTAATTAGAAGCTTGCAATTTTCAAAAAAATCCAGGCTTTTTACATATGCTGTCAACAAGAAACAAAAAATGCGCCATTCTTCAGATGGTGAGAACTGTCAGTCTTGTCACTGCATTTCCAAATTTGAATAATCCACATCACTTACATCATCATCAAGACAACTAAAACATGGACCCTTCTCAACATATTCCGGTCAACTTGTTTCAGATGGTTTAACAAAAACACTTCCTGGTCATACTTATTAGCTTTGAAATCATTTATATCTTTTTTGCTTATTAAGAAGTCAGACATCATTATTATGTATCCAGTAGGTAGAATGTGATCCCAGCCCCCACCAGCCAGTTAATATAATTTTTGAATTTTTTTTTAAAGAAAAACTACATGTGTGGGCCTGGATTGCATCTCAAGCCTAGATGCAATTCTCCATCCAAATCAAGTACAGCATTGATGACAGTGAATCCAGCTTCAATAGACTTCAATATACCCCACTAAAAGAGATTATAACAACATCACGAACAGTGCATCAAATTCATCAAAACCAAACTAGCTCATCTAGCGATAAGCTTTTTGCCCAAATCCTAGAACTGAAACAGAGTTTGCAGCAGGTGCTCATCATAAACCAGTCTGATCCATTTGTGCTCCTTTTGCAATTTTCTAATGGTAGCGTTCATGTGACAAACTAATCATTGACTCAGCAACCATATGAACCATTGACAATTATAATGGTATAAAATTTGCAATATGATATAATCATGGACCTACTCCATTGACATATCCACTGTATGGCAGCTTCAGCTTTTCCAAAGCCATAAGAGTCAAAAAGATAAAAAGCAATTGTGTTGAATAGGGAGAACAGTAACATGTTCACCATTTCCTTATAAAAATACATCAACTTCTAATCAAGATAATCAATTCGATAATCATTAAGCGAAATAATCTAGAAAAGGAGGAGCATCTCATAAGTGTCCTGCCATTGGAAGCTCAACTATGATAAAGACATCAATAGTCACCACATTATATTGGTAGACAACTGTTAACAGCGTTCTATATGCCATCTGCTTTCTATTTGCTATTCCTCAAGAAATTTATAGGAAGCTACAGCTTCCAATCTGTTGTTATGGCATCATCTAAATCTGTAGGACAAGTGTTATGAGCAAATGATAGACCTTTAAGAATTCTTTAACATAATCCTATGAAAATGAACAGTTTATTTTCTGATCAAAAGTGAAAGATAGAAGAAAACTATTCTGCTTTGCCCAACAACATGACAATCAAATGTTGAATTATAGAAAGAGGATATCACCTGAAAAAAAAAAAAAAAGAGGATTATTCTTGAAGCTTCGCACATACCCCAAGGTGCCTGAATGTTTGTACACCTAGTTCTTGCATGAGCTTTCGAAATATTTTCCAGTTATTTTTTTTCTATCATATTCCAAGTTTAAATAACATACATATATCTGTATGCATGCATTTCGAAAGTTTTAAAAAAGGACCTACATCAAGATATATTAAATTTTGATATAGAATCATCCAACAACAACAAAATCAATACACCCTTAGCAACCCTGGTAAGTTCTCTGGCAAAACATTCTGACAAAGGAAACCTCCTCCAAAACTTCAATGCTTAAGAGTCAAGTACAAATGTAAATAATATCTTTATCTGATCTTACATATATTATTGCCATGAAGCAATATTCAAACTTTCATTCCAGTGGATCTCATGCTTGCATCACAAACCCAAGTATCTCAACCATACTCCCCCAAGATAATCATGGTGTGGAGATGCTAGTCTAGTTTAAGAATACTGGAAAACAAAAACTTGTCAAGAAGTGATTCACATGCAAAAATGAAAGGAATAGGGAATCAAGGACATGATGCCTTTATCAATAACATAAAAAAGCAGCAGATTTTATGTCTTAACAGAAAGTTAAGGATCCAGAAGACTACCAGTTCCCAGACAGTATTTGCATCGCTTGTGCTCTTGCTGCTTGACATTGTTAATCTCCACAACCATTAGGGCTGAGATAACTCCAACTGCTCCCCCTGAGAATGATGCTACTATTGGATCAACCTGACTGCACATTTTCAAGGAAAAATTTAGTGATAGAAAAAAAGAAACCCCCGCAAATGCTCAAAAGAGCACATAGTAATTTTCTCACAGAGGCGTGTCATATCATTATATCTAGAAAGCTAGTTTGAAGATTGTCCACAGCAGCACAAATAGCATGATTATTCTCAGTTTGAGCAAGGAGTTCACTTAAAAAAAAAAAAAAAATCCGTGCATTCTACAGTTCACCGGTATATAAAGGTCTTCTGAAACTCGCATTAGAGCCAGAAAATTGATCCATGGTTTTATAATCTGCAGAAGATGGAAGCAGCTGCACAACAGGTAAAATATATTCTGACAAAATCATCAACAACTGCATATGTTGAAATATATGTTGCATGTGAGAGAGGCTCATCTCTTGCTAGAACTCATAAGAGAAATAATTTGTTGTTTGTGGTAGGAATGGGTCCTGTATTACAATGATCACAAGTTTTTCAACAGATAATATGCAAACTATCTTGACAAGAAATTGTCCATATGTTCGTATATCTATGACTGAGGCTATGTATATGTGTAAAAAAATGATCACTTTATTAAAATCTAACACTTGCAGCAATATTCTAATATATCAGGAACTCTAAAAATGGTTTGAAAAATCAGAGAAATTTCACTATATTTTTTTATTTGACATGATTAGTTTTCTGCAACTCCTTATGAACAGCAAATTCTTTGTTGGTTTGTTTTACCTAATATGTTTATCATGTGATTATATTTCTCTAACACTGAGGGTATTTATAAAAATAATGAAACTGTTTATCCTTTTTCCAGATTTTTTTTTAGGTGTTTGGTTGTTAAAAGAGAAATTTCAAAAAAGGGAGAACATAAGAAAATAAGAATACTTCAAGCAGAAATTCCAAAACTCATATTATTAGAACTTTATGAAGTTTTCGTAAACAAACACCACCCTTTTTGAAAATCATAACTTGTAATTTAGAAAAAAACATGCAGAACAAGGAACGACATAATTTTGTAGTACATAAAAATGCATCAAAAGTGGAAAAAAAAATATTTGTGACTAATAACAAAATGCAATTGATGAGTTGGAATATTTAGAGAGCCAATATACATCTTAGGCATGGTTATAATGTTACATAAGCCATTTCTATCTTATAAAATCATATAATAATTGTTATGGCGAAGAATCTAATACTGTTTATTATTTTGAAATATGTTTCTAATACCAACATTTAAATACAAAATATTGTATTTAGATGTAAAATATCCCCAGCATTCTTAATTTGCTTTTCGCAAGTGTTATACACTATTACCATGCCAATTACAAAATAATAGTTTAATATTTAATTTTCCTATATTGCTCGAAAGCAGCCAATTATAAAATTTTACAGACCTGACAGTTTTTGGTTCATGGCCATTATAAAGTTATAACACTGACATTAAAATCATGATAACCAAAACTGTTGGAACACCTGTCAGCAAAAAATTTTGGTGATATGGGGAAGGGAAAAAAAAAACCCTCCTCCTCATGAGAATAATCTTAGCTTGAAACTGGGATATGGCTTATTCACAAACTTGGTTATGTAAAAGTAAAGTTATATGCATAGCACATTCTAATCCTCAACATTTTGAAGTATGCATATGCACATATACAAAGCAATAGGAGTATAAGTTAACTAAAATAGATTACCATGAGACAGAGAGTACCTCAACTGCATTGGCAAATGCACACTACGGATAAAATCTGCATAAGATGTTCCCCCTAATCCCAATTTAAGTTCCAACTGGAAAAACCATAACAATTTAAATTACTAACAGGATCTGTATCTGATTGTCTTCTATGGAAAAGAGTTTATTAACATAATGAAAAAGGAAGCTTTTGAGTTCATTTGTCCATCATTTTACAGAACTAAATATTTCACTTTAAAGTTAAGGTTCAAGGCAGCTAAGTATATGATCAAATTTACAAGCATAGCCCTTCCCCCTTCCAACTTCATTATCTACAGACATCATCCACTTAACATGCTCATCACCTCACCAACATAGTACAGTGGCTTATGTGCCAAGGATGGGTAGGTGGTGGAGATTGGGGAGGAATTGCAGTGATAGTGAAAAGTGGAAGCGGGCAATTGTTTGAATTTCCTACAGCTCATGCCTTCTACTTTTGAAAAGGATTAAACCATGGCATATACAAGATCAGCAGTATGTGTGTCTACTAAATAAAAACAATGCTGATGCTAGGACTAAATGGCATGGATTTTAAAGCACAAGATTTCAAAGCAAAACTAACCATATTCCATATTTTGTATGTCAGTATTATTGATCAACTGAGCTAAGATTAAGACTTACAGTTGGTGCCAGAAGTCCACCAAAGATGATAATTCCAGCAATGAGAGAGAAGCATGTAGCATAGTACAGCTTTAGGTTTGCTGGGGTCTATTCCAAATGCAGTAGTTATAAGCTCAAATCAGTTGTTGATCAACACATAGAACATTTTACTTTCAAAATCAAGTGTAAAAGAGTGAAACTAAGCTGCCCCTAGAAGAACCAAAAAAGCTCACCAAGGGAGGCAAAAATGGAATAAAAGATGGAAAATCAGGAAGCTCATTTTCCTGTTCTTCATTTAACATTCCAAGTTCAGCACTTTTTATTCTCTGTTGTATCCTTAGCCTGCGAACCTGAAATGAAATAAAGAAAGATGTTGAGGAAGAGAGATGATGAGATACGCAAATTAGAATTTGCAAATTTACTAGACATTTTCAAAAACGTGATACAGGGATGTGCATTCATCTCTAAGGTCATCAACCACTTATTTTACATTGTTATGAAAAAGAATGGAGCTTTTTGACTTGATTGTCCAAAAATCAATTCTTTCATCAGTTTATGTCAATTATTATAAGTGAGTGTTTTCTTTTCTTTTAGGTCTTAACTACCTACCTCATGTCATGTGAGAATCCTCTAAGTGCTCATTTGGTATTTTCTCAGGAAAAGTCTTTCTGAAAAATTTTTTCTTGAGAGGAGGGGAAGAGGACCAGAAAATAAATACCACCTCTCTCATGGTATTTATTTTCTAGTGGAAGTAAGGAAATGTGTGTGCCCCACATAAAATTTTTTCTTCCTTCGCCAACCAAATGTGGAAAAATGAGGGGAGAAAATTTCTAACCCCCCCCCCCCCCCCCATTTTCCCCTCAACCAAAACAAGCCTTAAAGTTAAAAAGAAGGGAGATGTACCAATGATAGAACTAGTTTGCAGAATTTCTTTTACTCAAAAAAATATTTTTCAACATCTGCTTAATGTATTATAAACCTAGATGGTAATAATCCCAGACCTCATCTAAAAAGATTAGCTGAAAGGTATTATTGAATTCCTTGATCCCGTATAAATATCCAAGATCTTTCTAATACACAACTAATATAGAACTAAATATTTGTTTGCACGAGTCCGCACATACTTCCCTCCACTTAAGCTATGCAATTTTTACCAGGTTAATAGTCCAATCACAAAGATCCAATCACAATTACCATGATCAATTCATGGCCAACCCCAAAAGGACCTCTACTCCAGCTTTTCATAATTTGTATGGGCCATGGTCTAGGAATACTCTAATATCATTTGCAACAACCTAGGATTTTACCCAAAATGGCTAGCTTGTAGGTGTTAATTGGATTCTTTACTCTATATAAACAACTAAAATCTTCTTAGTGTATAATCAACATGGTACTAAACACATGCCCTAACGAGTCCTAACATAATCAATTAGTGCTAATTTAGAACTTCTGATTCTATCCATTTCAATTAAGTCTTTGGCACAAGGCAGGCTTTACTGACAGTAATAGTCCTTGAATTGAAATTCTTTCTTCTTGATATTGATACAAGCTTGAGCGAAGATTTTGGTGGGTGTAACATATAATTCATAAAGCTAGCACATGGTTTTCAAAATATTGATGAATGAAGGATAATAATGTTGGATTGGTCAAGCTCAACATTGCTTAGTAAAGGTGTCACATTTAAACATTCTAATATAGATTTTGATAGTAACTTCCTAGTAACTCTCTAATTCATAATGCATGTTAGATCTGCATATATTCAAGATCAATCCATCAATCTATCAATATTGACAATAATGTATTTATTTTACATAGATTACATTATGCTTTTTTCAGACTAGAAGAATAACTTTCTGCATCAAGTATTAAGGAAGGTTCATATGCCATTACAATATGTCACCAATTAAAAAGTTAATTTTGACCAAATCAATTTGATTCTATCCATTGAATCCGTTATCACTTATTGATGCTAACAAAAACACACCTCCTCCATGTGCAAAAAGATTTTGTTTCGACGGCTTCTGATATTGTCCTGAATTTCCTGCAATTCCATTTGAGCAAAGTCTTGAACTGTTTCAGGTCCTTCAATAATACAAAACCTGCATGAGTTCAAAAACAAAAATCACATGATCAAAATAGCAAGAGCTAAAAGGATTGATTGCTCGATGCAAAATCAAATTGTAGTTTAGAGATATTTGTTGCATCCCAACACATATACCACCAAGGGATCACTATTTGATGATACTCATACTCATAAAGCAAAAAAATCTTTACAGATTCCACAGTTACATTGTTACCTGTAATTCAGGGAAAAAGAAAAAAATAAATGATGAAACTTGTCATGCATGTGTCAGCTATTTATGGAATTGCACCACTTCAGGATCACCCAAAAGCAACGTTATCTTTTTGTTTTCCTTTTCAATTTCTCCAATTTTTTGTTTCAAAGGACATGATTGTGGTACAAATTTCATCCCCTCTAGAAAGTACTTTCTTATTCGCAATCTCTGTAAATTAGCCTTGTTGAGGGTTATATATACAAGTGGGCCTCTTGAAGTAAATGCTTCTAGTAGACCAAAACATTCGCAGGTTCTCACAGTCATTACAAGTGAGGAATTATTTTTTCCCTTTTCTCTTTCCTAAGATCCATGTATAGTCCTATATTATTACGCCAGAACATTAAACCTAGATCACCTCCGCTGCTTGAAAATCTTGAATCACCATGAAACATGTAAAGGTCTACGTCCATGATAAACAAATAAAACCCCATTCCTAAATCAAATCAGTATAAGACCTTAATTTTTGCCTAGACGACAGGAATCGTGCGGTGTTGTGGCGGTATCTCGAACAAAACTAAGGAAAAAGGGCACAGATCATTCCATCGACAAAGAAGCCAGCCAGTCATGCGTGACAGAAAACCATCAAGAATCAAATAGCTAAACAGGAGCTGGAAAACAAATTCAATAGTGCTGGAAGGAACAAGGGATGAGGGATCGAATACTTCTCAGTGGAGTCGCCGGCGGAGTCCACCGGGGGGGCGAAGGAAGAAGAAGACCTGTCGGCGTCGGCGGAGGCCATGGACCTCCATTTGAGGAGTGCGGGCGGTCGCCTCGCGTTCCGGCGCTCTGGAGCAAATTTCCAGCAGCCGGGATTGTGCGCGCCCATGGAAAGCTTTATGGGAGAGAAGGAGCACTCCAGTATTCGGCCCGAGCGTAACATCTCTTCTGGAGGCAAAAAAAAAAGAAAAAAAAAACCACACGGCGCTTCTTAATTTCTCTATTGAACTGGAGATTTTAGGAAGAGCTATGGAGAAAGATGAGAACAATTCTTGATCCATGTACCAACAGAGAAGGGATCAAGAGGTGTTAACTCGACGCCAGAAAAAATCGACCCCAGAAAAAGAGTGAAGTACGATGTGGGACTATTTGGCAGCAGCCTACTCTTATTGCCCAATATCATCAGAATAAATGTAAATTACATTATGAGAATATTTATTCAATAAATGTAAATTACATTATGAATAAATAGTTGTATTTTAAGAGCTAAAATATACTTTTTGATCCTCAATTTTTTTTTTTTTTTTTTGCTCAATATTCATTTTTAATCCTCATTTTGATCTCTCATACTTTAATTCTCTGAATTATTCTGGTCATATAGCATGGACAAGACTATAATAGAATCAAACAAGCTCTTTATCCAGCAATAAAACTCAAGATCGATGGATGATGGAATGCCATGTCTTTATCGGTGATCGTTCAATCAATCAGATGGCTCAGATTAATTTTGGGCCAATAGCAACTCTTGGGTAGAGAGAATGAGGCCAATATCTCGTTGACCGAAATTGCAAAGAACAATATCTTCGGCTCAATTCTCCTGTTTTTGATTGGATCGAGTGGCTCCAAATCGCAGCCAATGTGGAGGCTTGCTGACCTCTTGATCTTCGAAGCGAAGTAGAGAACATGAGAGGTTTTTGAAGCCAGAAATTTTTCCACAGCTGGCTCGTAGCGCTTTCCAATGGTCGCCAATCCTTTGATGCCACTTCCCAAAGATATTGCTTAAAAAATGGCTCCCAACTTTCCTCTTGACAATGCCATTGCCACCGAGTGGTGGTAGTCCAATGGCTTCTCCGAGCACGCAATATAATTTGAAGGCCAATGGATGGCTTTTATGGTTGATCGGTTTGAAAACTGATCTTAATTGGCCGTGGATAAAGTTTAGCTACAGGGTGCGTTTGATATGAAGTTAAATATTAAATATTAACATAGATCAAAAGCAAAAATTATTTAAAAATAAATTTTTTTATATTTTTAAGATTTACATAAAAATATTATTTGGATAAACTTATTTTTAAATTAAGGAACGTGGCATAAAACCAACTCTTATCAGTGATAATTTTATTGAAAAAATAAATAGATAAAAAAATATAATAGAAGAATAGTTGTTGAAGTTTGCTATGATATTCCTTAGTTATTTTTTAAATAATCTTCGGTTTTATTTTATAGAATAGAGTTGTTTGTGGTATCTTAGTAGATAAATCAATTGTTTCAATCATCTTATAATTTTTTTAAAAAATTTAGGATACCGTTGGAAAAGAGAAGGAGAGAATATTTAAACATCTTCAGCTTGAATAAAATTCAACTTCTTCTTCTTAGAGAATAATACTATCTCATCTACTAAGTTCAATTCTTCTACGTATATTATCAATTCAATTGGTAATTCTTGTATTTAATTTGATACATTAAAAGATAATCAAATGATAAAAAAAAAATCATTTAAAAAAAAAATTAAAGGACTCTAGCAAAAGCCATGGTTGTTCAATTAGTTTATTGAACAGACACCTTTGCCGTAACATTTCAAAAATTTAATCTCTTCGTCTAATAAAATATTTGACAGGTAGCACTAGTGAAAAAACGAATTACCCAATTTTTTTCTTTAACCATGGGATATGAATCAATGGATTATATTTTGGACCCACTGGGCAAATCAAGGTAATAACCCAGTGGACTGATAAGTTCCATCATCTTATATGGTCTATGAAATTTAGGAGACAGTTTCACAGATGCTCTCTCATATAAATGAAAGCTTGCCTAGAGGGCTGAAGTTGAGAGAAGACCTAATCAGTGCTTCAAATTCCCTTTCAGTCTTATGCTTAGTAGCTTGTTTCTTCATTCAAACCCATGCATGATGCAAATTAACCTTGAGAAGTTGTAACACCTGATCTCTATCATGTAAATCAAGAGCAACTCAATGTGTATTGGAAGAACCATGAGAAACAAGTTTATCTTGGTAGACTTTATACCTATAATCCTGCCTTAATAAGTTTCCTGAAAATTTTCATTCTTGCGTAATTTGTCTTGGTTGGGATTTTGGCTTGATCTTGTAGTTGATGTAATCATGAAAAACTTATTCAATCCTTCCACAGAACTTTCTTAACCAAAAACTATAAGCTTTTTTTTTTTTTTTTTTTTTCAGTAGGTTCCATAGTTTGATGAGAAAAGCTAGGATAATAATACTTTAAATCTACTTTTACTATAAAGTCATTGTAGTTTGAAAATTAAGAGACGGGATAAAATCAAGGTTTAAAATGATATATTTACGTGAGGCACAGAGGCTAACGAATTGTATGGATTATACTCTAACATTTTTAATTCTATGACAATTTGTTAGAATGATATATACAAGCTTGGACATGACACTTGAACGATAGAGCCTTGGAAGTGCAATTATGCAAATCAAAAGCAAATCAAAAGAAAAGAAAAGAATATCAACCTTGTAGATTTATGACAATATGGATACGCCATAGATGATAACAAGAAAATTTAAAATTTTAATTAATTGTACTAATTGAAAGAATAATTCAAGTGATGTGTGATTTATCATACATCATTGGATGGATGCTGGCATTAACTTATTCGAGAGGCTAATGCAAAATTTAATTTTCTATATCTAACAAATATCTCATAAAAGCATTTTAATATATCAAACACTTTGTAGCCTCCTTTGATTTTATACACACATATATGTATAAGAATGTATGTATGGGATTTGAGATCCATCTCTCTCTTTCTAACCTCTTAAAATTAGCATCTCTCACATTGGTCATATTTCTACACATCATATCATCGTGATTGTGAAATATTTAGTCTACTATATAATTAATATTTGTACTAAAATTTGTAAGTAATAGGCCATACAATTGCATTCCTTTTAAATGTGTGCAGCCTAAAAATCACACACACACACACATATATATATATATATATATATATATATATAAAGAGATAGGCTTGGCTGCATAAATTAGGCTTTATTCACGTGCAATTAAGCTCAAATCCGATTGTTTCTTTCATCATTAGATTTACATAAATTTTAAAGTTAAAAAGCTATCCGTTAATCATCATTAGTTATTTTTTTAAAAGAAAAAGGATTTATAAAACAGAATAATACAGCTTGCACTTCTATAATAAAAAAACATATATGTATGTTACTGTATCATATTTCTATGCTTATGAATATGATATAGTATATTATGCTATCTTATAAATGTATGTTTTATCATATAAATATATATATATTTTTTTTTCTCAATAGATGACTTTTTAACTTTAAGATTCATGCAAATTTTATAATTGAAGAGGCGGTCAAATTTAAATTTGGCTACATATAGATATAGCCAAGTCTCTTTCTCTATCTGTATGTATATAATATAAATATTATAGTTCTGAAGTCACTCAAACAAGGGTAGAATAAGATTGGGGAGGCAATGATTGTTGCCTGATAGCTGAAAATTCTCATTGAATGCAACTAACTTTCTTGTGCGAACTGAAAAGAAACCTTATTTCGATACATTCATAAGGAAAAATTGGGTCTGGACCCATTTATTAATATAAGGTGGCCTTGCCCTGCTACCACGCCTTCAATCATGGTCCTTCCACTCTTCAGGTTGTACGCTCAAAATAGTCCGAATATTGCTTGACTTATTTAATTTGTTTGCTTGATTCAACCATTTTTAGGTTGAATTAAGTTAATTATTTAGTAAAATAATTAGGGTTGGTTTTGAATATTTGATCAATTTATTGTTCAATCTAGTTTAAACTAATAATTTAGTATTCAATCTGATTACCATACCCTATCTTTATCCTTGCTCTAGGCTTCATTAGGACCATCTTCAATCCCTTCATTGCCTGTCTCATTACCTTGTTGCTCAATTACTTGCTTTGTTAGGGTAAAAATGAGAGTGAAATATAGATTCAGAGCTAGTTTTCGGGCTAGTTTCGTTATGAACCCCGATCATAAATGTTTTTTTTTTTTTTTCAAGGCCTACATTAAACTTAATAAAGCTTGCGAACCCAAATCTAAAGCTTGAATGCTCTCGCCCATGGCCCATGGAGATAGACCCATTGGGCTGGGGTAAAATTGTTGGATCCGACCTGCCTATACCTGATTGGACCCGACGGCCACCACGACCTCCATTGAAACCCTAATCTCAGCACTATATATACCCACGCGCGTTCCACCGGCAAGGGTATCTCTTTCTCAGCCACCTAGCTCTAGGGTTTCTTCGATTAGGGTCAAGGTTTTCTCCAAATCGTCTCTAGAATCAGTGCATATTAGCTTCCCCTCTCGAGTGAGAGATTGCTGTGACGACTCGGAAAATTTCAAGCTCAACAGACCGGATCGCAGGTCTCTCTGTTCGAGGGATTTGTATGTCGACGACCCCGCTGAACTGAGCAATCTTCTCCAGAGGGAAGAATTAGGGTTACGGTTTGTTCGTGTTTTATCCGTGTTCAATTTTTTTTTTCCCCCCTCCGATTTTATACGTTTTATACGATTTTCTTGTTTTATTTTGTTAATTTTTCCCTGATCTCTAATTGGGTGGTCGGAGGAGAAGGCTGCGATGAGGATAACAGAGCTCCCTCTTCTGATTTGTGATCTTGAGGACGCTCGCTGGCAGAATCGAACCATTACTTTTAATCGCCACCACTGAGCAAATCTTCTCCAGTTCTTCAAAGAAACGTTTTTTTGATTCAAAGTTTTCTTTTTTAGTTTTTTAGTTGATATTACTTTATTAGATCAGATAAGGATGAAGCGATACCAGCATTGTAATCCAACACTTGAACTGAGGATATAAAAAGTCCAAGCGATGCATCCATTCTTTTGCTTCTGAACCTGTTTTTTGTTTTATTATACCTTTTTTTATCGAATTATGAGCTCTTTTTATACATTTAGTTTGTATAAATTTTGGATCGGTTCATTAGATGATGAAATCTCGAAATGAAATCTTAGGACACCTTCCTACACAGCACCATTTGTTGGGCTGTGGATGAGAAAACATTTCATTTTCTGATGATGATGATGATAATGGTGGTCAGTCAATTGTCTTCTCATTATGCATAGCGATCGTTCATTAGTCTCAGGTGCTTGATATTATATTTTTTTTTGTTTTTTGTTTTTAGCTTTGATCAAGAAAATGTGTCTTACCGGTTTGGTAGGATTTGTCTGAATTTTTTTTATCCAAGCATTTCTTCAGTATTTTTTTTGTTCACTACGTTTTGAACTTTGATGATGTTTTGTTTCAGAAAACGTTTATGATGGATCAGTAAGCCTATGATGATGTGCTAAAAAATGTTGGAATTACCGGCTGAGGTTAATAAACCATTATTTGATGTAAATTAACAGTCTGGCCATCTGAGGCTTCTCCATATCAGCATTGGTTTTATCTTATCTGTTCTGTTTCAATACAGATGATGATGGTCAGTCAATGATCATTCTCATCATGTGTAGTGATTATTATTGTTATTATTATTATTATTATTATTATTTGTCATGTGTAGTGATCGTTCATTGGTCTCTAATGCATGATTTTTTTTTTTTTTTTTTTTTTGAAATTTGAATAAGAAGTTGGTCGTTGGTTGATCTTTCTTTTGACATATGGGTTTAGTAGGATTTCTCTGAATTTTTGATGAGTATTTCATCAGTATTTTTCTTTGTTTAATGTCTTTTGAACTTTGATGATTGCTTGGCCTGTGATGATGTGCTAAACAATGTTGGAATTACCGGCTGACGTTAATAAACCACCATTTGATGTAAATTAAAAGTCTGGCTATCTGAGGCTTCTCTATATCAGCATTGGTGTGATTGTATCAATTCCAAGAAATAATTAAAAAAAACAATAACTTGAGTAGCCTACCGCCCTATGGTCATGATACCTGTATGTTTTATTGGTCTTCTTACGGTTATAGTGCTGTTGTTTTTGATATTTGCTTTCGAAATCTGTGAATTGATTGATCTTTTGGATGGCTGCAATAAAATCAGTACTTATTTAAGTTAGGAGTATTTTTAATCATTATTCTGCAATGACTGTGTGGTGTTGCAGTGTACAAATGTGAATGACTGCAAATACTCTTCTTTTGTTTCACTTGTTCTCGCACTCTTATCAGTTCTTTCAGTTTCTGGTGTTTGTAGCACACTAATGATGTCAATATCTTTCTCTTAAGCAAATGTCTCTTTTTGGTTAGTGAATGTGTTGTTTGGGTGTATCCAGGGTTTATTGATCCTGATGAGGAGGAATGACCTTATGATAGGAAGTGCCGTATGACATTTAACAGCAGTTGTTTCACCCTCCAAATCGACCTGTTCTATCTCCTAGTTTCAGCCCCTTGTCTCAGATCCAATTAAACTTTGGGTTTGTTGTTCAAGGGCAGTTGAATCAGAAGTATGGATGCAGGCATTTTGGGACCGTTGGATCAGCTGTGTGTGTGATTTTAAATGGGTCACTGAGGGATCATTGTACTTAGTTTTACATTTATCTATGTTTTGTTTGTTTTATTTTATTTATTTATTTATTTTAAACTTTTTGTTTACGTAAGTGTTGCTCGCTTTTAGGCCCAATGCCACGTCTCTGATAGCCAGCCAAGGTGCATTGACCAGAGATGCTATGATTGGGTCTATATCAAGTCAAGTTTTGATATTTCGCAAGTTGATAGGAACCTGTGGATTAGATCTCTATTGTTCATCCACGGAGCCGGTTTATGCGATTACATTTGTTCATTTATTGTTCTATCAGCATAGAATCATGCTTGTTCTTCAGGAATTTTATATAAATCTGTCATCCAGCCATACTTTATCCACCAAAATATACATTTTCTGTCTGGTGTAAGCCCAAAGTTGAGAACTTAAAATATTATTGAGGGATGCTTCTTCTTTCTTCTTCTTCTTCTACTTGGGTCCTTTCTTCCAAGCTCCTCTCTAACCCATTCTTTCATGTTGGCTTGGATCAAGAAACATTAGATCTTGACGAGGATGATAAGACCTCGTAATAGGCCGGCTGTATGTCCCTTTTGGCAGCAGTTGCATTCATACCCATCCTGAGGCTTCTTTCTTCTCTCTTCCCCTCTTTTCAGTTTCAATCAAATTTAGGGCTTGTTGCATAGTTTTTTTTTTTTTTAAAAAAAAAAATTTATATATAATTTTTTAGTGGAGGAAGAGAGTTGCAGGCATTTTGGTAGTGCCGGATCAGATGTTTTTGTGATTTGTAATTGGTTCACCGTGATCTTTTGAATGATTATTTTATTTGAATGCAGGGTAAGAAACTGGTGCAAATATGTGCTACTATAGGAAACAGGTTTACAGGATTCGTGTCAAGTGTGGCAAAAAAAAAAAAAGAAAAAAAAAAAAAAAAAAAAAAAAGCTTGTTATTGGAAAGGAAAGAGTTAAATGTGTGCTCCCAGAGTAATTTGTCTCGTGCACTGAAACATGATATCAATGTGCCAAGGATGCTCTTCATGGTGCTAGTAATGTGCTGACATCATAGTTACATCAATTTTAGTCACGAGAGAATGTCAATATTGGAAGCTTGAGAGCTTGCAAGGGGATTTTGAGAATGCTTGGTTTGATCCGTCTAAAATGTCCGAAGAAGGCGCTCCTGTATCTTTTTATTTTTATTTATTTATTTCAAACAAAAGGGTAATCATCTCCCGCAAAATTAATGGACAAGGCATATAAAAAGTCGAACTTTTAACTTAGTTTTAGTTACAAAACAAAGATTATCAAATGCAAATACAGATTGTGAAGGAGAGAACTGAACAAAATTGAAACTGATCAAAATATGGGGTTGTCCTTTGGCGGTTTCATTTGAGGGACTGATTCAAGGGTCCATCTTTAGATCCAAAGATCTACTTGGTATTAGTTGTGTTTCACCGGCCAGAGTGCAAATCTTGAGTTTCAAAATCGAAACATTATTTTTATCTCGGTAGAAAAGTGAAAGTTAGAAAGTGACATTAATTAAAAATAAATATTTTGTTTAATTTTGGATCATAATGCTACAGGTTTTGTTATTGAGTGTTATGCATCGGTGAAATTATAAGTTCAATTTCATAATTTTTTTTATTTATAAAATCATTAAATGTTAATGTAAATTCAATGTTCTGTTAGCTCCCTCCTTTTTTTTTTTTAAAAAAAAAAAAAGGTTCAAAAACCTCTCACATTAAATATAAAAGAAAGATGAATTACCTAATAGAATTATTTAATTGTTAAGAATATCATGAAAAAAAAAATATTCAATTATTTAGTCTCCAAATAACTAAATTGAGACTAAACTAAGCGGAAAAAAAATATGTGCGGATGCAATTGTTACTGGGGCAAAAAATAAAAAATAGAGAGAGAGAGAGAGAGAGAGAGAGAGCGCGCGCGCGCTTGCTTGGGAAAAGCACTTTTGAAGGAAAGTTAAAAAACAATCAATGAATGTTCCTTTAATGAGTGCCCCAGGGCTCTATCTAACAAAACCTTAATACTAATTTCTTCCTAAATTTTAAAGTGTCTGATGATGACATCAAAAGCAGGAGATCCAAACCTATCACGGCCTTGTCCAATACAAATACAAAGCACACCATCAATTTCTTAGAAGAAATTCTAAAACAACAGAATCCTAAAGAACATAGCAAATGAAAAAGCGCAATTTAGGACAAATTCTTAGAAGAAATTCAAAAACAACAGAATCCTAAGGAACATAGCAAATGAAAAAGCGCAATTTAGGACAAAGAAGAGTGCTTCAATAATCAAATAGTCTAGAGAATGAACTGCACAACATTAGTATTTTTGAATATTGATTGAAACCTAAACCTGCAGTCCAAGTTGGAACCAGCAATATATCAGAATTGTACAAGAAAATTAAAGTTCCATTAGCATTTGCTCTCCAATGCCGAATAATTTTCTACCCAATTCATTCCAGCAAAACCACCACTTGCGACACTTGATTTGATCACCGCACCTGAACTGGTCTGTCTATTCAGAGTAAGCAGTTGAGTTGGACTTAATTGGGATCTAATGCAGTTGCTTTATTCATTGGAACCAAAGTACTGATTGCAGTTTTATACAAATAAGTTCTAATTGGGATTTGTTAGTATCTGATGCCCACCCAGATAACATCATGGTGTCGGACAGCCATTGGGCTTCACAAACAATCAAGGGAATATGAGATGGGGTTTAGGAAAGATAGAATCTAACAAGTTTCTAGGAACAACTAATTAATCTGACCTACTGATATCATGTTTCATGCACAAAGAAGTATATAAACATATGAAGAACCTGAAATTGCTTAGTTCAGAACAAGATTGTTATGAAATTGAGGAAGAACAATCTTGGTTGGAGTATACGTTGTTTAAAGTTAAATCAAGATGTGGTGCAATGGTCCTTGGCTGAGGATAACAATTTTTTGCGTTGAAAGACTAAAAAAAGCTTGTTGGATGCTATTTTAGTGTGGAATAATATGGAGAGCTACAAAGTACTTAACAAGAGGTTGGGGGCACATGACCCTCCTAGAACTGGGAAAACTCTGTATGTAACAAGTACCAGAACCTCAGGCCTCATGAGTGATGCTCCTTCCCCCTCCAATCTGCTAGGAACAAGTTTCAGATATGGCACCTTGTTCTGATACCCTGTCCTCAAATTTACTTACCATAACAAGGACACATGTTTTTTCACACACTTAAAATTCCTATTCAAGTCAGACTTTTAATCTAATATTTGCATACACATGTATTTTCACACACTTACCATAACAATGAGTAATTTTTTTTTTAATTCAATATTTTATATAATCCTTATTAATTGAAAAAAAAATGAATATGATAAATTTATAACACTCACCTCCTGCCCCTACACTCAAAAATTCTAGCTTTGCCCTTGTGAGTCACTACAAATCCTTTGCACTTGCTCCATAAGGAATAAATTGCTTTATGCCACTTAGAAGACTGAATGGCAGCAAGAAGACTTTCTTCATTCATCCCTTCAAAATTAAGATGGAGCAATGATTACAACAAGAAACTAAAGGTTTAAAAAGAAAAAACTCGAAAGCAAGCATAAATATATACAGATAAGGATTTGATCACAATCCCATCAAGCACATATCGGCGTCTCTGATCCCTTCGTTAATCTGCAATAGTTGAGGTTTGGAGATTCTTGATAGACAAGGCCAAGTGATATGCCGAAGTTGTAGAATGTAAAAATGTGTGAGAGTTTTGTTCAATAGTCTTTGTTGAGTTTTCAATGTCTTTGAATCCTAAGACTGCATGAATTACAATGAATTCTATAATTGCGAGGAGGTCTAGGCACTCATAGTCGCATGCATTCCTCTCTTTTGATACTCTTAATACTCCTTTTGTGGAGTGCACTTTCAGAAATATAGTGTAGATCGATAGCTGGGTTACTTAGAAAGTTGGTCTGGGATTGTTATGGTAGTTTTATGTATAAGGGTAATTATGCCCGCAAATTTGTTAGCTAATTCTTTAAGAACCATGGATAAAGTGAATGACTTGCTTTCTGTTCGTCCTGACGCATATTCAATTTTTGAGGATGCTTCTTGATTCTCAAACGAAGGAAAGGATGAACTTTCCTAGATCTACCCCCTTCACAAAAATTGCAGGGTTTAATTAGATCATAACAGTCATGGTTTTAGTGGTTATGAAATAAAGAAGCAGCATCAACTGCCACATTATGGATGTTGAATTGATTACCCAAGAAAATGTTGATGGTGGCCAAAGGAGGTGAACAACCCAACAAGTGACTCCCAACTTGTACCCAAATATTAATGTTTATATCTCAACATCGGATCCATATGCCATTGAATTCAAAACATATCCGAATATGGATTTGGTTACTTGCTATATTTGTGCAAACACGTATGGATGGTAATATGCACAACAGAAAATTTCCTCAATAGTTTAATATTTAACAACTAACAAGGATCACTTTGGAAAGGTAAATGTTGTGCTTCCATCAGTGCAAGGAATGACTTCTACATAAATTATTCAAACTTTTTTTTATTTCATCTATTAACTTCCTTTTGCGAATGCATTTTGAAAGATTCAGGAAACCAAAAATTGTATGGTTGGATTCTCTTATATTGTATGGTTGGATTCTCTTATACCTTTTAGGTTCAGAATTTGATCCTATAGAACCTTCTAGGATCCTGATTTATATCCAGAAGATCTGTGAGAGCATATGGATCATTGTGGAGTTGACTAGATGATAGAAAAAGCAGATTATTTTATGTGATAATGTTTTTTTTTAAGGAATGACATATTTCAGATAAAGATAATAAAGAAGAAATGGTAAAGAAAAGAATTGTTGAAGACTAATTTTGCAGTAAAAGCAGCACTTACAGATCTGTTTACTTCTACCGACCTTGTCCATTTGGATCTACAAATTTGAAAAGCAGTTGTCAAGTATCACTTGCTACATTGGATATGACCAAAGAACCACAAAATGTATGATGGAAATTTACCTGTCTTTGGCCCAAGAAGTACTAATTGTCGCATTGAAAAGATCTTGGTAAGGAAAAACATTCCTGGGGTTCTGCCAACATCATCATAGGCCATAACAGATGTGTGAATTCCATAAAGGCAATCTTATGCATAAATCAAATGGAGATGCAAGAATATCATTAATGGCAAAGCATCCAAACTCGAAGATAACATGACAATGGTTAGATGATAAAAAACACATTGTACAAAGCACTTAATATTTGAGAAATACTTTGTATCAAAAAGAAGTACTTTTATCATTTAAAAGTCTTTATTTTGGTTGGGCTCCAAAAAAAAAAGAAAAAATATACTAAAATTGGAGCATTGACTTTTTGTTCTTAAGAAATTTAAATTTTTAGAGGATGAGTTTTGATAAGGTTGCTTAATTATGACAAGGAGGCTATGGTTTTGAAACATAAAAATAGCCTTTTCGCGTATAGGGAGAAGACTGTCTACATTAAATCTTCTTCATACTCCGTAATAGTGAGAGTCTCATGCAAAGAACGAACTTATATTTTTGTAAATAAGGTCCGTGACTCTTTGTTTAGTAACTTGTTTGTATGTATTTAATTATCTTCGTTCTCAATTAACTAAATAGATAGCCAGCATCTTCACCGCCCTAAGGGAGTAAGCTAGAAAGGCAACCAGTATACCTAAATGGCTTAACTTATCCTATCAATAAATAAAGATAAAGATGGTAAGGCAAGAAATGAAATGAAGAGTTCTCAATTCTAAGGGAGAGATAGAGAAGAGAAGGAAGCAGAAGAGAAGACGAATAGGACAGGCAGATGGAAAGCTTGATAAGGGATTTTGTAGGTCTAATTATTTTTATATGATAAGTAACCATTCATGTCTCTAAATTTAAGTGTTGTTTTTTTAGATTTGGAGTTCATGTCTTGAATTGAAATTCTAAACCCTATGGTATGTTTATTGTCGAAAATCACTGCTTGCCCTTGTATGCATTTTTACCATGGTTTTAATATTAAAATTTGGTGCTTCTTGGTCCTATAATTATCTTGCAGTCTTTAAGATTTTTGATTTCTTAATCAAGCTTGTAAATTAAGAGCTTTTTTCATTATTTCAATTTCTACAAGTCTTTAAAAGAGAAGTCCATATTATTATAGTAAATTTTCCTAGTAAACTGAGTTATCTACAAAACTAAAGGCATAACTCAATACCAGAACGCATTTATGACAAGGTTGTCAAAAAAATTAAGGAGCAAAAATGTCCTCCCATAAGGAGTTATATGGTTTTATTCGTTTAAGAGTACCATAGAATAATTAAATTATTAGAAAAATAACACACATGAAAAAGCTTCAATGCATGAAACACTAGTGCAAATAATATTGCTAGATTTTTTTTTTTTTTTTTGAGGGCAACTTAACTTGAACAGGAACTCTAAGTAAAAAAGGATGATTGATGAGGACAGCATGGAAACAAAAATAAAGGGTCAATACAAATAGGATAGGAGAGAGAAAAGGAGAGATTCTATTTATATTACTTAACGTATAAGAAAAAGCAATAGAAAAATAGAAACTACCAAGAATCCAAAGCATCAAGCCTAGTCCAACTAATTATGGCCGGCTTCATGTTTATTTGCCTATCATTCCTATTGAGATTTAATAGTGATATTATTTTGAGGTTTTGTAAATGCTATTTGAAGATTCTACTCCACATTAGCCTAGGCCTTCCTCTTCTATTTTGATATCTTTCAGCATATATCTCGATAACCATGCTTATTATGGTTATTTAAAATCGTTGTTACAAATTTGCATATCATCTTCGTCTGTTCTTCATCATTTATCTACAACTGCAGCAACTCTTATGCCTTCTCACGCATACTTATTCCTCATTTTATGGTTCTTAGTTTTTACTCCTAGCCAATTCAACATTCTCATTTCCCTAGTTGTCATTTTATTTGCATTGACCTTCTTAATTGGAAGCATTACTGAATAATGCAACATTGTAGGCCATGTCAATGTTTTATATGAGTGTTTATGTTAAGTTGTCAAGATATGTATCAGCTACATATTAGGTCTTAAGCATATTTTCTCTCTATCTATTAGCCTCTAGGTTTGATAGATATGCTCTCATAAATGGTTTATTGTCTCAGTACCAAGAGGCATACCAATAAAATTCTAATAAAAAATTGGTATGCATAGTTTGCCTCTTGTATCGAGTGTTGATACACCCTTAATACTAGTATCAGAACAGTACAATACACTCAGTACAGTGGCATACTGACCGATATGGCATACTTTACTCTCATATATCTCTTTGCTCATACATATAGTAATTCCATAATAACAAAAGCGGTAAAATTATGATGATTTTTGGCTATCTCTTCTGTTTTGGCCATGCTTTTATTTTGAACAAAATTGCAGGTCACACACAATTTCCATTCTACTTAGTTTTAGGCCCCATCATCAAAGGCTTTGCCCCATGATTCTAATCAGCATTTTAGCCCTATCCTTTTCTCATGGATCAACAAAATATAGCCTATTAATAACTTACATCATCATGCACCATACTATATATTTCTAGTAATTTCTTCCATGTCTGCTACAAAGAGATAAAAGATTCATGTTGGTTCTTAGTGTAAGAAAACCATGAATGGGAAACTACTTGTCTGACCATACTATATATTATTGCCACTCCAACATTGATGAACCCAACGATTTTAGTGCACCATTTACAGATAATTTTCTTCCATGGTGCCAACATAATTATCTTTTATGGTGTTCCAACTATTACACTGCCTATTACACAATTTTCTCCAACTTGGCTAAGGTCTTGACTAGATTTTTTTTTCTTAGTCTAAGTAATTGGATATAAAATATTTAAATTGGCCTAATGAATAAGGCTTCTACCATGGTAAGGTCCGAAGAAGGTCAGATATATACAGCTTTGACTCACATGTGGAGAGACTATTTTTGTGTTTTGAATATGCGATATTTATGTTGCAATGAAAAAATCTTACTATAATGCCAAGGCCCACCTCTTTGCACATGAAAAATAAAAATGATTTTAACAAAAAAAAGAAATGGAAAAAAAAAAAAAGGGAATGACAGAGGCACGCACATTTAACAACCATGTTGCTGTATGTGTTTAGGATAGAATGAGAGTTGAAGGTCGGTTATGGGTAGGTTAGTAAACACATTTTCACTCTTCTTAGCACAGGTACAAACAACAATTAAACTAGACAATATCCTTCAAAGAAGAAATATCAAATGAAATAAAAGTACCTCAGATCCCAAGATATACCGGCTATACCATTCAATACTGCTAAGGTACCTCTACCATTATGCCCCTCATTACCTATGCGTATTAACACATAGCACATCATCTCATTTTCATCATCTTACCACTAAGAAGAAGTGCATCATGTGTTGGCACATTACTGCACTACTGCACTCCATATTGTATGTATTGATAGGGTATTGATAGGGTATTGATATGGTTATTATTATTAGTGTTTCAACCCTTGATCAAACCATTAGATCATGTTTGAAGCTATCATCTTAGAGAAAATATCACTTATATAACCTTTCAGATAATAACCAATGTGTTACATGTTGCATATAAACTCACTGTTTCAATCAAATTGTATTGTTAGGAATTGTTGCTGACCTTAATTAATCTACAGTTATTGAAATTTTTAACTGCATAGATTATTTGATTGCACAGGAATTTAAGTGGTCACTTAAGCATGTACTCCCTGTTCTTGACAGATTAGTTTTAAGCAGGCACTCATAGTAGGTGTGCCAGATCACTGTAAATGACTAGGTTAAAATCTATCATGAGATAACATATTAAGGTTTTTATTATGAAAGATTTTAATAATTTTTTGTAGTTTCAAAATCCTAATTGGGCAACCTTAGATATGGTTTCATATATAATGACATTGTTAAGAGTTTTCATGACCGTTGTAATATTTCTAAGTCACCTCCATCACATTATTAACTTATAAAATATCCAGTAAATAATGTTCTTAAATTTAAACTATGACCATTATTGCAACATCATGTAGTTGTCCATAATCGTAGTTGATAATGTTACTATTTAAAGGTTTTAATATTTATTATTTATCAAACCATATCTATAATAATATGATTTGAATACAAAAATTACCATTCAATAAGTCATATAAAAATAAAACAACTCATAATGAATGCCATAACTAGGCAATACTTTGTCTCAACAATTAGCTTTTATAACAGTAATACATCATCACAATCCATGAGGACTTCAAGGCATGGCGGCTGACATTTATAGCAGAATAATTGAAGCCTTGGCCATAAACAATAACTTGTTTGGCATGCAACAAAAGTTGGTTTCAGGATCTGTTTGTTAGCTTTTGCGTAAGGGTAGCCATACAAATGAATCTACTGAATGTTTTATGAGGATTATGCATAAAGTTTAACTTTTACTGCTTTCACTTATTAAACACAATTTAGTGAACTGTTGTGTAATCCACTCATAGGAAATAGTAATCACATGGATTCACCTATGTTGACCTCCTATATTTTATTCAAAGCTTAAAGTGATTTGAAGAGATAAAAGCAAATCTATCTACACTTAAATAGCACCATTATAGAAGATATGGGTCACACCTTCACTGAAAAAATGGTGGCTCTAAGTCTTCAGCAAGATAACTCATTTATGCCTACAAAATTCTCTAACTTGATAGCATATTTCTTGTAATGCAAAATCTGTAGCTTAAAAAAGAATGCCTGGTTTAGATGTGGAACCTAAACAAAGAAACATAAAGATCACTTTTGAAAGTAAGCATAAACAAAGTATCTTGAATTATGGAGAATTCAGGCATCAAAATAAGCTTCCAATGGTACAAAGTTAACCATTTCAACGCATACAACAATTTTAATACAACCTTTACTATTTCAATGCATACAAACAACTTTAGTACAACCTGCCGGTGCACTCAGTAGAGCCGCAGTAGCAATATTTCTTTTTCACATTACCATCAGAATCATGAACCTGATCTATGGTATAGTTGTAATCATATGTCAGTTCTTGCAATGGTTGAATATCCTCAGCAGCAAAAAACATTATGTGAGGCACGCTCTTGTCATCATGATCATAAAGGAGATTCTGTGCATAAAGATTTGGTGTGCAGCTGTGATTGATGAACCTTCCAACATTGCCAAATGCAGAAGCATCAATAGCGAAGTCCTCCTCGTCGGTTTTGCTGGAAGCACCCTTTTGTAGAGCAGGTATAGAAGTTGATAGGCCCTCCCAAAGGGATTCATCATAATAGTTGTTTCCAATAGCAAAGAGATATTCATCATTTCTCCTTTTCTGAGCCTCCTCATCCTCCAATACCTCTCCTACATACTCGCAGACAAAACCACCAGATGGAATTTTGTTCAGGGTCCTCAATCCCCAACCCCGTGATTCAGTTTTGAAAATCTGCAGGTGAAATTTGATGCCATGTTGGCTTACCCTGTTATGACATGATGGAGGGCACTTGCAAGATGGACCACATTCGTAGACAAGAGGTTTTGCTTCTACAATCTCACCTTCATGATTGAATGGAATCTCCCCTCCATTTTTAACAGCACAGGCGCACTTGTCAGAATCAGAGCATCCGTCAATGCAGTCACAGCCATTAGGAGGAGTTGGCTGATATCGAGAAGGATACATCAACTTTGTTACGTATTTGAATGATATTGGGTGTTCATTGTCAATAGCGTTGACTGCGGAGATGGGTACTTTCTCTTTTCCTTGAGAAATATCTCCTAGATAAAGATTAAAGCATACTTCTGACTTTTTTGACTCCACAATTCCCGCAATATCAAGCTTGGGTTGCCCTGCCATTCTTCTCAACTGAAACATAAAGACATAGCGATCTCGTTCGCCTTTTGTCCTCCAATATTTCTCAACAAAATACAGTCCATCATAAATATACACTGACACTTTCTTTTGTTTGGCCCTAGCTTCTTGGGAGCTATTTGATTGATAATAACTAAAACCATAAATAACACGCACAGGTGTTTTAGTTTCCATACTGTTTTTCAGTGCTAGATTTCTGTGCTCAAGTTTCTGGTCTTTGTTAGATGATCCAGAGCCACGATGTATCAAGACATCAGATTTGTCCTTGAGATCAGAATAACGTCTAGATGACACAATACTAACAGCTACATTTTTTTCACCTAGCTTTACAAAATCAATACCAGCCTGGTATCGACAGTGAAGGCCAACAATAAAGAGCTCCACCATTAGATGAAACTCATCACCAACTTCAACTCCAGGCACATTACCAAAATACTTCCTGCCATCACCCAGCCCATATTTATCCCTGAAGATCCTAAAAGCAATAAGATCGGCACGCATCCCCTGCTCAGCATCCTTTGTCTTTGATTCTCCTTCTTCGAGCACCTGTCTCAGTATGGCATGAAACTCATGTAACGTCTCCTTTACTTTATAATGAGCAGTGGCATTTTCTAAGAGGCCACTACTTCCCATGTTTGATCCCCATGCTGCTTGATAAGCATGGGAATTTCCATCCTGTACACCTTTTCCCTTAGTTTTATTGGTGAATTCCTTGCTAACATTTGTGGTCTCACTCCTAAAAGAAGTTACAGAATACCTCTCTGCTGATTTTCTTATGCGAGAAGGGTATCTCCTCGGTGCAGAGCCTTTCTTGGTGGAATCGCTCCCCATCTCCACTGATTTGAGCGGCTCGTCTGAAGGATTCGTGGTTCTCATAGAACCAACCAATCCCTCCCCGCCAATATGGGAAGACTCTACCGATGATTTGTTCCTTCTCAAATCTAGGGTTCTGGAAGATGATCGGACATAGCCGACCTGAAATCTCCAAGGGGCCAAACGCTTCCGCGGCTTGGCCTTAACTGGAGCACTGCCATTAATCTCCAGAAATTTCAGATCCTCCTTTCCTTCAGAATCCTTCTCCTCCAAAGATTTCCATGACTCCACGTTTCCATGAACTTCCTCCTCCTCCTCTACAGGTTCGCATGAGTTCTCCAAGCATTTTTTCTCATACCTCATTCCGACATCACCACTGCCACCAGAATCCTGCAAAAACTTCAAATCTCCCCTCCTCTCGCCGGCAGTCTCATCCATTCTGATTCAAACCCCACCAACAACACCGAAAATTTTTCGGCAAAATCACTAAAAGTAAACACTAACATCAATCAGCATGGCAGTTTCTCAACGATTAAAAATGGAAAAAAAATCTAAATTCAAGATTTATTATTTTTTCCAGCGCAGTGTGCGTAAGATAATAATTTCAACCGGTTAGATCGGGAAAAAAAAGGAAATGAAAGGAAGAAAGAACGGATTACGAATAACGAGACAGAGAAGAACTCGACCAGATCAAAATTTACTCAGGAAAAAAAAAAAAAAAAAAAAATCGGGGAAGATAGAGAATCAAAAGATCAAAACTACGAGGGATGGAAGGAAGAATCGACCTTTGTGTAGAATCGCCTCGCGTGAAAAAAGGGGACGGATGGCGGCGATATCTCGGCGAAGGGACGGAACCCGAGCTAGGGTTTGGCCTCGCAGCGATCGATCAGCCCACGAAGACGACGGCGAAGGTAGCACTGGCGGGTATAAATAGCGTCGGGGCGTGGCCCGTGGCGCCCCTTCACCCCCTACGACGTGGAGATGGGGTTGAGAGCCACGTGTCGCCTGTTCTGAAATGGATACTTTCCCGCCAGGGATGGGCTCCCTGCTCTTGGTTTGAACGGTGAATGGGTTAGAAGGAACACCGAACACTAGAAGGCTGGAGCGAGGAGGCGCCACAGCCATGCAAGACGCGGTCCGTCTCGGACCGTAACGTAAACACTTTTTGGGCACCGCATCCTCTCTCTTTTTAACGCAATCACTGATCTTGCGTCTTGTGTAATATTACTCATGAAGTTATTATGATCCTCCCCTCCTTGGAGTTACTAGGGTGCACGACTTTGTTGATGGTTTATGTAGCTTTTCTATGGTAATGAATGGGTGCTTCATCCCATGTTTGTTTGCTTAATTTTACATCGGCTTTAAAAAAATAAAATAAAATAAAATAAAATAAAATAAAATAAATAAATAAAGTGTGTACCCCACCCACGCCTTTGCTTTGCCTTCGTTTTATTATTTTTTGTTCAGTGAAAATGGTAGAGAAGACCTTCTTCATTATTAAAGTTTCTAATAGAAAAAGAAAAAAAAAAATGGTATGAGTAGCAGAGTAAAAAGTTTTTTATGGTAGAATTTATGATTATTATTTTTTGATGATTTATATAAGAGTTGTGATTCTAGAAAGAGTTATAAGTGGCGTCTTATATAAAGATATTTTCCTCAAAAATATATCTCTAAATGCTACGTTCTTAAGTGCATAGCATACCATGCCAATCCTTACTTACTAAAAAGTTTACAACTGGGTGCACATAATTAGCCAAATTACCTCCCTTTTATTAGAATAAATAGTTGTCACTAATTTGTTATCAAGAGGCTAGAGTATATATGTTCTAATGCCTCAAAGGCTAACTAATTTTCAATGAAAGCGATTGTCTTAAGGGAAAAGATAATCGAAAGATAAATCTCAATTAATTATATGCTCATTGCAAGGAGTTGTTTTTTATTTCTGATGATGTGCAGGAAGATGCTAGATTTTCATTTCTAAAAGATGAAATTAAGTGGCCCATTAATTGCAAGTAAATTGAAGATTAGTCATACCTTCATAATGAAGTTTAAAAGTATAAGCTTGATAAATTTGATATAAGTTGCTTTATTTTATTATATAAAAAAGACAATCTCTTGCATATAAGTCTTCTTATGCTTTTAAAGATACCTTTTTAGAATTTGCATTAAATGTATTAATTTTATATGCTGACTTTAAGTTGTTTAGCAATAATGCTCTCTCGATTATCTCTTTTTGAGTCAAGGTATCAACCTGATTGGCAAATCCAAACTTAATCATACTTGATATTGTTGGGAGGTCGGTACTCTATTATTATTATTCATGTTTCTCTAAATGGGAAAGGCAAAGAGGCATGTATAGTTAAACACATTTTCATCAATTAAAGGGCATCCATCTGTACTCTTGATTGGTGTTGCTAAAGTTTTAACTGTTTGCTTATGTTTAGCTTCTTGTGTTGTATCACCTCCTTATTAACTATTGCTATTGTACAAGCCTATGTATTCAAGTTATACATTCTAATACTCACCAACTCAATGTTTCATTGTCAGTCCAAAAAGGCTTATATCATCACTTATTGTGATAAAAGTAGGCATAATTCCTTTGTTATGCTTGCCCGATTGAGGTACTCCTTTTTAAAATCAGTTAATTTTTTGAGATCTACAATGTAAACTATCCTTAACGGTGCAAGGCATCGAGTGATGGAGACCAAAATATATTGTTTGGGCTCCAAAATGGCTTAGTTAAACTAAAAATTTTCTATTCAGAAAAGATCTAGATCGATAGTATCTCATAATTTAGGATCAATTAGGAGGCTCAATTAGTGATAAAATTGATGTAAAAGTTGATATCTATCTCTCATAGAATTTTAGCTTTTTTATAATTTTTTTCACTAATCAAATCTATTTTGAAAAAAATATATCCTATTTGATCTCAAAAGGAAATTAACTTGAATTGTGAAAGGATAGACTTCACTGGCATATATATAGCTTCATAACTCACTTTGAGAGATCATTAATGAAAGAAAAGAAGTCTTAAAGCCTACTTTTACACTTTTATTCTCTTTTAAACTTTTTCTTGAAAGCTTCGAGTTAAGTTATGGAATTTTTTTTCCCTTCTCCCTCATGGAAATATAAGAATTATGATTAGTAGAGTGAGTTCACTAATACTAACATAGTCAAACTTATGATAGAACTAATTTGATTATGAAATGTTAGCTAAAAAATTGGCTGACATTAATATTCACTTCAAAATATATGATGTCTCTAAATGCATTACGAAAATTTAGTTATGTTCAGTAAAGCCATTATTTATTGAATTGAAAAGACGTCACTAGTACTTGTTAGTTAAGCCAATAGCAATTATCCGAGAAAACCAACACATTAAGAGTAAATGTTAAATGATGCCTATTCATATGCTTAAACAAGCATGTGTGGGTACAATGAGACTAAAAGTAAATTTTGTTAATACAATATTAATAAAAAAATTCTCAATAATATAATAGTGAAAAATTGTAAAAAAATACCTAAGCAAAGTGGAGATTAATAATAATAACCTTGCAATGTCTGCAATACATATTAGGATATTTATAATATATTAAAAAGAATAGATTGTGCCAATTCTTAATGATATATTAAGATATATATTATAGAAAAGAAAAAGTTTAGTTGCTAACCCCTAAACTACCTCACTCTAATATATGTGCATATATACATACATACATACATATGAGTGTATGAATATTCAATTGATTTTATCCTTTCATAGACACTATTGTTCCAAGATATATTTAGCTAGTAGATGTATCTTGAATATTTTGTTAAACATACATTTGCATGTCTCTATATGCTCATTAATACAAAAATTAATTAGTAGAGATTTCAAGACATGATCATAGTCTTGCTCCCATCATTTCATGCTAAATAGTTTAGAGCATTGCGAGATGAAGATAAGAATGAATTTTAGGTCTTTTATACAGCCAACTTACCGATAAGATAGACCTAGCATCTTCAAGAGCATGTTTAGTCCATAAATTTTCCTCCATTTGAAGATGAAAATAAAACCTTCCAGTTAAATTAATAAGATGCAATTATGATTCAACCAAGGAGAAAAAGAATTCATTTCAACCTACTTAATTTGAACATCCGAAAGAGTGAAAGAATTTGCAAAAATAGTGAGGTCTGCTCAATTTCCTAATAAAACTAGTTATAGTCCCTCTATTTATACAAGCGAGGTTGAAATCTAGATTGCATTTTTCTTTTAGTTAAAAAATATTATAATTTTTAAAATAGTTGTAACTAGTGAAAATAGTCATAAACAATAAAATAAAATCTTATTGGAGCTAGGTTTAGATTTTTACTTCAACTTTGCTTTCTATCTCATTGGTCAATTCTTCTCAAATTAGAAAGTATGACCCAATCAAAAAATTTTAAAAATATGAAATTTAGTTTGGCAAGTTTAAATAGCCTTGAAACAAGATTATTTAGAGCTTGACAAGCTTTTCAATTGGTTGTCATGGCATCTTGAAGGTTATCTATTTTTTTTTTTTGAGGTAACAAGATAAAATCATCAATTAAATAAAATCACCGATTACTTCCTAAAATAAGAAACACTATGTATATTAGCATCCAATAAATACATCAATTGAGGAGGGAAATCAGAAGTCCACTCTCAATATTGTTGATTTTGAGCTGCTCAGTTAGTTAAAAAAATCTATCATCTGATTTACTTCTCTAAAGATGTGTATATATTTAAAATTTGAAATCCTTAGAATGATAGATCAGAGCTATTGAAGATATGGATGAGTACTAATTGGTTTCCCATTTATTCATTAGATGGTAGTAGAGGAATCACCTTCAAGAATAGTCCTGCCAGCTTGCAAATATTGAAAAGAGATTTTCATACCATATCAGTTGTTGGTGAGTTCTACGTCAAGGATAGATGATATGATAATAGGAATAGAACCAGCAAACAAAACCTTCCCATGAGCATCTCGAACCACCAAACCTTCTCTTGCTTTGTTTGAATGAATAGATCTATCAAAATTAATTTTAAGAAACTTTGGTTGTGGAGTTTGCTACGAAATAAAGCTTTGTTGAAGAGAGCCTACTCAATCACCTAGGAGGTAGTCCTAGATGCTAGGATTTTGCATTGTGGGAACTTGAGATACATGTAGGAATTCTTTTGTCCATCCAATAACTTTTCGAACCAGATGAGTTGGATTGAATTGTATTTGTTAGAATAGAGCTTCATTCCTCTCCTTCCAAATGGATCAAAACATATAGAATAGGAGCGATTGATTCTTACTCATCTTGTCACTTCAAAGCTTCCATCGGAGAAAGTCCAGAGACTATTGTATTGATTAGATATGGCAGAGAATAGGATGATTTAGTAGCCGCCAAACCTTCACAAAATCATTGCAAAACATGAACAGATGATCAAGAGATTCATCACTCTAATTGCATCTTCCACAAGGGGCTTGGATACAATAAAAATGAAGAAATAGAAAGGCTACTAATCCATAACTCAGAGGAATAATATTGGTTATTGTTGGGCCTTAACTTTTCAAATCTACTTTCCCTCAAAAAAATATATTCTCACTTTTTCAACTTGGAGGTACCTATACAGAACCTTTACAATTATTTTTGTTTTATATCATGCTCCCTAACATAATAGGTCCTCATCAATCATATCACCGATAGAGGTATTAGAGTTCTTCAGATAATTTAAGGATAAAAAACTTTCTCTAATAATAAAAAATTTCAATTACCATCTAGTAAATGAAGCTGAGCCACTATAGGTAATGCCTTTAAAGCTTCTACATCATAAATAGTAGGTAGTCTATTTAATGATATAAATAAAAACCATAATCGAGTACATATGTGAATAAAAGTTCCATTGCCAATAGACCACATAAACTGATCTAAGATATGGACAGATGAATTACAAATAACTTTTTATATGAAAGAGGAGTTCCTTGGTCTGTATAAGTCCTTTAGTTTTCCTAAAAATAGATATCTCAAACGAACATTATATCTCTTACTCTCAAACCCTATCAAACCAGCCCAAAGTGGCCAAAGTAGGGTTTAATGATCTTCTTGAATGAGAATTCTAGATTAACATTATGTCTAACGATGGACATAAAAATTAATGACCATGATTTGCTATTCAAGTAGCTAGACTGATGCGCATACCACATCCATGGACATATATGTACATGGCAAGAAAATTTAGGCTTTAATTAATGATGCTGATAACACTTTTAGCCCATAAATAAATTGAAGTTGACTATGGTTTGCCCTTGGCTCAAGTCATTCTCAGCTTTAGATTCAAGAAGCCCACTACCCAAGCATTCCTTCCTCATCCCAAGAGATGACAGCTTTATCTAGACCTTAGCATGCTTGAAAAATTTTGCCTAAACACAAGTTTCAGCCAACCAACAACTACAAAACACTATTCATTAAGCCCTATAGATTTTTGATCTCTATGCTTAGTGAAATATAACATTTTACTAGGTTATTAGATTAGTAGGTTATATGTGAGGATGATGCTGAATTGTTGTTTGCAAGCATCTACTTCACATAAACAAGTCCATTCTAGTTGAGATAGATGCAGAGTAACAAGCACATAATAAGGCAAATTGTGAAGGAAAAGATATGATAGGCTTCTGGGAAAGAAGATAATAAAAGGAGTGATGATTAAGATGAATAATTTGTAAGGAAAACTTCCTTTACATGATTATATGCATAATTATGGATACTTTATATATATGACATTGGATATATATGGTACATTGATGATTTTCAACTATGTAATATATTTATCGTTTGCATCAAATTTTGTATAAAACATATTTTTAATTATATTTTTGTTTGGCAAGTAAAAAATGACCAATAAAACTAGATTTTTAAGTGAGTGGTATTTAGACTATCTATAAACTATGATTCGCAATGGGCTCAAGTATGGTATTATAGATAGCTTCATCATGGATATGTACGTAATGTTATAAATTGCTACTATATGATGATGTCTGATATTATGGATAGTCTCGCCATAGGCAAGTACGTGGCATTATGGATAGCTACACCATGGATAGATACAAGGTATTATGGATAGCCCTATCATGGATAGGTATAAGGTATTATGGATAGCCTTGCTATGAGTAGGCATAATGTATTATGAATAGCCTTGCTATGTATAGGTACATGGCATTGTAATTTGCCAATCACAAGCCAAAGCATGACTATATTTAGTTGAATACTGGAAAGATAATTATTGTTAGATCTAAACATGCTAATTAAAAAAGTTATTTAAACCATTGTTAATTAGAAAGATTGTGATTTATCATATATGTGATATTATGTGAATGGAATGATTTATTGATGATATATGTTATGTATACATGCATGTTCGTTCATTTGAGCATCGATCGATAATTATTGTGTGATTTCATGATGATATTTTCATTACCTTTGGTGTTAATTTTTGATATGCATAATGAAGATTTTTACTCGATTGTTAGCTCATATTACTTTGTTGTTATCTTTTTAAAGCCATAGAACACATTTAAGTAAAGCCACATATCAAGTTTCTAGATCATTTTGATACCAAGTAAGTAAACAAAATTATAATCAAATAATTATATACTAATGATTTTTCTATATTTCGAAATGAATAGTGATATATTGCGTTATTATGAAATTATTAGATAAAAGCTTTGCATGTTTCCCATGGCCATTGTAGTGGCAACTACTTGGTCCCTATGACTGAAGTGTTATTACAAAGTGTTCAAGGATGAAGAGATGTAGGCAAGCTAGATTTTGAATCAAGTCAGATTCTTAGTCTGGCTTGTGGTTGGTTGTAAATGAACAGAAAGGGAGATCCATCCTGCGTGCCTTTGAGGCCTGGTTTGCTGTAAGGGAGGGCATTGTGCCTTCCTAAGTCTTTGTTTGTTCCATCATCTTAATGAGTTGATTGTCCCATCTTTACTCTCTCTCTCTCTCTCTCTCTCTCCCTCTTAAAAGACAAAAAAAAAAAAAAAAAAAAAAAAAAAGAGTGGGAAAGGGAGTCTCCTTCAATAATCTATCAATGCTAAATGCATGTGCCCAAAAAAGAAAAGTCTTTTCCTACGTAAATTTTTAGCCCAAAGTCACCATCTAGCGTGAAGCTAGATGTGTATGCAAATGAGCAATCTTGCTCAAAACTAAACTACCTCATAAAGCAAAGAATCACATCACGTTCGTGAAGCACCGGATGGGATGGGGTGTTACTTTTTGGACAAAATGAAGCCCCAGGCCGCACAAAGAGTGGATCACAAACAAGCGCCCATGTGCCGCTGCGTGCTGGGAGGAAGGCTCACATGGCCTCCCAATGGACAGCTGCCTCCCTTAATTTATTAGCAAGTGCCAAAACTCCCAACCACATGTTCCTCTTGGAAAATTTAGATGGCCTACATGAAGGTCATGATGAAGCCCTCAGCATATTTAGATCTTTCATTAGAAAAGTTCGCAACATATTCTCATTGGCATCCATGCCAAGCTAAGAATTCATATTTAAATTCATACCTAAATCAAACCACGAACACAAATAATACGTGGGCCTTCTGTTTTGATACCACTTATAACAAAGTACTTGAGATTTTCTTACTACATAACCAGTGAAACTAAAATATTTTTATAATCAAGATAGCATATCTTGATTATCTTTCTTAGAGGGACATGCGTCCCATGCATCTTGCCGAGAACTTTTAATGAAGAGATTCACAAGATTCTAAGTAAGACCAGATCAATTATGATTCACCAGTTGAATCATTTCGAGGCTCTGCAGTTGTAAAATAGAGAGCACCATAATCGTAGATCATATGAACTCGATGCAGAAGACACAAACTAAAGATCTCAACTATGAGACTGGACTATGTCCATGATCTGAGAACAAGGACTCCAGGTCTGTACACACCATTCACAGGAAAACTACAGATCCCCCGGTCAAAGGGAAACCAAAAAGTAGGATAGAACGACAGCAGGTTACAGTTCACATGTCCAAAGGCTGGAATCCAAGAAGAAAGAAACTAAACAAAATGGTTTCAGTCAGTCCATCCAAAATTAATGATTGTTCTCCACTCATCCATGTACCAAGGTTCCTCTCAAACAGCCAGCTGCTTCTGCTGGCAGCTGCTGGACTCTTCCTCTGTCAAGCAGCAGTTCAACTTTGGGGGAGCAGGGGGTGAGTCCAGTAGGTACATTTCCCTGTGAAGAAGATAACAGTAGGAATTGAAGACAATGGGGGTTACATTCAGCTGGAAGCCCACGCCAAACAAGAAATCCACTTCCAAATAGTTCATCTCCATCAAGCTTATCCCTCCCAACTTTGCAAAAAAGGCATTGTTGTAGTATCTGTAAAGACAACCAAAAAACATACTCAGTTGGAGATTTCTGTTTTTTCTTTTTCTCTGGTTAAATAACTCAATTGAAGATATTTAAGTAATACGGTGATGGTAGAAATTACTAGTGTTAGGTATGTACAATGAGCATGACAGACAAATGCCACAGACTAAAATATGAACCAATTGTGTTCAGATAACTTGACAGCTAAGATCTGAATAACTTAGAATGGCATACATAAAAAGGAACTTTGATATTTTTTTCCAGGAGAATCCCATGTCCGTTAATATAAGTATTAAAATCTAATCTTGGACTCAACAGAGTCAGTCATGGAGTAAGAATTATGTAATTAGTGGTAGAATGGACATCCACATCATCATCATCAACAGCAACAATAAAAATAAACGGTGATGTAGTTGAAATTATTTCACTGTTGTTTCCAACCCAATGTGCATCCTGGAATGGTAGGAAACTGTGTTTGAGAGCCAAAAGGCGTGGTGTTATGAACTTGACTTGCATCTATATGACTTTATGGTTGCTAAAATAGTGGAGATGACTTCTTTGCTCTGAAATAACAGCAATTTGAAGTTACAATAGTCTGCTGGTCAATGTCAACGACACTAGACGATGCAAATATACACATGCCAGTGGTCATAACATACAAAAGCATCCCTCTTCTCTTCCTTCATTTTAGGCGCATCTCTTGTGCTGAATGATTGTTTCTTTCTGCCATTAAAGGGGATTTATCCAAGCACAACAAAATTCCAACCTATGGACCAGTAGCACTACTTTAATATGGCATTTGTGTCCAGATGATGATTTGTCAAGTTAAAAATGTAAATATATCCTTTAATAAGAACAGAAAGACTGCTCGCATACAATGGAAAGGCAAAATTTTACTTGCCATTTGAAAGATGAGCTAAGAACAATGTTGGGTCCACATTAATTTGTGGCTGGATGGAATAGCAGTGGAGCCCCCAGTCCAACTGGATGTATCCTTTGTTTTATGGACACAGAAGCTAGATGGCCCCAACAATATCAACAACTTGCGTTGCTAGATTGCAATACTACCCTCACCTCTGGAGTTAAATGATGCAAGAATTCCTTTGAAGACACGCCCACCTCATTCTTAGATCTTAGTTGGCAGGCGGAGTGGAGAAGGGCCATGGAAGCAATCAATGGGACCTAAACACCTAGCCGAATCTTCTCAAAACTCACTCCCTCGCACATCCTCTCTCTAGAATTGCAAGGAAATTAAAAGCGTTTTGGGGAAAGGTAAGACAACGTGTTTGCGTGTGAGCAACTTGGAAGGGATCTAACTTCTAGGAAGAAGAAAATGACTCCAATGTAACTCTCCAATCCTCAAATAATTATAGAAGAAGGATGGATCTCATCAACAAAGATCTCTTGATTCCAAGAAAAAGCCAAAGAAGAGAAGATAACACGAAGAAGAACCACGATTTCTAATATCTTCTCGAAAGATATCAAGAATCCTACATCGAGAAAACAAAGAACTCCACAGGAACTTTAAAGCAACAGCAGATGAGTAGTAATTCATTGAAGTACTAGCAGTAACGCTACAAACTTACACGTCTTCCATGAACTTGACGGCGGCGAGGACGGAGGTGATGAGGAAGCGGTGGACGTTGAAGGAGTCGATGGAGACCGAGGGGTGGCGCTGCATGAAGCGGTCGAGGTAGATGTAGGCGACGACGTAGCACGAGGGGCTGCACTTGGCGTAGCGGCAGATGCGCTCGAGATAGCTGCGCACCGAGATGGCCGGCTTCGCGACGCCGTGGAAGGCCACGGCCCGGTGGTGGGGGGCTGCAGGCCGGTGGGTGGCGGAGGCGTCGTTGCGCTCCGCCACCCTCTGGAGAAGAGAGGAGAGAATTGAGACCACTCTTGGGACGGCATGGGGGTCTCTCTCCCCCGGCTCGGCCATTGGCGTGGAGGGAGAGCGCGCGCACGCGGGTGAGAAGAGGGGTCTAAAATAAATGAAGACCGGAGGCAAGAGGAAGGGAGGTATATGGAGCGGGGAAGGAAAGAGAAGTTGGCACGGGGCTTGGGTTGGAATTCGGAAGGGGTGTGAGAGGGATCAGGGGAGGGATATGCTTGTGGGGTTTAACTTTTTTTTTTTTTGGGTAACCATTAATTTTTGGAGAGGATTAGCAAGGCCTGAGCTGTGTTCTCATAAACCGAGTCAGTGCCGGCTTGTTTATTTCTGTACAAATTTCATATTTCTTAAAGCTGATGAGTCGTATACACATTAGATTTTTTTTTTCCTTACACACAAGAAAAAGGAGGTTTGTTTATGATGTGTAAAATAAGCTACATTTAATGATTATGGAAAACGTGAGCAAGGCAATGTCAAGTCGTAGATGCCGGACAAGTAGCCACGTATGGATAAACCTCAATGTCAAGATTCTATCACTTTGAGCCAAACAAATGGTGGTGGTTTGTGTTTAGTATGAGGGTTTTTGTCAACCAAGGAAAACAAATGCATGGTTTTGAGAAGGTTGGTATAACGTTGATGTATATGAACATGAGAGATCATTTTTGATGCAGAAATTCGAGTTTGGTTGGTTTGTCCTATCTTGTCTTCGGACCAATCAACATCAATCTAGAATATTCTTAAGTATATAGAGGTTCAAATCAATTAGGTAGCATGCAAACGAGGATGGAACTATAGATAGAAATAATCCCTATACTTTATATAGGACCTTGTAGATGAACAATTTTAGTTGGTATGATTCAATTTCTGCTTAAGGGAATATCTTCATGATTCTTAGATTGCCAAGAATCTCATGAGGGGACATCAACATCAATAATTTCATATATACAATAGGCGAAATACCTAACGCGCTAGTTTTTAGGACAATTAACTCTACTAATAAAATAAGTTATTAATATGTCCAAGTAAAAAAATTTGAATTGTCAAGGTAGTTATGTGTGAAAGCTCACGTCAGTGTATATGTAGTCTCATATCGATTGTGCACTAAAAAAATTTTAAGTACATATACAAGGCCAAAAAATTTACATAATATCTTTTAGCTAATTCTTTTAAATAAGGTTGTGAATTGTTATAAATGATATTGGAATAAATCTAACTCATAGTATACGCAAAGTAGAAGACTGTACACAAATGGTGATATGTAATCATATCATGCCAACTAATAAATATAAAATCAAAATCACAAAAGAGAGGTCTTGGTTATATTTAAAGATAAAATTATAAGAGTGAAGGATGACAGCATGAAGGTCATTCTGTCATCCAGTCTTGACCTAGCAAGGCACTAAGGCTAGATGCATTGTCCACTTCAGTAGTGATATCATCACCTAGCAATGGAGACCCTCATTGTTTACAAGCAACTCTCATAAAATCATCATTATCTAATGCGATCGGAATTATACAAAAAAAAAAAGCCATTGTTTGCTATGGACATAAAATAAACATATTTAAAAATAAAATATTATGTTATCCTTTTGATAGAATGGGATAAGTGAAAAATGAGCTGTATCACAAAAGATATATGATCCTTTTCTAAATATTTATCTCCCATTTCTTGCTAAGAGAGGACAACCAATAGGAAATATTATCAGCATGTTATAATAACACCTTCAATAATAATTATTATAAGATAATTTGAAGAAAAAAAAGTATATCAAAGTCAAAACAAATGTTTTAAGCAAAATATATTTAAAAAGTTAAATTTAAAAAGAATTTTTAAACTAAATAATAAGAATATGCTTGTTTTATTTTGATTTAAGAGAATCACCGAACTTGCCATGGTTCACTCTAGTTTTTATTTAGCAAGAGATAAATCAATGCACCTAGTCTCCATCTTCATTTTTATTTAGCAAGAGTTAAATCCTCTTAACAAGGGGAATCCTCCTAATCACTAGATCCACTATGGACCATTTTAGCCATTTTGAGTAGAATCAGAGTGGATTTGAAAATAAGATCTATGGTATCCAAAACTCAAACACGAACTAAAATTTCAAGGAGGTGTAACTTTTAATTTGAGAAAAAGATGATAACATTACAAAAGATAAAAAAGGGCACAATGCCAAAATGGGTGGGTTGAATAAATGAGTGAAAGGTGCCATAGAGTGGAGAATATCCCAATTATAAATTTAAATAACTAAATGCACCTCAAGATATAATCAAGGAACTAAGGGGCCTTCTAGAGTATTGGATGGGCAATGAGATATAAAGTCAGCCTATTTGTTATAGAGAATCAATGATCTAGATCTAATAAAGCTTACCTTTTTACGCTTTATTTGCTCTGATGTATATTAGCTTAGTTGTACTCAATAAGCTTTGGTTAGTTCGGTTTTTTCTTTGTTTGATAAACTATTTCTTAATAAATTAAGAAATTCAAAGCATTTTGTGATATAATGACTTCAATTTTTACTGTATCTCCTAATAATAACTCTAAAAAAATATAAACCATCCATTAGAGATGAGATGATGAGGAACCTTTGGAAATTGTTGTGACACTTTGGTGATGAAAATAACTTGAGTGATGTTTTAAGGATGCCACCTCTCCTCAAAAGAGGCGGTAAAGAAAGATATTTCCAACTGATCAATCATTAAGACCAACAAAAGAAGAAAACATAGATATAAGCTTTCCATTACCAAGTATGTGGCATAGATTTGGTGATTATTCATCTCATCGATGAACTAGTCTAGAAATAGAAGAAAAAGAGGCAATCAATAGGTTTGAGTCGTTTCGAAACATCTAAGGGTCCATTGCCCACCACCACCCAAACAATTGAGTGCTTGAAAGAGATTTCTTCGAAAAACCATGCTTGGTAGGGTAAATTCAAATTTAATGTAAAAGTTGAGATTTAAATTTTAATAAGTTAAAGTCTGCCCTTTTTTTATTACTAGTGAGATTTATCACTTTAGAACTTGGATTAGGATCAAAATCTTCTTCTAATTAAGGGTGATTTCTTTCTTAATAGATAATTATTAAAGTTTTGTATAGAAGCGAGAGTTTGACCTCTAATATTATTTTTGTATTTCGTGATGTTGCTAAATTTCCCTCAATTTGAAGTTATAGTTTTTGAGATTTCAATTCATGATCGAATTTTGCATATGTCAAAACTTCTTTCGAAATCTCACCCAATCTACTCAAAGTAGCTAGAATGGTTCATGATGGAATTTATAATTCTCTTAGATCAAGAATGGCAATATAAATAGATAACAATAATTTTTATTTTTATTATTAATGTACATAATACAAAGAGAGGCTTCAAAAACATCACAATGACCAATTATTTAAAGCTTTGGTTGAAAGCAAAAGAGTGAAAAAGAGTGAAAAGATGAAAGATATCAGAGTGGGGCATGGTGGCGATTTGTTATGATGAGCTAGAGCATCCAAAGTATGCAGAAGTGATAGGATGAGATCCCAAAGTGGTTGGAATTTGGGTTTACATTTCTTACTAGTTCCAATCTTGTTTGATTATCTTTTGAGAAGATTGATTCAGAGCATACTAAGCTGTTCACTAACTTCTTAATAATTTTTTTTTACTAGTACTTTTTTCAAACATCTTTGTTTTATAGCCAGACTATCGGTTTGATAATTATGATTGTGAGTAGCTAATCTAATAGGAACAAATGATCATAATCATCTGAATAAAGTCGAAGTTTAGTTTTCTTCAAATTGATAACATATATTTGAATTCAAAAGGAGTAGAGTTCAAGTTTTTTGAGAAAAAATTGTGTACTAACTTCTATTTAAGATATCATGTTTATTTTAGTTGGACATGTAAAGCTAGACTACTTAAGATGAAGTCTTGATAATGACTGCAGGTGGAGCATGGAGAAATGTCAAAAAGAGAATAAGCAGCCTCATGCCCTTTTTTTTTTTTTTTTTTCTTTGCTCATCATTTGATGGAGAGAGGTTTTCATGTCTCTCTCCTCTCCTTTGATTCCTCTTCCTTGGAAAGGTACTATGCATTATATGTTCTAATTACTAGGAGTGTACAAGAAAATCAACCAAATCATAAAACTGATCCAAACCGTGATTTCAATTTGGTTTGAATCAAATTTTTTGGGAGGGTTTGATCTTAGTTTTAAAATATCTAAAACTAAAAGTCAGTTCGAGTTTGGTTTGCATTTTTAAAAAATCAATATAAATCAAACCGAACCATACATGTACATACATACATACATATACATACATACATACATACATATATATATATATATATATACACATATATATATATATATATATATATATATATATATATATATTATATGGGCTTTTATTTATAAAACAATTAAAATTAAGGGGCTAGGAATGTATGAATAATTGAGTTATGTGATAACTATATTCTTTTCTATTATGAATAACTGGACTATGATTTGACCTCATAAAGTTGGCTATGAAAATTGATCCCATGATCATTTAAAGCAAATACATGCAATCTGATAAATTGAATTGAAATCAAACTAAATTTTTTGGTTTGATTTCATTCAATTTACTAGAACATTCTATTCGATTTTGGTTTCTATTTGATTTCAATTTTGATTTTGATTTTATAAAACCGATTCAACTTGTTTTAGTTTCAAAAAGAAAATTCTAAACTGATCCAACCCTATTATAGATGCCCTATTAATAGTTAGTGTGGGTGTGTCAATATATATATCTGCACAAATTGTAGCCCGTTAGGTTATTAGGACATACGCATCAAACCTTAATCCAATTGGTTATAATGTGCCATACCACTAGGGTTTTGAAAAGTTTTGTTCATTTATTTATCAATTTGTAAATGCACTTCTTGCTCAATTTGATAATGGTAGGGATGTCAGCTGTCTGATACGTGGATCTAATTTTATATATTTTCAAACTAGATCATCTAATTAGAACCATTCCTATTTCTATGTATGCTACCCAAACATTGTCCATGGATATGTAAGGATTTGCATCAAACTCAAGCCATAAGTCTAGACCCCTATAAACAAGCTGCAATAAACATCCTCCAAGTTGCCTTAACTTGATCGGTGTCTTTTCTTGGCTATTATTTTGGCTGGCCATCCTTATGGTGGAGATCAAGATATGCTATACCAATTCATACTATACCAATAAGGATTGAATCAGTTCAAAACGAGTGAAATCATCTAATACCACTTGATATCGATCCATATCATTTGGTACTAGGTTATGTTATGGTTAAGAACAAGAAAAGAATTAATATCGTATATCAAGCTTAACTTAAAATTAGTTCATTTTGTAATCAAGGTGAACTCGAACTACATCATTTAATTTTAAGCCGAACTCAAGTTATTTACCAATGGCTCCTTTATGCGAACTAATACAATCTTAAGATATTTTGAGCTGGCCATGAATGAGCTATAGTCTAACTTTAGCTCAGCTTATTTACTAATCGAACAAGCCAAACTCAAGTCAAATTTTAAATCAAACTCAATTCAGATCCTTGTTAGTCTTAGATCTGTATCCATAATAAAATCTGATGACATGCCTTTCACATGCATGTCAGCTGCCAGATTTGCCTCAACAGCACAGCCAACCTACAAAAGTTGTCCTGAACTTCGAAGTAATTCTTCCTATAGACAGTGCAGCTTATAGGTTATAAGAGCTGTTCAATAGCAAACTAGCCCTCCTCATCTCTTAGAAGAAGTATCACAGCTTTACTGATGTTGTGAATAAAACGTTCACCAACCTGGTCGTATAGCTAAAAAACTGCCCTCCAGACGCAATATAGAAGTATATAGTAGGACTCTGACCCAATGTGGGATCCATGCACATGATCGTTCATTAACTCTCACTGCAGAGCAGCTCTTAGCAGCAAACTGACAGAACCCAGCATATAAATCCTGAAGCAGGCAAACACTATCTGGCAAGCTCCATTTAAGCATACAATACTCCACATATTCCAAATGCACAGCAACAACCAATGAGAGCAATTTTACCCCTGCTTCAAATCACATAGGGGCAGGAAAAAAAATCTTTAATGACATGTGGGGACATTGAGCTGTTCCTTTGAAACAGATTTGAAGACATTACAACATCACAAGCATGTTGGTCTCCCTCACTCCTCAGATGCTCATCTTTTACCATGTTCAATTGCCCTGACAGTATGTGCCAGTTAATGACTTGTCTTCCTCTTTTTCATGGCATCTTCTCATTCCAAGCTGGCATATTGACACTGGAAATATCATTCTGCCCCTTAGAGAGTTCTAGGAGGTTTTCTATGTCTGTGGGTTTTGGCCTCAGATGGTTGTTCCTCCTTGCTGTAGCCTTGTTTAAGGGTGGGTCTCCCAAGTGATCAGTCTTGGCTTTCCACCTTTTTCTAATAATTTTCAAGGACATTCTTAGCCTTGCCAACAAGCCCTCCTCTGGCATACAAACCCAGCAGAATATTGCAGATCCTGAGGCCATCGCTTGATGTCATGGATAGCCATTCTTCATAGATCATTTCAGCTCCATCAGCATCCCCTAAACTAATCAAAGAAGAAAGCATCAACTGGTAATCCATATTCAGGATCCTAGGGAAACTTGATTTGTGCCAGTTCCAAATCCAATAAACTTCTTTTTTTGCTGCTATAAAGTTCAATGAGGTAATTAAAAGGCATTCAATCCCTGCCCATCACTCTAATTTCAGCATCCTTTAAGTAACTTTGCGCCTTCTCAATTTAGCCTAGTCTAAGTGTATAGCATAAGTGGTCCAGTTTGCATTGATGCCATTGTCCAAAGTCCTCAGCCCTACCACTCTTCCATCTCCTCTACATCCCCTGCAGTGGCACAATTCATAATCCAGATAACAGGGGTGGTAATTTATGCTGCCATGTCATATTCATGTCATATTGAAGCTCGGGTATAGCCCTACATGAGTTGATATGAACACGATATGATTAATTAATTGTATTAAATATTTCAATATAAGTATAACTCAATTATTAAACAAGTAACATGACACAACATGCATAACCTATTTAATAAATAGATTATACTTACTAACAACTCACTTAATATGAATAGACATAACTCGCTTAACAACTCACTTGACACGAATAAACACGATCCACTTAATACTAACTTATTATTTTATTTTTTTAATATAAAAAAATATATTTTCTAATATAAGTCATATAAACTAAATAATTTAAGTTTCATTATTTATAAAAAATCTAATTGCATAAAAAAAAAGAAAACATAACTAATTTTAAATTAATTGAATCATAACAATGTTATTTTTGAGTTGATGGATCAACATATGATATGACACAATTATTTCATGTGTCAATACATCATAATACAAACCATTTAAGGTCAACTTAAACTCACTTATTTATGTGGGATTTGAGTTATGTTCATGTATCGTGTTCAATTTTGCCATCCTTTGTAGATATGTTAAGAGAATATATCAAATGAAACATTATTCTCCTTCATCTCATTATGATCTTGTTAACTTTCTCATGCTCTCTCCATCATTTTATATATAGAATCATCATCACATGGTCAGTGCTTCAGCTGCACATCCTTTGGTTCTCATTACCTCACCAATAGCCTCTGCCTTCTCTTTCATCTTTGCTAGGCAAGGGCACCATACGTGCGCTTGTCTTGAAGGCTTCAGGAAGCCCTGAGTAGTCTTCTTCAGCACATGAAATGCCTTGTACTTTGGTGATCAGATCCAAATGGATTGCCATATCACCACCCTATGTGAACATAAATTGCTCTCCTTGGGCAGTCATCCAATCATAAGCCTGATAAAATGCAATGGATTAACATAGGCGAGTACAACAGAAGTGTCAAACTGTCATGCATAAGATTGGATAGGGAGTGAACCAAATGAAGAAGCTACAAAGATGGCAAAAAGTCTCGGAATTACTTACTTTATGATAAATATAACTCTCTGAAGTTTCTCTACACACTCCTCTCCTCAACCGAAAACAGAAGAAAAGAAAAAGAAAAAGAAAAAAAAATTGCTTATAATGCCCTTAAACAAGAATTCTTACAGAATAATTTGTAGTCAATGGATGTTCACTGCATACAAATGGAAGAAAAATGAATATAAAATTACACCCATCGCTGCAGAAAATCGTGATTTTTTTTTTTTTTTTGGAAGAAGTGCAGAAAAATTTAACAGAACAAATAGAAGAATGAATGTGATTGCAGATCTTAATAAGAAAAATCAAAATTAACACTAGCAGGCTTTGTCCAAATTGCAATGAACTGCATTGTTCTCGGTACTGTTGAAAGGTCAAACACATATATATATATATATATATATATATTTGACACACCAAACCATACTGCCTTTCCTTGACCTCATCTGAGTCCTGAAATTTCTCGAAGCAAAATTGTTATGCTCAAAGTGAGTGGACCTTGGTTACCTGGGAGTTAATTGCCAGAGGTCTACCAAGAAAGGACTACCCGATCACCATTTTACATATCTCAAGGGCTTGAAAGCCAGAAGGCTGCCATCAGAGTTCAGGTTGACTCTCACAGCTGGAGGAAGCTAGAGGAGATAAATTTAAGTTGTTTAGAAGCAGATTTCTCACGAAATCCTATTTTTCTACGCAAACTGGATTTGTAACGCCTCAAGCCCACCTGTTAACCCAATTAACTCTGTTAGCGGGCTGAAACTATCTGACCCAAAAATTCGAGTAGAAGTTAATGGGTAGCAAGTGAACTTGGGTATAAATTTGGAGTATTACAATTTTTTCTCGTTATAATACGACATCCTTGTCGCACGTCATAAGTTAACCAGAATATACTCTCAAATCAGATCATTGATACTGCAAGGGTGGCTTCAGTGGAACTCCACCATCATCCTATGGGTACTTTTCTCATACCCACCAATTTTTACATACTTAGATCGGCTCTGATACCATTTGTAACGCGCCAAGCCCATTTGCTGACTCAATTAACTTCATTAGCGGGTCAAGACCACGTGGTTCAAAAACTCGAGTGGACGTTAATGGGTAGCAAATGAACTTGAGTCTAAATTTAGGGTATTACATGGTTTCCTCGCAAAGAGAAGAGAAGAAACTCAGAACACTAAGGCTAGCTAAAGATCATTTTGAACAAAGGCCACTAAGGATTGCAGAGATAGAGATTTAGATAAATAATCATTCAAATGCACCTCACAAGAAAGCTTTAGGATCCCCAAACTTTGTGTTAAAGACCAGCAAAAAGAATGGGCGATAACATTCCGAACCCAGATCAAGTCCAAACATTACTTAACCACCCTGAAAATAACAATACAAATTACGAGATATTAAAATTAAATGGAATAAAATAGAGATTCCTGTTAACTTGAATAAGAAGGTAAATTAACTCTTCAAGCAAATGAAACAAGACAAATTTCACATTCTTCAAATGAACATCCATGACCGTTTTACCTCAGTGCCTCCTTACTGGAAAAAAAAAAAAAAAAAGAAGCATGCCATATAGTTGATTTCAAGATCAGCTGCAAACCATGCGATGGTTTGGGCCCACTGGAGAGCTTTCTGCAAGCTACCTTCAAAAGGCAAACACTTTCGTCATTCCACACCTCGATTTCAACCATCTTTGAACAAATGCTATGAACCAAACCATATATAATCTTAGATTAGCAACTTCTACCAGTTTATTGGGTAAATAATCAGTGTAACATTACATACCCCCTTCAAAGTAGTTCTCATGAGGTCTCCTGATATGCTCAACAATAGACAACAGGATTAAAGTGCACTGATATTTCTCCAAATGATAAGCCCAAGGGCAACCCTTTGCATGATATAAATAACACCATTCATGGTGTTAAGTCTTGATGCTAGGGACTGTACCAGTACATTACTGGTAAGTATAATACATGGTGCGTCATTGGAGCCAGTATACCAAGTGGTACCATGTATCGGTACATAGAGTCCTGTACTAGTACTGGTATCATAATAGGTAAGTTGTTCTTTCTTTTTTTTTTTTTTTTTTTTTTTCTTTTTACATTTTCATTGACCAAGGTGCTGATTTATTTGTCACCATTAATACTTCTCCACAGGGTAGTGCCAAATTAAAATATTCACTCGATTCATAGTTAAGGGTCATACGTGTGTGCATGGTAACATCTAGAGAACTAGATACAGTTTTTTTTGCATTGCAGCAGATATCATATAATCCATTTACTTGAGGTGGGTCCCCCTTATATACCTTCTCTCCCTTCACTCTTTCTTTTCCTTTGAGAGAGGGACAGGGTTGGTTCATGCATCCAAAATATTTTGAAAATAAATACATTAACAATAATTAATCAAAACTAGAAACCCAGAAATAGCTCTGTAAATATTCAGAAAAAAACAGAGGGAAGGCAGGAGGGAGGGGGAGGAGGAAAGGAGGTGATGGCTGAGTATCTGGGCATATGGGCTTATAACATCATGTGGGCCATCTACAGACAAGGGTGGCCCAAATCCAATGCAGGAGGTCTAAATTTTAAAAATAATAAAAGGTGAAAATAATATAAAATAGTATAAACAAATTTTTTTTTTAAAAAAAAAATCCAAAAAAATTAAATTCCATAGAAAAATCTCTCTAGAATTACCCTTGCCCCTTTGTGCAAAATGGGCTCGCTCTCCGGTGCTTCGGTGCGGGCTGTCATTCCGTCAGGTTAATCACCAGGCGGCGGTGCTCGTAATCCCCATTCCCCGCCCATCGTCCACTCCCGCCAAAATTCAGTGGCTTCAAAGTATAAGTTAGGGGGAAGAGGGGATCGGTCGTAACATAAGATGGACCCTTTCGCCTCCATCGACGAGGAGGTCGGTCAGCCCTCCAAATCCCAAGAGGAACGCCTCCGCAATTCCACCTTCATCAACGACTCCCCCGACCCCTCCCCCCTCCCTCCCGCCGATGCCCCCGTCGTCATCTGCTCTCTCCCCGACACCCCCTCCCCCCCCGCCACCGCCCGCGCTGCTCCGTCGGGACTCCCCATGGTGGACGACAAAGGGAAATCCCCGGCCGTCGCCGGAGAAGCCCCCCACGTCGGCCTCGAGAATCCAGAGCCGTCCAAACGCTGCAAGATCAAATACTGTTCTTCCAGGGGGAGACTAAGGGGCGCCCACATCAGATCCTCCGCCTCTCCTGGTGGATCACCTTCCGACGGCGATGGGGATTTAGGGCTTGTTGAAGACGGAGCGCCGGCATCGAGGCCACATCAAGTAGACGGCATGCGTTCGGAGAATCCCCTATCCAATCCGAATGTCGAGACGAGCACTATCAAAACCCCAAATATTGCTGCCAAGGTCGATGCAGGCTCGAGAAAGCTGCCGGGTTCCATCCGAAATCCACCACCGGCGGAGGGAAACGTGGGCTCTTCTAGTTCTACACCCGGCGGTCGGAGTTCGCCACCTTCGATCCGGAGGGCAGCGGCTTCTGCAGTCGATAAACCGGTCTTCCCCAGCAGCCTTCTTGACGTCATTCAGATGTTCGCTGAAAAGCCCAGCAGGAGATTTGCTGATGTTGATTTGCTGGAAATCCTCGAGATGAAAGGCATAGGGTTCTCTCCGCCCAAGTGGTGGCGCTCGGGGGGCTATGGTGATTAGGTGAAGTTTGTTGATAAAAAAATCGAACATTATGTCTAATGACCGCTAGATGTCTATTCTAGTGTTACCGATGGGAGAAACTGATTGCTTTTTTTTCTTTTTCTTTTTCTTTTTCCCTGTAGAAGCGAAAGGAATTTTGGAGCAGAAAGCATTTTGTGGTCACCCGAAGTTGGATTTTTAGGAAAAGCTTTCCATTTCTTGGTTCAGAAGGTTAACTCCAGGTTCTATCTTTTTGTGGCCCTGGTTCCTTAAACAAATGCTTGGAATGGTACAGTTTTAATGGTTTGGTATGTTAAGTTATAATGTATGGATTAGAAACAGCATGCGCATACTTGCCAAATAGTTAAGAGAGAGAGAGAGAGAGAGAGAGAGAGAGAGAGACTTTTGTAGTAGCTTCTTAAGTAGTAATCTATAAACTATGCTGATGTAAATGTATATTTGAGTGATATGAAAGGTATCAGTCTAAGTTAAGCCGACTGGGTGCTGATAGCTAATTCAAAATATTGAAGCTGCTCACTTGGTTATATATCTGTAATAATTTCAACAGACAAAGCAACAGTTAATTTCTGATAGGGGACTTAGAATGCCACTCCCATCACCAATGTTCCACTCCTTTACTCATGATAGAAGGTTATCAACAATTTCCAAAGCACCAATCATGCAGTTCACTGGTTGTTAGCAGGTGACAACATGGTAAGGGTAACCTATTATTTGAAGGTCAATGGAGTGGATTATCGTATAGTGGCAGTGGTAATATGGCTATATTTTCTGATAATTATGATTTATAATTCATGAATACTTGACACCCACTATCTGTTACTTATCTGCTGAATTCTTTTTTCTCTGTAATTGGATGTAGTGTATCTAGATAATAAATACCTACTTTTGATCTGTTCCCTTTTGACAAAATATGCCTACATGTGACAAAAGGTCCAGATTTGATCTGTTATGGTTACACTGGACAACTAAATTATATAGCCAGTACATATCTTTGTAGAAGCACTCTGATCAGCTTTGTCAATGACAATGATTATTTATCATGTTGTCATCTTTTAGAGCTTGATGTTGGTGAAAAAAAGATATATGTCATGTGATATACATGGCATGCATGTAGTTTTGACAATGGATGCAGACGCACTTGCAGGGGATCTGGACCAATTTATGACAGGTCCCAAGTTTTAAGGAACTCAAAATTTTATTCCTGAAGAGAAATTAAAGGGCAAAATGCAAAAACACATTTTTCTTTAGAGCATTTCATTCATCAAATCAATTTTTTTTTCACTTGGCTTAGCAAATCTTTGAATTACATGTTTTGTCATGCCATGGTTCTTTGAACTGCTTTTTAATATCATGCATTTGTACTGAACATTCGTTCCCCAAATCAAATTCAAGCCAGACATGCATCAGTATTTCATAGTTAAGGTTGCATTTCAGATCTCTTACTGATTAATTACTGGAAAAATGAGGTATGTGATTTTCTTTGAATGAGATGTGAAATATCATGAACATTGTCAGTGGTACTCTCTTAGCAATGATAGAAGTCAAAAAGTATCTTTTCACAAAACATCAATATCCAATCTATTGTATAGCCTTCAGGAGATAGATTGTTGCAACTCAATATTTTCCCTAGAATAACTAGTGAAATGAAGACTCGCATCTCATTGGTGTTCATTTTGTTCTAAACCAGTTTTTTTAATATTTCACAGAGAAATCCCTACTCAGCTCTTGCTTTTTCAGTGCCATTCATCTTCCTTAAATAAAGGAAGTTGACGGGCAGATGTGCTTAAGACTAGCTGAAAATTCTTCAAGAGTTTTTTGGGTTTTCCTGTGGTTTGGATGTCAAACATCAACCCCCTTCTCACAAATATCCTTACTGGAGTAATGAAGAAAAATTAACTAAAAGGCAAAGCCATGCTGCTCTAACCTCCAAAATCTTGTTCTCTTTCTCCCTTCAAGAAACTCAAGTCATGGCCCTAGAGACTCCCACCTTCCAAGCTGACCAGTCTCGGTAGGCTGCTAGTTCCTTTCCTAACCCTTAACCCAATCACCTTTGTTTTGAGATTTGTTCGATTTTAAGTTCTTTCTGAAGTAATATTCACATTCATCAAACCTAATGCATGCTAAAAATATTTAAACTACTTTTGCAAACAGTTGTTATCTAACTCTTTTACAGAGCTATTTTCATCAAGCATGGGAAAATTACCTTAATCAATGTGCGCAGTCCTGCTGGCTCAAATCCAGCTCCGCTCAATAATTTGTCTCTCTCCATGAATATGAAATTACCAGGCTCCATGAATATGAAATATCCAATGTTCAGCATTATTTAACTCCTTTCTCAATCTCATATTCAGATCTTTTTCTCCCATGCACTATCATTTTTCTGGTTGGCATATCCTTAAAACCATAAAATATATTATATTGGCAGATTTAAGGTTTTGGTTGTCAATTGCAATTGTGATACAAGCTATTCTCCTTTTTTCCCATTAAGGCAAACATTTTTTGTTAAAAAATGAACATTTTGAACTATGAAACGTTGACAAGCTCCTGGCACAGTGCTTTCAGTCAAGTTGCAGTAATTACAGTAATTGACTTAGTTATCTTTCTTCTTCTTCACCATCTTCTTCTTTCTGCTTAAATGTCTTCTATGCTTTTTTTTTCCCCCTCTAAATCGGATGTTTTTATAGTTGATTTTTATTGAGCTGATATTGCATGTAAAATCTATTATGTAATACCAAAAGCATGATATGTGTTAAACATGATTTCTTCCATGTAGATGCAGCTCTAATAAAGAATTACCAGGACTAGTCGTGATATGATCAATGTCCTGGAGAACAGGAGAGCTGGTACTCGTGTTTACTGATACATTGACAGCTGTTATCATTCATATCACTCTCAGAGATGAGAAAAGTGTGCACATTTTAGGCTCACAAGGAACTGAAGTCAGTCCTGTTCCACTTCGTATATATTAAGGCTGTGCCTGGAGCAGGCTTCAAAAATTGGATGGTTGAGAATTAAACAATCTATTAGTGTTGAAGCCTTTACTGAGGAATCTGGATACAGGGAATAGTTTTCAAAATACGAGTTTAAAAAACAAAAGCATCTTCAATACATTATCCACGAGTTTTGCAAGAAAGAGCAGAAAAGAAAGGAAGTATCTATAACAGCGAACACACAGGACGGAGCAGTTCAACCATCTTTGAAATGGTTGGGTACATGATCGTTAAAAAAAATTTCCATCCAATGTTCTCGTTAAGGGAGATCACAAAAAGCACAAACTACATGGGTTATTAGCTCCAGACTCCTGAGGACTCAGCTTGGAGAAATGCTACACTTCATTGATTGGAAAACAGTTTATTAGCTCCAGACTCCTGAGGACTCAGCTTGGAGAAATGCTACACTTCATTGATTGGAAAACAGTTACCTGCTTCTTTACAATCCTTTCCTTTTTATCATCCTTTTTATCTTATTTACGAACTAGAGCTCTTTGAAAGTTAGCCAATGGCCTGAAATCTTTGCAAAAGTTTCATAGCTATGTTTTTTTGGCATATCTCTGAACTTGATACATTTTCATTCACCGTGGCACCAAGGTGGAAGGACTCAGTTCTGCAAATGATGACCCTTGCACCTAGAGCATAGTTAATGAAGCCCCTCGAACCATGATAAGGCATTCTACATTTTTTTTTAAAAAAAAAATCTTAAAAGGGTACACGCCCAGCCTTAACTACACGCCAGTTGTTTGCCATCAGATACCCCATCGAACAAGTGGCACATGTACAAGACTATGGCACTTATAAAGCGATGCATATGCTTGTCAAGCCTTCAAGCCTGAAGATTGCATGCGTGTTTGAGGATGGAGGGAACGTATAACACGCCTAATAAACTGCACCTAAGTTGACAACAGTCATTCCCCAACTTTTAAGGACAACAAGCATTGATCACCCATTCCTAGCTGCAGCAGCGGATTGGTTACCCTTCGTATTACAGCGAAGTTTGGTGAGCAAAACTGCTCTACCGAGACAAATCACTCAAGCGTTTGTGATCATCTTGAGCCAAGACAAGCTGGTAAAAAGACATTAAGCTGTGTTATTCTATACCTGTAAAGGAAAAAACACAAGATACTGATTAAGATATTGATTTAAAAAAATTGAAACATGAATGTATTCATATATATACATAATAATATCCAAGTTTCATATAAGCACTGGAAAATCTCAACAAAATATCAGGAGATTTTCAAGCATACAAGAGACATCCAGAGACAACCATCTTACCATCTTTCATGCAAATGGCCAAGATCTAAAAAATCACAACCTAACATTAGGAGTACATCACACAAGTTGCAACCCTTGCAATTTGCATGTTGACCCCGCCAACCATTAAAAGTGAAGCTGCCTGCATTGACCCACCGATGCCTCCTGCGGGCAATAGGGGCACTTGAATTGCCGTGTGCTGCTCTTAGACAGTTTCACTATTGACTGCTTTGACAGAACATGCCCACAAGGCATCAGCATTGGTGGGTTCTCATCACTCCCTTGCTCCCTCAGCACAGGGCACACAAAAATCGAATGAAACTGGAACTCCCTCCCAAGATCAACAGGCACTGGCAGTTGTTTCATAGCCTGCCACTCCTGCTGCCTCGCAGCCATCACGCTAGCTAACTTCAGTAGTGTTGGCAACCCTTGGGTCCCTGCTGCTACAGTCACACTAAGTGGGCTCTCATAGGACTGACCCAAGAGGCTGCAGAACTGCCGGGTGAGCTCCTCTGCCAACCTCTCCCAATGAGTCGAGGACATGAACTCAGCATAAGGTGACTGGTCAAGCCGACCAGCCCACAGAAGGCAGGCCATTAACTTTTGAATCTCAACTTTGTGCACTGAAGCAAAAGATGCCAGGTAGGTCCTTGCATATTTCAGAGCCTCATTTTGACTTCTTTTCTGTAGTATTTCCACAAACTGCAGTTGGTGAAGTTTCAGTTCGAGACTTGACCTATTCCGTAATAGCCTTTCGCGCTGCTTGGACACCCAATTCAGTGCAGGTTCAAGATTCCTAGACCTCATAGCTTCGAGTATCCCATACATCTCCAGGAACGGAGTTTTCAGAGTGGCAGCATCTGGCTCATTGACCTCTCTTACAAAGCAGTCACCAAGATCAAACAGGCCTTGGCGATAGAAATGACTTGCAATGATTTGATTTACTAAATGGATGTCAAAGTCAATATTCCGATATGCCTTGGATATGTCTGGATTGAAGCACTTCTCAAGAATCTTCACATACTTGACTAGCCCAACATTCAGTTCCCTCTGAGATCCTTCAAGTTGATTCATTGGGGCTATTTCATTCAGCTTGGTTTTGAGCTCCAATAGAATGGATTTCTGGTCAGAACAGCCAGCACCATCATCAGTTGACTGCATCTTCACCATTGCCCGCTCAATTTCTTGCCCAACCTGGTCAATGACTTCTAGGGTTTTAGAGCATGAAAGTTTCTGCTTCTTGGCAACTCGGTCAAATGCATCTTTTATTGTATTTAGCTCCATTTGCTACCTGTAGATTGGATAGCACAGAGTTCAGGCCTGCATCACAAGCAATGATGTTTGTTATCAAGCAATGATGTTTGTTATCATGATAGCAACGAGACCTTAATTTCACATCTATGAAGATCAAAAAAATGTTTAGTATGCTCTGTGATTCACTTTGCCAGGTTCAAAGCATGTATTCAAATTATGCCTGTAAAGTGGCTTTGCTAATGTGGCGCAATTAGTATAAACAATGAGGAAAGATTAGGATCAAGGAATTATATGCAATAAGGTGTGATGCCCATACTGCTATAAAAGCCAAACCTGGCTTCCACCTTTTTTCAGTAATGTCAAACGTGAAACCATGGTTGTTTTAGAACAGCATAAGAAGGGGTGGAACTTACAACATGTTCCTCCAAAGGGCAACAAATAACAATTATGCTGCCCACAAAGTTTAAAATGGAAAACATGCAAGAAAGTGTTCCAAGGGAGAGAATCTGACCAAACTGACTGCTCAATCCTCAACACAAGTCCATGAAAAGCCAACTCAACAGTGAAGCTCAGCAGGCAGCCGCATAACAAGGCAAAACCAAAATACAGAAGTACAGTGATAAACTTCTATTTCCCATTCATATAATTGTGCCTGAATCCAGATCCGTAATGCTATCCCCCTTCACTACTTAAAATACCCAATTCATACGTTTCCAATGTACGTTGGCCACATCCCAAGTTGGCACCTATTGTACCCCCCCCACTTCTCCATCTCCTCTCACTCATGCACACACGTACGCGTGCACACACATCCAATGACCCTTCCTACATCTCCATAACTATGGGTGTGACATTCCTCCTATATATCCCATACTTGGATCATACATCACTCCTGGATTGTTCTTTCATTATCCTCTTATTCATATTTCACATCTTGTTTTCCTTTTTGTAAAGTTTTGCCTTTGCAGCTCCATTTTCTCAATCAACACTAGACCTAATTTGTCTTCTACATCAATTATGATTCATGAAATCCAATTCAGCTATGAAGGCACTCCCAATCAGATAGGATCTTCTAGGACTTGTTCCATGAGGTCATGCCACACATCTTAATCCAAATTTCACCCTCTAACCACTCCTATTGCCAATTGGTTCATAGCTTTCAGAGCTCACTGAACCATTCTAGTAGCAACACTCTACCAAGAAGGTCCACCCTCCGCTCAATTTTAAATTATTTGACGAACATAGCTTTCTCAGTTACGTTATTGACCAGTATAATTATGTCATAAAGATGACACAACTGTATTAGAGGGCTACGGTTGCAAAAATACTAGCAGATATAAGAGAATTCTTGGCTCCACACCTGAGCCAAAGCATGATGGCAACTAAAAAGATTGTGCATTATGTGCCATCGATTTGCTTGGGCTACTAAAGTAGCCTTTTGAACTGATGACAAGGAAGCATAAATAGTTAGTATTAATGCAAAGTAGATTGAAGGAACCATCTCCTCAATGATGGAAGGATAATCACAACTGTATTCATATTCATTCCTGTAATCCATGACAGCAGAAACAAAAGGTAGGAGCACCAATCACTATCTAAACCCTGAATCTTCAACTTCAGGGTAGATTTAACAGCCACCCTAAAACAATGCAATGCAAGATGACAAAATAAAGCAATTACAGAAGTTCTAGTTCAATGACAAAATCAAACCAAAGAGATTCTACCTGAAAACTATCTATATCTGTACCTGATAATTTTTAATAGTTAGTTAATTAGCAGGTCATAAGTTTCTTACTTGGAGTATTTTCGCTATATGCAGGGAGTCAATCATCTTTTGTTTCATTAAGTTTCGAATGTTGATAGGAATCAATTCCTTACTTTCCAATAGATTCAGGATGCACAGAGCAGTTAGTTTTAGGAAGTGAGTCCACATAATTTGGTTCTTGTGATGTATTTATTGAGCAAAGATCAATGGAAAAGGAAAATGCTTCCATTGCTTTTTTCAGCATCTTTTGCAGTCAAGCATTCTCAATCCAACCAACTTGTACATTTGCTCTCAATTAGTTTGAAGAGCACGTTCATGAGCAGGGTGAACATAGAGGAAGAGCACAATAACATCTTAGCATGATATATCAATAACTCACAAATGCCTAATACGAACCTCAAGTACATTGACAGTTGAACTCTCAATAAGCTCATATATTCGATGTCATTGTTGGCATATGACTCATCAACTTATATTTAAGCACTTATATCGCAGGGGCATGGTTAGCTTAAGAGATTCCCCACTACTCCTTTAACTCCATCTACTATTTATGCGCTAGCACTTTTCATTTGGAACTCAAGCCACAATGCAATTTATAATATGCCAGCCAGAAAATATACTAAAGGTTATCATCCTAGATCATTAGGCAAAATTTTAGCCAAGAGAAAAATCAAGAAAAATAAAAAATAATACACAAGTTCTGAATTGGATTCTTTACCTTAAATTTGGAGAGGGAACTTCAGCTCTTATGTGTGTTAAGAATCCGTTCTTATTGGTGCATTGCAATAAATTCCCTTTTGTAAAATTTCTTGTCAGTTTTGGTGATGAAATCAACCTACCCACCAAACAAAACCAAAGTTAAATAAGACAATCAGGAACATAATAATATTATAATATCAACAACAACATGAAAAAACAAAATTTCAAGAGACCAGGTGCAAATATAAAATGAAAAAGGAATTTTTAGTGCACAAAGATCACAAAATAATGCCCCTTTAAGCAGCATAAAAATTGACAATGCTTCTGATAGATGCATGTGAAGAAATTCAGAATTGATTGAGGCATCGAGAATATGCCAACAGCTCCCACAGCATTATGAAACAAAGGAGGAACAGCATGGTAGAAGAAGATAGTGTCCAAAAAGAGTGAATTACTAGCCAATAGGTATAAGGATCATCAAATATTAATATATACACTTTTTTTAAAATAAATTCGAAATTAGTTACCGATATACAGTATACAGGTGATGCAATCAAACAGGCAACTTCCTAATTTATCCAAGGCAAAACACTGAATTTGAATGTAGAACTAGCAGGATATTATTTAACTAGCAATTAATTGCAAGGCCTTGGTTTCAACCCATCTCGGTACAAGAGCAATTCAAGTTCCTCATTTTGCATTCCTCACTACCACTCGATCAATATGGAGGGCATACCAATTACGCTCTGTTTTATGAGAAAGTTGGTCAACTTTTCATTGATCAACTTATTCATATTCTCTTACTTAGGTCAAAGAAATTAGATAGGCAAGTCAAATTTCCATAGATATCATTTACTAATGAAATGAGAGGAAAAGACTTACTCACCAGGGGAGATGGATAAGTCGGTTACCCATTGGCCAAGTAACATGCCTCTTTTCTTGATTCCTAAAATATCTTTGCCCCCTCTCGCAATTCTTACTTGCAAATGCTGATAAGTCTACTAGATTTTTTTTTCACTTCATCTTCTTCATCAATTTTTTTTAATATCATTATTTTTTTTCTTTTCTATTTTCAACCTTTTTTTTTTCATCACAAATTCTGATCATGTAAAATAAGAACAGAGCCAAGAAAACGGTCTCTACCTCCCATGCACGGTCTCGGATATTGCCCTCCACTCGATCTCCACCCTCATAGGTTTTTTATGTAATTAATTTTTTCTCTTTTCTTGCCTCAGTGCATATGGTCATGTTTGATGAAGAACAAAGCCAAGAAGATAGTATGTCCCCCCACCTTAATAAAAAAAAAAAAAACCCCTGCAATGCCTCCAAAAAGTGCACGAGGAGATGCTACACAGTCTCGAGCTTAAACCTCCTCCCCTACTAAAGGATTGGAATAAGGATGTAATCAATGTTTTATGAAGAAATATGATACCATTATTTAATTACTGAACTATAACTACCAAAATATATTTTTATTTAAAAAACTAAATTTTATATATGATAAGTGTATATCTCAAAAGTATATTTGAAAGTATGGTTTGGCATGAGAAAATTGACCATCAATCACAAAGAAGCAATGTATGATCAAGATATAAATTACGCTTGAAAGCATAAAAGGATATTATGGAAAAGATGAATAGATCTTAGCAACTCACCCAAAAAAGTTACAATGCAAAATAACATTGGTAATAGACACTAGAACCATTTTTCGATGCATAAAAAAATAGGGGTAAATTATTTTTCCATGTAAGTATGGCATGGATATTACTTATCTGGAAAAATGTAGATTCTTGAATAAGGTTGATGCCCCCAAAAGAGCAAGCCCTTATCGGTATGCCTAACCAACCTTAATATTGGATACCAACATTATAACAAAATGGTACCATTACAAGGTCTGGTGCCGAGATTATGAACCTTGCTTTATCCACATTTTACATCTGCTAGCTAATGTAGTCTAAACCTCTAGAGAGCTGCAATAATAGTCATAATCAAGATTAGGGTTAGGATCACAATTAGGACTAGGGTTATTCAGCAAGATTGAACCATGAATAAGAAGGCTCGGAAGGATTAGGCAACCATTTGAGGTTCGACTAAGATTTTAGTTAGATTTGAGTTTTTAAGGTTTTTGACAGGGCTGTGGAAGAGTTGAGCAAGAGCAAAGAGAGATGCTAAAAGGAAGAATGGGGAGAGGTAGAAGCATATGTTCTTTTGTAGAAGAACAAATTGGAAGTGGAGACTCTGCAAATAGGTAGCATATGCCATGAAGATGACCAAAATTCAATGGTGGGGGCCACAGACATGACCAGAGACCAAAGGTGCAGGAAAGAGTTGAAGGTATCATCGACAAGTGAGAGACAAATGAGGACAAGAGGGAGAGAAAATAGATCAGTCTTGAAGGAATAAGGAGGGAATGGGGCCAAAGAGGGATGCTGATCCATTTGCAATGTACATGACTGTATCATGCTAACATCAAACATGAGCAATGTACATAACAACCAAGATGGATGACTGCAATCCCAAGATTATTCTTTTTAAATTTATATTGGATAATAAATGCACTCTCATTTTTGGATTTTAAAATTACATATAGCAACCAATATAGAAACCAAAAAACCCATCTGCAACAAAACTTACATTGGATGGTAATTAGCGCCCACACTTAACGCTTTGTCTGGTCCTAATAAAAATAAGATACAGAACCAATGCTTTATTCTTCACCTCCAGTAATCATTGTTACAAAATGCTCATATATCAAGTAATGAAACCAAACATCAAAACTAAAAAGGTCACTTTAAAATGAAAAGAAAAAGTACAGCAACGTAATCACAACATTCTTCTTAGTACTAAAAAATTTAGGGAAAAAATCATATGAACAATACGTATATAGCATAACAAAAAGCATTAGAATATATTGATAAACATACGACCAAAGTTTATCAGACTAATAAATCAATGGTCACAATCTGATGTAGTTCAGTATTTGTTTATATATATGCTTCAGCACGACAACCTGAACTAAGAAAATGCATATTTCTGTACCACAATTTTTTTAACCCAACAACTCCATCAAGAGAAGATCTAAAGAATCAAATACCAAATATCTAAACATAAAAAACCATGTGTGTGCGTGTTTATATATAAAGATCTGCAACAGAACGGCAGTGGGCATCGAAAAGAAAAGGTTATATACACATTTATAATCGAATACGACTGATTGATGTGGAAGATCCAACGGAAAGATCAATATGATCAAGATTGCCCTTCCATGCGCCACCGCAGCCAGGGTTCAATAAAATATTTCAAGAAATCAAGAAATCCCACAGCTAATTAAATTTCCAATAGAATCAATATTACCAATCCAAGAACGGCACACACGCACACAGAGAGGGGGCATACCTTGGGGTCCGCGATGCGAGGGCGAGGAAGACGGCGCCGCGGAAGCGGAACGGCGAGGGGCGACGAGACAAGAGGATCGAGGTCGGAGCGGAGCGCCGCGATCGGGGCTTAGAATGGAGGCCGGAGAGGCGGTGGTTTGACGCCGGCGAGGGCGTGGATGGGAAGTTAGGGCAGTGGGCGACTCGGAAGAGGAGCTCGAAAGGAGAAGGCGTAAGGAATCCGGATCGGAATTAGAAATTTTACGTAGAACTCAGCGGATGTATAAGCTAGGGCAGTGGGCGACTCGGAAGAGGAGCAATTTTTTTTATTATTATTTTTTTATTTGCCACCAACTTCAGCCACCTTTAAAATCATTTATAACGCTTTATATTGGTCTGAACCAATTAACTATAGTTAATTAGCAGTAAAAATTTAAGTAAAATTTAATAAGTAACAAACGATCTTTAAGTTATAAGTATATAATATTTTTTTTATTTAATATAAAATTAAATTTAAAATATCATAAAATAATTATGACATAAATTCATAAATTTTTTTAATATTCTTTATATATATATATATATTAAATATTTTATTATATATAAAATTTATTTAATTAAATATAATTTAAAAGTTTATCGATCGTAACTTGCCAAATTCTAATTAATATGAATTTTATGATTTGGCATATTAAAGAAAAAAAAAACTTAATAAAAATTTTAAATAAATTTATATACTTTTTAATATAAATATTTTTTAATTAAATTTTTTATTATTCAATTAAAATTATGTCTTAGAGATGGGTTATCTATAATTCTACTCTACGTATAGCAAGAGTTTTTATTTTTGATCGTTACACAACTGCATAAAATAACTATTAATGGAGACCGAAGGTAGATGGAACTAATATTGAAATCTAGCCAGACGACCAATTCAAAAAACAAAGGTACGAAAGACAAAGGAATAAAAGCTTGGCAAGAAGTGGATGGATTACTTTCCTTGTACGCGAAGGAGAACCTCTTCGTAGACGAGAGGACAAGCCAATGGCTTATTTGATAAGGAAACCACTAGAGACGCGCCAGGAACCTGGGGATGATTGCCCTTTGGGCATTGGGATTGGACAAGATTGTTCGTAAAAGATGCTTTCATTAGTAATATATATCTCACAAGATTATTGGCATTTTTTTTGCCACCCCATAATCTATGAATTGCACCAATTTTCTCCTGCTACATTGTACAGCAAAAGGAGAGACTGCATTGGACATTATTGTTAGTTTTATTAACATTTAAAAATTAAAACCCTATATCTTTTTTAGAAAATATAAATAAGTTTAATTTTTTAATTATTTTAAAATATTTATAATCTTGATGGTAGCAATAATAATGATAATGACAATGATTGATGACGATGATAGTGATGAAGATAATCACATAATACAAATAGATTAGTTTGAATTACAGTAAAGATAATGATTATTATAAAGATTTTTTTTTTTTTTTTTTTTTGAAAAAGTAGAATGATGTTTGTCAATCTCAAAAATTGAGTTATAATGATATAACACGAGCAAATTAGTTTGAGCTGTAGTGATGAGATATTGGTAGCAAAGATAATGTTGGTTACAGAGATAAAATAAAATCTTTTTTTAGCAATGACAGTAAAGATAATGATGGTTATAAAGATAAAATAATATTTATAAAAAAAAAAAGTAAGACGATGTTTGCCAACATCAAAAGTTTATTTATAATGATATAACATGGAGCAGACCAGCTCGAACTACAGTGATAAGATAGTGCTGGCAGTAAATAGTTACAGAGATAAAATAAAAAAGTAAGATGGTGTTTGCTGACCTCAATACAAACAGAGCAGTTTGAGCTGTAGTGATGATGTAGGACTGGTAGTAAAGATTTTATGGTTATAAAGATGATGATAAGGATAATTATAAAGATAAGTCCGGTAGTGATGAGACAGTACTAGCAATTAGTTATAGAGGTAAAATAAAATTTATTTTTTAAAAAGAAGGTAAGATGGTGTTTGCCAACCTCAAAAATTGACTTATAGTGACATAATACGAGCAGGCCAGTGATGAAATAGTGCTGCTAGTAAAGATAATAATGGTTATAAAGATAGGTTCAAAATATGATGATAGAATAGTACTTACTAACAGTAAAAATGGTGATGATTATAGATATTTTTTTTTTTTAAAAAAAAAGTAAGATGATGTTTGCCAACCATAAAAATTAATTTAAAATTAGCTAAGTTAAACCGATTTAAATAATCATTTATAAACTCAAACTATATTTTGTCAATTTAATTATAGTTTGGACATGAAAATTATTTGATTACATACTTTTTAACTAGTTTCATGTATAAATATGTATACGTGAAATAATTAACATCTTAAAATTAAATTACCATATTAAATTATCAATGCGTACTTATTATAATTAATCACTAATTTTTTTCATAAAAAATAATAATAAAGATGACATAAACAGCCAACTTATTAAAAAAGAATTGATACTTATCATTTTTCATTGAATTATAAAGAAAGATAAATATGTTATATAATTAACTACATAGTTTTTCCTCCCACATAGACATAGAAGGAAGAATACGTTACGAATTTTAAGTTTGCCGCAAATTTCTGACATAAAAAGAGATAATCAAGCTATATTAGTTTTAAAATCAGCCCCACTAAATTGATTTCGTAAGGTTACTACACACCTCCTTAAAAAAAAATAAAATTTTAAGTTGGCACAAATTTTGGATATAAAAACTAGTTTTGCAAAACCAGCTTTGAACTGAAATTTTTATAAATCAGCTTTGGCTCTAAATCTATTAAAAATAAAATTAATTTTAATGTAAAAAAAAAAAATTAGTTTTAAAATCGGCTCTGTTTTATGAGGTTGCTAATTGTGCGACAGTCAAAGCTAAGAGAAGTCTTCACATGTGAGCTTCGCAGGAGTTTTCTTTTTTTTTTTAAAAAAAAAAAGGTAGGAGGGACCATTTCCTATTCTCTAATATATAGCCGAGGTCTCCAAGCAAACCGAGTTTTATGCCTACAGGAGTCGAAGCATGGGCCGACGGTTCTCTGGAATTGAATCCCTGTTCCTCGCTTCTCGGCAAGGTAGAACCAAATTTAATGGTGACTTACAGTAGCACTTGGATCTGGACGGCAATTCTATGCAATTATTGGATGCATCCAGGCTTGGACTAAGCTGTTGTTCGAATGATGAAATCCTGTGCAGGTGGATCCTATGCCTCAAAGCAACCATCATGTCCTTCGATTCCAGCTCCAAGCATTAATTAGATAAATTATTTAAGCTTTCAACACTAACTCCCAAACGTTGGACGCTTTAGAATTCTTAATTTATAAAACCAAGAAGAAGAAGAAGAAGAAGAAAGTATGGTTCATCTGGTTTTTAAGCAACCGGAGAGTGTCTATGGCTGGCTACAAGAAGGGTTTGTCCACAGGGACTTGCAATGATGCCAGCTACTCTTCTTCCATCGAAAAAATGCAAGAGACTTCTGATCCTTGATCTATAGATGCCAGAGAGAGAGAGAGAGAGAGAGAGAAAAAAATGATCTGGATTATTTGCAAAAACTTTCTGCAGTAATATTTAACATATTGTTCAAGGAGGAAAAGGATATCTATATCGAGACACTAAATATCAAATCCAAGCAAAATTAAGCAGGTATTGTGCTACTTTGCTAAGGATGTTCATATATCAATTCTGTGTTGCTGGAGAAGGTCAGCAAACATCATACTGGAAGTTATTCATGTGCATTGCACTCCACTGATTGGAGACAAATGGGAAACACCGGACAGATTCATTAATCCTTTTTACTCAACACTAATGATGAAATTGAGCACTCAGTCTAAGTGCATTTATCATTAATCAACATAACCTCCATCTTCCTACCCTTTGTTCATTGCTAAGGCAAACTGAAACAATCAATCAGAACTGCTATATCTTCTCTTCCATCCATCTGAAATGCCAAAAACCCTACTAACAATCTTGATCAACTAACCTACAAGCAGATCAGGGTAGCATTTGATTCATTTTTTTTTTTTTTTTATAAACTATGGTACCAATATTAACATTCAAAAGTAACTACTAAACATCCAATTAAAATCCATTCTCATTCCAAATGATCATGATCCTTACTAACAATGCAATACATCTCGTATGAAGGTATAAATTAAAAATCATACGAGCATTGCCCAAAAAAAACTAACTTATAATTTATGACACCAAAAAAAAAAACATGGAGACATCTTAATTTGTTCCAAGCTTGGATGTCAATTAGTAACTATAGTTTGAAGATTCAAATCATTAAGTAGTCAATATATATATATATATATCATCACCAAAGATCCATCTAAGTTAACAGCTATCCCCAAATTTATAAAAAACAGAAAAGAAGGTATTTATATAAATAAATTTAAGCGTGTCGCCGAGCCAATTACTTGGATCCGGATTCGAGATCGGTCTCCTCCTTCTCCTTCTTCTCCGAGAGCAGCGCCACATCGCCGGCGGCCGAGGCCTCCTCGCCGGCGACGAGATCGTCCCTAACCCTAAAGACGGCGTGGAGCAAGACTAGGGGGACGCCGATGGCAAGGGCGAGGAGGAGGTGCTTGATGGCGTCGGTGAGGGCGAGCTCGACGACGATGACGATGAGGAAGAGGGCGAGGACGAGCCTGCGGTCGAGGATCCGGCGGAGGAGGGCGGAGTTGGGGAAGACGCTAAGGAGAGCGCCGTAGAGGAGGGCGACCTTGGAGGTGGCCATGAGAAAGAGCATGGAGGCGCGGCGGGCGGGGGCGAGGGTGGCGAGGAGGAGGATCCAGAGGACTAGGGCGTAATGGAGGCGGAAGTAGCCGACGTTGCGGACGGCGCGGACGGCGGCGGCCTCGGCGTCGGGGGGGCAGGCGAAGGCCTGGGGGCGGGCGAAGCGGGAGAGGGCCTTGCGGGTGGTGCGGGCGCGCTCCGCCACGGCCTCGGTGGCGCGGGCCAGGCCGGAGCGCCGGAGCATGGCGCCGTAGCTCGCCATGCGTTCCCTCCTCCCTCGTTTCCAGCTAGAGGGAAGAAACGAGGCCTTTTTTTAATGGCATCCTTGGAGAGAGGAAATGGGAACGGAACGGACGTGGGACCTTGGAAGGTAGTGGAGGGAGTCTTCCTCCTGAGATCTTACGCCAGGGTCTTAACTCCGTTAAAACCTATCAGAGCATAGGGATGGGCGAGGCTTTATTTTGGGTCAAGTTTTGGGAGCCGCTGGTGGTCGTTATTTTCTTTTTTCATGTTAATTTAATATAATTGGGGACATTAGAGCCGGCCAGTTCTTATGGGTTTTTTTTTTTTTTTTCTCTCTCTCTCTCTCTCTCTTTCTTTATTGTGTTAATTTAATAAAACGAGTCGAAAGAGGGCTTGGAATTGGGAATATATGCGGAAAAGTCAAGTCGGACGCTTGTTTACGTTCCGCGTGGCGAGGAGTGATTAGGCTATCTTTTTGTTACATAAAAAATTAAAAAAAAAATAAAAATAAAAAAGATATTGGAAGGTGCCATGTCTCTTCTCGTGGATTGCTTTCTTTTGAAAAGGCCATCTTCGAGATGGTTAACGAAGGCGTGAAGACGGAGTCCTCAAGTTTTGATTGTGTTTAGGTACATGAAAGAATGAAACTTAGGTAAGGTAGGCTATATGTATGCTGTTTAATTTTATCCATCACTCTTCTTCTTCTTCTTCTTCTTTTTTGAACATTATTTTGATCTCCATTTAAACACCATGAAATGATAAAAAAAAATAAAATAAAATTGAGAATGCCACCACAGGATGATAATAGAAAGAAAAAAAGAGAAAAGAGATGGAAATGAAACTAGATAAAAGAAAAGAAAGATAAAGATAAAATTAGATAGCACGCATGTAGTGCATTGTACATAAGTTTCGTTCTTTTCAAAATTAGGACAAATATGGTAGATATATACTTCATGCTTGAAAATTGATTCATTCATCCCTCTTCAACACTCACGTATATATAAAGAGAGATGGATTTGGCTACACTTTTATGTAATCAAATTATATTTTCGATATTCCTTTCCATTATTGGATCTATATATATTTCAAAGCCACCTTATTTTTTTCACTTTTAAAATTTCAAAGCCATCCTATCTTGTCCTCTTTTTCTACCTTTTTATGAAGATTTGATATTTATTATATATATTTTTTATAATGAAAATAATGTGGTCAAATTATAACTTTGATTAAAAAATACTGAAATATGTTTTTTAAAGATAAATAAAAAAAAGAAAAAATAGTAGGACCACAACATTGGATGGGGTCGAGGATTACTATTTTCCATGAAGTTGAGAATGGAGACTAAACTAATTGCCCTTGTAGAGTAAGGGTGAGAATGGAATGAGGTATGAGAAGTCAGAGAGGAGTCAAAAATGGAGACTAAACTAATTGCCTTCGGAGAGCATGGGTGAGAATGGAATGAGATATGAGAAGCTGGAGAGAGATAAGGTGGGCAAAAATATGCTTGAGTAACCTCATTGCCATTCCTAATATATTTCGATGATGGTGGACCAGTAATAAATACTCAATAAATCAGGAAGGCAAAGCATTTTCCTTGATTTATATAAACTTAGATGGACAAGAGGACTTGGTGCGGTTCATCTATTGTGTGATTTGATTTTAAATTGATGAGACAACATGACCCTAATTCATATATTGATTAAACAATAGTTTGATGGATGTGTATCAGTTATTTTAAAGTATGGTTGTTAATTGATATTTACTTTGATGATTTTATTATTCTAAGTTTAAGATATTTGCCTTCCTTTTTCGTGATGTGCTCTGTTCTTGTCAAAGTGTTTTAGTCCTGGAACCCAAAGAAATCTGGCGAGCTACGTTGGATTTGATATGAAGTATGGTTTACCCAAAGTCATCCACCACAGAGGGCTAAAGATAAATTGCATACCCAACTACTTGTAGGTGAGTTGGTTTGGCTCCAGATTTTCAAAGCGGAGGTTGGTTGTTTTATTCTCCATGAAGCGTTTATGATGCAAATGGCATGACGGAAACGGTCTACAATGGAATCAAACCAGGGTTCACAAGGGGCAGTCAAACGAGTCAAGCGGCGTAGCCGAGCACAACTCATAACTGGACCTTGATTACTCGCCTAATTTTCTTTCCGTGTTTCGAGAAGCTCTGGGTAATGAGACATATCAAACCATGACAAAGGAAAAGCCAATGACATCATCCAATGGCACCTACACAGCTAAACCATCTAAGAACTGGAAACAGATCTCGCATCCAGCAGCTAAAAGAACTACACCATTCTACCTAAATAAAGTTGCTCTGCTTGGTTTGGAATAGGATCAGTCAATCCACACCATTCTATAGGATGGCTATGGCAACCTTGAACACCATTATTTTGGCTCACTGCTTGATTAGAAGTCCTATATGCCTCGGGGCTCAATTCAGAATGGATGCCCAACCTGAAGAAAATGGTGTCACCCAAGCCACTCCATTGAGCAAACTAAAGCCAGAGCTCATCTTACCAACTCATCCAGGTGGAACTAGTCCTAACACTGGCAGTGGAACTAGTCCTAACAATGGCCATCATTTATCAAGAGGTGCCTACCACCTGAACCATCCAGATATTGTCACATACTTCTTTGAGTATCTTCAATGCAGTCCAAGCTGCAAAAAGAACTCCGCAATTCAAGCATCAAGAGCATTGAAACATTGCAGAAGAGAAGTCAAAACCAAATCAGAGACAGAAGGCTTGGCCGGAAATCTGGGCTCGTCTGCTGTCGGTGGAGATAGGGAATCTTTCCCCTGTAAATATTTGCACTCCAAAAAGATAATGGCTCAGAAAAGAAAAACTAGAATTCATCAAACTTCACATGAATGCAGCTTTGGGGAGCTGAGGCTGCATTGCACTAAAGAAAGCGAGAGCAATGCAAATTTCAGCACCGTGAGCAATGGCGTAAGCATCAAACAGCCTCAGGCACATAGCATTGTGATGCAGCACTTTGTACTTATTGGCAATACATACAAATTCTTGCAACTCCATTCCCTCGCTGCTAAAAGAGACTCCTTTTGCACTCTGAGCTATATTACAACTCTCTTGCCAGGCCACACATGAAAGAAACCCAGCCCAAGCCAGTTTCAGAGTAAATGTCAGCTTTCAGGATACTAAAAGGTGGACTGAAACACAGACTATAGGAAACCAAACGATGGGAGAGAGGCTCAAACTGTAACACCCATCATTCAAACATTATGTTTTTTCAGTTATATTTTAGGGAAAGATGTGAAACTACCCTATGACCGGTGCTTTGTCTGTTTGTTGCTGAAACTTGATGGAAAGTTGGAGAGACTCTCTTCACCTTGGGCAACTCCACTCTCTGCAGGGGAACTGCTCGGGGCTACCTTCTGTTTCCAAGGATGATAAAGTAGTTCTGCCTCAGGGAATGATGCATTGCAAGGGACATCCAGAAGCAGGTCATGATCAGTACTGTCATCACTGAATTGTAAGGGAACCAGCATGGATCTCCTATCTGGAGGAGATGCAAAAAAGCTTCCCGGACTGAAGCAAGCACCTTCAGTGTCTATGAAATCATCTGCATCGTCAGTTAACTTCGAGCCTGCATCACAAGAATTCAGCTGTGGTGGATTTCTTGAAAGAAGATTCGTGCTCCCAGATTTGCACATTCTTTTTGGGCTTCTCATGGCCTCTTTCATCTCTGATGTTTAGAGTAGCATAATAAGACAGAATCAGCTTGCATTTTTCATCATATGAATTCACAAATCATTATTAAACTCAACATACTGATATAAAGGCATATCTAAAACCTTATTCTTCATGACCACAATTTTAACCCACTAATTGCAGTTGCTTGGCCTGAATAAGTCTCTTAGTCCAAGCTAGCCAAAAAATGCATAGGCAATTAGCTACATGTGCAACATGTCCAATTTCTAAAATCCAGATATGAATGCACAGCATCTAAATTTATATACAAGAAGCTATATGTAACTATGCATCTTTCTGATATGCAAGTGTATTATGTATGCAAAGGCACAAGTTTTCTAGAACTTAAACCAAATAGTTCATATGGCGAAAAATAATTCGTATATCATAACTATTTAGTAGGTTAAAATGCCTTCATATGGGAGCAGTAGAAGAAGATCAATATCACCCTCACGTTCGCATAGGCATCATTGTCTTATCTCTGCTTGCCATTACGTTTCCTGACTAGTAGGAGCTCCACGTATGCCTCTATAACTAACTGAAATGAAGATCTTTTGATAACAAGGATTTCTTAACAATACATAATACCACTTAAAATATGCATACTCGAACATAAGCATCAGCTCAGAGAGACGCATAACATATCGACAAGAGCGAGCACATCAACAAAAACTATTTGTCCCCTTTCAGCAAGTTCCGGTACTAGGACTCTTCTCATACCTTTATTCTGATTCCGTCAAGCATCTACTCCTATACAAAATCAAATTACTCCATGCTGATCCCTTTGTATCAAGTTTTAAACACTGAGAAGTGAGAACTCCCACAACAAACTACAAGCGTAGTATGTGGCCATGTCATAATGCTAGAATATGTTCCAAATTCAAATGAACACATTACCTGGTCAAACGTAACAGTTGGACACTTTGTGATTATTATGACTACATCTGACAGTTTACTCCAATAAGATATTGAAACTTAAATGTGCCATTTCCATGGATTTATAAATGATGATCAGTCAAATCATCATACAGGAATGCAAATGTCATGTTATGAACATTGAAAGATAAATAAAAACTTTAGAATCCTTCAAAGAGTATATTCTGTGAATTGTAAGCGTATCACAGAATCTATTGATTTCTCCCCTTGCTTATAAGACAGTGGCCACATTCCAATTCAGGCACTATCATGAAAATAATGCCCAACTGTAGGAACGCTGATTATAAGTGCCCTTACTCTCTAAACATTGGAAACTCCATAAAGGTATATATGTGACACTCCCACAACCATGATCCACCCTTTGAAGGCCAAGAAATTCCATGTGTTATGACCAAGTCAAGTTTGCCTTGGATTCCTCAATTCCGTAATTCACTTTCCTATAATTGACAATGATCATAACAACATCCCATTTTTTTGGCAGCACCGCATTTCCAGTGCTACTCATTCATTTTTCATTCGATTACGTTGGTCCTTGCAAACTGTAGATTTCATCAACTGACCATGATTGTCACACGCTTCCCCATGCATTTTTACCAAAAAGGTCAATGTAAAATAATAGCCTAGAAATTAAGCTGGATTCAAAGAAACTACCAGATTCAAATATAATTGCATCTTTCAAAAGTTATCTTACATTCTTGATGTATGTTTTCCTTCTAACATTTCTTTATTATTCTTAATGTATACTCAACATTCTTAATTTAAAAAATCGGTGCGTAAAGGCATCACAAGTTTAACCACACAAGTAAAAAAGTATAAATGTATTTCCAACGCTCACTCCTTCAACCTTGCAGATTTATTGATTGCCGAGCCATGCTGAAATCAAGACCAGATGATTATGTGGATAAGCATGAGCATGATGCTTCTTGCATCTTGCAATACAACTCAACCAAGCATAAGGCAATATAAGAAAATGGCTAAAGAAAAGAAAACTTTCTGACTGGTTCAACCACATCAAACAACTTTTTTCAAAACATCACAAGCATCTGTAAGTGACAATTAGCATGCTCAGATGACATGATAAACATATGGCATTGCATGCAAGGAAACACCAAGCAAATGAAAAAGGAAAAAAGGGCTAAAGATGCTTGATGCAGAAAGAACAGGAAAGATTAATTCTGAGTATTGCAGACCTATATAACCCTCAATACTTCTACTTAGCAAAAATATGGAAGAAGACAAACCAGGATAGTTCTGATTCTGGCTATCTCGAGTCCTCTTGAGGGATACTGAATTCAAACATCCAGGAAATTTTGGCCTGGTTGCCATTTTCTTTCCTTCTGCAATCTGTTTACAGTTTACATCCTAAAGAAGTTGAAGTGAAAGATTAATTACAACTTATATCCAAGTCTCAGACTAATACTTCAGACAGATGAAAGTTTTTTTTTTTCCAAGAAAAAAAAGATTCTACTCCAAATGCACATCCCATAAGCTTTTAGAGTTTAGACTTTTAGAGTTTACATGCACAAGGTGGTTATGATCATTTCATACCTTTAAGTGTTTATAGTACTCCACCCATCTAAATTTCGACAAATTGAGTAATACAAGCTTCTTCAAAGTCCTACATTCTTCAACATTTGATCCTGAAAAGGAGAGGTCAAAAATTCCCTCTAGAAGCAGTTGCTGGAAGTGTGATAAGGACTCCGCAAACTGGGTACTGCTAAACATGCTTTTAAGGCTGTAAAGGAAACAAGCAACTATCATAAAAAGGCAAAGTAATATCGGCCTGCTAAAATAAAAGTCACTAGCATGTGGAACAAACCTCTCAGGAGGTTTGGCAGTATCTATAGAAGGAAGGTATTTCATCAAACGCTGTTGTTCCTCTTGTGTCAAATATTTTGTGAATGCTTCAAAGTTAATGACACCCTACTCCAACATAAACAGTGCCAGGTGAGCTAATTGTGTAGAAAAAGCCATATCAACAAGAATCCTTGGTCAATAGATTCCTAAAAATGCATACGCGTATTTAAGGTTTAATTATATTTGAAGGCCTCAAAAGAACATTAATGAAACAGAATAGAGCTTTTATCTTACTTGCAGATCTGTGAAACACAATGGCGATTCTGTGCCTCGCAGGATTTGCAACTTATCATAACAAAATTTATCCCTGCCAAGAAAGATAAGGATTAAGACATGGAAATTGGAAAGCTATCTAAAATTGAAACAATGACACATGGAAGCACCAAGACTTTAGAAAACTAATTTTTCTGTCATATTGTTCCAAACTCAGGAACAGCATTCACTTCAGACAAGGGCGCACATGATTTTTATTCCAGTGAAAAATTAATTAAGAGGGTACCTTTTGACATTCTCTTGTGCCATTTGTGCTGAAGACTTCTTAAGTTTGTCATTGCCGGAATCTGAAAGGCTAATTCCTTTGCTTTCACGATGTAGAGGAAAGGATGCTATCCCTGAACATGCCTCATTGATAATGTATGATTTGTTATCTACTGGAAGTGAGCTTGCCTCTGATTCCTCCTCTACAGACTTTGAATTTGGATGCCTAATAAGTATGCTTCCATAGCCTATCTCAAAAGAACCCATTGGAGTTCCACTTTCATAGAGCAGATCATCTTCAGAAGATCCTCGATAAGATGACTGCTGTTCATGCCATATAGTATAAAGGTCCTTTGTGAGCTTTTCAACAGGAGAGGGCTTTGGACGAATAACACCTGTCCTCTTCCTGGATGGAACCAGAGGATCCCAGACATTTGATTGTGCTGAACCTGAAAATAAAAGCAAACATCAGATGTCTAGCCGTAAAACTGGAGAACAGATAAGAGTAAAACAGCCTGAAAACAATCCACTTTTGAAAGCAACTTTGAATTGATGGCAAACAAGCTATTCATATTTATGGAATCTTACACCTTAGTTTAGATGCAAATATTAGTATTCTCCTTATCACTTGTCTCTATGAGACATGTCATAGCTCAGCAATTATTAATAGAATTAACTGTCAGTTTATAATTGTATGTGTATTTAGTATACTCTTGTTCACTTATTTTTGGGCTAATCAGATTCAACTTGCTGAAGGCAATAAATGCGCTTGGTCCTTTTCTAATAAAACAAAATTACTAAGCCCAATAAACACAGTTCCTTGAGGATAGCTTCATAGGAGAAAATTACAAAAATAACACAGCTTGAGTGTCTACATCCTGTATTCCACTATATAAACTAATGAAATGGTACAGTCCAATACAACACTAATCATTAATCTTCCAAGTCATTTAATTACTTACTAAATCAATGGCCTCTTTTCTTAAATAACAAGCATGTTGGAAGAAAAATTCAGGTTATCAAATATTTGAAGTCAATATAATTCTCAGACTTCAGAGGTTTGCTAATTGTTTGTTTTATCATTGAAAGTTCAATTTTTAACACTAGCTCAACTTTGAAGGTTCTGATCGCTTAACAATAAATACACACAAAACATAAAACATTTTTTTCCTAAGTGTTCACAAGACATCAGGCACTCCTTTTATGGAGTTTATTGTAATATGAGGTATAAAGAAACTCAGAATATACAATGTAAAAGCACCTTATAAACTGAAAACAGAAATAATTGTGCTAAAAAACTAAATAAGAACATTCGGTCTTCACAGCACCATTGAGACTGAAATAGTAGGTTTATGATTGTATACGAACAAATGGCTAACAAAGCTCTGCCTGTAGGTATCTGTTGTTCTTTTCAGAAACCAAGGGAAGTATGTTCATCAAATCAGTTAGATTTATACCACCTATTCAGTATCTGCCATGTCCTACCATTTCCCAATTTGCCTAATCAAATCCTTTCTCACTGCTTCAAATCCAAGTTTCTTTTAGGTCCAACTTTCTTCACTTTGGATGCTTCAACTCAGGCCCAAGTGTTTATCTTCTCCTCTCTTTTTCCCCCCCTCCAAATCAGATCTGGACTTTCTGCATGCAATGCCTACTATCTGGGTGATTCTTGATCATTCCATCCACTTTTGCACATATTCCCTCTCTTGCTTCCAAGACTCTGGTGTCAGGACTGTTTCTTCAAATACATGCATGCATATGTACCACATATATACAGGCAAATATATACACACACTCATCCACGCATGTTTATAGATAGAATTTTTTTTCTATCCACATGCTAGTGTGTGGAGGGGGTAAGGAGGGAGACAAGCCATTTTTATATTAATTCTATTTCCAGAAATTACCCAACCTGAATTTGATGTCCTCAAATTTCCTCTACTCCAGTACTTTCAATAACCAAGTTCCCAAGCCTTTGAAGAAGTGAAGTCACCTTTCCCAATGTGTCCCTAACTTTTGAAGGAGTGGTCAGCTTTCCACGCATAAGTCTATACATGACCGCCCAGAGCAATGTTACCAACCCTGAAGGAGATAAGCACCTGCAGCTTAGCAAGGGCAAAGCCTATAATGCCCAATCAAGTGCTCATCAAAACAAATACGAGCATCACTTTTTTTCAAGAAGGCACTATTTCACAATCTTTGAACATCCTAACTTTCTTCACTTTAAAAATTCACTCAACGCATTCATTTGATGTGCTCTTCAATAAGATAGGCCTCCAAGCTTGCCACCTTGTTTCTGAGGTTTCATGGCACGAATTCATAAAGCGCTGACATCAGGTTGGCAACTAGGATTTAACTCTACCAAATGCTTCAATGGTGCTCTCTTGACTTAAAGCTGTTCTGTAAGGGCATTGCTGACTCCACTTCACCAGAAAATGCTAGGTTAATAATGATCCAGAAGCAGCGCACAGTGATAAATATTATGTTGATCCTTTGAAAGCTTATCTTCAGTTGGCTACTATTGATTCACAAAATCCACATATCCAGTTTCTTCAGAAGCTCACAAGGATCAGTAGAATACCACATAATAGAAAAGATGCCTTCTTCAACAATATGCAATGAACATAAGGCATTCCAAACATAGTTCTCTTCTCGTCCACTAAATATTGTTCCACTAGAAACATCACAATGCACCTACATGTGATATTGGTATGTCGTATCTTGCTCAAAAGAAATAGCAATATCTATTAATATGCTTAGGACTAAAGAGAGTAATAACAAATGTCAATCACCTCACAAGCTTTGTAGTCTAAAGATAACTAAACTATGGTACCATAAATTGAATTTTTAAGCAAGATCTCTCTCTCTCTCTCTCTCTCTCTCTCTCTACAGAGACATAAGTTGCGGGTTTCACCGTAAATTAATTATAGTTTTCATCCATATTGTAATTTCTTCTTGATTTGAAAAGGCTTTAAATCAGGCGAACTGAGATTAATTAAAGAATCATAGCAGCTTCTCAACTTTATTCGTTTCTCACAGAACCTAAGATTTATATTTCTCTTAATAATTCTAATGCAATGAAAAAAAACAGGTGCAAAATTTGATTTTTAATTGACTATCCTGAGTTCAATTAGATAAGTTGATGTTACATCTTTCAATGAAATTCACTAATTCACACATGCTCTTTAACACAAAAGAAAAAAAGATCATTGAAAACAAAGTGAAAGAGAGGAAGCATCTATTTAGATCAAGGTATAGCCTGATGTTTCATTAATGAACAGGAAGAGTTCAGAACCTGTCATATCACTTGCATCAGTGGTTCCAAAATATGCACAACTTTCTGAATATGATATCACTGATCCAGAACTAGATCGATTGCTTGTATCACCATCAGCTACCTTACGGAAGTTCTGGTCAGAATATGGCATCTCATGTTCACTTTCCAATGTACTAATGCTCTGCTTTTTCTTGTGCATCTTCTGCTCTTTCGATTTGAATGATATATTTTTTGCTTTAGTGGCTTTTAATTCTTCTGAATTGATAGGTTCTCGAGCATGCATAGGGGTGTAGTTTGTCAGCGAACCCTTTGTTCTCCACCTTGAACCACATGCATTGCATAAAACTGGCTTCTCTGGCGGTCCATTCCTCCAAAGAGGAGTGCCTGTTGAATCATTCAGCTTCAGCAACTAGAAGAATATGAAAAATTATAAAGGTAGTAACTCAATTGATATTGAAACAGGCAAGGAATATTGTGATTGCATATTAATAATGTCATCATAGTACTGAGTTTTGTTTTCCATTTTTTTCTGAGAATCAGGAAGTGAGCAAGTCAGGCTGTGGGATCAAGCCCAGGTCTCTTGTATTCACACGAGATCTTACCAACTCGGCTAGTTGGCATCCTCAGTTTTTCTCTTCCAATTTGAAGCAGTAAAGAATGAAATTGGTCATAAAACTATACACTTAAAATTTAAATCTCAAGAAGATGAAATTGTGCTGATAACTTCATTCATTCTGTACCACAAGAATGATAAATGAAATTGACGGATGCTAGTTACAATAGGGATAAATTAGTTTGAAATAAACTGTTTATTTCATTTCAAGATCTGAAGAGTTTGAAAGTAGCATCTTCTTAGCAGCAATCTTATGGTATCTAAGATTGCAATAAGAACAATATGAGCAATGGTGACAAGGATAATCTAATTTACACCTCGAAGGTTAAGTACAGTACTGACTTTCTTTAAGATATATGAAGTTAAAACAAACAAAACCAATAGATATTTTCCATATTGAACAATATGAATCTTGCATTGTCACCATTTCTGTTAGGGGCTATCTATTTTGACAATATCAACAAAAGAAACCTAAGACTGGCTATATGTTAAGTAAGCATTCCTTTTGGACACAAAAATAAGAGTACATACTTGTAGATTATTAAATGTGTAAAGCTATATGAAAAAATCATGGCAAAGCATTTTAGGCACAGTTAAATATGGACCAACAAAAGAAAGCATCTCAGCACAAGCATGACTTAAACAAGCCAATAACTTAGAAGATAACAACCAGTGCATGTAGCACATTTGGATGGAAATTAGAAAGGAAAATGCTCAGAAAGCATATAAAGAAAGAAGCCCGGAAATGACACTCAAAGGAGTATAAAGAACAGCATGGATGGATCATTGCAGATATAGTACACATACAAATGTAAATACAATGAAATGATATAGGTGGTGATCAAATTAAGAAGTTTTAGTTAATATTATCATGAACACGTTTACATAAAGCTAAAAAATGGTGTCTCAGTGCACAAGATTCCTGCCACCGGAGGCTGTGGAGAAGGTTAGACATGCACAGCCTTAACTCATGCGTAAAGAGAGAGTTTTTGTGTTTCAAATACATGACACCTAGGTCACAATAGAGCAACATTATCATTGCACCAAGGCCCACCCTATGAACACATTTCCATACATCTAAATAATACTAAAGCCCCACATGCACAGGACATACCAATGAGAAATACCTTGTCTACAAATTTATTAGACTCTAACATGAAGACTGGCATTCCAAGAGCAGTCCCTGAAATGGGCTCAGATTACAAAAAAATGATGAAAGATGATAATCATAATCTTTTTCTAAACCCAAGAGATATTGCAATGCTTTAGCAGGCCCCATACATTATGCATTAAGCTAGACATCTGCAAGAACCAAATAATTGCAATCTCTCAGAGCTGAGTAATCTCATAGTATCTGTGATTCTATATCACAAATGAAATTACTACATTCTCTCCGAGCAGAGCAATTCTCGGGACACACAACAGTGAGATTTCACTAGCAGGATATATAAGAACTAAGCATCTCTTCTGACATAAAGCCTCCAAGCTGTGGCAGAAATATCTTTGCATGACTTTCCATTAAGCTAGACATCTGCAAGAACCAAATAATTGCAATCTCTCAGAGCTGAGTAATCTCATAGTATCTGTGATTCTATATCACAAATGAAATTACTACATTCTCTCCGAGCAGAGCAATTCTCGGGACACACAACAGTGAGATTTCACTAGCAGGATATATAAGAACTAAGCATCTCTTCTGACATAAAGCCTCCAAGCTGTGGCAGAAATATCTTTGCATGACTTTCCATTAACACACTGCCAGTATTCATTTCATGGAAAACACAGAAGAAATCAAATGTAAATTGACTTGCTATGGAATATAGTGTCAGTTCTTAAACCGTATATGACAATTTGTGGTGAATTAGCATCAGTAAGCTGCACTAAAACCCAGCTAGACAGTAGAAAGAAACACCCCTAACAAATTAGCTTCCTGCTCAGCAGTCCTTGAGGACTAGGAGAACTGAATACAATTAGCCTCAGAACATTCACAACCCAATAAGAAATTCCTGCAATTCAGTAATTTCCCCAGAAATTCTATTACACGTGTCGCTGGAACTCCTTTCTTATCTGAATTTCTGATACACAAATGTTTGAACAAGCGGTAGGAAATTGGAAACGACAAAGAGCCAGAATCTTCCTTAGGGCTTCCTAAGTATGAAGGCATCCATTCAAGACATCACAAACAGAAAGCATAGACTCAATATGAATCACGCTTTCACCAAACTTGGCGAAGGAATTTGATCAGCAACCAGCCAAAAAGAAGGAATAAGAAAAAGACGCACACCAAACAAGAAAACAGAAACAAGTAAACTATAAAATGGACCCTCTGTATCCCCAGATGCCTTCACCATTTCTAGAACGAGATTGCAAGGCAGGCAAAAAAAATCCACGGACAAAAATTAAGGAGAAAAAAAAAAAAAAACACAGACAAGAAGAGAAAGGCGATAAAATTAGATGCGTTGTTCTATAAAAAAAAGTCGTTGATTTTAAGAAATCAAACCAATTTCAGAAAGGGAAAAAAAAAGGGAGAAACAAAAACAAAAGCAAAAGAAAGATCCAAACTCCAATAACTTATATCAACAAAAAAAAAAAAAAAAAAAAAGAAACTTCAACAAGTGCTCACTTGTGACTCCACAATGACAGCAAGGCCCCTGCTTTCCCATCTCCACCTCTCCTCCTCCCTTTCCCCTTCTCAATCGCAGAGAAAATATGAACAGGAAAAAGAAGGAATAAAAAGCAGTGTTTTTTTCTGCAAATTTTTAGCAAAACTATAAAGAGTTCTATATTTCCAAAGCCCCTTTAAACCAATCTCAGTCCCTGCTGCAAGCCTTTCTCCTCCAAAACCCAGGAGCGAGCGAGCTAGCGAGCGAGAGAGAGAAAGAGCGTTCCAAGGTAGCCGACCCGGCACAAGGCCTAGTTTTCTTCTTCCATCCAGCAGTTCCGGAAACCGAGAGAAAAAAAGAAAGGGGGAAAAAGAGGAGGAAAGGAAGGCGGTGAAGATGGATGGGAGACTGAAGGGAAAAAATTTACAGGGATGGATAGCTTTATAGGCAAGAATCTGTACAATCCAATGGAAGAGAGACGACCATTTTAGGGGAATCAATTTAATGGTGGGGGAAAAGGAGAGGAGGTGAGAATAGGTGGAGACGCCTTTCTTTTTTATTTTATTTTTTTTCCCTTCTTCCTTCTCTTTCTTCCTTTTTTTTTTTTTCTTTTTTTATATTCTGTATGACCCTCTCTGGGCTGCTGTGGGCTTTTGCCACCACTGGGTTTTAATTATGCATGGATTATTACGTGTCGAGTAATATGACTAAAATGTTTAGCTTTGTATCATTTTGAAGGGAGAAAAAAAAAAAAAAAAAAAAGTGTTTAATTATACAAAGATGTCTAATTTTATTGCGGAAACTCTGTTGTGCACTGTGATCCGGTGTATCAGCACTTTGCTTTTGGTGTGTTGGGAGAAGAGGAATGGACGGCGAGGGTGGAATATTGCATGCATATCCTGTTGACCCTGGACTTTTCCTCTGCTGATGTCTCCCAACATTTTCTAAGTATTAAGAAAATGGGAGGAAAGGGAAAGGGGGCCCTTCCATACGGTTGATTGATTTTACTTTTGCTCACAAATATTGAACTTGAATCAAACTCGATTACCTATTTTTCATGAAAATAAAAGAAAATAAATAATAATAAAAAAAATGTCTCAATGGGATATATATATATATATATATATATATATATAGATGCATGATTGAAGATCTTCAAATCAAATATTTTTTATGATTAGATATTTTAGAGATGATAAATTATATTTAATGACCCAAATCATGATGTTCGATTGATATTATCTACTCTAATTTTGATTAAGTTTTAAAGAGATATCTATTTGAGTGTAGTTAAGCCTTGCTCTCTCTTTATATATATTTATATAAGTATGATAACTTTTTATTTCAACAACTTTCACTTCTTATTTCTAAATAGCTTTTGTTATTCGTAAAAATTTTTTTTGGATATATATGTCGGTATAGCAATACCTGTAAATCAACAACAATGCATTGACAAGCTACCAAAATTGTCTTAACCAAATCAGCTAAATCGATTTCAAAAATATAACTTTATCTTTCATAAGAGAGGGAGGCAAAGCTTAGCAAGCTTTAGTTGGCCGACAACCATATAAGCCACTATTGAAGAAAGCCTTTTGAGCTAGATTTTATTTAAATTCATTATTATTTATTAGTAGCGATAGATTTTTTTTGTATGTATTAATCATCATTGTCAAATTTACTTATTTGAGGATAAATTTTTCGCTTGTTGGAATCAAATGTGCTTCCATAATAATTATCAAAGATTACAATTCTTCTAGAAAATAATTGCTAAAAATGATATTGCTTACATATATTATCTACATCATTTTTGTCGCTTTAACCTAATTCTCATAGGCACCCTTTTTTTTTTCATAAATAATTTAAAATCTATGATTTGTTTTACTATTAATTTACATTTATTTTTCCTATTTTACAAAATAATGATTCAGAAAATAAAATGAGAAAATAGATCATTTATTTTAGAAGATGAAAATATATGAAAATCTTGATAAGATGCTGCAATAGTTGGGACTTTGATGAAGGAAGATTATCAAAAAAAAATAAAAATAAAGTAATACTATATAACCATATTCCTCCTTTACATTAGGCCTCTAGTCTCAAACCAAGGACTAGTGCCTCTTCTTTATGTTTCATTCGCTCTTCCTCCACCTAACCTTTGTGAAGGTGAGCCTTCCCACCAACAACCCATGTTGGTTAGATGTTGGGACTACCCCACTTTATAAAACACAAGGTTAGCTGATGGATACCATGGTGCCTACATTATCGCCATGTTATGCATGAAATACATAGATGTGACATGATACATAGGAACTATTTCATATCATACATGAAATCTATGGAGGTGATATTATATTTAAGACCCTTTTTTTTTTTTAACTTTTTATTCGAAAAGTAATCCTAATCTACTCAAGAGGCATGGTTGGGACCCATCCAAACTCAACTATTTTGCCCCCCCCCCCCCCCTCTCTCTCTCTCTCTCTCTCTATACCTTTTTTTTTTTTAATAGGAAAGTAGCCGTCCACACCACGGGCTCACAGGCTTGTTCCGGAATAACCAATGGGCATTTCATCTCTGTCGTCAAAAGGCAAAGCCATGACTGTATCTAAGAGAAGACCCTAAATTCTCTTTCTTGAGAGAAGATGAGACCTTAAATTCTCGCACAAACCAACCCTTCAATTGGCCATGTCCATCTTCTCCAAGTCTTCCATAACGGTGGGATCCTCCCAAAAATTTTTTTTTGATACCTTAATTTACTGTCAGGTTAGAATATAAAAGCTATAACTAAGACATTTTTTTTTTTTTTTCATTATATAATGATCGTTACAATAGAATAATAGTTAGTTGCTAGGTTTTTATTTAAATTTCTTGATGTATAGTACTTTCCTATAAATTATTTTAATGACTATTATGGTATCATAATGGCCATAATGATAAACCTTAATCTTCATGAAAAGTTTGAAAGCCCAAACCGTTTTATTTTTATTATGACGTCTATTGAATGATCTAGGTTTTGGCCTAACAGGGCTAAGTGCTCTGGTTAATCTTTTATGGTTATTAATTTAAGTTAAATTTTATTGGTCCCAATTGACTAATTAAACTGGCAAAGATCAAAGCAAAGCAAGCTCATAATTAAAAAAAAAAAAAAAAAATCTAAGGAATTGTGTGATGTATGGAACCATTTGTCGGACATCCCTGGCTATGTCCACGTAAGCAAGGATTGGATTGGATAAGTTTCAAATCATAATCTATAACTAATCTAATTAAGTTCGATTTCAAGATTTTAGATTTAGGATGAAACCAATCCTACCTCACAATCAATCCAAAACGAACTTGATAAGGTTGATTCGGTTTTGAGTCAATAACAGGATAAATCCAATTTTTTTCTTTTTGCTTGACACATGTTTAACATTTGATAACTAAATTTTTGTTTGCTTTTTTTTAAAAAAAATATACATAATATTTATTGATTAGTTTAATATTTAAGAATTTTTAATAGAGATGATAAATAACTCTTATATGCGATGTCTCAAGTTTAATCCCAGGAGCAATTAAACAGAATAGTCAATTTTTAGGCCAAAACTAATTTCAAAGTTGTGAAACCGAAGATTAATTTGAAGAAAGCTTGTTTTAAGATTTTGAACTCAGAATTAATTCTATTAACAATTAAAAATGAACCGATTTAATTTTATCAAATTAGATTAGCATTAATCCTCAAGCTACCTTAATCTATCATCGGCTTACTATTGGTCAGAATCGTCGAAGCATTCAAGGAGCCCATACATTAGTAAGAGCACCGTATTTGATTGGCTATCTACTTTTCATCATAAAGTTTGAAAATTGTGAGTTCAATTCATGGCCTCTTTGAGAACTAAATAATGTCTCAGAAAACTTATTTTAAAAATGTTTTTGAAAGGAATCCAAAATGTTAGCCAATTGAATCGATTCCAATTGAAAGGAGTCCAAAATGACAAGCTGGAAATTGATATAATTCCGGCAAATTTCCTGTCGGATAGCTTAGGTCCAAGAGAACCTGGTTCTCGGATAAGATATTATGGACATCTGAGCACAATGTGGCATTGCCATTGATGAGGAATTCAAATGCCTTGGAACGCTGACAACAAGGTCTCATAGAAGATAACATAAATCTTTGGAACTCTAACCAACCTGGCTTGGATCATCTGTTAATAGGTACTCCATTGAACTTAATAAACTCCTTTCTCTTTAGTACAAATAAAAAATATGAAAGGAAACTGAGTAAAGTCAAGTCATCCAATTTTATAAGATAAATGGCTCAAGCTACTTTGGAACGGGTAAATGAAGATTTATATAAGAGTATTATAATATCAAAATATGAGATTAATAGGATAAAGATATTGCAATATGTAAAAAATAATCTCATATCGGATGAAAAAAAGAAGTGTTATATGCTTATAATTCAAGTTCATCTGCTACCAATTAATTTTTACTCGAGTTTTTGGGCTACGTAGTTTCGATATTACTGATATACTTATTTAGTCCTGACTAGACTTAGGATATTACAGATATACTTATTCAGTCTTGGAAACTGAATATAATGGAGTCCATATTGGATTGGAAAGAATGTTATATACTTATAATTTAAGTCCGCTTGCTATTCATTAATTTTTACTCGAGTTTTAAGTCATATGATTTTGACTTATTAGTAATTAATTGGATCAGTAGATTAATTTAAAGCATTATAAATGATCTTAGTAATATGCTTGAAAAAAGCAACTGATATGAAATAGTTGGATGGTAGACTTTGAGGAAAAAATATTGGATGGTGCTTGAAATAAGCTGCGGGTATGAAATAGTTGGATGGTAGACTTTTGAGGGGAAAAATCCTAAAGTGGTAGCAAAAGCAACCATGCATGTGGTTCACAAGCATAAAAAGTAGTGCAAACAGAGGAGGAGGTATACCAAGTAGAAGGAAGTTCCAGCTGCTGGGCACTGGAAGAAAGTTAACAATAATTAAATCATCCAAAAGCAAAATATTATTAATAAATAGAAGCTAGCCAAGATGTACCATTCAACATAGTATGCAACCTGGAAAATATGCCAAGCTTGCTACAGTGGGAGGGACCTAAATAATTGTTGAGAGATTAGAAAAAAAATATATATATATAAAGAAATGCCAAACAATGGTGGATGGAGGTAACCTGAAAATTTTCATAACTTCTGCATGCTTTCTGGAATATATTTGATAACAAACAGTGAGCAACAACATGATGCACTTATTATAACCAAACCAAAGCAAGGTGGCAACTTGTAGTCTGATCTACTAATCAAACCAATGATCTCTCTCACATAAATCATATAAAAAAAATATATTATTATTGGCATTATAATTATAGCCTTTACCTTGAAAGATGTAATAAATAGGTGTAAACCAATAGACCAATAATTCATAGATCAAAAATAAATGTTGCCCAGATCAAAGAAAAGTTACTGGAACCCAAAGTTTTTGGTCAAACTAATATTGCAATATAAAATTAAATATCTTTGGTCGACTAGACTGAAAAGTAGAATAGTTGGCAACATTTGATTCCCCGGTCCAGCATGGTATGGCTATCTTGATCAAAAGAAAAAAATTAAAAACGATTGTAGAAAACAAAATATGGTTATAATAAATATTAATCAGGTGCTAAAGACAAACATAATAGAAGTTACAATAACCTATGAAAGCTTTTAGCAGCTTTCGAAATTAAATAAAAAATTATTAAAAGTTTCAAATAGTGACTGATTATAATTATGATCAGAATATTATAAATGCAAAGAAGAAAAATGGAAGCTCTCTTGAGCACTAAAAATTTAAAGTATTTTTATTTCATTTATACTATAGTTAGAAATAGCATGTTGTCTACAACAGGTATCGTATTATAAGTAATTTGTAACTCTTTGTAACCCACTCTTATTGTCAATTAGAAATCAGTCCATCATTTGATTATACTATTATAACTTGAAATTATTTGAATAACAACAATTATTCAACTTTAAATTTTATAATTGAGCCTAATAATAGATGCCTGAACCTTTCCCCTTTCCTCCTTATCCTCCTCCTCCACATGACTTATCTCTGATTTTTAATATTTTTTGAAAACCATAACATATAGATGATTATCCTAAAATGAGCTAATCCTCTTATTTAATCAACTTAATGAAAATTTGTTAGTCTCTCTTGGACCAACTTTCCTCTGAAAGAATAAAAAGGAAATAAGCCGAATGATCCACTCTAGATGTTGATAAAGTCATGAGACAAGACACTTGATAAAGAATACAATTCTTGCAATTTACCACGATACGTATAAACTAATGCGTGCAAGAAGAAATTATGCACAATTTATAGGTGATACAAGGAATATGTTTACCTATTTTGCACTCATGATACATATGATCATACCATTTATAATTTAAAACATGCCCCTGAAGGATTGTAATCTGCGAAGAAGAAAATTTACCAGTGCAAGAATTGCTATGTGCAAGATGTCTAAATCGAGTCAATTCATGTAGTTTGAGTTTGAATTGGAGATCATGGTGAAGTATTTAGGGGCAATATCAATGGCCATGAGGTTGTATTATTCTTCGAAATTCGTTAAGGTTTATGTTCTTTATTCTTAATATCAATTCAAGGTTACGGCCATCCATACTTAAAAGAAAATCAAATACTTCAGTAGATTGACTTCGTAAGCAATTTGGGCTCAGGTCATACATCCATCTAAAAGGATCCTTTCCATCTTCTACAAGTTTATGATATGAGACTTAATATTTATCTTCGTAAGAGAAAAAGAGATAAAAGTAAATTAAGAATTACATAAAAAATAATAATGAGAAAAAATTTGGCATCTTTGTATTCTATAAAAAATATTTATAAACCAAACAAAATAGAGAGAAAAAACTTAATGTAGATATTGTTGTTATTGTACTAAAGAAAATATACCTTTTTTAAAGCTAAACATAAAGGTTATTTTGATAGAATAAAGGACCTCTAAGGTCCCTAACTTTAAGGTAATTTCTAGACAAATCCTCCTAATTTTGCGGGGATAAACCTAAGCAGCATATTTGTACACGACTTTGTACACGACAAGCTCTTGTCCTTCTGCAATTCCACTGCACCCACCATTCCTCTCTCCCCATCTTAAAGGGCAGATAGTTCTTTGGTTGGCTCAAATGAGATAGGGGACCTACTGACCACCTAAAGGTCTCCAAGTCGCAGTATTTGACCATGAACAGCCTCCTTCATAATTAGCCACAACTTAGTTGAAAGATTTAATTATCCAAGCATGTTATTTATTCCAATGGCAAGATATTTCCTTTGTTTCTAGAGGTTTGTTTGCAAATAATGACAGGACCTCTGACCTCATGGGTTGGCAACTGATATCTTTCAACCAAAATGAGCCATGGGCTCAACTGTTCTCTACCCTGAGTCTTGATTGAAAGCATGGCGTGTGACAGCGGCCAGAAGCCAATCACTCTCACTGTCTTTTGTATAAATTAATTGGAAATTATGTCCACTTCCACTGAAGGAATCAATGCGAGGCTAACGCCTTGTTACTGCCACTAATGCTGTCCCCAGCTGCTCCAGTTGAGCAATGGAAGCTGCAGGAAAATTATGGCTCACCCCTGGAAACCTCGGATCTTGATTTGGCGAGGCATATCATGTGGGCCATCGCGTTATAAACTAAGGTCAGGAACCAGGATTAGATTCCATATGGGTTTTTGTCCCTTTGAAAGTTTTGGGTGGGTTCCATTAGACAAGGTGGTCGTATGTCGACTTTATAATTGCATTTGTTAATAATTGTGAGACAAAGCTGATCAATAGGGTCCATGGGGTGGAGAAAAGCCAGGAGACATGGTGGTTTAAATCCATAACACCTTGAAGGCTTGTTCGTTCATCATATCATGAACAATGCCACAAGGTCCAACATCACTGATAATGCTAAGTGGAATTGATGAGGCCATCAGCTATTATCATGCTGCTCATATCTTGTTAATGTCCAAGAGAGAAGTTGAGCTTGGTGAGAGTATTGGAGGATATATCATGTTTCCAACTCAAATGTTTAAGCTAGGAGTTGGATGGGCACATGAATATATAAGCACCATTAAAGTGCCATCTCTAGTCATAACATATCTCAATTTGAGTAGACATTTGATCCCCTACCTTATGTGTTAGGCCAAACCAATTTTAAAATATCATCGTTCGGCAACGAGGTCATCACAATAACAATTGATAGATCAAATAAATTATTTTCAAGTATCATGTTAGAAAGAGAATAGATTTTGTTTGTCAAGTTCAAGATTCGTTATACAAAATCGGCACGATTCGATATGGAGCATAACATATCATATCAATTAGAAGGATCAAAATGTCCTAATCTGCGAATCATCTTGAATAAGGTCAAATCAGATCATTTGGTTCACTTCAGTACACTGGTATAGGACCAGTACGGATGGTTTGCCTCCTTACCAAACTGAGAGGTTAAACAGTCTCGTCTTCAGGCCAATTTGATTTATTTCAAGAGTCTCGTCTCCAGGCCAATTTGATTTATTTCATCTCCAATCGTCTGCTTCAACCAACCTTGATTAAGTTATTATATTTGGCAATCAAATTTTGTATTGGCTAGTTCCCATCTAACTATAGTTTTATGCTAAAAGCTCATCTCACTGTAACTTTTAAGCCACAATTCCGAGTAGACCGGCGTATTAGCGATTACCAAGCAAGAAAATGTGATTACTAAGACAAGCCTCAATTCACTTGATTTTTCTTTCTTTAATTCTAAAAATATTTTTTAATGTTCTAAAATTTGAAAATATTATATTTGTTTAGGTAATAATTTTTGTCTATGCAAATTGACTAATTTGGGCCTAGAATCATTCAATTTAATAGCTATTTAGGTGAGTCACTCTCAACAAACATCCATGGTACAACCTCATATGGATCTCATATAAATTAATTTTTGATGATAAATTTTTTTAATGAAACTTCAATACCTATGCAATCATTTCTCTTGACAACCGATAAATTTTAGCTAAATTTTTTTTTTTTACATTTAATGATAATATATATATATATATATATATATATATATATATATATATATATATATATATATATATATATATATATATATATATATATATAATATTATTTTTAAATAAATAAAAAATAATACAGTAAATATATAACGAATTGTATCTAAATTTTATCCAAAAATTAATGCCCTCACTCGGTCCTCCACGCCAAAATGGTCAAACCAAAAATGAAACGCCAATTCTCCCCTGCTTTAAGGGGCTTAAATAAGGTGCCTTCCCACTCGCAGCTTGATTCCAAAAGAGCAGTCCTCCAGCCTTGAAATCTCACCCAAAGGAACATGAAAGCGATCAAAAAGGCTGATAAAAATAAATAAATAAATAATAATAATAATAATAATAATAATAAATAATAATAATAATAATAATAATAATATAGGTGCGTCCTGAGACCGCATGGTGCGATGTGTACCGGCCAACAAAGCGCGTTTTATTTAACGCGTTGATGAGGTTCCCGCGAGGAAGGAGTCTTGCCTTAGGGTGTGGGTAAAGGAAGGCATGGCACGCATGATGATCCCACCTCCCCCCTTCTCATCCCGTTAGTCAAAGTCCATATATTTCTCACACAAATAAATTGGATCGACCCATATTCTAACTCAATCTTAATCTAATTAGACTCAATCCAATCTGTATTTAAAGATCTGACTGGAATCAAATTCAAAAGCTAAATCTAATCTAAATTTTGGATTAGAACACAAGTCTTGTACTTTTAAATTCGACCTAATTTATATATTATTCGAATCTAATTTGAATTAGAAAATAGATATGATCTAATTCGACTTATAAACGTTAATTATATAAATCTTATTTTTGTTCACTCTAATGAAATAAACTCTTATTTAAATTAATTTTATCTTTTCATCTTAACAACTTGATCTCCTCCTATCTATTATCACTTAATTATATCTAAATATTCATATTTTAATAAATTCATCTTTAAATATATCAATATATGTATTTTAAAAAATCATAATTTATAAATTTAAAAATAATTAATTACTCGATAGAATTAAAAGTTTTTGAATGAAAATTTAAGTTTAAATTAGCCTTTTTTTAATCTTATCTAAATTTTTTAATGGATTTATATTTGACTACTAATTATTAAATTTTATATATAAAACAATAGATGTTCAATTTAAAAACACGATCTAATCCAATCTTGTCATAAATCTAAATATTTTCGGTTGGATTTAAGCCATACTTGACCCTGAACCAATCTAAATGACTATTAGGTTTAAAATTCTTTTCATGAACTCCATCTAACCCTGATCCGATCAATAAATAGATTAGGTCTAGATTCAAAATCATGACCTAAATATAAAATTTGATTCGATCAAGGTTAAATATGATCTGACTCAATCCAATTTACTTGCAGCTTACTCACACTTCATATTAATCACATTCATTTTATATTGAGAAAGTAGAGCTAACATGTAAATATCCATGCAACAATTCAAATGGTATCAATGTTTGTAGATTGAGCAAGAATCAACACTGACAAATCATATCATTAGATGCAATCTATAAATTATTTATTATCAGAAAATTATGTGATTTTCAGATTTTAAATCTTTATATATGCTAGATAAAATAAAGTAGAGCAAATATATGAATGTTTATATTGGATGATTAAAGGCCTAGTACTAATGATCCAAGTAATTAGATATGATCTAAATTTACTATTTATAAACTTTTTACAATCAAAAAAACACATCATTTAAAGATTCCTAGCATACAAATTACATATATATCTAATAATAAAAAATAAATAATTCAAATAATATGAACAATGCATATTTTTTAACCACCGAATGCATAAGTTAAAAATTTTTAAATCATATTTTTTTGAGTAATAAATAGTTTAGAGATAGTAGATTAGGGGCACTTTCTCATTCTAAAGTAGCACTGATGCTCTTTCTTTCTTTCTTTCTTTCTTTTTTTATTTTTTTTATTTTTAACCAACAACATTTGGTTGTGTTATACCAACTCTAGTATTTTGAACTAACATCCACTTGCTGACTATGATTGTACAACCATATCTTGATTTAATAAAAAAGAAGAGGAAAAGAAAAAGTTCATCTCTCCCATCCTCCATGAAAGCCTTTGGGACTGATGGCAGTATTCACTATAAATTATAATCTTAAAATTAACTAGCCTACCTGCTCATTTCCATGGATATAGGCAATATAGTCATAGAGGGTCTAACTCTCAATTGGTGCAGGTTCATGGTGTTGGCAGATTGCAAAAAAATTGACTTCTTACTCTCAGGCTGCGGAATCTTGGTATCAAAGAAAATTGTTGATGAGATGCAATTTGGTCCCTCTTATTCTTATACTAGAGATACAGGGCTTTGGCAAACTTTCTACATTTGGTGCGAGGAGTATGTGCTAAGCTTATTCCTACTATTATGCTCGTTAGCATATCTTTGGTTTTTCTTCTTAGCATTTCTATGAAAGATCATTTCTGTTAGTTATTTGTTTAGGTGTTGCACTTTTCAGCAGCGCTTTAAAAGAAAAGTTGCTCAAAAGAAAAAGGTTTGCATATATATGCACCTAATAGAAGCGAAAGCAATGATTTATTTAGATATTGTACCTAGGGTTGTAAATAAGTTGGATCGATTCGTAACCTAATATGATAGACTTAATTAGATTCAATTCAATCCCTATTTGAAGATCCATTAGTTGTATTAGATTCAAAAATGGATCCGATCAAAGTTTTAAGTCAAGTTTGTATCTTATATTTTTTTCAATTCGAATCCAACCGAACTTTATTTATATATCATTTAGAGATAATTTAAGTCAATAAAATAAAACCTGACTATATTTAAACCTAACCCTAATAATCCAAAAACTTGAATTATATAAACCACTTTTCTTTCTTTCTTTCTTTTTTTTTTTTCTGTCCTCTAAACATCTTCCATAGTTTGAATTTTAAACTAATTCATCATTTTTCATCTCAACAACTATATTTTTTCATCTTTTTTCACTTAATTATATTTCAACATTCATATTTCATTATTTATTCCAGTAGATTCTTATTTATAATACACTCAAATGTGTACATAAATTGCAGATTATAAATTTAAGAATGATTTTTTATTGAAATAGAATTAAAAGTTTCTGAATGAATTTGAAGCTTCAATTGGCACTATTTAATTTTATTTATTTTTCTAGTGATTTATATTTAATTAGTAATTATTATATTTAAATATAAAAGAATAACTAGTTGCTTGACTCAAAATATAGATCTAACTTGAATTGATCTTGAATTAAATTTGAATATTTTGGATTTGATTTTAGTTATATTCAAACCCAACCCATCTCGAATTACCCATTGGATTTAAGATCTTTTTCATAGACCTACCTCGATCTGATCCAATCAGCTAATATGAAATGGCTCAAATACGAAATCAAGTAGAGTCTGCGCTAAATATAAACCAAACTGACTAGAATATTTTCCAGCCTTATGCCTTATCATTGGTATCTTAACTATTGATTCTAGGATAATTTAATAACTATGCATAGCTTATTCTATCATAACTAGCTATTTACTAATTTGCAACACCATAAATTAGGTGTAAACCATCCATCATCCAAAAGATTGTTTTACGAGAACGAGGATGAGAAAAATCTCCGTTGAAACCCAGAAGAGGGTGGGCCTCAAAGTCAGGTACTCAATACCAACCCTAAAAGACTTTGCCAGCTATATTAATGAACACCCTATAATTTTCTTTATGAAAAGTGGGAGGGGAGCAGATGAAATAAGTTCTAAGAATGCATGAAATCGAAGCCCTTTTTATAGCTCAAAATTTTCTAATCCATCAAGGCTGTCACATTAAGGGAATGCATGATTTGAAACATATAAGCAGGAGGTCATCTCGACTACAAGCTTAAACAATTCAATTAGATATAAGAAATGATGCACTGTGACTGCATGGTTTGCACCATCTGAGACAGCTAAAATAAGCAATGCCTCTAATCCATTTACAAGATGTTTTATTTTATTCATTTGCTCTTTCTCCACTGACAAATATCAGACCATAAATGGTCATTCAGTGACGAATCCTATGGCCCTCGCCAACCGTTGAATGCCACCTCCACAGAGCCTAAAGGAAGCGTACCACCGCATGACAACTTCAACTGGCTGCTTCCTTTGGTTTTAAAATAGTTTAACAAAACAAAGTTAGTCATACTTAGGGTGGGTGTTGTTGGCCTTTGATCTTGAGAAGCTGCCAACCAAGAAATATTAAATTTAGGCTCCCCATCTGAGAGCCTCTTGAGAACCTCCATTTTTTGTTTCTTAATGTCCCCCTTTCCTCTCTCCCACATCCTCTGTTATTTTTAAAAAAGAATATGAACGAAGTCAGCACTGGACTAGAAATTTAAATGGCTCTGATTGATGCGACTTTAACGTGAGCGGCTCGCAGGGATTATCGGGAGGACCCTTGGGGGTGCGATCTTATCTCATGGACCACCACAAGGGAAAAAGCTCGAGGGTCCGAAGAAGATTGAGATCTCTGGAATCACCCCCTCAAGCCATTTTGTCAAGGCCTCTTGAGTGAGGCTGGCTGGCTGGCTGGCTGGCCATGCAATCATGGATCGCCAAGTGGCACTCTGACATGGTCTCAGAGGGTGCTGGTAGTGGGCAATGGCGACACTTTGGGATCATGCACTGCTCTAAAACCCACATGCTGAAGTGGTTTGGTTTCTTCCAACGATTAAAAATTCCCCTCGATAATGATGGAGGAAGTTCTATTTTAAAGTTTTTTAGTTGTTCAGTGTGAGGGAGTTAGCACGAATTTTATGCATCCAAATCAGTGCACTGACATTGAAGCGTTGATAATAATAAAAATAAAAAACATTGAAGAAAAATATATATTAAAAATAATAAATTAAGTGTTTATTCTTAATCCACTATCTGTCTCTCTTAACTTTCTCACACACATTAGGCTCGCATAGAACAAAAGTAGGGCATTTTTTTTTTTTTTTCCCCTTGTTTTTTCCAATAAAAGCTAAACCTTGAAATACGTAGAATATTTTGTTGGTCCCAAAATATATACAACTTTTATAGATAAGCCATAAATATATCATCCTACCAAGTGGTGATGCCACAGAAAAATGCTGGCTGCGGCGAGGGTGAAGGGATTGAATCATTGATGGTGAAGAAAGAATGTTAGGCCGAACCACAGCAATTGTTAGCCTTCTGTTGCTTTCTACATTGTGAATTATGTAAATCTAACAATAAAAAATTAATTAAATCTAAATTTAAGTATATTCAAATACATTGAAATATAAAAATAAATAAATAAATTAAATTGTCTGTTATCTCAGCTTGAACCCAATGTGAATGGTACCTAAACTTGTCCAAGATCAAGTCAAGGTTCCTTGATTCTAGTTGACTTAACCCATTTTCATACGATTATACCTAGAGGCTACGCAGATATTGCCGAAAATTTTTAGCTTGTTTGCTCTTGATACTGAATACATTTTTATACAATTTTTGGGTCCCAGTTTTGGTTTTTTCCCTCGTACGAAAGGGGAAAAAAAAAAAAAAGTTCAAAATGACTCGAGCGTAACCTGAATGGTCATACCCGTGCGCTTACAAATGGGGTCCAGTATTCGAGTATTGCAACGGCGTTTTTTCCAAGATTTTGTCAGATGTAATAATCCTATTCTCGAAAAAAAAAAAATGTGTTGAATATTTCCTTCCCCCCACCTCTGGAGGCCATCAGAAAGCATTCCATTTCTTGATTCTACCGACTATTCTGGGTAGTCTAAACATCAAAAGATTTGATACCAGAACATTTGACTCATGCCCCACCTTAGATCATCATCATTAAGAGAGGAATTAGGTGAAGTTTAGGGAACCGTTAAATGTTGCTAGAAGTTGAGTTTGGATCCAAACTCTTAGAAGTTGAATGGTCAGGAATCATCATATAAAGTCATAAACAAGGAAAATAATATATGCAAAAAGTAAAGCTCTATGAAGAATTCTTTTCTTATCCCTTCGCGATGTTCTTCATGCTGACAAGGTTCCATCAAAGCAAAACAAAAATTGCATTAATTTCCATGGAAGATTAAAATTAGGCAGCTTTTTGTCTCATTCACCAGTTGTGGAAGAAAAATCACATCTTTGGAATTTGTACAAATGAAAGTAGCATGGAATGACGCACATGTAGGATCACATCTGAACATTATGCCAGAGCATATAGAACATTACTCTAATGACAATGGAGATATACCTGACAACCACGGATTGACCCAGAAGCTGAGTCATTTCCTCTTGTGAATCCCCAAGAGCTAGATCCGGGAATTTGAAGAGAGACAATTGAAGGCAGAGATATTATCACAGGAAGCAATACTTGAAGAACCCTATAAAATTCCATTATTGTATCAAGGTTCATGACAAATCTTACCAGCTTCCGTGTTAGTCAAACCTTGTAAGATTGTGCAATCAGGATGTGTCAAGAAAAGTTAATGAGAACATGAGCACAAGGAATATGTTAAGGGCGATGGACCAAACCATGCTCTTGTGAGATGTGAAGAGCGAATCTTTATTGGCTGGTACTGCTTGTATGGCATTTGTTTACTGGTACTTTAGAACATTCCTTGAAAAGGTAGACGCTCCATTTTTGCAAGGAAAGAAGATCCCAGGAGATATTGTCACAAACCATGGAATGATCGACACGGCATTTAATCACAGCTGGACCATGCAGCAATAAATTTGCAAGGCCCCAAGCGCCCCAAAACAACACCTAATGCAAGCAATGATGCTAATCATTTTTAGAGATCATAAGCATAACCACATTTCTTGTCTACAATCTAACTTGCAGAGATCAGTGATTAAAAACAGTCAGGATATAAGTGTGTTTCCTGATGCTCAAATGTTAAATGGATCACAAATTGTCTGCTTATGAAAACCTAAAGAGAGACTGACATATGGATACATAATTTATGCATATGATCTGAGAATTATAAGCCAACAGTAACATGGAACATTATTACTATGCTGATTATTGTCCCTATAAAGGGGATAGGAAAGGAAAAGGAAAGTGTCCCATATGTAACATTGATAAATTAACCGAACGCTTGTTGCATATAGGACAACTATCCCTTGACTTTCTTAAAATCAAGGCGAAGCATTCATGGTTGAGTTACACTGGCATCCAAAAGGAATAAATCTGACTGTTTTGCCTGATCATTGAAATTGTTATCAATTTAACTACTTAAACAAGTTGCCTGCAGGGTATAATATAAACTAATTTGATATATCATACACCAAAATGAATATTCACCACAAAATGCTGATGATTCTGTTCTGTTACAGTGCATCAGGTTTTAACAAGTCATCAATAAATAATCTTCATGCCCCCGAGTGATAAATCTGGAAAATTGTCGCTATCTTATGGCTGCTAATTTGGATGGGCAATTCATTCACTCATGATGAACAACACAAGTTACTTTCCTATCTGTTTAACTTCCAACTAGTACATTTAGAAATGGCTGGTCTCAGCTACCTTATGCTTGTGCAATTGCTGTTTTGCAGAATGGTGTTTTCTATATCAACAAGATATGTTTCCTTGACACGACCCTATTGACAACCTGGCCCATTTGACAGATGAATATCTTGTTACTTTGCATGCCGGTGAAAAAATACTTTTGGCTCCTTCAACTGTAACAAGAACAAGGATCTGGAGAAAAAAATTATGAACATGCTGCTCAAGCTTAGCAAACCAAGCAAATTAGTCTACAACTACAAAAAACAGTCTCACTCTAAGCCAACCTTTTTTTTAAGATTTATTGTCCTACTGTATGGTTCAACTTAGAAATCAATAACAATTAAATTAAGTATAGTAGAAGTCAAAAAAGGCTACAACTCCTACCAAGACAGTCGGTGGAAAGCCATTTTGTAATGTTCACAGGTCCAAGAAACAAAGAAAACTGAAAAAACATAAAATTTGGAACAAGGAAATGATAAGAATAGCTTGATTATAATTATATTTATTTGTTCAGTAAGAAGCTAGATGCTCCCCCCTCTCGCCCCCTGCCCCCCTTTATGTCACCCATGCAAACACATGGCTATAGTACTCACTGCATGTACTTCCAAACCTACAGGTGACAATCACCGTTAACCCTTGAGTTCACTAGAGTCCAGCGTGTGCAATGAACTTGCAGTTGTAGATAGTTGTGATTCCCTAAAAAAGACATGTCTTCCTTTATTCACAGATGATGGAACGGGGGCATCTAGCAAGTGATACAATATTTCTTCCCCTTCCTAGGAAGAGAGCTGTGTGTACAATCTGGTGGGGCATGGGGGCAGGGGCCAGGACAGAGAACACTGTTTTTTCCCCTTCTCTCTCTCTCTCTCAGAGGAATGCAGCTTTTGGAAGCCAGCTTAATGAAGCTTGTCCCAATCCTTTGCAATTATATATAGCATAGATGGAGTGGGGAAATCCAAGAGAACTTTGGATATTTAACCAATCAAACAAATCCAAAAAAGCAATAAGATCCACAATATTAACACTACAAGCCCAACATAATACTTCTAAAGTACCCCCATTAAGTCTTGGTTGCTATTCATACAATTAAGATTTATAAATATTTGAAGTTATTTTAAAGAATTCATCTAAGCGAAAAAAAAGAAGAAAAAGGAATGAAAGAAAGGGAAGAAGAAGAAAAAGGCAAGAAAAGAAGGAAGGAGAGAAGAAGAAAAGGAAAGGAAGAAAGGAAGGAGAGTGAGAAGGAAAGAAAAAGAAAAGGGAAAGAAAGAAGGAAAGAAGAAGAAAAGGAAAGGAAAGAAGAAATAGAGAAGAGATGAAAGAAACAAAGAGAGGAGGAAAGGGAAGAAAGACAAAAAAGATAGAAAGAAATGATGGGAGAAGAAAAAGAAAGGAATGAAGGAAAAGATAAAAAAAGATGAAGGAAAAAGGGAAGGAGAAAAAAAGATGAGGGGGCCAATCCGCTTCATCAATCCAATACAGCACCGGTTCGGTCCAGTATGCTTAGAATGGAGCAGTTCGGCCAGGTGAGGTTTACCTTCATGTGAAAGTTTAAGTAAAAAATTAAAGCATCACCAGCATGACATCTCTAAAAACTTAAGTACCATAGGATAATTGAATCAAACAATAAACAATTAACCACAACCAAAAAAAGTTTATCCTTTTGGTTCATACTAGCTTCGATAAAATGGGTTCATTCTACAAATGGCTGTTAATGTCACAACAACTCTTCACCTTTGAGTCCAGGCAGGGAGTTTGCATCAAAATGATGCAAACAAAGTGTTAGAAATGTGACAACAAGACTGTATCATGAATTACAGAAAAGTGTGAATTTCGAAAACACATTTAATAGTAAGACTGGTTTAGATATCTGCAAGGAAAAAGAAAAATATAAGGAACTAAGTCTAGCATATACATAATTTAACCACCCAGGTTTTTAAATGAATAACTTCAGGGAAAATATAATAAGAAAAACAAATTCTTCAAGTGAACATTTTGTAGCTGTAATTGCTGCCAATATATTAAAACTGGAAGTGGACTAATTATAAAGCAAAGTTCCTGTGGCATCCGAATAGGCAGTCGTACGTATCTAGTCAATATGATAAAAGCCCAAAACTCAACTTAAAAGTTCAGCTACATGTAAGAGACCTTGTGTGGAAGTTTGAGTAAAGTATAACAAATGAAAAAACCGGAAAAATGTAATGCAAAATCCTCCTGTCTAGTAGCATTCCAATCTGCAATATATATAAAAAAAAAAAGAGGAAAAATCTGCACTGTCAAAGTTAACATATCATTCATTTAGGTAACCTTGTGTTGACCACAAAAGAGATGACACGTGACTTGTTGCTACAATTGCCAAAGTACCTCTCTATGTGATACATCTACACAGAAAAATATCTGCCCTGCAACATTCAAAAAGTTCGTCTAAATCAGTCAGATCAAATAGGTTTTGCTGTCCTTTTTCTTTTAAGCGAAAAATAATTCAAGAATGCATCAAATAGTAATTGTTTTATGACACCACACTAAACTAATCAATAATTACACTTTCAAAATTAGCACTAAAAATAAATAAAATCAGATTTTGCACAACCTTCAAGCGTTAGATATTATGCTGCTAGTTGATGAAAATCCCACATATGACTATTTAAATGCCTATTGCCAAGATATTTGAGGTTTAAGATAGCCAAATCTGTGTCAAGAATTTTTGTCTTTCTCTGAATATCTTCAGAATCCCATGTCACAATGCCTTCAAATATTCTCAAAACTCACAAGCTCTTACTTTAATCTTGAGATATCATTGCCTAACATTCAAAGAAATAAGAAATGCCAAAATGATAGCATAAATAATCTTTATATTCAATAAATCTTGTTAGATAAGTCAATTTCAATTAAAACGAAACCTAGTTTTGAATTATTCTGCTGTGAAACTAAACCAAATCATTCCAGTTACAGAATTTTAGCCAAAATTTAAAGACATAACTTGTTGATTTCTTAATGCTAGAGCATTTCATGACAGTCAGTCTACATGCAGCAAGCAATGCTTATCATTAAAACAATTATTTCTATGACTGTATTTTGAAAATAGTTTCATCACTTTTAGTAGATATTTTTACAAGGAGTTGATCATTTCAACAATAATAACAACAATAAAGCCTTAATTCCAAATTAATTGGGATCGGCTACATGAATCCTTTTTCTCCATTCTGCTTAGTTTTGAGTCATATTTTTAATAAGATGTAAAGATTTCAAATCTTCTTTACCACCTCCTTCTACATGACTTTTGGTCTATCTCTACCTTTTTTTCTTTTATATATATCAAATCACTCATTGACACCGGTTCATCCCTATATCTATGTTGCAAATATCCAAACCATCTAAGTCATCCTCTCCTCAATTTGTTCTCAATTGGTACTTCCTCTATCTTTTTATGAATGACTTCATTTCTTATTCTAAATTTTCTTATATTATCCCATCCATTTCAACGTTCTTATTTCCGTTATATTCATCTTATGTATATATAATTTTCTAATTGCCTAATATTCCATCCTATAAAACATAACCGATCCTATGGTTGTCTTTGAGTTGATCATTTCATCTTGAATATTTTTTCCTTTGTCCCATTTTTTATTTCAGTGACTAAGTGTCAAAGTTAAAACCATAAACTAGTGCCAAGTCTATTAAATATAAAAGTCCTCAATAATTCATTTCTCATGTGTTCTACATACTAAAAAGTGCAAAGCCTTAGACAAATTTATGAGATTTTACCGGAAAAGGTTTTCCATTAAACAACAACAAAAAAGGATTTTCATGCATCAAATTTCAAGATCAATTTGTGTGCAGATGATGTGTAATAGAACCAGAGTTGGCCAAACCATCCTAATGATCTAAATTTGCCATGAACGTAGAAAAGTTACAGAGCATTTATTAAAATTCCCTCATATTAACTTAGTAGCTGAACCATTTTTGGTTATACAGTGTTTTGAAATATGCAAGGAACACTCAATAGCACCTGAGGGAAATAAGATCGATTTTGTAAGTAAGCAATACTGATGATATAGTTTTCTTTACCAACAATAACATGTCAATCCTGCTGAAATGAATCAGGGGAACAGAAATTTTAGCATCGTCTACCAACAAATAAATCTCAATCACACACATTTGACCATAGCATGAAGCAAACTTAAGAAATCTCCACCAAACTCACTGAAGTTAAGGTGTCATTCATTCTTTTTTCCTTCTGAATCACACATCCAACAAAAAATAGCACACAAGTTTCTAGATAATATGATCAAACTCAAGATAAGTAAAAATAGCCCCCTATTAGGAATTCCATCTAACATCTGCAAGCATATACCTTGACAGAAAGTTGGCCTCAGTTTTTTCCCATACACACTGGATCTCCATCATGCTATTTGAGTCACATGCTAAAATAATCCTTTAAGTTGGCCGGATATTTGAATCAAAACTATTTTGTAATATCATCATAATATAACCATGTTATTCATAGGACAAACAAATTAAAGAATTGGCAGTGATGTTAATATACAAAAGCAGTGCGCAAGCAAATAAAGGTTTCTGCCCTATGCATGGTAAGAAAAATAAAAGAAAGCTTCATTAAAGTACTGCATTTTCAGACCTGCTCAAACCATATTATGCCTTACCTGCAATACAGCATTTCTCAAAGGATAAGAGGATTTACCCATAAAAGTGCAAGGAACAACACCAGGAAAATCCAAATGGTCGTACTGCAGCAAGCAATATACAAAACTAATTAACACCATATAAAGGATCTTGGATATCTGGCAAGCAAAACGTGTGTTGAAAACTTACATTCTTAGCGTGATGGTAGTGGTAAAGCATATCATGCATTGCCTAAACAAAGAAAAATAAAGCATCATCTAATTGAAATATTGATTGTGAATATCATAAGACAAGAAATATAAATCTGATAAAGGTGCAAATGTACACAAAACGCTAGATAGTTAAAAATGCTGTTTATTTAGTAGGTAAGGGAGGGAAGCAGGGGCAAACAGATAGAGACAGCCTTGCCACAGCAACAGTTATAGAAGTAGAATGGAACACTGATACTGACAAAAAGTTAAAATGAAGGTAATAGCACAAGATCAGATACGTTAGAAATATTGTAAGAAGATTCACAACTATTGCAGCAGAACTAACATAAAGTAATCTATTTCTACTGACATTTTGTCACACCAATGGACCTCGAACTTATTGTTTCACATCAATTTTTTTTTTTTTAAAAAAAAAATCACCACATTTCACAAATGAATCACTTGAAAGACTGATGAGCAGAAATCAACTATATATAACAAATCGGAACTGAATAGCAAACAAATACAAACAATAGTTGGAATAATTAGTTGCATGTCCCAAGTCCACGAGAAATAAATCTCAAGAATAAGAGAACACCAGTGGGCAGAATGGAATGGGATTAATGTACTCACCACCATGAATATTCATCTTCAAATCACATGCCAAAATGATGATGATTAAAGGTCGATTCGCACTCTATAGATTATAATTCTACATATCAAAAAATTATACAACACTTGTAGATTTATTAATAAAACAACAAACAAAGAATCTTCAAGTCTTTCTTTCAAAGAGGAAGTGGATGGTTTATTTGAGATTAAAGAGTTTTAAAAGGGAAAGCAATATAACCAAAGTATGCACAAAGTTTGGGACTATTTCCTTGATTTTCCCTTGTAGGAAATACAATTACTTGTCCCTAGCACAAAGCTAGTTATGATTAGAATTGGTATTTCTTTTGTAAAGGATAGTGTGATACTCCTTTCTCCTTGCAAAGCAAAGAAAACCAGCCAGTTCTAATTTTTCATATTTCTATTATTACTAATAGACTTAGCATCAGAGAACGTAAATTTGGAACTAGAGTGCCACTTTCATCAGCTTTTTTTCTTATAAACATATATACATAAAGGCTGTTGGCCCAGTGGCTTGTTTAAAAGTGTACAAGAAGTCTTTATGGATAGTTTCTTGTTACCCCAGTTGGTCAAATTACTATTTGTGGGATCTTATGACGGTGTAACAAGAGAACAAATGAGGGAACTAGATTGGAGTTCAAGAACAGGCACATAACTTAATTCGGAAAAAAAAAAAAAAAACAATTGAACAAAAGTATTTAGGCCAATCGACTGAGTTCATATTATTTGGAGCAAGCATATTTTTGGAGGATATTAATAAAGTATAATCTTGCTGTCTATGGGTAGTCAGGGAAAAGTCAACATCTTGTTGTTGATGGGTTGACTGCACAATAGCTATTCCGTAGAAGCCCATATGACTTCTTGATTCTGGCCTTGCAAATGCATCCCAATAAGCATTATCAAGATACATCTGATCACCCGTACGAGGGTTTTGTAGAAGTCCTACAAATTGCTTCTTTTCTAGCACTTATTCGAACAGTCCATGTCAGCTGAAGAATTGATTAGGTTTAGAATAGAAAATGGAAACATTTGCTATCCAGTGAGCGATAAAGTGGAACAACTGATCGTTCCAACCATTAAAAAGCACGAGAAAAAGCACAAGAAAAAGGTTCTTCTCCTTTCAAGATTGGAGAGACAAAGAACTCATCATCATTTTATTTAGAGGTGTCAAACGGACTATACCAGCATGGCTCACATAAGCTATCATCCTGCCGCGCCGGCATGGTCCGCAACATCAGAGGGCGGCCTGGCACAGCCCGTGGCCAAGCTAGATGATGTGGCCCACGCATGTCTGAGTTCGAAGATATTACGGGGTAGGCAGGAGCTACATACTGTGATCATTGCAGATACTAGAAAGCTTGTGAAGAGATTAAAAAAGCTTGTATAGAGAGATTAGAAGTGCTTGTAGAGATTAGAAGGGCTAGGTTAACAGAGCTTATAGAAAGATTATAAGAACTTAACAAAGCGAGCTTGAGATAGCTTAGAATTTGATGTGGGATAAGGAAGAAGGATTACAGTTAAAAAATCTTTAATATTCAAAATAACTTTGCAAACTAACCGTGCCATGGCAATCCCGCCCATTGGCCACCTTTAATTTTATCTCACCACAATGCATTCGATCTCACATAGGAATCGCAAAGCTACACTATCGATAGAAAGATAAATACTGAGAACGGAAATCGAGGATTCCAATACGTGCCCGAACGCTGAAGCTCTCTTCGACCTTGGTGCATGCAACCATGATTACATCGAAGGCAGCCGTGGCTCCGAGCATCACATCCCAACCTGCAACAAATTCGCGCGTTCCTTAGCAACCAAAGCCTAATGGGAACGATCGATCGATCAAGACAAATATGGATTCAAGAGAAAGGGAAGAAGGCTAACCGTAGTTACGAAGAAATCCGGACGATTCTTCTCATTCGATAGCACCGATTTTTTCGTCGCCATCGATCCGCGCTCAAAAACCTAAAACCCAACCCCCCTCTCTCTCGCTCTCTTTCTTGCCTTCGCTCGGCTCGCCGCCTCCTCCCGCTGTTATAAATCAGGCCCGCGTGCCGTCGACGCGGTCCGCCGGTGAACGCAATAGTGGCACCGTTTTTCGTAACGGCCGTTATAACGTTACGTTAAATATTAGAGGAGAAAAAGATCACAGCGTTATAACTGGTTGATGACGGCCGTTACTGGCGTTTCTATTCTCCCAATAAATTCTTTTTTTTTTTTTCAAAATTCAAATTTTGTTTCAAATTTCCCTCCAAAAGAGTTGTATCATCTTGAAAAAATAATTTATAAATTTAACTATAAAATGGTGACGTGGAAAACATATTATATTTCATTATTTTTATTAAAACATTATTTTAATAATGATTATTATTTTAATATTGAAAATTTGAGATAGCATATTATTACACTTATTTTTTATTAAAACACTATTGTAGTAATAATGATTATTTTAATATTAAAAATTTGAAATCATATTTGATTATTGTAGTCATTACAATGGTTAATAATAATTTTAATGGTATATTATATATCCAAGGAGCATATAACAATCATTATAATAAGTTTAAAATGATCCATTACAACATAAAGAGTGGTTGATGCTTGCATTTTTATTGATCCATTATAACACAAATAGTGGTCAATGCTTGTATTTGTTTCTCTAATAAAATATTTTCTTTCAAAACTCAAATTTTGTTTTGAATTCTATTTAAAAGAGTTTGCACCATCTTAAGAAAATTTGTAACCATTATTGTAATGTGAATGTAATATTCATTATTTTAAAATAAAAATTTGAAATCACACATTAGGTGGTACATAATGATAATAGTGGACTTTAGAACATTTTTGAAAAAATTTACTAAAAATGGTGAATTTTATTTTAAAATTATATATCATGAACTATGTTTTGGATTTTATATATATCATGAACTTTGTATGGGACAAAAAAAATTTTAAAATTTTTGGGAGGAACCATAATCCCCTTAATATCTGTTAATCTCATCCCTTATTTCTATTGCAATTTTATTACTTTTATTTTCATAATAATAAATCTAATCTTTTCCCTTCCCCGTCTGAACCTTGACTCCAACCCAAATTCTTAATGATCCCATCATGGAGGTAATGGATTAAAGTACAGTTCTATTTTGAATTAATATCTTGCTGGTAGTGCTAGCCATTGTATTCTTTATCCATGGCCTTTCTTATCTTTCAAGAGAGACGATTAATTTCTCATGTATATGAAAATATTAGTCATTAATATATAAGTGATTCATCCAAAATTGATATCACCAATGAATGTAAGATACACATTTTATCTATATTTTTTTTCTTCGTGCTCTATAATTCACTCAGGCATAGTTCAAAACTAAACACAATAAAAGATTGTACCAAACAATTACCTCAGCTTTTGTTTGATTTTTATAATACTAAGTTGTGCAAAATAACTTCTTTTCTAAGGAGCATTTTTTGAGAGAGCCAAATAGAAGATAGAGAAAACTAAGTGTATTCCCTTAAATGTATTAATATGTTTTTTTTGGAACACATTGGAGTTCTTTTAAATACTCTCTCTCTCTCTCTCTCTATATATATATATATAATCTTCATACATAAGAAAAAAAACATACACTAGTGTGCTACACTCAAGCCACATAAACAATAGATATCTTATAAGAGTTAGTTCAAATGTTTTTGCTTAATTAATTACCCATAATTTAGAATGATATAAAATTAAAAATTTAGTTTTAAAAATTATTACATAAATAAAAATAAAGTCAATGTTATTGAAAATTTACCATAATATAAATTTGGTATAAAGATACAAATATTAATTTAGCAACTTTGATCATATAAAAAGGAACATGCTTTCGCAATGGCTACTTTTGACATGAAAGCAAAAAACTCCCAAATTATATGTAATAACATAAAAAAATACAAATTTATATATTTTTAAATTTTTGATAGAATACAAGAAAAATGATCGCACACTCTACTTTTTGATCATGAAAATGAGTTAAAAGTGTTCATGCTCAGATGAGTTTGTATTATCGCATGGAGAATGTGTATGTCTGCCCTCATATGTGGTGATCACCATACGACAATCTTCTGATAATCGCTCAACTTTTTTCTTCACTCGACAATTACTATGGGTGCAACGATAATAACTTCTGCCAAAGAAAAAAAGAGAAAGTTATTACAATGATAATTTCAGAACAACAAAATTAAATTTAAATTGCTTTTCTATTTTTTTTTTCTTTTTGGTCATCATAATTAACTATCTTTAACTTTATTTGATAGGCATATAAGGTGATATTAATGTTATGTTATGTTATAATATCCGATGAACTTTACAAAAAAAATACAAGTTTACCTCTAAAATTTCAAATAATGAGTTCATGTTCTAGCAAAATATACTATTAAATTTTCAGCAAGTTTTCAATGTTTCTTTCTTATTCATTCTTGATGATTCCTATATCAAGTAATATTATTAAGAGGGTCTTATATTAATAAATAATCTATGTCTCTCGCAAAACAAAAATAATAATAAATTATACTTCCGATGTATTCTTTTTAGAATCTATAACATACCATAATGATATCTTACTCATTTCAGTTTTCCTCTCTTTTCATTAAATACATCTTGATAAGAGCTATAAACTACATATATATGTAAAGCTATAAGATATATATATATATATATTCATGAGTTATGTAATTCATTATTATATTTTTTTGAATTATGTAATTCATTACCTCTTTTGCAGTCAATACTTCAAAATAATTCAAATATAGATTATCAAGCAAATAAATTATGAGATAAAATTATGCAAATCTAAGAGGGAAGAAGAGTTGTACAAATATATATCCAAGCAAGAAAGCACGTCTCTATATGGTTTATTATGAATAATTTTTGGGCTTATAGCAAAAGATAAGATGCACCTCACACCGAATGTGTTATTATTATTATTATTATTTTCTTTAGATGTGCTTGCTCTAGAAGAATTATCCAATAGTGAGAGATGACCTTTCTTTTTTATATTTTATGATATCAGACATCAACTTAAATTTCTGTATCAGAAATCTCATGGAATTTATCAAATTTTATCTTCTCCTTGTAATTTTTGTAGAAAATTTTGAAGTTAACCATCACCTCATCAAAGAACCCATTATTCAATTTAATTATTATGGGATGTGATTAAAAGATAATATCATATAAACATCTAGCAATTAATAAGAATTTTCTTAACCTGTCCATAGAAGAAACTTTAGCAGCTCCATAATTTATCATTACAATTCCCTCAAAAAAACGCATAATTTATCATTACAAACACAATTATTCTTCTCATCAACTAATAACAAGTAACATATAGTCATCATATAATAGGAAAACAAGCTCTAAAATAGATTACCCACATTGACTTGATAAATAGTATATGGATAAGATTGTTAGCTTGGTAGAGATACAGTGACAATGTATATGATGGGCTACAAGAGTTGAATAACAATAGGTTTAAGGCTTTGCTCTAACAAGGAAAAAGAAGGTCTAGATTCGAGGAGCTCCTGACATATAATACTACTGAGGCGTTTGCAATAAGAGGGGACTTAAAACGATATGAGCGAAGCTCTAAAATTGACAGATTATATTGTGAGAGAAGAAATGATCTTATTGATTTCCCCTTTTTATTTGTATAAAACCATAAAAGAATCTTGGATCTTGCTGTGTGCTGAATTAATAACGTACTTGCATGAATCAAAGATTTAAGAAGCAAGCTAGAGTGATTAAATAGCTCAAAGAGATAATCCTGCCACAGTTGGATAAAATGCTTTGATGTATCTTCTTTAAAAGCCAGTCACTTTCCTTTCAGTCTATATCAGGAGCTTTGTTTTTGATGTCTTCTCTCTGCTTGGCGTTTATTCTCCAAGTTACTTTCTTCTTGGCCTCATGAGGTCTCTGGTGATGATTTGAAGGATTCTTTAACACCTACTTCGTCTGAACTTTGTGCTCGGTTTGCACAACCTTAAAGTTTCACTCGAGAACACTTCCATAGTTTTCTGAGAAACAAACAAAAAGGATCTGGAGACCGAATCATGAGGGAATGACTTTGGTGCAATCAATGGCTGTGCCCAAAGGTCACGCATAATGTTGCTCAGCACTTATCAAATGGAGCACTAATTTGGCCATATATATCATCTCTGGCATTTCATACATGTAGTCAGAAGACAAGCTGGCTAAAAATCTTTGCAATTCCATCTATTAGTATGGTTATATTTCTTTCAATTTTTAACCATTAATTTGAGAAATGGATTGAGAGCTGAGAGAGCTGTTTGAGTTATACCTTGGATGGAGGCTATTCTTCACAACCTTCTGCCCGTATTTCCTCCATTTGTAGCCATCATCTAGGACATCCACATCGCTTCTAGTTTGGAAGCAGAACCTGGGTTCCCTCATCTTCCTCCTCTCCTTCACCTTGCCTCTCTCTGACGTTGAGCTCTTCCACCTACTTTGATCCATGCATCTTAATCTAATAGAAGTCTTTTGTGTATGTGTGTGTGTGTGTGTGTGTGTGTGAGAGAGAGAGAGAGAGAGAGAGAGAGAGAGGCATATACCATGAATCAACATCATCTCTACCAGAATTATTTTGATCAGTGCCAACTTTGGGATCTGAGGTCCCCACCTGATTGTTTGGTGTAGAGATCCAGATGAAAGAGGTGAAATAAAGCATGCATGCCGAAAGAAGTGCAACTACTTTTCTAATATTCTAAAACTTATAATCATGGATGCATGTATGCGAACCTCTTCATTGAGCCATGGCTTGGAGGCAGGCTTCTCGCTATTGAGAGCAGTGAGGTTTCCAAAGGGAACACCAGCAGTGGAAGGTGGAAATAAGACACCATGTGAGGGCACCATGAAACCGAAACCTTGGAGGTTCTCTTCTCCTTGCCCAAACTCCATTTGGTGCATCATAGGAGGGCTTAAGAGTGGAGGGACCTCGGAGCTCCAAGCACCAACTCCTCGGCCTCCTTCCATTAGCGATGGTTGGCTTATATTTCTCCTCTATCCTTTTTCCTTTACTTTTTTCTTCTTTATCACTCCACTAAACCTATGATGCACCCATAAATCATACATGAAAGGCATACATCAGAGGTGAGCACTTGACCAATAAAAGCAGGTTGAAGGTTATGCTGCTTAAAATTCCTTATCGTGTTCTTTGTGGTGGTGGTGGTCATTCAGAGAAAGACTTGCACAGTGGCAGTTGTTTGTCTGACAATTATTGTTTCTATTTGGAGATTCGATGTTTAATCTTATCATGTGTATTAACATTATATAATTTATTATATTCAAATAAGTTGTCATTTACTGGTGCCTAAGATGTGCATTATTTTGTGAAAATGATAGAGGATAGAAATATCTGAACTCTAACTTGAAGTTAAATCTTTTTTTCTTTTTCTTTTTCTTTTTTTCTCTAGACATTCTCCCCCCCACCCCACCCCCCCCACAAAAAAAAAAAAAAAAAAAAAATCACAGCCAGCTTTATCTTAGTCATCAAATCCTTACACTGGAACTGAGCCCCTATGCATGCTACCTCTGCGTGCATTAAAGCAGATTGTTTCAGATGCGAGTACTCCCACAACTAAAAACCTATTTTAATGCTTATAAACAACACTTCAGCTCATGATGGAAAAGCCATGAGCCTTTTTATAGCTGTTTTTGTAGTTGTACCTGCCACTATTTGTAATGGCTGGAAAAGAGACTTGATAATAAAATCCAGTTCTGATGAAGAGTTGGACGACAAATTATATTGTCACAAAAACCACTGGAAGATTTCTGTTCCAACCGTGTTGCCATGGTCCATATGCTATGCCGGTACCTTTGTTACCCATATAACAGTGGTTAAATCTTATGGTTATTGCCACCTTTATTACTTGCACTAGTACTAAGAAGAAAACTAGATGGCAGACTGCCAGATCTTTACTGCAGTTGTTTTCAGTGTCATCTTCATTGTCGTTGCCATTATTACTTCCACCAGTATCATAATCCATTGGCACTCAGAATTCCTCCAGAGAATGAGTGGAAAGGAGAGGGGTCCATCTGCTTCTCTATACATCTATACTTGTTCCCTGAATCCCAGAATCATGAGCTCTTTGAACCGTTGCAAATCATCTTCCAATGGATGCTTCTCCCCACTCTGCCCTGCAGAAGATGCCATTATGACATCCATTTCTGTTCACATCTCCCTTTCCACTCACTCTCTCACCTCTACCTTCCACACTCTGGACCCCAATGCAAAGCTTCCCATTCCAAAATAAAGAAGGCATCTGATAATTATCTACGGTTCCTTGTGTTCACCTCTTAATTGGTAACTTCTCAATGCCTAAACTTTTATATATGTAAGCCTACATATTATAAGGGACCTTAAATTCTATTTGGGCACAGGTACCTTGATGGGAACTTCTAATGCCTCACATCCATTTCATGGAGCCATATGGATGCATGGTTATTCTTTAATCCTTGCCACTTGTGTGGGAATTGACTGAGGGGAGGAGGATGGGGAGGTCAATGAGCAAAAGGGAACTGTTCTTAAAGTTGTGATGCACGCTTGTTTATTGGAATGGGCATTTTGTCAACAATGGTCCAATCTATTATTTCCTTTATATGATTTCATTTTTATTTTTTGGCAGGGTTTGCCTAATTATAAAATTTTTGGTACTATGCCTCCTAGTTCCAATGAATGAAACCCTTTTAAAATTCACACTTAGGAAACGCATGCAATGGGAGAGGAATACTACTTCAATTAGAATCAGCGGCTTGGTTTATTTCTCTGAAAATATGCTTAATAATTATTAAAGTTTTAATAATGAAGACAATGCAAAGTAGTCCTAATCCACTCTATTATTATACTAGAATCATGTTTAATAACAAAATCTTATATTGAAGAGAAAGAGATAAACTTCTTTACATTGACTATAGTTTTATGTTAAAATAGAACTAAATATTTATGTTTTTTATAATAAACATACATATTTTTTTAATTCCTAAAAAAGAAAATTTATAGAAACAACCTAATTTATTAGTTACGAGATCATTCATGCAAAAGAAAAAGAATCTACGAAGAAGGAATGGGCCTTTTTGCAAAAATTCTTGCTTAAAATCTTGATGTAATGCTCAAAAGGGTACCAATAATGTATTGCAGGTACTCATTTTATCTTTCTAGACACAACTAATTTCAATAGAGAAGGAAATCATTAGAATGTGGTAGTTGAGCAAGCACCTTGGAATAGGATTGTTGGTGGTGTGAAAGGAAAGAGCTTAAAAGAGAGGAAGTCTAGATTTCAAAATTTCAAAGTCCAAAAATGACAAAATAGTCACTCGATAGATTAGAGGGAATCCTACCCCACATTCATTCAAGATGTATTGCATTTTCCACATTGAACAGCAGACTTTCTCATCATCTAAGTTCAAATTCTTTCCAGATAGATGATTCTAAGCAGCAAAAAAATATTGTTTGAAATAAAAATAACATCATGAATAACATAAAATCAATGCAAGCCATTCTTTACTTTTTAGAAGAAAATTCAACATCCTCCATGATGTAAGAGGATAATTGCATAAAAAATAGAGAATATTATGAATAGGTACATTAATAAATTAAATCAAAAAAAAATAAATCATAGTTATCATAAAATAATCTATCCTTTAGCATTAGTTTTTGAGCAATAATAGCAATAAGAAAGACCTATAAAACATATTACAAACAAATAATGAGCAAAGTTATAAACATGAATGAAGTGAATAATTATGTAACTTCAGAAAGGAAAGTGGGAGGCAGGATGGGGGGCGCGGACACAACTCTGATTAAGCCCAGGGCCTTGGCGTCAGCCGAGCTGAATTCCATGGGAATAATCATGCCCGAAGCCCCACCACCGGCTCCCAGTCTCCGATGATGCCAAGGCTCGGTGCTTTTTTTTTTTTGTTTTTTTGTTTTTTTTTTTTTTTAAGGATTCCGCTCTCCTGAGGACCCACCGCCCTCATCATCCCTCTCATGCGCTCTGACACCTTCGCCTTGTCATCCCGGGACTTGGGCCTGCTGGCCCCACGCGTCGATGGCGCATTGACCCGTGAAAACATTTGGAGTACCTTCGCGTCTCGTCCAGATCCACCAGCTTGGCAAAAGGACGGAATAAAGGCTTGAGAAATTCTTGAGTTTGCTTGGCTCATTCCGTGCAAGATAGATCAATGAACATCACATTAATAATCAAATTTTTAATAATTAAATTTTAATAGCTATTGATAGAATTGTATTGCACCATATTTTAGTAAAAATTACTGATATGATGTTTATGAATTAATCTAATCCATATCCCACATGAAGCCAGATACTAGTCATGAAGTTATGATATGGTTCCCCTTGTTTTTATGCACCTTGAATTTCTAATTATATGATAGTTATAAAAATTAAACCAAACTAAATATTATTCTGATCACCTCTCCATGTCACTTGATTAGTAGTCTAAACCATCAAATGGATAGGTTAGAATGGGTTATGGTTAATATATATATATATATATATATATATATATATTATTTCAAAAAATATAATATTAGAAACATACATAATTAGTAACAAATTATTTATTCTAAATATTATTCTTCAAATGTTGTGGACTTTTCTTTATTGTAGGGATCTATATTTTATAGTACTCTTTAGCTGTAGTATAAATAAAAAATAATCATTAGTCATTTATTTTTTAAAAAATATAAATATATATTGTATAGAAAAATAATATCTTAAAGATTTTAAAAATATCCCAAAAAAATAGAATGAAGCATATCTATTTTTTTTATTTTTGTATCAAAGAGACAAAAAATAAATAAAAATTAATTTTCATTGAAATATGATAATATGCTTGAAATTAATGAGGGTAAAATTACCAAAATGCATATGATGAAGACATGACATGATAAGATGATGATAAATGGTAAAAATTTATGAGTAGAATAAATTGATAAATAAGAAAAATCTCATATCTATGAGCTAAGTCCTAATTGGTTAAAATTTGATTAACATACTATAAGTAAGTTAAAGATTTGGCCTAAACAATCATCATCTGCAACACATCTTGGGCTATCCAGCCCAACACAACCTATGGTTAACACAATTAACCCAGAGCTGAGGCCTCATCTGAAAACTAGATAAGGCCTACTCTCTTTCTTTGTTTTTTTTTTTTTATATATTATTATTTTGTTGTATTTTTCATTTCTTATTTACTGATTTAAGCATTAGAGATTTTACCTTCCCATCCTCTCATCTGGTTGCTGTAAGTCTGGTTCTTGGATCTTGATCGTAAGCTAGGCTGAAATTTACTACCGAAGGCTCTTGTGCTGATTTATTACTCTGCTATTTTCCTTTACAATAAATCTTAAAAAAAAAAAAAAAAAGCATATACATATTTTGAAGTATCACAATTCACAACAATGTATGCATAAAAATTATTTCAAGCACATTAATTTATATTGTTAAATATCACAACAAAAATCACCTGAGTGCCTGCATGAACATTATTGCCTCTTATTTAAGACAAGAGAGCACAGTTCAATTTTGGTTGGAGTAAATTTTCAAGAGTTGAGATGGTTATAGGATAGAAGGTAGGGTTTAATCTCTTTTAATCCTTCTTTTTTTCCCAAAAAAATCATAATAACATCCTCAAGACTTCTCTCCATAATTTAGTGGTTCATAATCTTAATGATCAGAGGTTTGTTGTTGGTTTTTCTTGAAAACTACTCAATATTTTAGCAATCAATTGACCCAGTTTTGGTTCACTTGGATTGGCGGTTTTATTGAAAAGTGATCCGTTCAACCCAATTTCCATCTGATTGAATGGCAATAAAATTTCAGTTCCATTGAGAAACCAGACCGGTGAAGGCTCTGATTTTCTAATTTTCCACTAGAGTCAACTTGCACCACTAATTTGTCCCCCATCAAGCCTGAATTAGACTTGATTAAATTTGTCATAACCAAACTAAGAAGGTCCATCCCAAGTCTGAAACTGGAGTGAAACTGTGATGCCCAATCTGAGAATATGGTAGTCATTAAATTCAAAATTTTACTCATTTCATCCAAATCAAACTCCACATAATTTGATCCAAATCATCAAGGTGCATCTACTAATAGAAGTAGCATATCGTGTCAACAGATTATGAATGGATCATATCGATTTACCTGCATACGACCCATGTATTAAACATATCGAAAAACTAGATCCGAACCTAACATATATATTATATATTATGTGAGTTACACATCAGAACTCATATAACCGATTTAATAATTAGATCGTCTTTAGGTTAACATGATGCACAACCTGTTTTCAACCTATATAACTTGAAATTAAATTTGACTCCATCTAACTTGTAGAACATAACACATTTAATACTAATTTAATTATAAAACAATTATATATCTATGATCATAACTAAAGTATAAATAATATTTTTTTCATTTAAGGAAAAAGAGAGGGAGAAAATTAGGGATTTAGGGTTAGGGATGTGACTTATGATGATATATCTATCCAACATAATTTAAATCATAAATCAGTCTATTTCCATCCATTGAACCCGCATGATGACAAAAATAATGCCATAGATAGTTAAAAATTAAATGATGATATTAACTTGGATATGCTAAATAGATTTATTAGGTTGTATTTGGATTCATATTGCATGAATTATCTTATTTAATAATCATATTAATTACATGTCAATTTTGAGTTAATATGTCAATTCGAAACATGGCTTATTAATTAATCATGTTTAACATATTAGTCGATCCAAATTTATTTATACTCAATCCAAATCCATCAACTTTATGTTAAATTTAAGTTGTGTTCATGGGCTATATCCAAAATTGTTGCTCTAGCTATTAGTTTACATGAAGGTGATCTTAAATTTAACCTTACCCTACCATAAAAGTAGCCAGCTTTTCTCATATATAAAATAATTCAATCAAGATTTTGTCTCACCAATTCTAATAACATGTGGAGCATTCTAAATAGATTACCTTGGTGTTCCTTCTAGGCATCTCTCGAAGCCCCTTCAATTATTGATGCGGTAACATCCAACCATTCCTTAATAATTGCAACCCATGATTTTGATTGATAATTGGATCGTCTCCTATCCTTCTTCATCACATCTATTAGAATTTAGAAAGAACCCAGCTGTTCACAATCATCCTGGTTACCAGAACAATGGAGTCTGAGGCAAGGTGGGTGAAAACAATAACCCAAACTGTGGAATAAGCTCAAGTAAAGTAGATAAAAGAGTTTCAAGTGTTGAAACCCTACCTCGTAAAACAACATTTTCTAGGGTATGTTCACCACTTCATCATGGCCATCTGAATGGAAAATTTTCTCAAGAAATAGTTAACCAACATCAATGAAGTTATCTTGCTTTGTTTATGTAGTATTATATGGGTACATGTTCTCTAAAAAGGACAAGTATTATCGGATCGGGTCTAAGTGATGATATCTAACCTCGCACCCTCTCATCATGATGCCTTACCATCTCGCACTCTCCTTCAATTTCTAATGACACTGATCAGCTTCTTGTGTGCAACATGGTTCATCAACCTGTGAAGCAGCTGCCAATGGCTCAAGGCAAGGATGAATGGGAGAATGTTGGATTGCTTGATGTCTTCTTAAGTAAGGTTAAAAGTGGGTCAAACTAGATCGAACTATATATTTTGGCCTGAATTTGGGCTTCACACTGGTTTAGGTTTGAAACTTTTTTTTTTTTTTCAAAATCTAAGCCTAAGTCTGGTCTAAGTTCGGACTCAGACCCAGCTTGAAACCTAATTTGATCGCATCTGATCAAACTCGAATGGACCTTGTCCAAATTGCAAGCTGTAAATTAGTTTGAATCACATCCAGCTCTAACTTGGTCAACATTGCTTGGACCAACCCTAACCAACGAACTTCACGAGATTGATGACTTTTTGACGCCTAATTTGAAAAATACCAGTGGTGACCCTACGTGACCTGATTCACCAAATAAGAATGTCGAAAAATCCGGATCCAAGCTGTAGACCCAAATCTAAGTACAGGTCAAATCCCAGTTAAGCTTGACCCAAAACTCGGCCCACCATCCAACGGTCGAGATCGACCACTGGACCGGAATCCGAGGATCATTGTCGAAGTTATTCCGCTTGCGAGGCGGCCGTGGGGTTTGGGAGCCTCGTTATTGCGTCCTATTTAAGGGCCCATCTCTCTGCTTTACTCTTGCCGCTTTCTCCCATTAGGGTTAGGGTTCTTGTTCTTCTAAGCGCCGTCGGAGAGGAAACGAAAGGATTCAGCTATGGAGCAGACCTTCATCATGATCAAGCCCGACGGCGTCCAGAGAGGACTGGTAATCGCTCCCCTTTTGATCTCTTCTTCTCGATTTTTTTGCTTAATTTTTCTCGTATTTAGATGTGCAATTCCTGTTGGAAAATTTCCAATTCGATCCACCTCATCGATCTTGGTATCGGATAAAGCGATCTTTTTTTAATATCTATTTTGTAATTTGTACATCAGGTTGGTGAGATCATCAGCCGATTTGAGAAGAAGGGCTTCTACCTGAAAGGTTTTTTTGTTTTTTTTCTAACTATTATGTTTAGTGTTTCTGGTTGTTTGGAGAAGAAAGATGGAATCTTGATGCACTGGGTTTCTCGATTTAGGCTTGAAGCTTGTGACTGTGGAGCGCTCCTTTGCTGAGAAGCACTACGCTGATCTCTCCTCGAAGCCCTTTTTTGCTGGGCTGGTGGAGTACATCATATCCGGCCCCGTGGTCGCGATGGTGTGGGAGGGAAAGAGTGTGGTCGCCACCGGCCGCAAGATCATCGGGGCCACCAACCCTGCTGAGTCTGCGCCGGGCACCATCCGTTGCGATTTCGCCATCGACATTGGAAGGTGACGGTTTGTTTTTTATGATTTAATCAATTAGAAGCCTATCGCACTCTGATTAGAAAGTACATTAATGTAGGAACTGTGGTTTACCTTTTTAGGGTTAATACGTAATGATGATAGGATATTATTAGGGCTATGATAACTAAGATAGCTTCGTTATTTCTTGTTTCTTAATTTAAATTAAGTATTGTTTCCTTCAGATTGGCAGTTGTGAATGCTCATATTTTTGGATTGGCAGTGAAGATTGCTTATATATTGTAAATACCATGTTTTGATATATAAAAATTTGTTTTACGAAGCATTATGAGTAGATAATATAGGCAACCATTCTGTTCTGGTTAGTGTTCTCATTCACAAGTTGGGCATAGGCCGGGTGGCTCGTGGGCCGCCTGGAGGGCAGCTCTGAAAATTTTAGGACTTGGACCAAGGTTTTTGGTCCATAAGGTTAGATTGGGCCTGATTTTTAGGCCCATTCAAATTTAGGATCGGACCTGGGCTTAGAAAAATAGGCCCAATCTGGTCCGAGAATATATATATATATTTGTGTGTACATACATATATGCAAGACTTGTCTACATTCAAATGTAGTCAATTTTAGAATTCGGTCAATTCCTTCATCCTTTGATTTACATGGATCTCGCAGCTACCTTATCTTTTTTATCTTTGAGATTCATGAATTGTATGAATCAAACTGTGGGAGCAGTGATCGAATCTAAATTTGGCTACATTCCAAATTTAAATTCGATCACCTCCCCCACACTTGGATCCACACAGTTCATGAATCCCAAAGATGAAAAAGGTAGAAAAGGTGGGGTGGCTTCAAAATCTGTGTAGATCAAAGAGTGAAAGAGATGATCAGATCTTGGACTTAGCTACATTTGAATGTAATCAAGTCTAGCTCTATATATATAATATTGGATTTGGTTGAGTTTGTTACTTAAAATTCTGTTCAATTCAAGTTAGTGTTATGTTCATTATTGAATTAATAGATTTGAAGTCTTATTCAAAGGTTTTTTGAATTACTACTTGACATATTTCATTATTTTTTTAAACAAGTGCGGGTTGAGTCATGTTGGGCTCGGGCCCTAAAAGATTCTCATAGGGCTGGCAATACTTGCTCAAGTTCAAGCCAAACCCGGCCTTGCCTGATGCTTTGAGCTATCCTTTTTTACCCCAGCCCATGCCCATGCCCTTATCTACAGGATGGTGTGGTGTTAGTAAAATTGGTCAGGCAAATCTAATGTTGCTTATAGACAATGGATTATCCAATTGCTTGTTTGTCCTGTGCAATCATAAAAGCCTATCTATTCTTGTTTCCAGAGAGGGTTATTTGTGTATGGGAAATTGAATATGGTTAACTTTTTTGATGGTGGTAGTGAGGTAAATTTCACCATGGGTTTGGACTTGACTCCTAAACATCTTTTTTTTAATGTTCTTTCCCATTTTACATTACAGTTAGTAGGCCTTAAGTTGTAATACGAAAATAATTGTATGGATCCTTAAAAGTTACACATATTGAGCTGCTAGGTGTCAAACTATTACCTGCCTTTGTCCATTTTGCAACAGTCTGCATGATGCTAGCAACCACATTTTCAAATTTATCCATTTTGGTGTACATTTTGTATTTTCTGCTATTAAATTGTTGTTTGCTCTACCTTCCAGCTGTGGCTTTAGTCAGCTGGTGTCTGAAAGTTCTAGCTATCAACACCCACGGGTTCTGGTTGATTGACTCTATTAGAAATGCTTCTTAATAATGCCATTAATGCTTGTGCGAAGAGGTTGCAATTGGCATTTGGTGATGAGATACTGCAGTTTGGAAATAGTTTCTTTTCCTTGAATTTTATGAGAAGCAGTGACACTGTTTGCTGCCAATACCGTACTAGGATGTGTTTCCTAACTATTTTCTCCGTCTATCTTGACATAATTCCTTTTAATCACAAATGCTTATTGCTTTACGTTCTTACCATTTTCATATCGGTCTATGAAAGTCGTCTGACATAGGGATAATGTATTCTTGTACAGGAATGTTATTCATGGGAGTGACTCAGTTGAGGGTGCGAGAAAGGAGATTGCCTTATGGTTCCCTGAAGGCGTTGCAGACTGGCAGAGCAACCTCCACCCCTGGATTTATGAGTAGAGATGATTGCTACCGCTTTCTTTGCGAAAATTAGAGTCTAGTCGTCTATATTAAATTCCATAAATTCCAGTAGATGGAAGTTAAATTTTGGGTGAAAACTTCTTGTCAGTCCCAGTTACTCGTTGAAACTTGTTGCTTTGGTATGTCGCATCAGTCATGCTCGTGAATTTCAAAATCTAGCTGTTATTGGACGGTATATCACATTAGTGCATTGCGTGACAGTCTATGTATGTTATTCTGCTGCTCATTATCGGACTTCTATGTGGCGTTCCCTGTGGCGCATCTAGCTGTTATTATTGGACGTATATCACATTAGTGCATTGCGTGACACTCCTGCTGCTCATTTTATCGGACTTCTATGAGAGAATAATTTGGTGGGCGTTCAGCCCTTTGGCGCCAGGGGGAACTCATCATCTAATAGGCTTTGAACATTTATGTCCAGATTTGAAGCATGATAAACTTTACCCTTTTCTTCTTTGAGAGCATAGAAGTTGCAGTGTTTCATCTCATGATAGGTATACTCCTGTCATATCACTGTCATACCGATTATCATTTCAAGGAATACCACTGTCATACCAATTATCATTTCAAGGATTAACTTCTTCCATCACGCTATTAGCTAATTTCATTCTTTTTAATTAGCTGAAGAAGAATTTGCAAATTGATGAAACTTGGTGGATGAAATTTTTGCTATTATACTTAAATCACTAATCACCACGCTATTATCTCTCTAAATCACAATTGCTACACACTGGACAATACCACGCTATTATCTCTCTAAATCATAATGGAGATATATTGTCCACGCTATTATCTCTCTAAATCATAATGGAGATATTTACGCTGGGCAACACCACGCAAATCATAATGGAGATATCTTTGTATTCTTCATGGTCTATTGACTTAAGATTTAATAGAGGGGTAACGCTGGTTCAAAATCAGCTATGCGACTTTATGTAAGCCTTCATTTTTGCATTATTATATAAATATGAGCCGTAAAAGCTTCACTTCTGCTGAGGTATGGAGTAAATGGTGGTGCGGTTTGAAAGGTCCAAATAAAATTGAAAGAAATACGTTGTATGAGCATGATACTGAATTACTTTGTCACGCAAGCACGCGAGCTAGCTTTGTCACATCCAATTGATGATTTCCCATCAACAATGTCTTCCCGTTTCGATCATGTTAAAACTTGCTTTTATTTTTATAAGAGAACGGTTGGAGTGCTGTCAAAGTCCAGCTCAGGACCTTACACGAGATATATTGCTTTAGATTGCCAACAACACTTCAGCCTAATTGGATTAAGATTGAAACTGGATTAAGATTGAAATTGTTGACTCAATGGCAAGCTCAAATAGGATCACCAGCAACAAGATCACAGCACATTGGGAAGAAAAGTGGACGTGCAAAGAGATGAGCTAGCTGTCTTTGCTGCTCAGCCAACAACATTTAACATAGATGGTGCTTCTAACGGGTTAGAAGCCTATAGGAGGGCATGTCTTCAATGCGTTGGATGTCTTCTAGCAGCAGTTCCCGCTCCAGCTGACGTCGTGTCACTTTCATTACTGACTGGATGGGTAAGCAGAGAAAGAAAAAGAAGTTAAGCACAAAGGACATTAAAAAAAAAAAAAAAAAATCTTAGGAGATTGTTGCATAGAGAACAACTGGCATACATTGAAGTCCATGTAAGAGGCATGCATAGCAAGCCATTGCTGATCCATCAGCTTGAACGTTATGCAGTACAGCAAGTCAAATGCTTTCTCATTTTCTGCACCACAGATGCAAGGAGCATTTACATCGCTAGTACAATTGTACAGCCATTGGAGAGGGAGACCATTTAAAAAGGGTGCTTAGATTTTAGATTTTGAAACCAGTGCAAAAACACCATCCTAATTATTAATACTATCTCGAACATAAAAGCATTATAATTTCATGTATATGACTAATTAGATATACAAAGCGGAAAAAACAAGCTTAAAGCCACAACTGTGTGTGTGTGTGTGTGTGTGAGAGAGAGAGAGAGAGAGAGAGAGAGAGAGAGAGCAGAAAATCAACTGATAATGAGTTTTTGCACAGCAACTAATTAGGTAAGTATTGGCTTTCTTTATCTTTGTTCCAACAAAACTTTCCACCCATCAATGGAAACTCAGATACTAGCCTGGACCAGGGTTCGCTTCTACCTCATACCTTAAAATGATGGATATGAGGAGAATCCTAATGTCATAATATCCAGACCAGAGCAGAACCATCAAGTTTTAAGAAACTATCAGTTCTAATTTTTCTCACTCCTTTTCATTGAGATGCATGATACACCTTAAAAAATTTCAGAACCCTAGTTTCCCCAAGATGCAGTACCAGATTAATATGATGTAATGATGGTAGTAAGCAGATTTTCATTTTTTAACAAACAGTAATTATTAAATTATGGTTACCTGATCCATGTCAGAGAGACAAAATTTTTCACCAAAATGGTTTTAGAGATGATAAACATGGACAAAATTGTTCCCTAAACAATTAATTTTAATCAGGGGTATATCTATGTGCCTGGTAAATCAATTGACTTTACTCCAAATCTCCAACTCGATAAGAAAGAACTTACCTAGCTACAATGTTCTCCCCCTTATCATCACAATAAAATAATTTTGTGTTTTAAGCTGGAAATAAACAATTCCAGAACTAAACCTATTTTGGCATATACCTGAGAGTAGCCTTAAGAATATTGCTCCCATCATTGTCCTTGGCTTGGCTGCAGTTATCAAGTAGTTTGTTAATGATATTCAGTAGATAATCAACATGCTAGATGGAATAGAACCAAAGATCTGATCATCATCATCATCAAAATAAAATAAATAAATAAACAAAAGAGCACTAACCAGCTTGAAGATCGAGCATCTGGATAAGCATGAATGTTATATTCACACCAGCAACAGCAAATGGATACTCCCACATGGCTCGATCACCATCCTGCTTTTGGAGAAGATCCTGGAAAGATTTCTGCAAGGAAGGTCTGTTAGATTATTATGACAAGGAGACAACAAGCCAAGAATAGGTGCATACTGTGATAAACATGAAACTGCATTTAAAATGTCAAAAAAATCAGTCTACTAACTGGTGGAATCATGTGCTCGTAGGTGTCAACAGGTTGAATTATAGACATGCTCGATAGAACTTAATTTTTTGGCTTCAAACACAGTCCATTTAACCATAATGTTGAATCACATCTTGCCCATGCTTAAGCATAAATGGAATGAAAACTGAATATAATGTATTTTTGACTGCAAGATTGAATATAACATAGAATGTCAAAAAATGATGGCTCACATTTCTGAAGATAGTTTACACAAAGAGACTTTCTCATTAGTGGTATTATTTTATTTTATACTCTTTCAAGTTGAATGAAACATGGAAGTCAAAACATGTAAGCTGTGTATTAACTGATGATCATATCAATGAGATGCATGAAAACTATGGCAGCAATTTAAAGGGTTGACATCGAGTTCAGACTAGAGCCAGTCATGAAAGTTTCTGAAATTCTAATTCATCATGCCTTAATTTGTAAAGACAACTCCATGTATTTACCTAAGATAAGGCTTAATCGTTTAGGTAACGGTTTGAAGAATGGATTGTTTCTTTATAAACGTATTCTAGAAAATTATTCTCACAATTCCATAGGAAAATTTGATATAATTAGCCATCATACAAGCTGAGTAATAATCTGAGCTGAAAATAGAGCTCAATATATCACCAATTACCCTTGTATATAAACCATAACATCCGACTACTCCAAGCTGGACAAAGCCATTAATTTGCAAGGAATAGGAAGTCCAAAGCCAGACTGGTGCACCATTAAGGTCCGCTTTACAGTGACTTGCAGGTTGCCTCTTTATAAATCATTACTTAAGAAAGTAAACCCCCACAATAACCACATCATATGCACAGGAAAGAAAACTTGACCATGAGAATCATCGAACAAAATGAAAACATCATGTATAATATTATTTACATTTCTTAATAGTAAAATATATCCAAAACTCTTAGTGCCATATTTGTCTTCCATAGAAAACCCCTCTTTTCAGTCATTTCTGTTATCTCCATCTCATTCATTGGATCTGGTAGTCATCCCCCTACCCTACACCTCTCCCCCTTCCACAAGGAATCATTAGTTCACCACCACTTCATTGAATCAGGTACTCCTCTCTATCTCTATGTTTCTTTGCTCTAATGCTAGGTCACCATTGCCTTGGGATCATAAGCTATTGCACAACAAAGTGCAATCATCCACCACCCCATGGGTCCACCAAGCTGGTAGTATTACCACTCCATTTTCTCTCTCACATATTCATGAAAAGGAGATGTAATAGAGCCCCATTTTCAGTTGCCTTGGGCTGACCTCGGGCCAGCGGTTCAAAGATTCGGTTGGGGCTTGGGCTAGGCTTGATCAGGAAAATGTAGGCATAAGGCTAGGCTAAGCCAAGCTTGGACCATCTTGTAGACCTTTAATAGTTGATACTAAGCTTAGGCTTGGCCTGGCCCAATCAATTATAACCACATCATTGAAATATATACTGAAGGTCATATTAAACATTCTTGCAAGCACATGCTACATCATTGATTGCACATTCAAATCAGAAACTAAAATCACAAAAACCCTGATAGAAGACTTTGGGTCTGGTAAGTATAGATTGTATGAACATGTATAACCATGTGTTATCATGGAACTGTATCCAATCATTCAATATTATGATACAGCATTATACTAACTAGTACATGTCAGGATATACCTTCAAGATATAGAGGTTGTGTGCTGTGCCAGTAAAGCCTCAACAGATTAATCAAAAATCACTTTTTGATATTTCAAGGTGAGAACCAATGCCCTACAAGTTAAAAACTAGGGTGATTGCATACTATGCTTTTGGAAGGAAATTCTATTAAGTTGATTAGAGCTCTTATATCCCAAAATACTCTCTAATGCAGGTTTGATAGTTAAGCACATCAGAATATCAAGCACTTATTATAAAGAGCGTGTATTTAGTCACCAGAAGACAAGGGAATGATGCTGCTTACAAGATGGCAAAGCCTGCATGATCCCTTAAAGATTTTATGGTTTGGAAGGAAGAGCCTCCCATTTTTCTAGTTGATGCTTTACTGATGTAATGATGCCATTTAATTGATGAAATTATTCCATTCATCTTTCCATCAAAGAAAAAAACTAGGGTGGCTGCATCATACAACGATTTTCAAGCTTCAAATTCATCAAAAGTATTTAACTCGGTTTCCTTTACAATTCTTACTCCTCCTATTTATCAATAAAAACTTCTTTTACATTCCAAAATGTAACCCTCTATCTACCACAATAAGAAAGTTAACTAACTCTTTCTTTTGTTGTAGAATCAAAAATAATTACAACTATATGCACAGGCAACAGGTTATTTCTCCTTTAACCCAACTAAGATCATAGATGCCACTCTTTAACTGACTATTACAAAACCTCTCAATTTGTCGAAGAACTATAACCTACTTAAGTTATCAAGCCTGGTCATTTCTTTAGGAAACAGCATTATATTAATCATTATGTTATTCTTAGTTAACTAAGTTATCCCATTCTTCAAACTTCAAATGATAACACCTATTTTCTTTATATTTCACTGCAAAACATTTTCTTTTACAAGAAAATCTGAAGTAACAAAACAAAAGAGGTCCACGATAAGGAGTACTTGTTATGAAAAAATGAATAGACATTATAATTCAGAAATATAAGATGGACACCCTTAGAAAAACCAACTGGAAAGCAAAATAGGCAAAAAGCATATATTGTTGAATGCAATCGTGGTTGAGAGATTTTCTCTGTACTGAGACTATAGGAACCCGTCAGCCCACTTGCATATTGTTATTGCCAACAAAGGGCTCCTTTAATTATTCACTGACATCTACAAGTGGCCAAAGTTTGATTAGGATCTAAGGCCTTCCCATGATTTGTTTATCTCTGCTTTGCATCTTACCAATCTTCATGGCATATATGATCTCTGAAAATTAAAATTGGGGGGATGCCAGAAAGTTCTGCGGTACAGCAATTCCTCAACACAACTGAACTGAAATCAAGAGGCTGAGTTATTCTCAATTGGAGGTGAGTCCTTTAATATATGATCCCTACAAGTTGAGTTGTTCTATAATCTATATCGATTTCTTAGGTCTGAAATTCAAATTCATGGGCAAACTAAATGCAAGAACAGAAGAGATATCACTTTTCTTGCTTCTAAATCCAGCAGTCCATTAGGTTTGTCATCCTATCCTTTGTTAGTGCTGAAATTATTACTTCAAAGAATCAGAAAATCTAAAATCATTCTCTTTTTTGATTCTGAATTTCAAGTCCATGATCATTTGGCAGCATCACTTGTACCAATTGTAACACCAAAAAAGGAATGATGAAGACTTACAGGATAGTACTTCGCAAAGAATAATAGGTTCTCTAAGGATATAAAACCGCCACCCCTGCAAAATACAGGAAAAAAGACGGCTTGTAAATATCATACTCCAATGCAGGTAAATTTTCCTAGCTAATATATGCTTATAAAGGAGGAAAGGTAACATATATACCTGAAATCTGTAGACGGATCTTTTCCTTGCCAGCCCATTTCCTTCCACTGTTCAGATATCAATCCACGGAGTTCAACTCCAGGATAAGCAGCATACCAAAGGGTCCTCAAGGCTTCCTAACAATACACAGGTTATTGAGAGTGATGAAATATAAGGGAACAGTTCTTGATCAAATATTAATTACATGGGGGTACCATCTACAGGATGTAAAGAGCACATCCCAGTACGATGGTCATAAATACCAGTTTCTTGCATAAGATGGCATAAGACATGATTTATTCATTAGTTCTATAGGCTCTAATATTGCAAGTCGTAATTAGCAGAAAATTTCAGAATTTCCATGCTACTTATGTCCATTGCAGAATGCTAATAGTCATTCATAATAGGATGGCATTCAGAATTTCCACATCACGACAGCTAACAATATGAGTTCTTCCTCACAATACTTATTATATAAACAATAATTATATATATGATGACAGGGAGAAGAGCAGGAACTGAAAAGGTAAATAAAGGAATGCAGAGGTTTAATTACAAGGAGCAAATTTCTATGAAACAACCAAACACATAGTAATTTCTCACACTTAAAAAAATTCAACAGACGTACAGATCAGCTTCCTCCCTCCTTCCACACTGCAGCACATATATAACTCTATCTTGCGAAAAGGCAATCTTTTTCAAAGTGAATATGTGGAAAAATCCGGCACCATTTAAGTGGACAAGGATTCACATTCTTAATCTAGAGGCCAACCAGCAGCCAAACAGAAGTGGACGTATGCCTTCCATCAGCTGGTTGAGATTTGATTAATCTTTGCTTCATCATTATTTTTAAATTGTATTAATATAGACGTGCTCGGGATTTCAAAACATTCATCATCTAGCCCTATGTAATAAGTCTGGGGAAATATCCCTTATGCTGTAAAGCAAGAGATACAGGAAGAATAGAAGAATCTTCTAAAACTGCTCTTTGAAGATCTATATAAGAAGATTGCATATAATAATTGATTTTGGCTCAAGAAGGAAACTCTTTGTTTGGAGAGAAAAAGAGAGAGAGAACTTTGGAAATCTTGATATATGGTTCTTATACTTCTGGGCAGTATCTGCTTGTTATTCCTCTATTAATTTTTTGATAAATATACTTTTCCTTCTTTTGATTTTGGCCATTGACATTCTATTGCTTCATAAAATGGGGAAAAAAGAAGGAAAAAGGATTATATATGTTGTCCACAAAATTACCGATTGTGTTTATTAAGCACATCAAAAATCAAAATATAATGCCTCACTAACATCTTAACTCAATGTTATATTAGACAGGGCATGAATTGTCAGATGAACCATACATACATCCATGACAGAAGTTTTTGAGTGGGAAAGCTTAATAAAAGATCTGGAAAGGTGGAAGAAACATGAGTGAGAGCAAAAACCAACTTCAGCAACTCATACTTAATAAAAGATCTGGAAAGGTGGAAGAAACATTAGTGAGAGCAAAAACCAACTTCAGCAACTCATAATGCAGCACTGTACTGCATTTAAACATCACAATCGAATACCAGGGAACTGCAATCAGAACCCGGAATAAAATAAATTTAAATAAGCCTGGATCTAAAATCTAGTACCTGATGCTCTTTCTTCAAACCATCATAAGAAACTTCTATGCGGCTTTGTAGCCTACGCAAGCTTTCCTCCTAAGACATAAACACATGAAGTCATCACACTTGTGAGCAACTTCTACTGAGTTTTACAGAGAGTATTCATGCAATTTTTTTAAACTCAAAGCAAACTGGAATGACTTTATTTACTCCATAATATCTGTTTTCATATAATATTTGGATATTAATTCTGATTTGAAAAGTATAATGCGCCTTGGTAACATTATCAAAAACACAGCTATGCAGATTAAGGTGGTTTTAACTTATAATTTCTAAAACATGTTTATTCATAATATGAACCATCCAAAATAATATGCATTAAGGGCAAAGCATCAGCTATCATATATTCCACAAATTGCAAGCAAGTAGCGTTGATAGGGTAATTGTTTTACTCAGGTTAGTGGTGCCAAATATTCTGCGTGATATGGTACCTTCACTTTGGAACTGACACCTTGGGGCATGCTAAGTGGCATGCCAATAATAGCATCTAACTGGTTTATGCGCATACACATTTAGGTGTCCACTTATTCTGAGACACTCATGCCAATCAAAGGCAGGCATTTAGAGGTTATCCATGCCAACATAACAATGCAATCTACATTAAATATATTCCTCCTCAGGTTTCTTTTCTTGATGTAAGCATCTGCAGATACCTTTTCCAAAAGATATTTTCCGAGGTACATGTTTAGCTTTCACCAGTCGTCTGGCCTTGCCTTTGTTCCTTTACTAAAGCTTACAATCACTAAGTGTGCTCCTTTAGTCTTTCTGGAAATAAAATCTGGACCACTCTACATCCAGATTATTCAATATACTGACAGTCTTGCACCTAATGCAAGAAGTTAAGCATTGCAAACAAGTAAAAATCATACACTCCTCATGGGCATGTCATCTGCTAAAAACCCTTGATCCCCGTCTGTCCATAGTTCACATAATGTACAAACTGCCCAGAGAGGAAAATGAACTGACCCACAAAATCATAGGGACTTTCATTCTAATTTGATTGTTGATATGTCAGTACAAATTCATTATCCTTCCCTAATATATTCTGATTTTTTGGAGGTATAAATGCCACTCAGCCAATTTTAAGCTTTGTTTATCCACTTGATCATATTTTGATTTAGATCTTCACAGTCAAGCTACAACAATAACTTTGATAATCAAGCCTCTTCCCATCAACATGGGATCAGCTTGATGAATTTAAAGCATGTTCAATTTAAGTTTAAGAATATCTTATAAACAAATTAAATATAACATCAGCCCAATATAAATTGGTGCCAAATTCCTTTAGACAAAATTAGGCAAGTGACTTGCCTGCAATCATACAATTTAAACCCAAAACTTGAAAGGCAACTTGATGTAGTGACAATATTCTCCAAATAACTAAAATTTTATTTGATTTCTTGGAAATCATGTTGGCCAAATGGCTCTCAGAACTACTGCTGAATAATCTGATAATACAGAAATTATATATAGCTTCTTATTTCATTTTTTTCAGGACTTATTCATGACTGTTAAATGAAGTGGCTCCAGATTAATGATGTTACCTATTGTTGTTAGTTCTTCCCTTGTGGCCATGTTTGTTGATTTTGCTTCTTCTATTCTTACTTTTGTATATGTTTGCACATAAAATTTATATTATTGTCCCCCTTTCTTTTATTTTTAATATTTTATATATCTGAGGCTTTTATAAAAAACTTTTAGCTAATACTCATTTTTGTCTCGAACTTCAAACTATCAGCCCTAGACCAGAGTTTTCACTGAAATAAAATTCTCAAGCGCAACATTTGTGTGATTGTCTTTGTGACTCAAAGGACCCATCATTTGGTTATGCAATTTAAACCCCTGCAATCAAAGGACAACCTGCAAGGTTCCTACAGAGTCTTGCAAAGAGTCCATACAAAGAGGGAGGAAAGCATGACAAGATTTATTCACAAGCTTGTGAATGTTAACGGCTTCATATGATAACAGTCCAAAAATAATTTAATAATAAACATATTAGTGATTATATTAATACAAAATCATAAACATATTTAAGATTATAATACTATACTTAATTATTATAATATGAAATTATATACTATAGTAATTATTTTTACAACAATCTAATAATAATTTAATAATATTATAAATTTTTTATTATAATCATAAAAATAATATGATAATTATTAATACTATAATAGCAATAGTAAAAAGTTTGCTATTTTCACCAGGTAATACTACCGGATCATTTACAAGGTTACCTTACCTCTTTCAGCGTCATACAACTAAACAACTACAATTGTATTTACAATTGCAATTGCAAACAGCCAAATAGAAACAATTTTGGTAATTGCAATTTCAATTGCAGCATTTTCAATGGCAGCTTGAATCTGAAATTTTGAATTGTATGCAGTTGAATTGTATGCAAACAAACAACCTCTAAAATATTTAATAAAGAGGTTTAGCATCCAATGACTCGATGGATGGTTGTCTAAGCATCTCTTCAGTGCATTATCTATACCAGTCCATCTCAAAGCATTGTATAAAAGTTGTGGTAGGAGAAAACAAAAGCTTCCAAATAATGACACAAGGGAACGAGATCTTGGTTAAGTATATGCAAATGAACACCTAAGACATAAGGCTTATTGTATTGTAATTCAATCCAATCTTAAATGTCACTATAAAGACTAATTTGTCAAAATCTACCACAGCTGAATGGTCGAGTTGAAGAAGCTCTTGCCAATTGTGTGTAACTCCTTTACGGTGCTTAAACATTGTGAGTACATCATGCTTTTAAGCTACTTCATGCTCAATTCCAAACAATCCTTAACATTAGAGGTAGCAAGCCCTCCCACTCCGAGGTTACAACATAAGAACATCACAGCAATGAACAAATCTAGAATGGTCCCACTCCCACCAATTAAATAAAAAGGACATACATACACACTTTTTTTAATTTCTATTATATTGCACATCATATATTAGAGAAAAATGTTGTCAGCCAATAATTACCTCAGAAGGAGTGAGATCAAATGATAGACGGGCATCATTTTCTCTTCTTTGAGCGCAAACACATGAAAGACCTCTCCCAATCCATGCTGTTGATCCCGTGATGATCACAGCTATATAACATGGAAGATAATGGATCAAAGCTTCTCAGAGTAAAAAAAAAAAGACATTCAATATGAATGTGTGAGTGTGGTCCCCGCCTTTCTTTTTTGGGGAGGAGGGGGCACCAAAAGGCAATGGAAAAATTAAAAAAAAAATGGCTTACATAGAAATTACAAGATTGAAAGAGATTGCAACTTATGGTGCTCCTTTTCTTTTACGGTTTTTGATCAAGTGGTTCAAGCATAGGAATATTATCGTAGAAAGAAATATTCTTGAACCTAAAGAACTATTCTGAGCTATTCTTAAACTTCCTCTAAATGGAGGTGTTTCATGTATGCTGGAAATAGATCAACACTACTAGCTCATATGATTATTCATAATATATATCACTTGTATATTCCTAGGGGAGGGCTTATCTGCTACACAGTTTTGCTTTCTACAGATAAAATATACTTTAACTGCACTAAATCTGTGACAGAAGTCTTTGATATCATCAATCACGTTGAACAATTCACAAGGGGATTCCTCATTGTTTTTAATCACATTGGCTATTGTAAGTGAATCTACCTGCAGTGGATGAGAATCATCTACTAGTTTCAATCTCAAATGGCATGCTGATTGAAAGGTATTGAAATAAACTATACCTCAAAAAGAGGGGGGAAATAGCATTTGCACAAGATAACTAAATTCTACTTGTTGGTTCAAAGCACAAAAATAACTCTTAAATAGGCTATGAAAACAAAGGATGCTGGAAAGTCGAACAGCTTTCAACAAAAGGACTATCATGAACAAGGAGTGAAGTACTGCGTTTGTGCCCGAATTGGGTCAGCATAACAGTTCCATATCATGTCATCCCAAACCGTCATTCCAGTCAAATAAGAAAGGCCCATTTCAGGAAACAGGGATTAGTATCGGTCCGTGGCAGTGAGCAAGACTCAGCAAGATACAAGAACAAGGTCTAAAATGAGTAAATAGCAAAATATCACCAATTTGTCATGCCCATGGGCCGTCCTCTGCTATCAGTATTGAAAGAACTGATATCTACTGTATAGTAGGTTTCCAACTACTGCATATACTTTTCTTTAACTATCAGTGGTATTTGACAATCACATAAATGTTCTGAGGCACTTCAGTGACACTGCTTTAATCCTATAGGAAACATCAAATCTGTCTCTCCCTTCTTGTAGAGAGCAGACCCACAGTTCATGCAACTAATAACATTTTTGGCTACTCCCATATCAAGGTTTTCATCATGGCCAAAATCACAGCTGAGATATCAGCTGATGCAATATTGATATATAAGCCAAAATCCCTTTTCTCTAGCTTGAGATTGTTGCTAAACATTAAAATGAAGGCTTACAACAGTAGTTAATCTTTTATTTTACTATATTAGCTGATACTTTAATATCATGGTCAATATATCAGCTGAAATATTGTTCAAATTTATCTAGGCTTTCATCTCGGCCAAGAATTGATATATCAGTTCATCCATGTATCAGCCATCCACCAAGATGGCTGATATCAGCCTTTCAAACCTTGACCCTATTGGCATTAAAGTTGCATGTTCTGTACTTTCTTCTGGTTTAGTCGATATGTTAACCTTAGCATACAATATCACCCTTTCTAATTTCAATATATCACTAACCTTTTCCAAAATCATCAATCTCCATTGGATGCAAGGTGTTGGCACATCTAATTACAAAAATCGGTGGTATAAAGCAAGTCCTTATTGAAAGCTACCATGATCAGGGGTTCCTCAGTGCATCCACAAGTCTGCGGTCACTTTTGTTGTATAAAATGCCTTTGACATTGCAATATGCCCATTTGTATTGCCCTCAATTCACCTTGACTAACAAATAAACTACTTTTATTCTCGATCATAAGTTTTTCCAAATTAATCAAAACCATGACTAGCCATGACTGTTGTCTGAAATCCTTACGCTTTTCTCAATGTCCATCCCTTCCACCGCAGTTCCAATATCTTCACTCATAAGTTTGACCTGTAATAATTAGTGCAATGTCATAGATCTTTCTGTTTACTCTAGAAAAATAATACTATGATGCTTTTCCTACAAAAACAGGAATCCTCCTATTGTTCAAGATCTCAGTGAACAAGTTTATTGCATTTTGCTCTATTATAATTTGGTATTCACCTGGTTTGAAAGAGACCCCTACATCTATGAACTTAGTAAGAAGAGTCTTCTCTACTTCCACCACCCATATGCATGGAGTCCAAACTTGATGTACTTAGCATACTTCAATCAATAACTTTCAAATTTATCCACTCTAGCTTTCCATAAATTCATTCTTCATTTGCACCGAATGGGAGCTAGATCCCTACTTGACTACTGGCTTTGATTTAGGATGTCTACACTTTCTCTCTTTGTGATATTCATGATCTGCACCATATATCTCATGTTCTATAATAAAATCAAGCATAGCGAGCAGCTTCCTATAACAGAAGACCTCTTTGATGAAACTCACATCCAAAACCATGGAAATAAATCCGGTGCTCTTCTTGAATCTATCAGTCACAAGTTCAGAGCCACATAACAATCAATATATATATATAAAAGCTAGATGTTACTAGTATTTATATCCTAAAAACAAAGAAGACAATGGATCAACTTAAAGTTGCAAGTTACCACTTACCCACCTAATCAACATGGTGATTTCAAAACATCCAATCAAGAACACAGCATGAAATTTACTCATAAGGAAATGCAGTGCACCAATAGACCACATCATTTCACAGATGGATAAGAGGAAATTTACTACACACCAGTGGACGAGTGGCAACCTCTGCCCTGATCAAGCCTCCTCACTGCCACGAACGACCCGCTGCTGTCATTCATACCCCTCTTCTCGACCATCACCAACCCAAACCGATCCAGAAATCTCGATCATCACCACCCCTAACCGACCCCGAAATCCCTCACCTCGAGCGGAAGCCCAACAAATCTCCCATATCAACCTCCAGAACTAGAGAAACCACCGGCCACACAAAATTCCAAACTAAGAACCAATCCACAGCCCCAGAATTCACTACCAAAATCCTAAAATTCGGGGACAAAAGATACAACTCGGAGGTTTCAACCGAGCAGAGGAAAGAAAGTCCAAGCCAAACCTCGTTGGAAACGAACTGCTTGTCAAAGGGGCCGCAAGGGGAGAAACTTTAGGTTTCCGGGCTCCCGATTCTGCGGAAAGAACAGGGCCGGAGGAGTGGTGTCGCTTCCCCTTCGCCGATCTCTGGCGGACACGGTAATGGAAGCGAGGTATGGGGTTTCTTGGGGAGCTAGGGTTTCAAATAGAGGGATGGAGGGAGGGAGGGAGGGAAGCCGTTGGAGCTCCGTTGTCGGTCGGTTTGTCTGTGGCTTCCTTGTCTCCGGATATGGTTTCGTTTCCGTTTCTTTCTCGCTCCCTTTCCCTCTCGTGCTTGAGATATGGCGGAGCTTTGGTTATTTAATTTTTTTACCTCGGGGGTTGGGATTGCCGACGGAATTTTACTCTTTATTTTTTTACCTCAGGGGTTGGGGGTGCTGACGGAATTTTACTATTTCCCAGTTAACGAAGATAAGAAGCTTCCATGATATGCTAAATTTACAGCAACGTGGGAGCAAATTTCAAGGGCCAATATATATATATATATATATATATATATATATATATATTCCTCGTACTTTCAATCAAAATTCACTTTGATCCTTTAGAAACTAAATTATAATAATTAAAAATTATAAAAATAAAAATAAATTTTTAATAAAAATTTAAGGATCAATAGCATATTTTAAACCATTTAGGTATAGCATGAATTACCGTGGATAAGGTAGCCCATCACTCTCCAAGGTATTAGTAAATGATATCATTTAGGCATCGTATTTGGTGAATAAATTAAATCCAAAGTAGATGGTGCTGACCATTGAAGAAAGTTATTGTCTTATGTTAATGGAGTGTTCTCGTTCAAAATAGAGGAAGATAAATCAGCAAATAGGAGCTGGTTTTGGTGCTTATCCTTTTGAGTGGATCATGCTCGTAAGATATCTCAGTTCTTTTTGGGTGGGTTCTAGTCGTTTAGATAACATGAAACCTGATTCCATTAGATGATATCTCAATGTCATGATCTCCTTTATAGATTCCTCCTTGGAGTACATCTGTTTGGACGGTTGGGACACTGACGAGATAAGCAACAAGGTTAGAGGGAAAAATCTTAAAAAAAACAATGGAAGTTGCGTATACTTTTAGAATTATCTCAACGACGAGGTAGATAAAAACAGAAAAGTTACGTTTACTTTTAGAAAATCTCTGGTCAAATCCCTCCCACAGCTCTTCAGTAATCTTCTTCACCATTTTGGCTGCTTCATCTCAAAGGATGAATGCTCCAAAACCATATCAAATTTTAGGTAAAAATATATTTTTTATCCTCCAACTTTCACCTAAAATTTATATTAATGCTCAAACATTCGGTTATCGTAATTTAGTTCCTTACATTTTAAAAGCATTGCATTTCTGATATCTTGGATTAATAAAAATTGACAGAATAACTAAAATAACATCCTATCAATTATTTTATCATCATAATATATTAGCTATTTTATTAATTTTAATTGATGAGACATCAAAAATATAATATTTTTAAAACTTTTAGAGACTAAATTGTAATAACTATTTGAATGAAAGTTTGGAAATCAAAAGTATATTTCAATCAATTTTCTATTGTTTTGAGTTATATATATTGCATACCATCTTTTTCAGAAAATTCAAAATTTTGCATCCTAAAACTTCCTTCTCATTGTTAGAAATTAGCATCCTCTCAAATTCAATTATCATATAAAAGTTTTGCTCTTATACATTAGGAAGTAGAAGTACGATATAATTAATCTTGTTTGAATGAATACATGCATGGTGTAATCTATAAAATAGAGAAAAGTACATGTCAAAGTTTAATTTATCATATTCACTTCTAAGAATTAATCTACTCTCTAAGAACTAACCAGCTTGCTCTCTCACTTTACATATCCACTTGAAAAATTCTTTCGCTTGTATTTTTCATTAGGCTCATTCTTTCTTCTCTATCAAATTGAAGTCCCAAACATATCTCTTTGATTTTTGTTCTAAATTCATATTATATGAAAAAATACGAAACGATAAAATTAAACAAAAAAAACATGTAGAATTGAATATGATTTGAAATCAATGTCATGCTTTATTCTTGTGAAGGAAATATATGAGATGTTGATTGACATAATGTAATGAAATAATCAAAAATAAAGAAAAAAAAAAAACCTTCTTCTTGCATTTGCCCATAGATTGTTGGATACTCGATAAATAATATAAAACTTATATTACACATTATAAGTTAAATGAAGTAAAGTTATTAGAATGCAAATATGTAGCTATGGCAAAGACATACATGTACAACCTTACTGGAATTCAAAAATATTATTTATTTATTTATTTATTTTGATTATGAAGCAAGTAATCCTTAAAAATTAACATCAAATTCCTACTAAGGATTTGTGAGTTTTTTAATGAATATTTATATTGGTTTTAAAATTAAAGGTACCACCTAGGGCACTGATACATGCTATTTTGCTTGATGGGAAACGGCGGTGACCTAATAGCCGTCCAAATAGGCGTTAAACTGATTGACGCATGGGATTCCTACTTTGCCTGTCACCAATCATGGCCGTCCAATCATCGGGCACATCTCCATCAGCGCCAACCCAAATCATGCCGTATTGTCGGTTAGACGAAGAGGGGACCATCGCTTGGAAGGTCCGGATCCACCGATAAATACAATGGCCCAGCTGTTGGGTGGGTGTCTGTCCTTTTCCATGTGCCCTTTTGAGGGGATTTTTAATTGGCTCCAGGACGCGGAAGAGGTCACATGAATGACCGGTGGTGACCGATGGCGACCGATGGCGGTGGTCCGACCGCTGCCGCCGCGATGCACCGAGTGGAGGCGGTGATGGGACTCCCGTGTTGGAGGAAACGCTGGTAAGGGATCTGGTCACCTTCGGTGAGCTTAGACAAAGAGAACTCGTGCGAGACTCTCTTGGGTTGGTAACATTTCGCAGCTCTCTGTGGGCCAATCAAAAGGGTTGCAATTGATCCAAGAGCATAAGTTCGAATCGATTAGTAATTTAACAAGCAAAAAGATGGCATTTCGATAGCTATCATAGCCGAAAGTAAAGATCGCAACCGTAGAAACAAGTGTGGATGGGAGTTCCATTAATCACTAATGAAAGTTCAGATGGTATAGAGGAAGTTGCATGGAGCTTTTAAGCAGTTATTCCCTGCTGCTATATTCAAGCACAATAAATATGAGGAGAGAATGCATCTAAAAGGGCTCTCTCTTACACTGGAATCCAAACTTACCTTTTTTCTTTTTTCTTTTTTTAATTTTTTTTAAAATTTTTTTGGGAAGTAACCATGGTGCAGCTTGTAGTCTTATTTCTGTAATGCTTCCATTTGTTTATTGGAAGAGAGAACTGAGTCAGTCCATCGTCTGAAAATAGTATCACGTTGAAAGATTATATACAGTGAATAAGTGATTGGGACGCTATTGAATTGAAGGAATTTAACTTAGCCTAAATAGGGCAGTGGTAGAGGAAAATGTTATATAAGGGGGTTCTGCTGCGGGCAAAGGTTATCAATGGTATTGATTATAGCAGGAGGCTCTCTCAAAAATGTGGTTTGGGCTCTCAGCGTTGGAATGGAATTTTACCTGTAAAGAACAGTTTATTTTATAATATATATATATATATATATATATATATATATATTAATGATAAATTGAAGAAATATTAGATCCTAGAAGGATAAATGGATTGGTGATATAGTTTTCAAGATTCATTTCCCAGACCAGAATGTATGAAAAGGGTGCAAATCAGAATATCTCCATTATTTCTGTGTTTGATTCTTCTTCAACAGAAGATTTCAGTTGGAATTTGGTATTTGAAAGAAGTTTTGATGTCCATGATTTGTTGGAATATCAAGAGCTGGTCTTGGTATTGAAGGCTGTGTCAGCTTCTATTTCAAAGGAAAAAGTGTAATGGAGATGACATTCTTCTCAAGTTTTATTTTCAAAATATTTTAAATTTTACATGTAAGCTCGAAATAAAAAATTCTTGCTACAAATAATTTAAGTAGAAGGTATCACTTGTTTAAATCAGCTACCTATAATTTCCTCTGATATCCTTTTTACCAAAAAGATTCGGGTTTTATTGAAAAATTTGACGTCCGACCTTTCAGGGGACTGAACTTTAACACCCGATCACCGTTGAGTTTCCATTGAATAGAAGGTATCACTTGTCTAAATCAGCTACCCATAATTTCTTTTGATATCCTTTTTACTAAAAAGATTTGGCTTTTATTGGAGAATTTGACGTTCGACCTTTCAGGAGACTAAACTTTAACGCACGATCACCATTGAGTTTTCATTGAACATATCATCTCAATTATCATATTTCTTTAATTTTTAGTCCCTTTCAACTGTGTTTGACAACAAGATAAATATGTTCCATAAAAAGATGTGTGTATAGAAGAACTAAAAGTTAGGTAATTGGTCCATCGGGTGTGTTCGTTAAAGTCCAGTCTATTGAGGGACCAGACATCAAATTGCTCTTTTTTTATTTAGAGTAAGATCAAATGGTCTTTAAAGTCTAGTCTATCGAGGGACCGACAATAAATTTTTCTTTTCTTATTTGGAGTAAGATCAAATGGAATGGTGGTTAGGCTCTTATTTATTCGTCTAGAGTTTCTTAGAGGAAGAAGAGAAATACCAATAAGAATAGAGTGGGCCCAATATCTTATTAAGCTATCATGAGGGAGGATACTTGGAAAGAAAGAAATTTTAGAATTTTTAGATTTAAAACTAAGATAGAGGTGCTTCTAATCCAAGATATTTTTAGATTACGGAATTTGTGGTCCTTTGGTGGTCCAATTAAGATAATTAGATAGACAAAAATGTTTAAGTAGTTTTGTTTCTAAGCAGTTAGCTTTTATTTAAACTTTGTATTTTATCTGTTGGCATTTCATGTTCTTAATAAAATACCATATGGTAGATCTTTCCATCTTTTTCTAACAAGAACAAAAAAAAAAAAAAAGGTCGAGTAATAAGCACTTACCATCATCAAATTGAGATTCTCAACATGATCAGCTCCTCTATCCACTACAAAATGCAACATTTTACATCAATTCTTTTTTTTTTTTAATTGTAGAGCACCTAATAGTAGCTATGCTTTTAGATTGGTAGGCATAACTCAAGCCTTGCGCACAAACAAATAAATATTACTTCATAAGCTTAAGTTCCTATTTTTTAATTTTGAAATGAGTAAACTAATCTCTTGAAAGCCCATGCCGATGAGTGTTTTAAGTACTAAAAAAATCCTGTGCATTTATATAAGATCAAAAGCTCTAAATAATATCTTTAGACTAGTTTTTTTAGATTAGATTTTGGATTGCGATAAATAGTATCATATCATATCTAATCTATGACTCATGAAGAAAAGATACTGCATGGATTTGTATTTATAACAAAAAAAGTATGTGAGAACTCATAGTTACGAATCATTATCCTTATCCTTATCACCATGATGTTGGTAATCTTTTGACTTTGAATTTATCATCTTTTGCACTTGGAGAAATATCTGCATGCTTAATTATGTTATACTACATGTACATCTATGATATTTCCTATCGCTTGACCTACCATCTCTTCCTGATCCAGCAAATGGAACAAATGCCAAATAACTCCTCCATTCTTTCGCTCCAAACTGGATTGATCAAGCCCCAATATATTTCCAAAATGTTTTTTTTTTAATTTTTTTATTTGGTGGAAAACCCCTTTTTTAGTTAATGTGGACTGCATATGTTTGTCTACTTGGGATGCCATTCATTTGCATAGAACTCCCAAGGAAATCAGGCCATTTTATAGCACCACTAGTTTAACACCATCTAAGGTTACTTTATCTTCCCTCATACAGTGGTATAATCTATATGATGCTACAAAAATCTAGTTGAAATGGGGATGCCCATGACATGTTAGCAAAGTCATTAGTTCAATTTTATCTCGAATAAGCTTTTCATTAGAACAATCTAGTTACTAAAAGTCATAGATTTCAACGACCAAGAGCAAGATAGATGCCAACATGCATTCCATTAGATTCTCAGCTTGGTCTCCGAGGCAGCACATAGGTCAAATGGCCTTCGATGATTGAGATCAGACCTTTGTTCACCACATAAAATATTAGTTTTACACGTGATAAGAGAGCTAATATTTAATAGAATTCAGTCATAGGCCATACAAAGAAAAGGGAGCAAGTACCAAAGCAAGAGAGCTCGTTTGCTTTTGATTATTAGGAGTTCACGACGCTAGATTCATGCGCCTCGCACCATTGGTAGTGGCTTGGAGATGATTACAATAATAAAACCTCCAAATCTCTAAGGTTATGACCACATATTATTGATAGTATATTAAGTGGCAGACCAGTCTCCAAACCTCCTAGAGATGCAACCCAGGTTGGGAATGGGATGGATGGTACGGGACCAGCATTGTTGAAGTCAATGGTGGGGTTGGCATTCCACTAAAATAATTGCAAGATGGGCAAATGAGACGAAGGACAAGGATTTGAGTGAATGAATCCTACTCTCTTTTAAGAAAGCAAGAAATGGCTGTGATTATTTCCATGGCTTAAACAACTGTCCATTTATTTATCTAAGAGAAAAACTTTGGCTGAAATGTTTTAAGACTGCGTAAATGGAAGTTACATTGAAATCATGAGTGCTAGTTTTGGAGGTATAGATTCATTGAGTCCTCTCTAAGAGACTTTTAATCTTGGAGAAACACCTTATACGAAGTGAGACTATATTCAACACTATTTTTGAGCCATGTTACATGCTTGGCTAATTCAAAATTTTGAATACTTTTGAGTCTTAGTTATAGCCATGTTGTAAACAAAATCTTATCGTCCTGCAAAACATTTCACATTTATTTCAAAGTATGTGATGTGGGGCGATGGATTCGGAGGAGTTGAGAGTCCATTTATTGGCATCAAAACTGAAAGAAAAATTAAAGAAAAAAAAAGAATAAATCGGAGAGAGATGGTTTCAGAACATGGATTGGACTCGAGAAAAGGTTTTCGAAAATAGTAAATGATAATCTTTCTCAAATAAAAATTTTCCAACATTTGAAAACATATTTACGTTAATTTTTGACTATATGTTATGATAACATGAACCAGATAATTATGGGTTTCATGGCGTGGATAATGTCTACCGCTAATCCAATATGATAGAAGGACGAGTGGATGACTGTAAAAGATGCTTGTCGGCTACCGTTCCAGCGTTGGCTCCAGTGGTAGATGCTAAGCAGCTTTAAATGAACTGAACCAAAGGTCCAACTATGAAGTACAATTTCTTTTACATGCTAGCATTCTTCCTTCTCTTGTCATTCATCCAACTGGCAAATGCCACAGTACATTCGCTATTAGTTAAAATGTCAAAATCCACAATCTCTCTCTACAGCCTTGGATGTTGAAGGGCATACATAGATCATGCCAAAATCCACAATGGGGAACATCACGTCCAACCCGGGGAAAATGAAGCGTGTGTCACCAAGCTACCAACTACAAGTAACAGCCAGCCATAATTCAGAGCTCTCAAAGGATTTTCACATGGTTTTGAACAGAGTATAGCATCTACAAAGCTAAAGCCCGGTAAGGGCCTTTTCGCTTGTATTTGCTCAGCTCCCCAAACGCATCCCTGAAGTCTTGATTGGCACCAACTGAATCAAAAAAAACTCAGACCATCATGAGACATTTTTGTAACAACACAAACTAGATTTTGGTTCACAACCTTACAAGGTAGCATCTCAGTATGGTATCATGATATATAAACAGTAGCATCCGAACCACAAGCATGTGCGTGGATAAATACAAGCTATATACGTTGAGAAGCCAAACACATCACAAGGACATAATCCAGACACAGCAACAATGTATATGAAACATAAAACTTCCATAGGTCCTAACTACTGTAAACCACCAGGGATTGCAGCAGCAAATGGTGTTGGTGGCTTCTTTTAACCATAGCAGCGAATGGGGTCATTACAGCCTTTGGCTGCAGACTGTTTATCACCAAAGCGCCCACCTTTCTCCAGGTACTGCTGATGGTACTCCTCTGCCCTGTAGAATTTTTTTGCAGGAAGGATTTCTGTCACAATCTTCCTATTCATGGCCTTCTGGTGCTTCTCAAGAGATTCCTTGGCAGCTTTTTCCTGCTCTGGTGTGTAAAAATATATTCCAGACCGGTACTGGGTACCAACATCATTTCCCTGCATGCAGCCATCAAGGGCAGGACATTAGATGCAATTCAGCTAACTAGCATTTGCAACTAATCTTTCATATGGAAACCTTAGCAACAAAATGATAATAATAATAATTAGGTGAAAATATCCTTTTGGTCCTCAAACCTTCGCTCAGAATTCATTTTGGTTCTTAAACTTCTAAAAATGCAGTATGGAATCGGTTAAAATTAACAGAATAACCGACGTATCACTCTGTCAACCAGTCCATACATTCGCATCAATATGGCATGCCAACTATTCCATTAATTTTAACTGACCCATATAATAAAACATCAGAAATGCAACATTCTTAAAACATAAAGGATTAAATGTAGCAACCGAAAGTTTGAGGACCAAAATGAATTTTGAATAAAAAATTTTGAGGACCAAAAGTGTATTTTTAGCCCAATACTTATAATATTATCATATAAAAAGTCCTTGGACTGGCAGCGTTTATGAATGAAACATCAGACAGGTACCATTTTACACTTCAGACCAGGCAAACTTCCATGACTTCACTCTGTCGTATAAAGAATTAAGCAACCACAAAATGTAAGGCACTGCTGAAGAAACTTTAAAATGAACTGGCAATTATTTGGTGCTTATTACAAGATTAGAGGACGCAATCATAATGTGCTCGCTAAGAGGATTCAATGCTAAATGATAAACCAAGCAATAAAAACTAATCCATCTAAATATCAATTACACAAAAAATTATATTATCATTGTTTCACATCTAATTAGTTATTGCTCTGGTAATCTTATTGAACATAAACATTGTCAAGAACCTAAGAACTAAGGTTCACCCATCAATCTGGTCTTAGCCATATAGACCTTACTTTGCACACCTGATAACCTCATTAAACAAGCAAGAAATGTACATAAACAACATGTGATCATAATATGGAATTCATTTGTACCATGACTAATCCTTATGCAAACTGACAAGATCTTTATGTATCCCTGAAATTCCAAAAATATGCCATTAATTTAGCCAAATCATTAAAAGACCCTTATAACCTACTTTCATAAACAAACCCATGAGCCAAAAAATACCACTGAGGAAATTAAATCCTTATTCCTTCTCTTCCAATCAACCAAAAGTCTCTTTCAACTTCTCCAGTTTTTCATCTTTTCATCATAGTTTTAGAAAGAAGTGGCATGCCTTTCCTTGCTTGCACTCTTATAAAATCAAAGGTTAGATTATTGGAAAACAAATTATCCAAAATAAAGAAATCTCTGTAATCAAGAAACTTCAAGAATATTTGGTAAACAAGTTTGAGGTAGTTAGCAGCACCTCCCCTTCCAATCTGACTAAGCAAGCATAAAAAATATTTTAGACAATGAAAAGGTAACAATATCAATTAACCCTTGTTAATTGGCTGACACTGATGCAATTTTAGAAAGCAATGAGTTAAACCCCATACCACAACAAGATGAGTCATATCCTGAAAATCATTCATTATGTATGTCAAATCAGTGGTCCTTGTTATATCACCAGGATAACACAAGGGCCTCCCTCGATAATGAAATTAATATAAGCTTTTGAGGCTACCATAAACTACATAAAATTTTTTTTGATGTAACCATATTTTACTAAAAGATGAGTCTACATGATCCACTTGAAGGTCATCTATTTCAAAATCCAGTTTGCTAAACCTACAGCAAGTTCCAAATAAGACAGATAACAATTGAATGATTACTGTCCTATAATCCAGCTGAATTAGAACTGCAACAGAGCTGTTTCATCAGATTTAGGCTAATCCCATATATGCTACTGCAAGATCACATTGTTAATGGTCATCAGTCTAACTCCTAACTACTAAAGTCTGCAGTCCATTTGTGGATGTTAACTACTAACTTATCCCTGTTTTCCACCAAATGTTCTTTGGATATGCCCCATAAGCTTTGCATCATGATTAGGAATAAGTTCTTCAAAACACCATATGCAATTTCATGATCTTACTCATGTAAATGCTATTCCATGTCTTAGCATCCAGATTTAATAAAATAGCAGCCCCCCCCCCCCCTCATTTAGTCCATGGAAGATCCAACATAGAGTCAATGATTATATGGCTACATCCTGCAATTGTACTTCTTGAACTAGAATAAGTAGTGTTTTCCTGATGTAAACTTTCTTCCTGATGATAAATACAATTAGACTCCATGTGATAAAAAAAGTCCTTGTGTATCCTGGTTGATAGGAACTTCTTGTGGCATACAATTATAGGCAGCAAAATCTTCAACATGATTATATAATTCCTGCAACATGCTAAGTAGCAGCTCTTCTATTCAACACATCCACTTCTTGATTATAACTACACCACTTGTGATTTGTGATGAATGACATGTGCTACTCTAGAAATTACTCAAGCCACAATTCTACCAGTATTGCTCACACAAGAAAAAAGAAAAGAAAAAAATATCAGAGCATCGTGACAACATTAATTGTCCGCTAGTGCAAACAACACTGTCAGATGACACAAGATACATCATTATTAGAAAAATAGAACACCTTGTACCCCTAATTATTTCCCATTTTCACTAGTTGACTGCAAACATTCACTCCATGTCTGGCCTATGCATAAAAGATGTTAGTGCACAAATAATTCACCTCTTCCTCCTTAAGAGCCATCAAAATCTTCTGAATAATTCCATATTTATTTCTTCTACTTCATTTTTATAATATTTTTTGATGAACCGGGAATGATCATAAATATTCAAAAAGCAAAAACACTGGAGGGTGAGTTGGAGGATGTTAAGGAAGGAAACCTGGATTCTTCATCGATATGTTCTCCTCCACCTTCCTTATCATATAATAGTTTTGTTCTATTGCATTCTTCATTGTTTAGCTTTTCAAGTTTTCATTCTCATTCCTAATAACTTGCTATTAAAAATGAAATGAATTTTAAAACAGCAAAATCGGAATGCATCGTGTAAAGCAAAGATCATTGTATAACAGTTTTCTCAAAGAGGTTACCTTTATTAAATCTCTCCAATTAAGTCAAGACCATTCACCATCATTTGCATTTATACCAATTTGTTTTGCAGGTCATATGAGATAAATCTATTCAATGCCAGTATCTATACTTCCTACAGACTCAAGGATACTACCTGCATTCTGAGAATTTTTGAAGATAAATACAAATAATCAGCAAGTTAGCAATCAAAAATTCAACATATAAAGGCAATAGTCATTGCTATAGAGAATTGTGCAACAGATGGTGAGCAATGAGCAGAAGAGAAAGGCAAGTGAGCTGAATTGTCACATTTAAAGCATTTAAATGTGTATATCCACTGACACTGATTGCCAAAAAAAATAAATCCATAATTTTTTATCTTTAGCAATATGACCCAAGGTGTTATGCCTCCCTAATTTCATAAACTTGGCCTTTCTTTCACAATTATATAGAGTCCTCTTTGAATGCAACTTCCTAAAGGCCACCTCCTTATTTTGGTGGCGACATATGATTAAAAAGCTTCCTTATCCACAAGCCGATCATACTCATCGCCACTGCCTTTATGCTAGGTTTGCTTTTTGGGTGTTATACACTGACCTATCCCTCAAAACAAATGGATCAAAACCCATATCAATTGAATTATTTATTTTATTGTATGATGTTAAAGACAGAGGCAAAACATAGCTTTCATATATGTGTGCATATTGCTTTTCAGTAATATTAATTTCATTTTTGTTAGATCATATTTCACTCCCGACAGTAAATTTATATAACACAAATTCCAAATTCTTCCAAACTATCCAGAAAAAAATAATCAATATTTTTTAGCATAAAATAGCAACAGCAATTGCACCCATAAGAAACTTATAGGGCAATCATCCTTTCGGATCTAAAGTAAAAATCGAATTTTTATTAGCACAAATTAAATAAAAAACTAACGAACCAATAAAAATCGATTTTTTTTTTTTTTTCTAGCGGAAACAGTCACGCCAATTAAACCTCAAAGATTGAAACTTCACCTGGCGATTGAGGGTGGTGGGGTCATGGCGCGCCCAGAACGCCTGGAGCAGGTCCTCGTACATGCAGTCCCGGGGATCGTACTGGACCCGGACGACCTCGGAGTGGTTGGTGGCCCCGGTGCAGACGTCCTCGTAGGTAGGCTCGTGGAGGTTCCCCTGGCTGTATCCAACCTCGGTCTTGGCCACCCCGGGCACCCTCTGGAACGCGAGCTCCACCCCCCAGAAGCACCCCGCCCCGAACTGCGCGAATTCCTGCCCCGCCGGCGGCACGTCGTCGTCCGGCCCCTGCGCGATCGCCGAGGACGCCTCCGTCGAGAGCCCCCCGCGGCTCCCGAACCCTAGCCCTAGCTTCCCCAGCCAACTCATCGGCCGCGTCGACGAAAGGGAGGACGGAGAACAAGACGGAAAAGAGGATAAAGGCTGGGTATTTCAAAGAAAGGTGGGGGCTTTTTAAAAGGAGAGGAGGCTTTGAAGACCAGGAGAGAAGGGAGATGACACGGAAGCGAGGGCCGAGGGTTTGGTGGGGTTAAAACGGAGGGCACGAGACACGAAGGCTTCTTGGGAGCTTGGGGGCGAAGCCACCCGGGGAGGAGGAAAACGGCGGGTCCAGAAAGGCCGTGAGCGTGAGCGGTCGGGTCACCGAAGGTGGCTTTGGTTGCAGGATATTTCGCTGCTTTATTACCATCGCTCAAAAAAGAGAGGACAAGGAGGGGTTTGGTACTGGAATTTGATCTACTGGCGGTGAGTGTAATCGTGCCGGGCTTGGAAGCGGCCGATGCGATAAGACGGGAAGGGAGGGAGGGTGTGGATTTTGTGTACGGTAATGGAACAGTAAACAGCTTTTTCCACAAATGTAGGCATGCCTCGTGGCCAGGGTCGATGGGACAATTAACAATTGCTAATATTTGCCTCAATGAACCGGTCCCTGGATCTACCGTTCAATACTTCAACCCACAAATCAATGATCCAAATATATGAATAATTTAAATATAATTTAAATAAAAAATATAAGTTATAATAAAAAATAAAGTTAATTTTTTTTATTAAATTTAACCTATAATTTTAAAATTTAATTTCTTAAAATTAAATTATTTAAACTATAATAAAAATATAATATCTATAATATTTTAATATTAATTTTAAAAGTAAAAAAAATAATATTTATAATTTTTTATTAGAGAAAAGAGAGACGAAGAGAGAGTCAGCTCAGTCAAAGAAAAGGGAAAGAAAGATTTAGGTTTAAAAAATAAAAAATCTCAAAATAATAATATTGATATTTAAATTATATTAGTTAAAAAATAGTTTTGAAATATAAAAAAATCGATCTGATTTTATCGGTCCACTAAGTCATCAAGTTAATAAAAAATTATTTAATCTATTTAATTTTTTATTAAATTAATTATATTTAATTAAAAAAAATCAAACTAATTATATATCTATTTGAGCTAACAGTAGGTTTCAGTTGTTGGCTAACCTTATCTCGCATAATTGTTAGCTGATCATGACTTAAAAGAGTTTTAATAGCTAATCCAAATAAAATCTTATGGATTCATCGGTTGAACTGATCAATCCCATCTAAGTTTGAGCTGCTATCAATAAGAGAGGGAAAACAAATTTCATCTCATGCTCGGAGTTAGAGTGCTGTCACAAGATATGATGCGATTGATGTAAATAGATTCGTTATTAAATTGATTCTAAAATTTTATACTTTGAAACTTTCTTGGATCTACGCATGGTTGAGCAAGTTGATGACTTCATGATAAGAAAGACGTTTGGGGAGTTACGTTTAGAATACGCAAGATGAGTCGTTACTAATTACTGCAAACTTTTTTTTAATCTCAGATGCAATGGAGGTCAATGGTCCCAAATAGCAGCCGAAGATCTTAAGATCTAAGCTAGCCCACAGATTAAGACCAAGTGGCCACCATGAGGGATTAGTTTACCAACAACAAAATTACCAACATATGATCTGGTCTACCTTCACCTGTACTGGATTTAGACAAAGGATTTTTTCAGTTTATATCTAGCATAGGCCAATTTTTTGAGCTAAATTTTATAAGGATAGAGTAAATGTTGAAGCTTTCAACTTGGGTCATAAGAATGAAATCAAATTTTAAATAGGTAGGTATTGTGTCCATCCATGATGTGGATGGCAACTTTCATTGGTCATAAGTATTGGATCATGGGTTACATTAGATGTGTTAGGCCACTTGCAAACACTTAAATACGGATGTAAATCAAAGAGTTTTGACTCAATGTTAGTTTGAATAAATGTTACTTGTGCTATGTGCTATTATCTACCGACCCAACTGCCACCTCCTAATCAATTAGGTAATATGGATAAAATCAATTCAATGTCTTTATAACACCTATGCCGATAATTTTTTATCCAGGATTGTCATTAGGTGGGAAAAAGAAATATCTGTCCCATCTTGGATATGGACATCTGTCATTCATCCATAATCCGCACTTATACGAATACTAATACTTCTATTCTTTTCTTTAAATATAATTATAGTCATTCATGCCTATATAATAGCCATCCAAATATGTAGAAGATCTTATTCTTTTCTTTCTGTTAAAAAAAAAAAAAAAAAAAAAAGGAGAATACCCTAATTATCATATTGTTGGCCAATGAGGCCCATAGATGAGCTCCATTTCAAGGAAAAACAACAGACAGAGAGAGAGAGAGAGCTGTAAGATAAGATTAGAGGGCTAAAGAAAACTTCATACAGCTTTATAACTAGTATTAGGAATATATAACTTAGCTCTTGCCAAACAAAATAAAAGTTGATATCAAATGTGAAATCACTGTATAAAATAGGGCAGATCATTATTGATATCCCATCGGTTGAACAAAGGCACAGGCAATCTTCCTCTGAAATGTTTGTCTCGAGACAAAACTGTGTTCCCAATGAAGATGGCTATTCCTTTTCAGGCATCTGCTAAGTCTTGTCAGTCTGTTTTTATTTGAAGCAATGGGCAATCTCTCGTTGTAGATTTTTTTTTTTTTTTAGATGTACGAATGCCACATTAAATATATTTTTCTCTATCTTCTTGTAATGCTTATTGAGAGTAAGTTAAAGATGATATAATTGGAGCTCTTCTAGGCATGAAGTGGAATTAAACACAAATCCTGGAGTTACTGGCTTGGCAGGGAAATCCAAGTTCATAGCTCTTCCTCAACCCAGGGACAGTCTAGTGGACAATCTATCTTTAAATTATACCATGGTTTAAGTAGCAAATAGAATGGCTTGTATGCCCATCAATGTAAATTTTGGAGCTCATATTCAAATTTAAAGAATCATGGAATCAGAGATTTTTTTTTTTTAAAAAAAAAAATATGTAAATGAAGAGTAAAGAGGGTTGATGCTCTCTTATCTATTGAAGCAGAAAACAGAGGCATAGTATGCAATAGGTTGAAGGGAAAAAATCCAAGAACTAAAACAATCAAAAATCCAAGAACTAAAACAATCAAAAATCCAAGAACTAAAACAATCAATAGGTTAGGTTGTTTCAAAGGTCACTCTCAAGGCTCTTCTCAAGCCATACTAATCAACCATCTCACGGCAAAATCCAAGTAAAAGGTGACAAGCAAAAAAAGCACTAGTATCTTGTGTTACAAGAAGAAATTGGGTCTAATAATAACATCACTCTAGGAGACACCTTATCACTCTTTTGAGTTATCTACATCACTGGATATGTCAATGCATGCAAGAGAAAGCTATTAATTTATTGAATTGATAAAGCCCTTGATGGTTATGTAAAATAATTTCGGGCAAGATCTATTTGATAGGTGATGAATAATTATGAGAGAGCTATCCTATTTTATATATTCCAACACCTATAAATTTCCTCAAAAAAATTAAGAAAATATGAGAGAGATATTATTAATTAAATTTTTCTTTCCGAAATATTTTCTTTTATAATTACACTTTCAATATTGACTAATACATTCTAATATATTTTTTCACCAAGGAGGGCAAGAGTTAAACTAACATTGAGATATCTTAATTAAAGATGAGAATATCCATGTTGTGCAATATTTTCGACTCAATACATCCAACCCCCAATAGAAAAAAATAATAACAATATAAAGATATTTTATCAGGTCTTTGCTCGACACACTCATATAAAGCCGGCAAACCAATCGTAGACTCTACAACAGGAGGTCTATTTTGTGGCCTCCACGTGTTGACGTGGAATCTTAAAATTAACGCAGCAAAGGATAAATATTTATATATTTTTTTGTTAATTTAGGCAACATTTTATTTTTTTCCCGGGAGACCCAGTGCCGTTAATCATTACTCGTGGCATAATCGCACTTACGGAGACGGCTGTCCCTTCTATATTGAAATTATAAAAAAAAAAAAAAAAAAAAAAGGAGGACTGAAAACCGAGCGCTCTCTTCTCCCCAGACCACGAGCCCTCGTTGCCTTCCTCCACCGCCTGCTCCCCACCAATCGTTTCAAAATTGCCCCCTCGTTCTCTTCCTTCGCCTCAGCATGCAGTTCCACTGCGTCGACGCCTGCGGTAACCTCACTCACCTCCGCCCATTTCTAGGGTTCCGCCTCCGCCCTGCTGTACCCCCTCCCTGCCTCTTCCCTGGCGCTAGTGTTTCCACCGCCCTCAGCGTCTCCTGCGGCCCCTCCGCCGGCCGGCGGCGGCCGCGGAGGGGGAGAGGGGAGGTGATCAAGGCGAAGAAGAAGGAGAATGTGTGGAGCGTCGACAACGACCTCGCCGCCAGGGCCGCCGCGGAGGAGAAGGCGGCGGCGCTCAAGAGGAGGAGGAGGAGGAGGAAGGGGCGCGATTCTAGGGTTATGGTCTCCGGGGCCATGCTGGTGGAGATCGAGACCGTTCTCCAGACTCAGGTATTATCTGTAGCTCTTTATCCCATTCGAAATATTGCATCGTCGCAATTGGAACATCAAAAGGATTGAACCCTGAAAGGTTTCGATTGCCTTTTGAATTGATGTCAGTTTGCTTTTATTTATTTTATTTTTTTGGCTTGATTTTTTTGTAGTTGTGCCTTATAAACAACCTTTTTTAATCATTTCAAGTTTAACTTTTACGAAAAAAAAAAAAAATCATTGAAAAAATAATTGCTGCGAGTTTTATTTTCTAATTCTTGATTTGCTCAATGAATATTAGCTCATCTGTATTCGATCACCTTTTGACTTGTTGTATTCTGATGTGCCTTTTATTTTGCTATCTGCTGTCATTAATATCAAACCACTTGATTGTCTCTGATAGCTAAATGCTGATATCCAATTTTTGATACGTTCTAATTCATGAATTATGGGTTTTTGTGGACCCTTTTGTATGAATTACGTAAACTCTAATGTCTTTTTTTTCCGTCGTCTCTCCAAAGGAACCCGTTATTAAACCATCATGGGACACCTTTTCTAGCAGTGTCAGTGGCATATGGAAGGGTGTTGGAGCAGTCTTTTCACCATTCACTGCTGAGATGGAGCCGATTGGAATAGGAAACCAAAATGAAAATCTTTATGACTCTTATACTCTTTCCCACATTGAGAAGGTGCCACCTGAGGGCCCTTTCTCTCAAATCCTAAGGAAGACGAATTGGGTGGCTTTGAATCCTTTTGGAGAAACACGTCAACATATCAGAGGAGATGAAAGAGATCATGAAAGAGACAGGCACTCTGTCCCTGCCACTTATAATTTTCCGAGCTATGAGTCCTTCAACTTTGATACAAGTGAACTGTTGGAAGAAGATGTAATGGGCATGGAGCCAGGTCTTGTATTCTTTGAGGTAAGATCTGCTTTCCTACTCTTTAACAATCTCTTATATAATTCTTCATATTATTTTAAACATTTAGTGTCTGTCATTGACTGCTATATCACCAAACAGTGAATACAGATTTTCATTGACTAACTTTTCTTCTCTGCAATGATTTGGAATCATGAATTATGGTACTATTTTTAATCTTTTTTAGGAATGTGCTAAGCATCATTAATATCTAATTGTTTCAATTTTGCTTCCTAGATTTGCATACTCAATACCCTCCATCTGCTGAGGTATTTGCTTTTCCTGCGATTTGGACAAGAATTGTTGATTTTTTTTTTTTTGCACACTTTACTGTTTGAGTCAGGGGTGGAATAAAATACATTAAAATATTAGTAAGAGTATTTAGTGTGTTGGAACTAGTTATCAAAATTGATGGTTGCAGGGCTTCAAACTTCAACACATGACATAATAATTGATTATAATGTTTCCAAGCTTTTGATTAATTTTTCTAGTTTCATTTAGGTTGAAGGAAGAATATGTGAGGTGAACACAGTCAATTATGTTGGGCAAGTTAAACCATTGAGCAATAAGGAGGCTATTAACATGAAAATTTTGAAGATGTTTTTGAGATAGATGCTTGGAATAACTGGGAAGAAGAAATTTACAAATGAGCATAGATCTACTGCTGTATGGCTTTTGGATGAGAATGTCGCATGAGTTGGAGGTTGGCCACCCCAATTAGTGGTGCAATCTAATTTTTGTTTTGATCTTTAGCTTTTCACAACATTGAATTGAAGAATTAGTTGATTTACTCCATAATAAGGTCTTATCAAGAGCACGCCAATTCTTGTGGGTTGCTAGCAATAAGGGTAAGTATGCTGTTATAATCAGAGTTTTTGTAAATTCTACAAGAGGCCACATGATAGCAAGAAGATAGTCATGTGGCAAACTTGCCCTGTAAGTCATTAATTTAATGGGAAAAATACAACAAGACCCTTACAAAGTTTACGTTTTCCTCATCATTAAAAAGTCTAAAAGTGGTCCTCCAAATTATCTTTTCATTGCAACCTGCTCCTTCCATTCATCTCTATTAACCATCATTTAGTAAAATGGTCACATGACCATTACATGAGTCTTTAGATTTATTAAAATTTCTAGAATATCCTTGTAGTGTAGTGAAGAGGGAGATTGGGAAGCAGGAAGCCATGATTGAAGCTCACATACCATTTGTCGCTACCTTGCCGTTGACCTTCTTGCCTCCTTCACTATTGCCTCTCCTGTTCACCCTTGGCCCTCTTCCGTCGCCTCCCACCACCTCGCTGCCTTCTATGTCCCTGACTTCTTCCCCTCCTACCTGGCCTATCACATCTGCATCAACCGCCTTGTCCATGCCTATGCCTTCCACCTCCTCCCCCCATCATTGACATTATTCACCACTCTCATGCCCACCGTGACATGGATTCCTTAATTAGCCTCATCCATGCTTACTTCCTTGCCACCTTTTGCCCCTTCCCCTCCATCCCCTTATTCGCATTTGTGCATCCATCCACTCATTCAATGCCCTCCTCAATTCCATGATCCAAAATCACCACTTCCACCTCATTGTTGCCTGCTATCTCTACTGCTACTTACTGCTCTGGCATCATCGCTGACATCTTCTCCTACAACATCCTCATCAAGCTCAACGGTACTGATAGTGCCCTCCAGGTGCTGGATGAAATGTCTGGGTGGGGATGGTCTCCAATGTTGTCACCTTGCATCACCATTCATGCCCACTACTAGACTTGCAATTGCCTCACTACCACCCTCCCCCTCTTCAACATAATTTTCAGCTGTGGCTGTACCTCCGGTGTGAGCGCCTACAGTTTCCTTATTGATGGCTATTGCTGCCACAGCCAGCTTGTGAAGACTGAATCCTAACTGCCATATCATCGAAAACATGCAGTAGTTGCTTGCTTACATCCAATTCCTTTGGAAGCTAGACAAGCCAAATATATGCATTCTATTCTTTTTTCTTAAAAAATGTCAAAAAAAAAAGGTCTTACAGCATTCAACTGCTTCTACTTAAAATTCTCATCTTATCCTTATGCGAGAAATCCAGTCTTTTCTCCATTCTTCCTGGCCAAATGGATCAAACTTTGCCTCTTTATTATCAGTACCTCGTCTTTCAAACTCTGTAATCACCTGTACGCAATACATCAAAGCTTTTATTTTTCCTTTGAATATCCACTTCAAACATCTATAAGCATGCAGTTTGATGTCTTAATACCTGTGAATGGAGAGCTATGGCCTTGCCTCTCAGCTGATTGAATCACTTCCTAGCAATGATATACTAGGTGAGAATGACTAATGGTGTGAAGAGGCCTTTGCGTTCATTCATGTTGCCCACCCTAGGCCGAGACCTTGGAGGCCTAGCAACACGAACATAGGTGGCATTGACTTCATCAGTATTGGCGTATTTCATGAAACTTCAATCCTTTTCATGCTAGTTTGTTTTGACTTGATGAAAAAAAGATCCTTCCAAATTTGCCCCTTCATCTTTCATGTAATACTAAGTTGATGTCCTGATCATCTAATTGGAAAAAATTGAAACAGAGGGTAAAAACTACCTGTGCAACTCATGGGCATGCCACTAGTTGATCAAAAACTTTTCCTTGATTCATATGTAAAATCATTTCTAGATGACAACGCCAAGGGTCATAAAGTCATCAAAGCCTACAAGCAAGATCTTAATTACTAGTCTTACCATAATGTATCGATCAGATACTCGTATACTATGCTATACTGGTTTGCTCTGACACATGGCACATTACCACATTTTTAAAGTGTCCACACCATGAGGCATATGATGTTTTAGCATGGTAACATCATATTGGTCCATGGTTAATTGTTTAGGTACTGGTACTTCACCCATGCAAGCATGGTGGAGAGATGCCTCATTTTCTCAGTTATCATAGTATTCACTATTCATTTGTGTGAGAATGTATGAGTTTTGGTACTTGTTTACTGATTTTTAATAACCCGCGTTTTAGGTTTTGGCAGAACGTCTTGTGAGACGCTGAGATAGATTGTTATCCCAAGTGTTGGGACGGGACCATCCCACCATTGTCTCAACGTCTTAATTAGTGCATCTTGGGACACTTCTTGTCCCAAATGTCGGGATGGGACGAGACAACAGTGTGTTTGTTCCATGAAAAAAATCAGGATAGCTTCGTCCCATGGGATTTAAACCTAATGATAACTATCTGTCATTTTGGAGATGAATAAATGATTAACTTGAAGATGGTGGTTGGTTCTCCTCCCTTCTGTTCTTCCTAGAACTAAGGAGTTAAGACATGACAATATTTTTGAAGATGAAATGAGATAATAGAAGATGATTTTGGAAGAGTTTGGATCATCTTTACCAAGGCTAGGATATGGGGCACCACATATTCTCAGTTATAGACAACTCTGTATTGTTTTGTATGGTTGTTTTTCTTGTAAAATATTGTGTAGGTTTTAATGGTTGAATATATCACCTTTGTCAATTGAGTATGTGCCCACGTGATGTATACATATTCTAATTCAATTGAAATTTTATCATATTATTTATGGTTTTGGTTATTTCCTCTTTTATTTTTTGCACATTCTTACTTGTTTACCACACATAATTTTGTTGTCATTTGCTTTTTTTTGCCATGTTGCAGGATGGATCTTATTCTAGAGGTCCAGTGGATATACCCATTGGAGAGTATGATGAATCTAAGTACTTTCTTTCTCCAACTTTTAAGTTTGAACAAGTATGTTCTGTGGTTGCCCTTATCTTCCTCACATTTTTAAAGTAATTCTCGTTTGTTTAGAAATGTTATATGATCTGACCCACTGCCCCTTTTATCTTGTTATTCCTTGCTCTCTTATGGATAATACTTTATATGCTGAGTATCTCTTGATTTTGTGGACGTGCATCCTGAAAATAGCTTCTAACTGATGCTACAAATTTTCAGTTGTTGTTTCGGACATTCATGCATACTCAGGTGAACGCAGTTGTCAATATAAATGCATGTGATGTGCTGTAAATTTATTGTTAGGATTGGCTGTTTAGTGGAATATATTATAATACTGTTCATTCACATTTGTCTGCCCACATGTTTTGGATTTGCATAGGCAGGTGGATCACCTTCTTGTTGTTTATTCAAGTTTGCTGAATCACGGGTGTGCTAAATCCATTTTCCAGGCTTAACTGCTACTTTTGGGTTATGAGTTGGGTCTGGTTGGAGAAGGTGCAGAATTTTGTTTCCCTAGTGGAAGGGGGTTTGGTTGGTTAGGGTAGGGTCTGAGAGTTGGATAAGTAGATTAAGATGGGTACACAGTAAGATAGGTAGATAAAAGGAATGGATGTGTTTTTTCCAAATGTTCAATATTGACTTGATGGATAATTGTTCACTAAATTTACCTTTAATCCAGCAATATGTTGGATTCATGTTCATAGAATATAACTATAGGTATATGCTGGCCATCAACCTACTGCAACCCTCCTTCCTTAATCTTGTCTTGGGATGAGTTTTGTACATAGATGGAGTTCTACAGCAATATATAATTACTTAATTTAATGTAAGGTCTGGTTTTGAAAGTTTTATCTGTCATCAAACATAGGATTATGTGAATTTGATGATTTAACATTAATCACTTCCACCATTTAATTTTTTCCATGAATTTGTAAAGAACAATCACTTTCTAGTTATACCTGAAATACCACTTGAACTTATAGGGCATTTATGAACTATCTGTGGTTAATTAGTTTGACTAATGAGATTGATAGATATATTTTTTGATATTCACGGAATTTGCTAAGCTTGATTGTCTACTGAGATCATGGCAGTAAAAAAATTCCAAACAATCTGAAAGTAGTGTGCTATCAATTTATAGAGTTTGAGATTAAACATAGTTTAGATGGACATACAGCTGTGTTATTTATTTATTTTTTTTTATGGGAGGATGATGGAGCTAACTTGAATAAAAAATGACACCTATCTGTGTATCTGTGTGACTTTATGCTAGAATGGTTGAAATCACGGTTCTTTCCTTGCTTAGGCAAATGATGGATATCATAAAGAGACAAGCATATGCACATGATTATTGTGGACTTAAAAAGTATGCGATGTAGTATGGAGAACATGTGATTTAGAATGTAGAGGAGCCTATAAGGGAACAGAACAAGAAGTATTTGTGGTAATATTGATGGCTTTCCATTTTTGGAGTGCCTATGCTAACAGCTTGTCAGCTAGCTTTTGCCTGCTACACTATGCTTGCCATAGCTAAACTAACTGCTGAAATTCGGAAAAGACTATTAGTGGTTGTTGCTATCTTGAGATGATAGTGTTAATTGATGATATGAGAAGACTCAGTCATTACAGTATCGGTGATAGGTGATGTATGCTAGCAGGAAAAACTCAGAGATTATAAGGAAGAACATAAACAAGATAATTACCAACTTAAAATGTATACTTGATAATTTTCAAGAAAATATATGATATAATGATATGCAAATGGGTTACATTTAACTTTTCTAGGATATCTTATTTCTGAGAAAAAGCCTTTTCTATGATGTGTTGGTGCCTAGGAGGGAGCCATGGCAAGGATAGGATGTAACATGTGGTGATTTCTAGTTGTAACCAATGGCTGACTCAACTTATCTAACTATATATTTCTTGTAAACTAACTGCTGATATCTACTTAGGCTATGATTAAACAATCAATATTATACATAACATTTTCCTTGATTTATTGAGAGTTTTTAGGTGTTTTAGTGTGATGATGACGACGGTAACAATAACAAAACCTTAATCTCAAATGAACTGGAGTGAGCTATATGAATCCTTTTTCTTCATTCCGCACGGTTTTGTTCAAAAGAGAAAATTCAAAGCAAAAATTATAAATTTGATTGGTAGAACTCAATTTAGGAATTTCCAAACTCATGATTTTATAGATTTTATGGTTTTTGATTGCACAACAAGGCACCCAATTGAACAAGAGTATAACTTGTAAACTCAAAATGAATAAATAAATAAATAAATAGATAACCATGCTAGTGTAGTGTCAATGGTTGTTGTTAATGGATGACATTGTTGATAGATGAAATGAGTAGATCTGGTGGTTATAGCGACGACAGTAGTGTTTGCTAAAAGGAGGGAAAGAATGGATTGAACATTATGAAACCTTATGCAGATTCTAGCTTGTGTCAGCCAAGGATTTAGCCCTTAACAGGAATAAGTGGCAAAACAAGGTTTCTCAGTTACAGTGATATAATGTTATGTGATTTAGAAATTTAAATACTCTTCCTATCACTTTTAGACAAGGCTATCTTCAGACTGCACATGAAATTCTATGTGAACCCCAGATCTGTAGGCCATGATAATAACCTGATGATGTAATCCCATCCAGTCAGGTATGATATCATACAAGTAGAAGTGGCATGCTGGTTTGATGACTCATGGGTGGAGTTTAGGAACCTCATGGCTGACAGATTTGACTACAGAGAAGTCGCTATGTGCACCCTTTCCTTTCGTTCGTCTCTCTCCCTCATATGGAATTTTCATTGAAGTTTATCACCTCAATAAAGTTAACCTGAAGGACACGTTGGTGCCCATCTGGAAACCTCAGTGGCTTACCATTTCGACTTATTATTAGAACAGTATCAAATCTTTTGTGCTGTCGTTGATTGGTATTCTCTTAAAAGTTCTCTGTGGTTATTCCAAGATTCCCTTTTCCACTGCCCAATATAAACTACGAATGGTTTATCTTCTTCTGCATGGATCAATGCACAACTGATAATATAAAGTATCTTGCAATTTTTTATTGCTCAGTGTTTAGTTAAAGGATGTCACAAGAGACTGCGCATGGTGCACACCATTGAGTTCAATGAAGGGGGATCCAATGTACAAATAATAAGGGTTGCTGTTTATGAAGAACAGTGGGTCAGCCCAGTTAATCTCAGTGATGGAAAGTAAGTTTATTCTAGCTTGTTTTATCGCAAATCCCTTGCTGTATTCTGGAAATAGTGATCTACCATCAATATCATTATGCTACTGTTACTCACAAACTAGGCCAGTCCAACATATAAGATTATCAACTCTGCACCCCCTACCCTTTCATATTGCTCATTTGCTAGAATGGAATCAATAAAAAAAATTGCAAAAAAAAAAGATAGTGAATGTTAAGTATGAAGTTCTAAATAAGAATGTATTCTAGGTTCTAACTGAAGAGGGATGCTGTGACCATCACCAGCTGTATTTTATATTATATGAGCCTAAAACTTGAGGGCATGCTAATGTAAAATTTTAAATTTGTTCTTGAATATGCATAAAAACCTTGAAGAGGAATGCTTTTGCTTAACTCTTTACTTATTGAATCTTACATTATATAATTCTTCTACTTAATGGGAATCACTAGCACTTGCAGATAATCTTGTTCTACACTTTTGATGGTCTAACCACCTTATTAGGAAATTCTGAATCATCATGCTGGAAAAATAAGAGCCTTGCCAAAAGCATTGACATTTGCATGTTATTATTATTGATGCTTCTGCAGCATACTTCAAGAAATTAGTGCTAGAATTTAAAAGAAAAGAGTAACTATTATGAGAAATCCATATTCTGGAATTAGGTTAACAGGTTGGTGTCCTTTCAATCGGCATATAAATTACATAATTAGTTATCTATTGAATCTTTTGAAGACATCCAAGTATTCAACTTCTAATGTCTGCATGTGCTGCCTTGAGTGGGTTCTAAACATCATCTCATGAAAAATCTTACCTTTTGCTGATCCTAAATACCTATTAATTTTGCTGTCTTACTAATTCAGACCATCTGTTTGATGGCTTTTAATAACTTAGCTGTATCAATTAATCTGTGCTAATCATTGAACTTGAATTGCTCATGCATCCTTTCAAATCCTTGTTTCCATTTTCAAAGCTGTACCAATGTCTTTTGTATATCTATGAAAGAGCAATTTTTGTGGCAATATGCCATTGATGTTCTTTTGTGGTGCCTTCAGACTCTGCATAAGATAGTCAGTTCATATTCCTTAGCTGATTACTCAATACCTTTTTTCGGTAGAAAGTGAGCCATACACAATGGGCTACACAACAGGAGGTAGCTCCCTAATACCGTGGCAACCCCAACCACCACACCACTATCAAGGGAGAAAAATGCAGGCAGGATCCAAGCCTAGATCTCTATGACCACCAGGAGACTTTGCAAGCATGCTGGCACCTTCTTGAATTGAATTCTTTCATGAATATGCTATATATTTTCTTTCCATAGGCATTAAAAATTCATGACCTGATGCTCATTTGAAGGTTCAGATTCACGTTTAACAAAAACTTTCTTTCCATAGTTTTTGCATCAATGATTTATTCTCAATCAAAGATATGTTTAGTGAGTATCATCTCTGGATGATGTTGAGAAAGAATATCTCTACTTTGCCTTGTTAAAGATTTAATTATTTTCTTCCACTTTTTTGTCACAAAATTCGATCACATTACATCATAAGACAACTGCTTGAACTAGTATAGATGTTTGCAAACACTATGGATTTTGTTTGAGTTGATGCAATGGTACGAGAGGGATCCTTTATGATGGCAGCTTCGTTGTTTTCTGGTCCAGTGATATGCAGTTTGACTTGAAACCGGTCTCACAAAGAAAACGAGCCCAACCATCAGAACTGACTGGTTCTTGGAAGGTATTTGAAGTGAGTGCAACACCAATCTATGATGAAGAATCAGCAGCTGAAGAAAGTGGGCTACCATACGTGTATTTGTGCACAGAGACGATGAAGAAGAGGAGCTTGCCAGAGAGCTCGGTTTACTTTGGGGAGGAAGAGATGCTTGACATGCAGGATGCAACCGTCCTTTGGCTGCCAGGTGGTGTCACTGGGTATGTTGAGGTGAATAAAGAGGGCATCCTTTGCATAGGTGTTGGGTGGTACTCGGATGAGGGGATCAACCTTGTGATGGAGAGAGATTATGATATGGATGGAAAGCTCAGGGAGGTCAGGTGGAAATCAGAGGTTAAGAGAAGGTGGACAGATCCACTTCATGTGTGATTTCGTTTTCTTTCTTTCTTTCTTTCTTTTTGTCGCTTCCTTTTTTGCGCTTTTTTCTTTTCAAGGAAAAAACCAAGCTTTTCTGATATCTGTTGAGTGTCTCTATTCATGTATATGCTAAATGTCAATTAAGGAAAAAAAAAAAAGGAATTATTAATTAGTAATTGACTGGTACATTATTGGCCTTTTCTAGCCCTAGTAAGTTGTAGATGACCGCAGACCAATAAGCTTGTGCTTACCGGTAGCGATGTAAAGGCTCTTTGTTTCGAAAGCCCGTGTTATCTTTTTGCAAACAACCTTGTACCTTACCGGGGTTGCGGTGCAACATTTTTCTTTGCATCTTTCTACATTTTTCTTTGTTTCAAAAATCCAAGAAAAATGTAGACTGAACATGTATGATGCATCCTTTAGCTTTTAGATCATTTTGCAGAAACGTTTAGAGCAGTTGGTAGCAAAGGTCAATTGCCTTTAAGAAGAATGAAAATAAAGCAAGAAATAGCATCTCTGTTATCTTACCAATTAATTGTCATGTGGTACCTCGCTATAATTGGAAGGGAAAGAAAAACATCAAAATAACGATACTAACAAACCTTAATTTTTTACGTAGATGTATAATTTTTTTAAAGAAATGATTTTTTAGAACTTTATAAGAACATTATACCTTTTTGTCACATGTGCATCAACCTCTGATTTACATGGACTACTTGCCAATATGTTAGCATCAACTTTTATTAGTGCATATCTACGAGCAAAATGTAGGTTCATTGGAGTAGGGTTATACTGGTCCACTAAAACAAATCATTTTCGTAAAAATTTTTTTAAAAAAAAAATGGCTCACTTCTTGGAAAGATGGGCTGAAAGGTTCTTATTTTATGCAGATATTCTAGTTATGCATAAATAAATAAATATTAGACTATTACTTTGCAAGCAAACATGTATATCATTTTGCAAACACACCTCCCTGCAGCATACGAGATGGCCTTCTAATTTTGCATGACATCATCATGAACTGGTCTAGCATGGCTGAAGGGCTGAATTCCCGATTTTCCAATAATAAATACATGAATTTAACACAAGTAATACAACACTAGCGAGAGAGGTGGGCGTTCTTCTGAGAATACCTACAATGGAGGCCTGGAGAATTGAACAACTCATATTGACGAGCTTCCAGACACAGCTTCTTAGGCTCTCATGGCACGGAGCAAAGAAGTCGTGCATCAGATCTTCTCTGCAGATATCCTATGCCTTTGGCTAACAGACAAGCATTTGTCTACGAGGTCACAGAGCGATTTAGGAACCCTATCGACAACTCTGGTCTTCTGAGTGTTAGCGACACCCCGATCTCTCAGTTCCATGGATTGTAGAATCTGGACATCAAACAATTCCTGCAATAAGCCAACATTGTCGCACAAGAGACCCTTGTAGTTAAGCGTTAGTGAAGTTCTCGGACACGGTACCGAAGGAAACAAGGACTCGCAGTTCATGTAGTTTAGCAACTTCCTGTACCTCTTCACTGCCCATCAACTTTGCGATTTCCTTTATGTTTCTATTGGCAAGAGAAGCAACATCAGTAACAATAATGTCGGAAATCATTTACAATATTGTTCAAGGAGAACTCACTGTTCGGGATCACCACTGAATTGTGTTTTTCCAAACATCTGGCGAAGTAATGTAACACCAGCAGACTAGATATCAACTCTGAAACCTTGGTGAAAAGACTTGAACAAGGCCTGCATGCATGAAATTAAATTTTTTTTTTAAAAAAAAGGTATCCCAAACTATGCAAATGAAAGCAAAGACCAACCTCTGAAGCTCAGAAGCCTTTGGTTCCAGCAGAGACCTCATGCTTTCCATTTCCTGAAGGCAACATTCCATCAGATATTTCCGGTAGCAGAAAAGTTTTAACATCAAATCCTAACTTAAGAATTAAGTACCTTTGCTCATAAAGATGGAGCCAACACCAGGAACAGCTTTGCCAATAGAATGAAGAGCCACAAGAATCATCATTTTTACTGTTCTATCCACCACTTTGCCCAAAGGTGCAGCAACCCTCTTCCTTTGAAGAGCTGGAACTGTTGCAAGTTGCCACCTTTTGATTGAGACTTTGCATTGACTTATCCAAAAATTTATCAGCTCCCTCTGCCCTTTTACAGGGAATGGGCTGCTTCAACCCATCCTCCTCTCAGGAGTCCTGGTGCTAGTTGGACCCTTCGTTGAGGTTAGACCAGAACTTGATCTTATAGCGGCTGGCTCGTTTATGTCCAAATTACATCATAATATGTCCATCAAAAGCAGTTCTTGATCTTATGAAATCCATTTCACTTGTATCATGAATCCATTTTTAAATTACTTCACATCAAAACTCACAATAATTGCACCAACCTACCAAATATTTTCCCAAAAAGAAAAAAAACAAAAACAAGAGTTCAAATTACAACATCCTTTGGAAAACTAAGGCTCCCGTTTGCCATAAACAATGGACCGCAGACTCCCTCACCTTCCATGGATTCTTCCCCATCGGCAACAAAAATCCAAATTTGATTTTAAAAAAAAGTGCAAGACCAGCAATTTTACCAGGAAAATAACACTGAATTCACGTAAGCACCTCTTCCAGAAGGCAGCAATAGACTCCTTTTGGCCCTCACCGCTTTATCATCTTCCACAGGCTCCCCGCCTTCCTTTTTCCTCACATACATCCAAGGAAAAATCTTTCCACGCCCTAATTTATCCCGCAACCCTCGGCACGAAAGGAGCGATCGCTCCAGAAACGAACTCCCCGAAAGCAGTGATCGCCATCTCGGAGACCGCGACAAGACCACCACCGGTGAGGAGCAGCGAGCGACGGTGAAGAGGTGCCAGACCCGCTGGATCTTGGCAGAGCTCGGCGGGAGGATCTCCGGCTACGCATGGAGAGTTGCCATGGACGGACGGCAGGACGACGCTACTAGGATTGTAGGATTTCGAGTATCGGGCTCTCCGAATTGAGAACTATGGTTAGGGTTTTCGATTTCGTCCTAAAGGTTTACATGGCGTATGGAGATGGAGATCGAGATCGAGATCGAGAGAGAATTGGGGTTTTTAAGAAGAGAAAAGACCAAGGGTTTTCTTCCGTTTATAACAGCTATGGGGGAAGAACAGCGAGGCGCGATTTGGCTCGTGTGTCGATTTCGAGTCATGGCACGTGCCGATTTCCCGCCGTTTTTCCTATGCGGTTTTGGGCTCATAATGACGCACTTGACCTTGAGTTTATGGTGGAATTACAGAAGAGCCATCGTTGTTTGTTTGTATTTTTTTATTTTTTATTAATTTTTTTTAAGCTGTCCGAGCGTGGCCAGGAGGCAGCCTTTTCCGCGTGTATTGCAGGTAAAATTTTGTTCATGGAATTTGCTGTTTGCTGTGTATACTTACCTACCAACCAGCCCACGAACAATTTCTCTAGTGCAACGAACACCAAATAAGGAGGCACCATTGGTTTCTCCAGTCTCCCTGGTCTCTGGTGAACCAAGTTGAGCAAAGTGACAAGCACTTAGGAAGCTTAAACATCGTTTTAATGCTATTGGATGCATGTTGTAGAGTTTAGTTGAAGGCACAGTTAACCATTTGATTAAGATAATATGCTATGAACAATGCTTGCCATTTAGTAACTTCAATATACGCATCATCATGATATTGTGTCAAAATATAAGCATAATAGGATTAATGGTGATTAAAAAAAAAAAAAAATAGAGTTCCAAAATATTGTGGCATGAAAAATGCTTGGCTCAAAATACCAACATCAATGCCATTGTCATAAACACCGCATAACGCTTGAATACTAACGCCTGCTTTGCTCCATCTTCAATCACCCTCTTCCTCTTCGTTCTCCGCACCCTACCTCCCAGGCCGAAAGAGATGTAACAAATGATATAGGTAGCAACCAGATCGAATCAAATATTATACATGTTAAATAAAAAATTGCGTCAACCTATACTCTACCTATTTATTTGATAGGTCAGAAATTTAAATTTAGACTTAATCATTTTATTAAATAGGTAACATGATCTGACTTGCAACAAATTGTATTAAGTTAAGCTGGTGAGCATTGCCTCCCCTAATTGGAGGCTCCAACCTATTAATGTATTCAAAGGTAAAGTGACCCGGAACTCAATGCACCTCAAGAACTCCGTGATCCGCCTACTAATTGGTTTGTAATGTATTTTAATACCGTATCCAAGAACTTCATATCTGAAACAAATTGTAATATGTACACACACCAAGAAAACAACAGCAACAACAACAAAGAAAAAAAATAAAGAAGAAGAAGAAAACAGTCTACAAAACCATGAGACAAGCTATGGATTGATGAAGTTCACTTTAAGCATAATTAGAATGAAAATAACGACAGAATACATGTTGCAAGCCATTAGACTGAAAAGGCCACAGGTAACTTGCAACCAAACTGCTGTCTGGGCCAACTGATGGAGAGCAATTGGACCACAAAGTGTGGTTTGCGAAGAAGAGTGAAATAGTAATCATCCATTTTCAAGTATCTGAACTTTCGAGATTGCAATCCGTAATTTTATGCAGTAGGTGGTGGAGAAGACATAAAATTTAATATGAAGCCAACCATCAAACCCACTAGCCCAGCAAATGCAGTAAAGGTCAATGAAAAGCCTTCATCACTCTTACGGTTTCTACGCCTCTTCAGCATGTCCTGAAACAATTTTCATATAACTTGGTCAAAAATCAAGTGGAGCAAGCAAGAAATCCTTTGCATAATTGTTGCAAGAAAGGGCCGCTATCCTTTGTGATTTCTTATGAGGAAAAAATACTCCTTTCCTTGAGGACTCTGCTTCACAAAGAGAAGCGTTCTCTTCTTTTTTTTTTTTTTTTCCTCCTGTTCTTTTACAAAGGAGGTTTATATAGAGCCAAATCAATATATGGGGGAAAACAAAGCAAATCTACATGCAATAAGATCTTTAAAGCACACTGCCTCATCCATGAAGCAAAAATGTAGGTCCAAAAGAGAACAACGTTCATGACAAGATTTCTTCATTCATCCACTATGGCAAAGTCTTGGAACCAGGAAAGTAAGAAATATCTCATTTTTTACCATGTCTAGATACAGCTCAATGACCCAATAGCAGATATATTTCTAAGTGTTGAAGCAAAAAGATACTAGTTGACAAGATATAAGAACCAGATGGACAAGCCTTAATTAACCAAAGGCATTTGGGGCCAGGCCTCACCCCCAAGAATAAATGTTGACTAAGGGACCAAGATGACTATTTACTGTTATTTTGTTTTGTTGACAGTGGAGGCAATTTACAATTTGTTTAGATTCAGAGTGTAACATCATGAGACCCTATAAGTCATTACTCAAACCATAAGCAGGCTCATATCCTCTCTCTCTCTCACACACAACTTCAGACAAGCCCTCTCAGACCTCAGCTTCTTTTCTTCTTTATCCCCCCATTTCAATGCTCCTTATGATGTTGTCTAAGTTCTATTTTGAGCCATCTGTTTGTCAGTTATTAATATTGCAACAAACTAAACATGGGGAACATAAAGCAGCATAAGGCCTATATATTCCCAAGGCAGTAGGCATTTGAAATGAGTTCAAGGATGTGCAATGTAAAAGCCACGCACCAGTTCACGTTGTAACTGTTGATTCTGTTGAATAGTGGCATCTCTTTCTTCCTTCAGATGCTGAACTGTTTGGATCTGCATAAGCAAAACTCAACTGAGAACAAAACGAGAAGAATATCATGCAAAACAGTGCTATCAAAGCATACTCAATCAATACAAAGGTCGAAATCAGAATATTCATGCTCAAGAGACATTAGATATTGGTTCAACAGTGCTTCTGTAAGTGCTACTCTATACTGAGTTGATATAGAATAAAATAAACACAAGAACCTTGCAAGTCGGAATGCAGCATCAATGCAGACTAACATGCTGGACTCTGAAATGCAGGTACAGTACTTCTGGCTTTTCATTCTATTTTTCTTGCATAATCCTGCCTTAGAGGTACCTGATACTGCATCAGGGACTAAAACAAATACTATGACTAACCATTACTAAGAGAGTTTTGCTTAATTGCCTACACAATGTAGTGAAGGAAAGCACAAAAGGAGTATTAGGATCCCTGTCCAAGTAAAAAAGATTGATTTTTCAACAACAAACCAACTTCCTTCTGCATTTCAAGATTCCAGCATTTGCAGCAGTGCAGGACCAGTTTGACAGATTGGGCTCTGGGTGACTTTAAACAAACAATCTTTTCCATGAAAAATAAATCAAGCACGTGATGTCCCTGGCAATCTTCAATATAGGTAGGTGAATCTAATTATTACAAACTGGAAAAGACTTTATGTATTGTGATGCATGTTGAGCAGTTAGGTCACTTAAGCAAAGTGGAGAAGCAGAACTTTCTTTTGCACTGCTCAAAAATAAGTGAAACTATTGTGTGCATATCATAATATTGTCTACATATCATCATATTCGATTTACTACTAGGAGAAATTGGCTTCACATAAACATATTGATAATCTGTGACTCATATTATTGTAGATATATTAAGTGAAGTCTCTTAAGGGGCAGGTATGGCTATAATACAAGCCAGCAAATGAGAAAAACTTGTGCATAAAACATGAGATATTCTGAAATAGAGGAATCCAGAAATCAGGCAAATAAATTTTCACCGGATGTTACCATGGGTTTTCTAGCATTTGAAAGCAGAACTCCTTAAGATTAACCTCATTAGTCAGGTTTAAGGGCAACTTAAGCAGATCAGGAATTGTTTGGATGTCGTGCTAGTCCAGGGATTTTCAGAGGAGTAACCTGTATATGTACTCAACAGAAACTTATCTACCTACCCACCTGTTGAGCTACTAAGGTAGTTAAACTGCATACCATAAATCCATTCCAGTATCCATCCCAGATTAACTTCTACCTCTGTTTATTAGGAGTTAAAATGCTGGGCAGACAGTGGACGGCCTTCTTATCTTGCAATGATGTCCTATAGATACTACATAGAAACAAGAATTTAATTTAAAAGCCTCAGCCTGTAACAATCAAGAAAAGTCACATTGGCATGCAAAATCAAAATGTAGAATCTGAGGAGAGAGAAAGCAAACACATCAAAGGTTTTTTGTTTTAACAAAAAAAAAAAAAAAAAACCCTTCTCTGATAGCACATAAAAAACACGACCAAATTATGAGCGGTTATTTTATGCAACATAGATTTACACTGGGCAACTATTACAATGTGAATTTCAAATGCTATGGCCACCTGGGTATGAGTTAACAGAAATAACCTTTACCTAAAAATGAATTATCCATCCAAACCATTTCCTATCAAAATGAGCTGGCTATAGAGCACAAGGCAGAGAAGGCTCCATAGAAGGATTGAGTATATCTTTATGACTCAGTCGATTTGATGCCATCCTCTAGAATTTGGGACCTAACTAGCTGCCAAGGAGAATTTGGGTAAAAGAAGGGCCTTCCTTAATACACCAAACCGTGCACAGGAAGAACTATCTTATTCGCATGAATATAAGCCAAAAAATTAAATGCTTGACTATAACATCAACAAGAAATATTTCAGAAAAAAAATGGATGACCTTTATTGGATCACATATAAAATGCCATACTCAACTAAGCCAGAATAAGCACTCGAGCATATTTAAAGGTTTAGCCTAGGGTATTGCAGTGAAATAGCTGAATTGTTTCCAACTCTGATTGATGTTGATCTCTGAACAGGCTCCTTTATTGATGCATACAATATCTTATATAGCCCTGGTGAAACATATTTCTTGTTTATGCCAAGAGAAACAGCACTGGAAAAGTAGAATTAACATCAAATGCGTTGGAGGTAATATGAGTAATTCTACGAACTTGGCTTGGTAATTATGTAACCCTCATACTTAAGCATCATGAAGAATCATGTCATCAGACAATGAATTTTGACTCATTGTAAGAACCTATTAAAGGGGATACTGTAAATTTAAGAGGAAAAAACATAGAAGAAACACAAAGGAAACAAGCTTTTGTCCAAAAATGCAATGCTTTATGAACCATAGTTTCCATTTGCTTCATCCATTTCCAATTTCCAACTGACCCAAAGTAGAATGTGTTTTCAGGCCCTCTCCCATCCCTGTCATCAAAGTATTCCTTCATGTCTTCCTCAATGGTCTGACAAGAACTTAAGTCCCATTCAACATCAGTTGCTCAAAGGCTATCCAGGAAGACAAAATCAATAATAGTTTATTTTTAAAACACAATATTTTAGAATCATATCATATGGATACCTTCAAATGGGTGTGCTACCCATTTGCACTTCAGATTTTAACCTTCCTTCAATAATGTATGATGCATTTTTACATGTCACCATGAAATAAAGCAAAATAAGTACAAATTTTCATAAAATATGACTTTCTGGCAAGTGAGATCTCGGTTGTAAGGACAAAAAAAAGATTCATAGTTGTGGCTATTGATAAAATGAGGATTTATGGAGCAACAAGAAAAGTGATTGGGGAAAGTCTAATGAATTCAGCCAGAATATCATAAGAACCTCATTGCAACTTTAACTTAAGAGACATCTGGATGAAAGGAATACAAATTTAATAACCTAAACCATGCTTGCCCCACACAGCATAACTAAAGGTATCCATTAAACTGCTTCTGCAATATAATGACTTTATATTACTGTGTAGCTACATATGGATGTGTCAAGATGAAGTAACAAAATCAGATTTTAACTTTTAACATAATTTCATGTTGCATCTCATGAACAGGATTTCTTGATTGTGTAAAATCATGTCTCACACAAAATAGAATCTCTTGCTCGTTTGATTGAGATATATGAATAGATGGAAGAGTATCTTTATGACGGAGGTAAAAGCACAGAAGGGGATCTTGTTTAATAGAGTTTTAGATATTCTTTTGAGAAGAATAGAGTTCTAGATAATTCAGAGCAAACAAAAATGAGAAACAAGGTGGGAAGATAAACCATTACTCACCTCTTCAATACTCAAATTCTGAAGCATCTACAATTTAAGAAAAGAAGCGCATATTACTCCCAATATAAAATTATTAGTAGTCAAAAACAAAAGAAAAGGAAGAGTCAAACATGACAAGAAAAGTGAGTTAAGTAGATTGGTTTACACTGTGGAAGAAGCTAAGTAGTATATCTCACCGAGAGATTATCAGAACCTTGTTTCAAGCTTCTAGATGAAGCAAGGCCTGAATCGTCTTCTGAGTCTCCATGGCCAGATTGTGATGGAGCAATGTAAACAACCCTAAGCTTCATTTCCTCTATCACCTTATCAGCATCTTTATTAAACTGCATGCAGCAAAGAAGCCAACTTTTAATAGAACAAAACTAGGAGCAAATAAGAAATTTCTCAATTGACTATTATAAGACAATACCACCAGGAGCTCACCGTATCTGGAGGGAGCTCGTCCATGTCGGTGGTCTGGTGCACCTTGGTGCTCTGCAGGAGAAATTTGTCCTTACAGTGCATGTCAGGTGGGTATTCCTTTTGCGCTTGGAGGGTGACTACGAGTTCAAAACAAAAGAAATTACAAACACATGAGCTATAGACATTGATCAGGTGCTACATTGTAAGGATAATATGCATTAAAATTCAGCCAAAGCAGTCACCTGTTATGGTACATGAGTCCCAAGGCTGTAACACATTTGTGTTAGGCCGGACAAAGTATTTCTTTGGTGATGTCGTTTTAACCTACCAATGTGGGAAAAATCCAATTTTTAGCATGAATTGGACTCAATGGGGGAAAAATCCAACTTTTAGCACGACCCAATTGAAATTATCCCGAAACGAACATGAACATGTACCCTATAGATTATGGATCTTCCACAAATAAATTTGAGAAATTAAGGTATTATTCTGTACCTTAAAAGCGACATGGTGTTCGGTATTGTTAACAACCTTGAGATTGCAATGCGAAGGCTTATCCAGCTCAACTGTTCATCGAAAAAGAATCGTTTTCACGATTTCAGAACGCAAAAACGAATTTTTAGAAGAAATCAAGCAATAAAAGAAGGGAGAACGGGAGAAAAATATTAGCTTACATTCGAAAGTGAGTTCTTCGGGATAAACAGAGATCAACTGGCCACCGCCACTCATCGTTGCAGCCGGGCAAATCTAAAAATTACATCAAAGCGGAAAACCGAAGAAGAATAAGGAGAAAATACAATCGAATTAGAGTGAGAATATGGAAAGTGAAATCCAAAAGCCCAAAATTGCACACAAGAAAGATAAAAAAAAAAAAAAAATTGGGTACAGGGGAAGAAAAAAGGAACGAGTTCTTCGGCGAGTATCTCGGGGTTATGGAAAGAAGGAACGAAAAGTGGCGAAGCGGAGGGGGATGGAAGAGAGAGAATGTATCCGAATGGCTTAGAGTTCACTTCAGGGCCGAAAAGACCGGGTTAAAACCGCTTAGGCTTTTTAACAGCAATTAATCAATCCAAGTTGTTATTATTATTATTATTATTATTATTATTTGGAGAGAATTGGGGGGACTACAAGGTGGGTGATTTAAGATTAAGAAAGGTGTGAAGAAAAGTTAATATAAGCTTGTGGTAAAATAAAAATTATTGCGTAGAGATGAATCTTGAGAAATTTCATCACTTTTTACGATTACAGGGTAAAAACTAGAAGGATTCCTTGCTTGGGTGGGTCATAGCAAATTTACAAATTTAACCCTCAGGGTTTACAAATACAAAGTGTTATCTAAATGTATTAAAGCATATTTACAATTTAAGCCATAAAAAAAAAAAAAAAAAAAGATAAGAAGCAAATCATTGATACTTGAGCTAATAAATTTGTTATAGCTAGAAATATTTTTTTAGATATAAAAGCTCCCTGTTCCAAGAAAATAATAAAATCAAAAAATTTCAATAACCTGAAGCATCATGTCACAAATAATAGTAACCTACTTGTTATTGGGCATAGGTTTTTGAAAAGTTGAAATAAAAATTGGATTAAAAATAATTATCGTCATTCAAAAGTGGAGGTTACAACAGACTAGCTTTTGAGTATGGGTGATGCACAAGATTAATAGAATGGATAATTTAGGTGGTTACAAACCAATCGATGATTGAGAGAAGTTGAAAAAATGATTTTAAGTGAAAATTCGATGAAAAACCAAATTGAATGATTGATCATATTAGAAGATGGATGGAATGAAATAGATGTCCTTGATTTTTTTTTTATTATTTTTTTTCTCTAGGTGCAATTCTCTGTGCACTCTCGACATTGGATGAGGATATCAATTACGTGCACACAATGCAATGAAAGCCCACATGATTGCACCACATACATAATTTAACTGGAATTCTAGCCCTCTTTTAGTCTAGAGTTCTGTCTCTAACTTTCTTTAGAGACAGAGAGTTTCAAGAAAAAATTAATTCCATTGTTGTTCTCGGCGGACTCGGGACCACCTTTTTTTTTTTAGTCCTTTTTGATGGGGACTTTTGGCCAGTTTTGAGAGTGATACTGACCTTGGACAACGTTCATTTTGCGTTCCGCTACATTGCCGGCCTTGATCTCTCCAAGCCTAGCCGTTTTGGCCTTGCTAGATAATCGAATTGTCGCAATTCCTCCTGATTGCTTAGAGCTGTGCTCGACAAGGCACAAGGGGCAGTCTTCATCAATGTCATCACATGAGGTAAGAAGAGGTCTAAGTTTTGTGATTAAAAGCATTAGTGGAAAGTGATGGTTTTCAATGTTTGCATCCTTACCTTTTGCTTGGATTGTTGCTCTTCTCTAGCACCGGTGATTAGCGAGATAAGTTTGGAGGAGCTTCATTTTGGATGCCTTCAAATCCAGTTTGTCTTCTTTGATGCTAGAAGGAATAGATCGGAATGGAAGAAAGGTGCAAAGATAGTCTAGGACCTGTTGTTGGCCTTGGTTTTTGGTTATAGCGTGTTTATTTGGATGTCTTCAGCCTAAGGTTGCTTAACACCATCTCTACCTTAGGCAAAAACTTTCAAAACCTAAAATGTTTTTAGCAAACCGTCGCCAACTCCAACTAAGTTTAAAATTAAAGTTTAGTTGTTATTGTTGTTAATATTTATATATCTTACAAAAAAAAATGCAGCCCTAAACCGAATAAATCAAATAGGAAGAAGGAAAATAATTATACAGTCAATAACTTTATATTTTATAAAAAAAGTATGACTTTAAGTTGAGTGAAAAAGAAAGAAAGGAATCTAAGTAACTGACCCTAAGGCTCTGTTATTGCAATTATTGTTGCTGATGCCTCTCTCCTTTTAGTACCTGCAAAGTTGCATGGTAAGAAAGAATCCTCAAAAATTGCACCGATGCCCCCACACACTACCTCTCAAGGAGAAATAGGGAGCAAGGTGAGTGACATGACATCCATGAATTTATTTTGACTTGCATGGCAAGCATGAGATCCCTACGGATGGCAACATCTCTAAGCTTCCTTCTATATATTACCCCATCAACATTTCTAAGCTTCCTTTAGTGTCACGCGAATAATGTCATTCTCATGCTTCCAAAAATTGCGCTGTACATAACAATTAATTGCAATCCAGTTGCCCAGTTTTAAAGGATGAAACATGTATAAAGAGAAATGCAAACAGATATAAAATTCAAGACACTTGAAGGGATACAGAGTAATAATTTTTAACAGGGCAAATAATAATTCCACACTGATAGTGATATAGAAAACATGAAGAAAAGAAGATAGCCTGGTTAATTAATTACGGCATTTCAAGTGAAAATAACAGCAGCGGGACTCCTCGCATGGTACCAGCCAGAGTCCTGGTCCCAAGCCAGGTATACTTGATTCAACCCACAGTTGGAGTGGTGCCACCAACAAAGCTCAACATAACATTAAAACTCTTCTTTTCGTCACCTTGGAAAAATTGCTGAAGGAGAAACTCCAATCCTTGCTCCATTAATCCATATTAGACTACTAAGCGATATTAGACTATTAGCCCTACATACATTATTTTTAAAATGCGCAGGTCATTGATATCTCAGCAGTTTTAGAAACTTTAAGGCTCATGTAACTCGACTACCTGGAGAATAAGAGTTGACATTAACATATATTCTGAAGCACAAAATTAACATGCAACATTGGACATTACAGCATGTAAGGTTTTGTGAATCAAAGAACTGAAAAAAGAAAAGAACAAAAAGCAAATGAAAAAAAGGATGTTCAGGTGTTACAACAGTAAACAGACCTCGGTTGCCTGTCATAAAGTAAAGAGCTGAATGTCTTACATGGCAACCAATAGCTCGGTAATATGGGGAGTTACTTGAAGGTGGAAAGACGAGGTAGCTTGTCCCTCAAGTAGTACAGCCTTGCCCTCCGCACCTTCCTGTGACTCACAACTTTGATCTCCTTAATATTAGGCGAGTACCTGAGATAGAAGCAATGTGTTATTATTAGCTTCCCACTAGCATCTGTCACAATGCCTCGTACAACAGCAAATAAAAGCATAACGTGTGAACCAAAGCAAAGCTGGCAGCAGCACAATTTCTTTGGCATAATTTCAAGAGTGCTTCCTAGATTGGTAAGAGTCAAGGTCAAGCATTCAGTTTGGATTGCACTAAAAAAAATCAAGATTTCATGGCAGCATTCTTTGATGGTTTATGTTGTTTTTTAAGCAGGAGTATCGCATGCCTCCATGCTTGACAAGGATGGATTTAAGATAGGACCAACATTCTTATGGAGGCCAGGGTATGGAAGAAACATAGCTGACTAGACTTCATTAGGAAAAGGTTGTGGTAAAATTTTAAGAGCAACAGTGAGCCTCATGAGGAAGTTGTTTTAATCAGATATTTACTCATGATTGTGATGGTGGGACCTATCAATATCCAGGAGTAGTTTATATAGCTCAGTTCTTGGCAACTTAATAGAGGCTATAAATATTGAGCCTCATCTGGCATATTAAATCAATTTTAGGCTACCGGGATCTAGAGAGTAATATGATTGAGTTGACAGACAAAAAACATGATAATATCGATTAAAGCAGGAGTCAAAAAGAAGATGTCTACGATTCAAAAATATTGGGCTTGGGATAATAACATGGTGAGTAAATGACAGGAGAAGAGAATTCTAAAGTTTTCCTTTTATTTTGCTTTAACAAATATGATCACATACAACAGCTAGGGATTGTGTCTGGGAAAGAAGAAGCAAAATATGTTACTAAGCAGAACCTAATTGTTATCTCAAGGGAAATAACTGGGAGCATTTAGATGGAGAGATACTGGATTTAGATTTTTTTTTATAAAAAAAAAAAAAAAAAACTCCATTTAGCAATGGAAATTCATAGAGAGGCTCTTCTTATATGCTATTAGTGTTGGTTAATGAGGTTATGGAAGGTAGATATTTATGATGGAATTCTCTAAGCTAGATAAAGATAGCTAAGTAATTAAAATTAGTCAGAGCCAGGAAACTGTTTTCAAATAGAACTAAAGGGCTGATAAAGTGGGGATGAAACCCAAGCCTGTTGGGAACAAGCCTTGCAAAGGGTTAGGTGAACTTAAATAGGAATTCTGATGGGATGTAAAAGAGAACAATGAATCTGAATGTTTGTCATAATCAAGATAGCTTTTACTTGTTTCAGTCAGAAGAAAGTGGACATCATTGAGAGATCTTCAAAGAGGATCAAAGCGATGCAGAGAAGTGGATATGAGGCTCAGCCAGCATTGGAAGCATTTCCGAATGGCATACTTGTTTTTTTTCATTATCCTACTTAGTTTTATTTGTAAGCTTCAAGACAATACCTATTGGTATATACCATCCCAAAATGATGCAGTTTGGATTGACTTTAAGTTAGAGACATGCAATGAATTTATCTATGATAACGGGTTATGTGTAGGTGGGAGAAGACTACACCTTTTTCTAACCAGTATTCCTTTCTCCTCCCACCCTCCTCTCTCAGCCAACTCCACCTCCGCATACATTATATCCTCATTACCTAAGGCAACAAAAATAATGGTCAATGTTTTAGGTGACAATGCCCTTAGGACAGAGTTAGATCTGAGCATACGTTAGGTCAGCTTGGGCTTTGGTCTCATATCAATATAATTCTCCAGGCCTGAGTTTGACCCAATTCGGCCTCAGGTCTGAAATCCAGCCCATCCCAATATGGTTTTGTAAACCCAAGCATGATCCACCTAGCCCAAACAAGTCGGTCTGAGCAGGCCTAAGCCTGACCAACCCACTCCGCCAAATCTGACCCAACCAAGCCCAACCCAATTTGATTCTATATATCACTATTTTTTACATCTCTATACAACATAGAGATAATATATTTATATAGAATGCAATAAGAAATAAAAGAGAATGATACCACCTTCATTCCATTGCATCTATCAGTTTAAGAAATAAGATTAATGCTATTTCTTTTTTCAAATTTAAAATAACTAAAATATAATAATAAAATATATTCTATAAAATAAAATAAATATATATATTATTCATTTCAGGTTAGGTCAAGTCAGGTTGGGTTAAAAAATGTCAAGCTTGAGTCTAGCCTAAACTTTGCCAAGCTTGAAAATCTGTGGTCCAACCCGAATCAACAAACCAAAAATCCCAACCTGAGACTGACAAAAATCAGGTGAGACTGGGCTTAGTTGCTCAAGTCTAGATGATATAGCGGACAATTTGTTGGAGAAAATAAGCAAGGCTTTGAGGCCTCCTTTGATACCCGAAGATGCAACATGTGCGGTAATAGGTGCTGTTCAGTGAAGAGATTTTAAGGAGTTGGCACTGAAAGCAGTGGTCGAAGGCAAGAGGATTAAAGGAGCCACATGTGGGGTCATGGGTGAGATCCATTACAGCACATGTGATCACGATGATTGCTTGAGGTCCCTCACCATCCCTATGAAGTTGTGGTTACATTCGATGTCCAAACTCTAGATTGAGGAGGGCTTCACAGTAGAATATGTATGACCTAAACTATGTGCTAACTTTCTCTAGATTCAAATCATAGGAACCATGTCCTTTATGGATGCAAAGAGTACTTTATTGTTGATTGGGCATGACAAAGACATGGCTGTGAAGTGGATGTGTTCTGAACTAGGAAAGTCTGGATGAGAAATGAAGAGCTTGGGAGAAGCAGCACCAGCGAAGGATAAATGTGAAGAAAAAGCATTCAAGATGACTGCCCAGGTGCGGTTTAGGCAAAGAAGAAGATCCCAGTGAGGATGTCTGGATTTCAAATTAAATGTTCAAAAAATGGGATGAAATCACAGGAAACTTAAATGACTGTGGGAACATTTTTCTATGTCCAACAGGTTGATCCTAGATAGAAATTAATGGCAAAATAGCACACATAAATCTAAGTACCAGCTGACCAGAATGTAATAGGTTATGAATCGCTTTACAACTCAAAAGCATATAGGTTAAATATTGTCTTGATCAAGCCATGGTAACAAATAGCAAGAAAAGCAGGAACAAGCACAAGACTAGGACACTCTAATTCATTAAAACATATAGCAGATATTTAGACCACTGATACTATGAAGTCTCAAATAAATAAAACCAAGATGCACACGCACACAGAAGGACCAAAACTTGCCAAAAAAAAATTGCAGGTAACTAAATAAATGTGCTGAAAATAATTAATATTTTTATGATAAAAGTGACATTTTCTTTCAGTGAAAGAGTTGAAATAACATCATCCTCTGGCATTATTGCATGGTCACAGGTCACAAAAATAATGTGTCAAACTGTCCAACAAAATCTAAAATGCAACCTAAAAAGGGGATGGCAACCATATTTATTATTCACACTAGTTGTATAAAACTGACAAGTTTGCATTTTTGGCCGCCCTGCTATGGTGACATTAAGAAACACCAACATAACTTGCCAAATTAATCACCGTCTAAGAAACAAACAAGGCTTTCAGATTCCACCTAAAAGCTAATAAAAGATTTTCATCATATGAAAGAGGCAGGACCTGAAATTAGCTTCAACAAAAATTTTGTGAATCTATATTTAAAAAAAGCATGGTCTCCTAGAGCTGTACTGATAGAAATAAATCTAACTTCTAACTGAAACTTTAATCTGAAAAATGTATGCTGCTCTCAGAGGAGTTCTAATACACCAAGAAAAAGTCGACACACAATCGATAACAGATATAGCACCATAAAATTTATAATAACAAAATCTTAGTGGACTACACATGACCTGGTTAACATCAAAACACTTCCAATGCTGGTTTTGCCTCTAGATAAGTTTGATCTTAACACCAATTTCTATTATTCAAAGCCCAGACCTTGTTTGGTGAAAGCCAACCGCAAGATGCCATATGAAGGAATTATCAAATCGACAGAAAAAGGATTTTGAACCATCAAATTCAGTTCCTCAAAGAAAAAAAGAAAGAAAAGAAAAGAAAAAAAGATCAAACTCAGCTTTTAGATAAGAAGCAGGTAGGAGTGGAAGATGATAGAGCCGCCAATACAAATTGGAATTGCAAACTTTTTGGACACAATTATGATGCTTGAAGAAACATCAAGGGCCCATTAACGTTGTCACTTATGATGTAATTTTGGAAGGAAATGCAGCATGATTTTAGGAAAATCAATTGAAAATAAGTTTCCATGTCTTAAACATGATATTAGATAGCTGGGTCATTCTTTTTGCTATCATTATATTGCAAGAAACATTCCTAAATCAACCCAAAAAAAAAAAATGCTTCACTGAATTTTTAAGAATCTTTTGATCTATTCTCATGTCTCTTTGAGAATGTCGTCAATGCTCTATTCTAGATTTTCAAAATCTATGTGAATTTTACATCTAGAACTCAAGGGCTCCTAATTATTTCCGATCAGATCAATAAGATCTAACTTTTCTGTTATTTCCTTTACTGGCTCAGTGAGAAATACAGAACAAATACTGGAAAAACATTCTTTTATGCTTTTTTGTTTTAACGCAAACAAGTTTTGAACTCTTAGATTTTGTTATTCATTAACACTCCAAAATGTTGAATGCATCAATACTCCATCTCCAAATGTATCTCATTAGCAGCATCACAGAACCTATATGGTTTTTCCCCTATTATCAAGCATAATCAAACTACTAAATTCCATCATAATGCAAACTAAAATGTTACTCTGGCCCAGTTTCAGTTTCCGACTAGCAAACAACTATCATAAAATAAATGTGCACTAAATTGCACTTGTGCATAGAGTAACACATCCAGAAGGGCAATTGAGCACCACGAGACTGCAATTCCTGAAAGCCTTCTAACAGCAGAAAACAATGCAAACAGACCCATTTTTTTATTTAACCTAAGCAAAAGAAAGGCTATGACTTTAATAGCCAGTAGACCACTTTGACACATCATCTGCTTTCAAAGTAAATTATGGTCACTTCCCTCCATCTTAGCTACTCACCATTTAATAACTCCTCCTCCTTTAGCCATTCCCCTCCTGACACACATTCACCCAATTTTTGGCACACTAATATCAGAATCTAATGACCCCGTAAACAACTCAGTTGGTTACTGCACTAAATTCAGGAAAAAATTCTTTTTTTTTTCTCCTTCTTTTTTTCTTTTTTTTTTTTTTTCATTGGGCAGGAGGATGAAATCTTCAGCAGTATTTTTTTTTTTTTTTTTAAAAAAAAAATCATCTAAAGTTTCACGTCGGGGGGAAATACTTACACAGGGAAGACAATCTCGACACCGATACCAGCAATGATTCTCCGAATTCGAATTGTGGTGTGTATCCCTGCATTTTGCTTCGACATAACTATACCCTTGTAAATGGATAGCCGGCGCCTATTCTCTGGCACTTCCTGCACCCAGTTGTACAAAAATTCAATTTTTCCCGCGATAAAGAAACCACAAGGGGAGGGAGAAATGGGCATTTTACCAATTTAATCTCCACAATATCCCCAGTCCTGATGTCTGGCACCGGCCTTTCCTTCTCAGCTGCCTCGATTGCTCTCTTGTTCAAAATCTACCCACCAATTTACCACAAAAAGGGGAAAAAACAAATCAACGCATCCATCCACATACTATGATATCAAAATTTTTAACCATATAATGAATGAAAACCGAGCGAAAAACCTGTGAAAAAATTTACCCCCATGATTTCTCCCAGCTTGATTCTGGGTTTCCTCGGAGGCTTCGCCGCCTCTGCTTCGCCATCAGAGACCTTCGACTCTTCCTCCACCTCAGTCTGGTTTTCTAGGGTCTCTCCCTCCTCCGCAGGTGGCTCCTCCGCATCTCCCGCCGCCGCCGTCCCTTCCTCGGAACTCGATTTAGCGACCACCACCACGGATTCCCTGCGCTGGCGGATCACAGGGAAGAGAACGGTGGAGCCGAACTCGCAAGATGAAGCCCTAGAGATGGAGAGACGGCAAGAAGTAGAGAAGGAAAGGGGGAGAGAGGAGAAGACGCAGAGCCCTCTTTTTGGGGAGCGAGAAGATGCCGTGGGGAGGGAGACCAGCGGGTGCGGAAGCGCGGCGGAGCCCATAAGGCCGATGAAATCGTCGAGGAAAGGAGGGATTTTGGGAGGGAGAGGTTAGGATCCAGTGAAGGTGTAATGGCACCTTATCGGGAGAGAGGGAACAGCGTGCAACACGTCGGTTGGATAATTTATACTCGTTATTCCGATTATATTTATACCTGGGTTTAAACCCAGTTTAATTTGGTTTAAGGGTTAAACATCCTTCCATAACCAATCTGTTATTAGAGTAAAGGACCTACAATATTTATAATTATAATATCATATTATAAAAAAAATATTATTAATATTATCTTACAATATTTATATATAGTATTATATTATAATATTTTTATCATAATATTATTTTATAATATTATGATATAAAAATATATGTCATATTAATAATATTATTATTGAACGAAGATGGTTTAAACTTTTAGAAGTGATGGGCTATCTATACGCTTCCTTCCATATCAAAAATTATTTATTTCAAAGCTCTAAACAATATATTAAAATATTAAATATTAAGTATTACATTTTTTTAATATCAAAATTAAATATTTTGAATAAATAAAATATTTTTAATAAAAAATAAAATAATATTTATTTACTGATCGATTAGTTCATATAATTTTTAGTTTATAAAATAATTTAAATGTCAGATCAAAGGATTAAGACCTCCTCGTTTAATCATGAGTTAACTAAATTTAAGTAAAAATATATAGGTGCCTCTACAGCCTTTCGGCTAGAGCAGAAGAAAATAATAATAATAATAATAATAATTCAATAAAATTTGGGTTCGAAAATGTAGGGATGACGTTATAATTTTGGTGCTTGATGCTAAATATGTTGCAGGGTTGGACCTACTTTATCTTTACCATAATCTAACCTTCAAGCCATACTCCACCCTTTTTTCTCAAATACTCCATCATCCTTAATCGTGTAAGTTCTCTTCCAAACATCCATTTCTCTCTTTCAAGGAACTTTGCAGTTTTGATCTGTTGTTATTTTCATCATCACTGTCATCAAGAGTTGCAGCCCCCCCCGGCAGATTGAAAAAACTTGAACGAAATTTTGTAATATAAACCAGCAGCAACCTCTCGAACGTCAGCACGCCCGAACCAAAAAGAGGTCAGCACGCCCGAACCAAAAAGAGCGACGTACACCATCACGTCGTGGAATGCACACCGCCATCAGAAACACTAGCACCTCTGGCGAGGTTAAGGTGAGATTGATTATCTCTGCCTCCCACCCTAATCACACATGATACGGTAATCCATTTACCGGGTTGAGATATGGAATCCCAGATGGTACGGTTTTGCAGAACCAACCATACAATTCCGCAAGCATGGGGCGCCAAACGGCCGAGGCAACCGGTAGTCCGATTAATCCTTTCACATGCCAAGTCTCCATCACAACTCAAATTAACTAAACTAGCAATAAAAATAGGTAATTAGATAATCATCTATTACAGTGACTTTAACGGTAGTTTTACGCCAATTGCTGCCAAGACAGAGGCGTCCGAAATCGCACTAACACTGGCAGAGAGTCCTATTCCATAAAAGGCCCAAAAGAACACTAGGCAGTAGATGATTGTTCATCACTAGGCATCAATCTGACTTTAGGAATGTTACATGACGATCAAAGCATACAAAAAAAAAAAAAGAAACAGCTACAATAAACCTTGCTGATTATAGTTGTGCTTAAGAAAACGTAACATAAAATCAACCAGGCATAAAACCCCAATTCCAAAGGATGTCTGCAATGAGCATAGCTCACAAGACCAATTGTACACGGCCCTCACGCCTGAAGCAAAGTTCACTCCTAACGATGAAAAAAAAAAATAGCCCCCTAGATATTAGGATTGGATGGGCTTAATCTTGAAGTGCAGTGAAATTAGAGAGAACACAAAGCATTTAAGGTCCTGCAAGCAATAAAATGGCACCAAGCGAGCATGTCAGTAACCAACTCAACATAAAATTCCAGTGAAATCCCTTTTAACCTAAAAATTATCATAACTTGAAAATTTTGCAAATACAATCTCAGGGATCTAGATTTCAGAGATAGATGAAAGTATATAAAATAGAATCACAGTAGGATTTGCATGAAATCTGCATGCATCATGTTGTACATTAGGTTATACATGACCTGATATTAGAGTGAACAAATAGAGTTATAATGCATACTTTTCATTAAAAAATGGACATAAGATTTAACAAATGCAAAAATTAATGACAGGTCATCCAAATTGAAAATTCACAATGTTCATAATGACCTAGAACACCAAAAACATTTCCAAACAACAAATCATGTCTTTCAGGTCTCCAATCTATAGATTGCTAACACAAAATTAATGTATCTAATGGCAAAATACAATGTTATTGCTAATTCTAGACAAGAAATCATGTATGAGAGCATCCAAACCCAGTAATTTCTGGTTCATACACATTCTAAGTTCCATAGATTGTAATCAGCAGCAATGTGTAAAAATACATCCCCTCCCATATATTTTAGCAAACTAGCATTATTAGTGCCATGCATTGATGCACTCAATGCATATGCAGGAAACCTTAAAATATTTTTTTTTAGCACCTTTCATGCCATAAACAATTGATCAAAAGTGGCCTGTCAGTGATTTCACATCCATTTGCACTGACATCAAAGACTTAACTGAAAGTATGTAGTACAACTCCTAAAATAGTTGAGCACCACAACTGAAATTCCTTTTTTCTGGCCCACTAAGTAGAAAATAAAATCAACGATATCAGGATAGGAATCACAACAAAAATCGTAACAAAGGTCAGAGTAGACCACAGCATGGACAGATAATGAATGCAAGATTCATTCCGGCTTTTTTCTCCAAAAATACAAAATTATATAAGTTGCAAAAGATTGAGAAAATTTTTTAATGGTACAATAGACAAATGAAAAGCAAAGACTCATCACCCAAACATATGAAACAAACATCATGTTGAAAAATTAACATGTTTCCAAGATCAACCATCAGAACATATGTTGCATGTCCAAGAAACAAACACTATGTTACTCACAAAAAATTGCGGAGGTGTACTATATTGACACATGTGCCCATGCACCTAGTCTAACAAGTATATCTTTTGTGTGTGAGCCAACAAATATCAAGTATTGCCCATGCAAATACAAGATTGTATCTTTATCTTATATCTTTATGATCAATTCAGGCAACGCAATGCCTACCTACACTCATGTGAAAGATTTTAAGTGCTGCATGTCCATCTTATGCCATGCCAATGTTTGTCATACACTGGGCACAATCATGCCACATGTAGACCAAAGTCTAGCACAGCACCAGTAGGTTCATGCCAACTAGAATGGTTGGCACTTTAATTTTTAATGCAAGCATACATAAAATACCATAGCTTTGTTTATATACCACCACACCATATTATTCCCTAGTTTGACCCAGAAAACATATTCTGTCATATACTCATACCTACCAAAAACAAACAAGAAAAAAATGTCATCATACTTGTTATTAGATTGACTATGAAAAATTGACTTGGCTACTGATGGAAGGAACATAATCCTTTCAGCATCCTACAGCTAAATCTGTTATGGCACCACAAGAGTGAATTTTCACACCCACATGGACAAAGTGAACCATAACTTTTAAATATGCTGCAATCAAAGCATGATTTACTGCTCCAGTGTATGTGTGTGTGTGTGTGTGTGTGTGTGTGTGAATCAACTTTCAAAGTAAGATTTTCAAAGGAAATGAACCAAAATTCAATCATTTAAGAATATGAAGATTTATCACTAGTTTATAGCTCCCATAACACTCAAATCTCTTTCTCTTTACTCATAGGACCCAAAAAAAAAAAAGCCTTGCAAAGAGAGCCAGCTTTATCTGCTAATTCTTATAAGCAGTAATAGATAATCATCCTAAAAGGCCAAATGTTGAAAAAGAACCAGTCTAAGCAACTTTCCACCGGTATTGATATATAAACTACATGATGGTGTTGGATATTCATGTCAAGGGGCTATGCGATCCATAATACAGATCTTGCAATATTACTTAATCCAGTCTGAGTATGGGAACCAAATTTAACCCATTCTTACCTAGATAGTAGGATTAAGAATATGAATCATAAAATCCTAATAAAAAAAACCTTAAATCACCAGAAGCTGAAAATCCTTTGATCAGACCTGGAAGAAAGAAAGCCACAATAGGAAAAGAAAAAAGGAAAAAGAAAGCCTAACACTAGTGTTTAATTAAAATTTTGATTGAATCAATTTGCTAATAATTATATGATTTAGTAATTCAATTTTCAATGTCAAATCAATCAATATGTACATCAATAAAGAGGAAGTACAATGGGTATAGAATAATGGAGCATGGTTGGACATGCATGCATACGCAACTGAAAATTAAGAAAACCCTATAAGGAAGGGGGCTAGCCTTTGCATTAAGGATTAAGAGAGGGAAACCTTTGATTTAAGAAGGCATGGCCATAAAGCGGCCACTAACAGGGCTGAATGGAGAACTCACAAAGCATAACTCAAACAGTTAGGCAAGGCTTGATCATTATCATTACAGTTTAAGTCCTAACTCTGAAAATGTTGCAAATTATTTTTGTACTTTGAGCCCCAGTCCGTTGCAGGTGTGATATGTTGCTACATAAATACCATTCAGATGCATGTCAACAAAATTGACCACAAAGGAGTGCTAAACTGCCAAAACACATGGATAGGTTCAAAGAATCGATAAACAATAATTGATGATTTTTCAACAAATGTGAGGATTTAAGGGATCATTTCCTAAACCACATGAATCTGGCTTCATCACTAATAAGATCAATATGCCTGCATATCATGTTTTGACTTCTTTTTTAAAATTCTTCATGATAGCAAGTTTCATGAAACCCCAGATCACACTGTATATCACAAAACAAATAGAAAACAAAACTAATGATGATCACATCCTTCAAAATTTACAGCCTTAATTAATTGATATATAAGTTATGCAGTTGCTAAATATATTGAATCATATATCAACTATATAATGGAATTGAAAAATAATTAGCAAACAATATATCATGACTGATGAAAAGAAGATTAAGGTTGAATGCTGAATCAGAATTATAGATGAAAACTTCTAAGATAAGGATCTAATAATCAGCAGCACATACAAAAGGAATCCAGAATTCAAGAAATGGGAAAAAAACCATCACAACCAGAATTTGCGACAAAAAGCAGCTACCATGTAATAAGTTTTAAAGAATCTCAAGATTGGTGGGCATATAGAATCGAAATCAGACAGATGAATGAAATAAGTACTTCAAATGGTATATGCATCCGATGCATGCCTTGTTGACTAAAAAGAACATTTCATATTATGATATTAAGTCTCTGCATTCCATGGCTTAATGATAAAGCTAAGAAAGAATGAGAAAGGGGAGATATCAGTAAAGGCAAAAATCACACTAGAGGACATAGTGTGATAACATAGGCATCTGTGACAAAGGTTAGTGCAGCTCCAGGTGATGAAATCTGTGTTGACATGTCTGCAATGTCCAAGCGATGATTTCAGCTGGAATGGATAAACACAATTTTGCTTGAACAAAACGAAATATGAAGGTAGAACATCCATATGTGCAGTGACATCGAAGAAGTAAGGACATTAGATCTATGGACAAATTTGGGGTTTTATTGGCTTTTGTAACAGAAGGCATAATAGTTCAGACTTATTGGAATTTTCTTGTAGACCTGAATTGAAGGTTTCAAAGATAGAGCAGAATTGTTGACACAAGAAATTTGGCTTCTAAAATTGGCGAGTCCAAGTCCTCTCTCTCTCTCTCTCTCTCTCTCTCACACACACACACACACACACAGAGTGTGTGCATGCATGTTTATGTGCGTTAATAGTTATTGGCATGCATATGGAAAACAAGCACAAGGACATATTCTTGACTCTATAATGAGAAAATCTAGGTCACAGTTAATTTGAAGATGTCAAGAAAGGTGCTAGAATTAAAGGAACTTCAATTAAAGAAAATATGTATGCTTTATGGATCTCTGATAGATGGATTTGGCAGATGCCTCCCCCTTTTATAATTGAAGAGGTAGAACCTATAACCGAACTGCTAGTGCTATAATAACAAATGTTAGTAATTACTTATCCAACTGCAGAGAACATATATAGAGAATATCTAATTTGACCATAGACAGACTGATAACCATGGACCTCTTAGCACCATTCTTTTTTATGTAGTTGGAAGAAAAAAGACAACTGAATTCAGGTGACAGACGAGAATTCATATGACTTTCATTTAGAACGATATAAAAAAGAAGAAGAAGCTTAACAGATCATTAAACCTAATCGAATGTTTAACCACCAATATGCTATCCATCAGAGTTTCTTGTGCAGTCTTTGTTAAACCATAACCAAGCACATTTGTTTTTAACCTCCTAAAGTTTGTACGCATATGGCAATACTGATTGCTATATGTTCACAACATCTAGCATATGAAATTGGTCTGTGTCAATAACATTACAAGTCACATCTAGCACAATGGGTGCAAATATAGTGAAAAAGTACTAACCTGAACAAGGTAATAGAAGATGCGAAGGCCCTCTGGATCTTTGCTCGACTGCACATCAACGAGGGATCCAATCTTAGACGTGGTGAAGGAGATATGCTCATTCCCCATCACAATCTCCAGCTCCTGCCTCCCAACCCGGTCTGGCTCCGGCCAGTTGTTATCATCTTCCTTCATTATCTATATACCAGCCCAAATAAAAGAGAATCTAAGCCTCCATCTCCTCAATAAATAAACAAACAAAGAAAGCTAATTTCCGCAAAACCTCGACACTAAAAAAAGAAAAATTCTGGCAGCCCAATATTCACGATCCAAAAGATCCAGCAAAACACTAGAATCCCAAAACCACGTCGATACAAGTAATTGAACAGTAACGTTAAAACTAAAACTTCAAATCCAAGATATTGGACGAAATATGAAATAGAACAGCCATATCTCGACATAATGGCCACTTATGATTGAGGAGAGGAACCCGATCCAGAACAACGCACAGCCCTTAAATCTAGAACAAAAAACCCTAAAACCTCAAAGACTAACAAATCGTAGCCCTAGAATAAACAGAAAAGATGGAATCTTTGACAGAAATCGATCAGACTATGGGTCTGACGAAGCCCTAGAAGAAGGAAGGGAAGGGAAGGGAAGGGAAGGGAAGGGAAGGAGGAAAAAAAAAAAAAAGGAGACCTCGCTTTCGGCGATGATGCGGCGGCACTCGCGGAGGACGGCAGGGGTGAGGAAGACCTCCTTGCGGATCATGGTGTCGTTCTTGTAGTTGGAGTTGTTGGCGTAGCGGAGCTTGCCGTCGGGCCGGAACTCGAACTCCAGAAACTCGTGCCCGAACTTCCCCTTGTGCCCCACGTAGTACCGCAGGTAGAACTCGTCCTGCTCGTTGCCGTTCCCCGCCATCGCCGGCTTCCTTCCACCGCCCTTCTCTCTTTCCTTTCTCCTTTCGCCTTCTTGCTGCGTCTGGTCCCTGGTCTCTTCAGGCCTGCGGCTTCTCCTCTGCCGCCCTTAGCCTTGCCCTACATACATAGAGGGTGAGGTCCGAGCGAGGCATTTTACCTCCACTCACAAACGCGCAAAAATAAAAAAATAAAATATAAAAAATCAAAGCTTACGAGCACGTGTCTCGCACGTGGTCTTAATTTTCAATGCACATGTTGTATTAAATATATATATATATATATATATATATATTTGCTGATATTTATAATATTATCAATTGAGAAAAGATAAAAATAGATGGGCATAATTTTATTTTAGTGCGGGAAGGTTTCAAATTGGCATTGAGAGACTAACACGATACTTTAGATTTTAAGAAAAAATAAAATAAAAATATTACTTTGATCCGAATAAAATGGTTTCATTGTGATAGAAGTAACTATTTTTTAAAAAAATATAAATTAAAAAAAAGGTTTTCGAGAGTAGTATGATGGTAAGAACCAAGACTTTGTAGTACATGCTTTAATTAAGTAAGGATGAAAATTACCTTTATGATGATTTGTTGAAATTTTTAGATCCTTTGAGTGATAAAATAGTTTTTATAAAAAAAATTTCATAGCAAAACCTTAGAAGTCTCTCTCTACAACTTTTTAATTGCATAAAAAATAAAATAAAATAAAACTTTGTATGTGTATATATATATATATAATAGATGCAAGACTAGTGAGACCAATGATGATGTTTCTAACCATCATTCGATGCAAAAAAAATAAATAAATAGATTTACTATCTTTTTGGTATAATTAAATAGTTTAAAAAATATAATTTTTTTCTTTTTATTTCTGTTAAATTTGTAAACCCCTGAAGTTCCAAACAAATTATCTTATTCTTGCAATCTATTATAATATACAACTAATTCCTTGTTCGGTACCAAAATAAAAAAAATAAAAAAAAAACTAATTTCTTATTTGCAAAGAGAGGATATCATATTTTCACCAAGGGAAACATATAATACTACTCTTTAGGAGATAGACACATGTTAACTATATGATTTCATTGAAATGCATAACGTCATTGTATGTTAAGATTAATTTTATTGGATTAAATAGCTGGTAAAAATAATCAAATACTAAAATTATTTGAAATTATTATGCACACTTAACATGAAAAGTCATTGTTCAACGCATTAGGCTATACATTAATTATTAAGCTATATGTAACCACGAAGGATGAAAGTCAACAAAGAGAACCATTCCTCAGCGGAGAATGATGAGTTCTGTTTTTGCGCGTAAACAAATACTATTAAATCGGCAAAGAACAAAATAGGCGTGGCAACATAAAAATATAATATAATATATATTTTATTGCTATTATTAGTAATGCAGTATCAATATTAGTAATACTGTTAATACCATTTAATTATATTAATGTTATATAATATCATAATAATGATTATTTAAATAATAAGAACCATCCGATTTATCACCTCACTTGATGATTATCCAATGGCAGACGATCATCCTAAATTTGCAATCTAAGAAGCTTTCAATTAGATTTCTCTAATTTGATCTAGACCAGCAATTTTTAATTTTGATCAATCATGAATTTTTAAGCACGAGTTGGTACTGCAAATCTTTTCTATTTGAATAATCCATCGTTTATTGATAGTTCAGTTTTATTTTATATAAGTTAAATAATTATGATACATTTTATGATATTTTTAACTTTTTTATTAATAGTACCATAAATAATGATAATTTTAAAAATATATAAATATTATAAAAAATATAAAAATAAATAAATAATTTTGATTAAAATTTTTTTTAAAAAAAAATAATAAAATATGATAGTTAAATTTAAAAATTATATATATCTCTTTCTCCACTCTGGTAACGTAGAAAACCGCAACGTTAACTGAAACTAGCATAGTTCCGCAATGGCAGTGATAATAAGGACGATATGATTGCCGTTATATATATGAGCTGGCACCCTCGGGGAACCGACCTCAAAATCAAGGATGCATTAGGGTTCAGAAACGTCCCACATCGCAAGAGCAAATTTTAGCGTAGCTGTTCCTATGCGACTGACTCCATTTGTCTGTTCTCTTCCCACAGCTCGCAATGCCTTCGCAGGCCGCGCCCCTCTCTCTCTCTCTCTCTCTTCCCTACCGCACGCTCGCTCGTCCTTTCCCTGCTAAGCCTCCTACCTTCTGTCCTCAGTCTCTCCGTACCACTACGCCTCTTCTTCGCTATAAACCTCCTCCAATGCCTCCCTCCCCAGCTCAGCAGAGCAAAATCCATCTAAAATTCCGCTTCTTTTCTTTTTGGTCTTCGCTTTTCCTTCCAAGAAGGAAGGAAAAAGAATGAAAACAAGAAGATGAAAAGGCTCCCGCCGGGGGTGAGACTGGTCCCAAGCCTGTGGGCCAATGAGTGGAGCTACAACACCCACCGCCGCCTGGCCCTCTTTCTCACCTTCGTCGCCTACGCCTGCTACCACGTCTCCCGCAAGCCCGCCAGCATCGTCAAATCCGTCCTCATCCCCGACTCTCACCCTCTCTCCTCCTCCTCCTCCTCCTCCTCACCCCCTCTCCCTTGGCCTCTCGGCCCCATCTTCCTCCCTTCCAACCCCCTCGGGGAAACCCAATCCGATGGACGGGCCCCGTTCAACGGCACCGACGGCTCCGCCAAGGTCAGCAAGCTCGACTTCGCCTTCCTCTCCTGCTACACCATCGGGGTTGTACGCCGCCGGCATGATTGGCAGCGGCGCCTTCGTCGGCCTATTCGGCATGGGCTATTTCTCGCACCTCCACGTCTTCGGATTCTACCTCGCCGGCCTCTTCCAGGCCATCGGCTGGCCATCCGTCGTCGGCAACTGGCTCGGCGAGCAGGGGAGGGGCCTTCTAATGGGAATTTGGAACGCCCACACGTCGGTCGGGAACATAGTCGGCTCGGTCCTCGAAGACAACGTGCTCCGTTACGGGTGGGGATGCGGCTTTCATAGCTCTGGCTGGGGTTCCAGTGTTCTCGTTCTTGGCACCGTACCCGGAGGATCTCGAGTCTCAACGCGTGATGGAGGAAGTCAGCAGAGAGGGAATGCCGTGGGCTTTGCGAGGGCTTTCTTGATCCCTGGGGTGATAACATTGACCCTCTGCCTTGTCTTCGTGGAGCCTGCGGCCTACACATTCTTGTACCGGCTGCCGTGTTACCTTTCTCAGACTAATAATTGTTCATTTTTGCTCCCCTCTTTCCATTTCACTACTGCTAGAAAGTTTCAATCCTTCTATAACCTTGATTAAGATTCTATATGCAATGTTACAAATTGAGTGAAATTGACTACAGTAGATAAAAATAACGTGGTTACTCAAACGAAGATTAGAGATAACCTAATTAAGATCATCATGGAGATTTTAGTTCGATGCTTTTACAATGGAGTGTTTTGATTCTTGATAACCAACAAATGTGAAGTATGATATTAAAGATTCTCAGTGATTTAAGGTCACTATTTTAGATAAATGAATCTTAAATTACTAACCATAAAATATTTAAATTATTTTTGATTAGTTAATTTAAGAAAATAACTATCCTTAATATGTTTTTCAAGAATCATAATAATTCATTGTTATTTCATATTATTTATTCTTACAATGTTTAGGTTAAATTATAATATTATTTTTATAATATTATATTATGATATAACATTATAATATTATATCATATTAAAAATACATTATAATACAATTATATTATATTATACTATCATATTATAAAAAATATAATATAATAATATAAATAATATTGTAATATAATTTTATATATTAAATTATAATATATTAATATAAAAATAATATTAAATATTTTTTTAATGAATAAGGGATATTTTGGTTCCTAAATCCTAAGTCAAGGTTACTGTTTGGAGGTGGTATTAGATATCCAATATCATGGACGAGTATGAGATCACTGAGTTAAGCAGTGATTTTAGAGGTAGGGATGATTTAAAATCGCCACCAAGTAGGATCAATGAAGTGCAACCAAATGCGGCAATTCCATCACCTCCATATAAATTATCAGTGATTATAGATGGATCATCTCATATCAAACGTCTTCTATTAGTGTGTGATACCTCAAATTTAGTTCCATATTGGATGGAAAAAAAACATGTTATATGCTTATAACTCAAGTCTGCTTGCTACCCATTAACTTTTCCTCGAGTTTTTGGGCCACACAGTTTCGATCCTTATTAATGAGGTTAATTGGACACGTAGTTTTCGCTAACAAGATTAATTGGATACGTAGTTTTGGTCACATTAATTGAACTAATTGAATTAGCAAGGTTAATTGATAGTTTTGGTCATATTAATTGAACTAGTAGGTAGGCTTGAAGCTTATGGTGCCGCAATAAATGATAGGCATATTCTTAAAAGGAACAATATCATAGTTGGATTAGTGTTAAGGAACTTTTCAAGGAGAGAGGATTTTTTTGGTTGTGGCATAAATGTTCTTGTCAGGAGTATGCTGAAGGGAACGTGTTAAAAAAGGGCTTGGAGGTGGGAATGCAATGGTAAATTTCAGAAGTGGATATATTTTGCCATGCATTGATCAGTAACTAGGAAGGGACCAGTGTCGGAATGCAGATATTGTGAGGTGATGCATGACCATATGAGCATGTGAGTAGTCATGTATGTCCACTTTAGGTGGAAGAACAAGGTTGTGGCATTTGCAGAGGAAAGTTGCAACATTCTTAAGGAATAAATCATTGAAAGAATGAAATGATTGACAATCTCAACAAATTGAAGGAAGGTCCCTGATGAGGGGAAGTCACCAAAAGAGAAGGCTGATCTCAAAATATGCTTCCAGCTGCTATTCCTAAGACTTGTAGCAGTTGGACGATGAAAGAACTTACTACAAGTGCTTCAAGTTGCATAAGTTTGGATTAAATGGAGGAAGAACACTGGTACCATGATGGGATGTAACTGCTGAGATGTCACAGCTCATCATTAGGGGTGCTTGATGCCATCAGACCCCATAAGGGGTGTCAATATGACCCAGATGCAGCTATTCTGACACTCATACTGAAGGATTGGTTGACACATGTATTGACATAAATGCTTACACAAGGAATGGTGTAAAAAATTATTTCTCAATAATAATATTGCAAGGTTTTAAACTTCATAGTTTTAACTGGTAATCAAATTATCATGTCGTATGAAGTTTGTTTCTTGCAGTGATAATTTTTCCACCAATTCTGTTATCTAAGTAAGAAAGTTTTAGAGGTTGATATTAGTAGCACAATTCGGATTGGTTGCTTTAAATGGCGTTTTTCATAATATACTTTGTTGAAAAACCCTCTCCTGTGGATCTATAGTATCTCTCATGTTTGGTTCAGTATACTGGGTTTTGACCCCAATCCTGCTAACTTATGTTAGAGCTTCAACAATTCTAGTATGTGTAAACTGTAAACCTCAAAACTTGTAGGGGAGACAAAGGGGGAAATGATATCACACTTAGAATTAATAAGACAAAGTCTTCACAGTTGCAAAAATACTTCTTTTTTCTCACTGCTCTGTCTAGTATTTGTCTCTTCATTTTAGGCTTATTCATTTAGTAGAAGTATGGAAAATCTTAAAATCTAGATCATTTCTCTCTTTTTTCTGCCTTGCGCCTTGAACTACCATAAAAAACTTTAAAATATCTTAATCTTTTAGATCCCAAAGCTTCCCGTTATCTTCCCTTAATTGCAATCTGACATGCAAAGCTCCTTTTCCCTCACATGTAGTGTCTTCTAGACCTCCAAGATTGCAATGCACTCATTGGATTACAGTTAATTGGTATAAGCATCCCATTACATTTTGCATTCATGTTGTAATGTTTCAATGCAATTTAGAAGTCACTCAATACTTAAGACCATGAATGCACAAGCTGAAGCCATCAGGAACAGTTTTCAGAAACAAGAAATTGGTCATTCTTTTGACCATGACCATAGACAAGATAGACTATTTTGAGATATATGTTTTTTTTTTTTTTTTTTTCCTCCCAAAAATGATGTAATTTTTGTCAGGTAGACAAAAGAATGTGTTTGTTATTAGAACAATAAGATGGAGTCCTAGAGGATAAATACCAAAAAAAAACTTAGTGGACCACATAGATGGCACTTGAGATGCAACATAACTGATTTTGATGATGCTAGCAGATTTGAAGCATAAGGTAACTTCACAAGCAAATTGTATAGATGATTGATGTGGAGATGAAACTCTAAAATGTCTTGTTGTCTTCAAATGTCATTTAAATTTAGAAGAAAATTAATAAGGCACTTAATAGATTGGTTACACCTATGTGGTTATTGGTATTAACCCGGTGCTAATTGGATGGGGCTAATTAGATAATTCTGTGCTGAAAGCAGCAAAGGCAGTTCAAGAAATGAGTTGTTTACTAAAAGGTCAGTAGTCATAAATAATGTGAGAGATGGCACGTAATTTTGTCATCCGTCCAAGCAATGTGAAGACTCTGGATGCTGTTGCATTTGCATAAAAGGTTTGGAAAAAAGAGAAAAAAAAAAAAAAAAAACTTCTCTGGAACTGGTGAGGAGTTTTCAGGACACTTTCACCCAGGTGGATGACTAGTGATTTTGCTGTTTTAGTGTTAATGAATTTCTTGATTGAAAGATCTTCCATATAGATGAACTTTTGAAGAAACTTTCATTCAGTAACCTCTTTCCATGGTAGGAAGTCTGCACTAAAATTACTGATGGGTGCTCCAGGGAATGAGAATCAGTTCATTAACTCTTTATTCCACATAACGAGGAGCCTTGAAAGACCTAGTTGCTAGAAGAGTTCCTTATAAGCTAAAATTTGAGTTTGCTGGAACATCTGGTATGATCAGATCTGTTGTGCAATTGTGTGACAGAGGGGGAAGGGAGTTTGGTATGTTGCATTATTGGTTTCTGGAAATGATCAAAATAGTACAGCTCACCTTTTGGTACCAGACTGCTTTTGAAGTTGTGAAACCATTGACTGTGCAATGCCAAACTAGTTCTCTGCTGATTCTACAGTGCCAAGATCATTTGATGGTTGAATGTATTGTATTTTCATCACATTCTGCTGCAAAGGGCAAAGGGACCAGATGGAAAGCTGCAAAATTACATGCCTTCTGTCGAGTTGAAGTGTTATAAATGATATCAATTGTCTCCATGTCCAACAATCGTACTAGCAATATTGAAAGTGGACTTAGCTTACCAGGAATTCATGAGGGTTGGGACTTGATTTACATCAAAATATTCTTCGACTAACTGAAGCAATGACTTTGTCAAGTGATTGACATATTTTTGCTGCCTGACACATGGTTGATCTCATTTTTATTCATCTTGTATTGCAGCCATAGGGGGAGAGCACATTTCAGTTGAGTCTGCAGGAAATCTTTCAACTTTCTTAGTCATTGGTGGGATACTTGCTGGCCAAATATCTGACCAACTCAAAGCCAGGGCCACTACAGCAGCCAGCTTCATGTATTTGGCAATTCCTTCCCTTGATGCTTACAACAGATATGGGACAATTTCAAAGTCCGTGAACATTGCACTGATGATGGTTACTGGGTTATTTGTTAATGGGGCCTCATTCCCTCGTATCGACTACTGTTGCTGTGGATCTTGGAACTGAACTCACAATTCACTTGAGGGAGATGGGACAGGATCAGTTGGTGCAGCTCTGGGGCCCCTTCTAACTGGGTTTCTATCAAGTAGCGGATGGGGTTCTGTTCTCAATATGCTCATGATCGGGGCATTCAAGCTAAAGCTAGAAATTGCAAAGTGGGTCCAGGATTGGATTGGAGAAACGCCAGATCTGGTGATTCAAGACATCAAAGAACTGAAGGTAACAGAGCCAACCTTAGTTCTCATAATTCACTTTCTATTCTCCTACTACAGGTTGCATTCATACATTGGCCTTTGAATCTTTTCCACTGAAGTTACTTGAGTTGGTGTTGTCTGTTTAGGTTCTGTTGACGCACCGCTTCTAGCAGAGAGCAGTCAACAACAGGATATTCTTCCAGACTAATCAATCATGTATAGAGTTGCAAACAGTTGGATATTCATTCAAATTGAGAGAAACAGAAGCTACAGAAAAGCAAATCAAAGAAAAAGGTACAGGAATAAAAGGAGCATAAATGTCTTCAGTTACAGGAATCAATGGAGTAAATCACAGAATCAACTGATTGCAATTGCTGGTCATATCAGATTGATGTTAGTCCCCCATTTGCCTGAGTGCTGAGCCACTCATTCAAAGAGCTAGCTGCAGGTTTGAAATTGACTTGCCATCCCACAGGGAAAGAGCATAAGCACAGTTCTAAAAACTTCGCTGCTAAACATCTGTTTGTCTTGTTGTCTGGAAATTGACTTGGTATCTGATTGCTCCAGCTGAACCCTGTATTGCTTCCATCCCCTGTAAGCCCAGTCCACATAATTATTGAAGCAGAGAGTGGTGCAAAATAGGATGATCAGATATAGGGAAATGCTGGCTCTTTGAACCAATTACAAAAACAATCAGCATCACATCCCCATTCCTTCTAAATTGTTGTCATTCTATTCTCTGCATGCTTCTGTTTTTTGGTGCTTAGATTGGAGTGATAACCAGTTTGGAGTCCTAAACTGTGTCCCAGCTTCTCATTGTGCCTGAGCATTCATGAATTCGGTTCATGAGTGTGATCAGGCAACTGATGTCTATGTTGCAGGTTTCCTCTCCTAAGCTCATCACTTGAATGCTGGCTAACTTTTGCTTTGGTAGTGCTAGTCTTGGGTTAGGTCACTTAAGTGCTTGTTTGATCAAATTCAGCACTAGGATTCTGGTTAAAACTGTGGCTGCTTGAACTAGTTGGCACCTCATTCGAGTCAAATGGAACATGCTTATCTTTTGGTTGTAGATGGATACTTGTATGATAGGTTATTTACAGTACATTTGTTAAATCAATCTGATTACATTGGACTCAATTTCTAAGCTTTTGAGCAATCTTTCAAGGCTAATTTCTGAAACAAATAAGTACCTTTTTTGTTATTGATTTCAATTGGACAGCAGTTAGTCTACCTTGGATCTGGTAAAACCTTGCTTAGCCTGAAAGTGTAGGTTATACATCCTGTAATTCATTATCAAGCGAGGTTTGATTGGTACCTCACCATGCATTAAGTCCACCTGGAAATTCTACATTAGGCCAAAGTTTGGTAGCTGATCAGTGGATGGACATCGTTCTTACGCTTCTCCCCCTCATCCTATTCGTAATGACTGATGAGAAGGAGAGACCTGGACTTCTGAACCAGACTAGGCTTAAAACAGGCTGATTTTGAAAATTGAATAGTAATACTGAGTTAAAAAAACCATGGGAGAGAGATATCACATGTGTGCTAATTTTTTTGATAATGAAATTTCCAACATGTTAAATTGCCTCTTTTCTGGTGATTGGGCTTGCTTGATGACGCTCGACCACCTTGGTTCTCCATCACATAGATATATTTTCTTTCTCCTTTCAAGGTTTTGAGTTTAAATCTTAAATCCCAAACAAAAAGCTCATAATATATTATTTATTCTATTCTGAGATTTTTGATCTTAAATTTCAAAATAATAGATCCATAACCTAGGAAACCGACTGAACCAAATTAGCATAATTTAATTTGATCAATATAATTTTTTTTTTACAAAATTTGGTTTGATTATAAATTTTAAAAAATTCATTTTGATTGGTTTTATACAATTTTGAACCAATCATGCTCACCTCTAATTCGAAGTGATATTTTTAGTGCTTATTATGCCTGTGGAGCCATGCTTCTTAATTTGCTCATATAGCTCATGCATTTTATATCAAAGGAAAAGGTTTAATAATGGTTGGGTTGGAACCCAATACCGTTAATTTTATTTATGATATTTTTTACAAGCATGTAATAATTCAAGACTTATCTTACAAAAACTAGTCAAGAATATATTATTTAAATATTTTGATCCTATATAAGTATTTAGTATTTCTTCTATATATATCCAATTCAAATCTTAACCATTTGTGGGCATAAACTCTTTTTTCGAAACTGTTTCGATCAAATCTTGACATTCATGTCTAGATTCACATTTAAGTATAATCATAAATATTTAGAGTTCTCTGATCTTTTTAGTATATAATCAATGCCAAGCGCATGCCGTGTCTCATGATTTGGTAGCAGGTCACCTTGTGCCATATGATAAATTGAACACATAATATGATGGTCCAAATGCTGTAAATATAGCGGAAACCATACGACACTCTGCTCTAATGCATTGAAACCTCTCTCTGATTTCAAAACCATGCTGCCATGTGGTTTCCACAGTGCACAATTATCGATGTTGCATCTCTGACACTCACAGCCTTTTAAGGGTTTATTGGATTGGTTTATAATAAAACCACTTGTTTAATCTAAAACACATGCCATGGGATATATGCTTCTACGTTCACCAAAGATTTAAAATAGAATTTAGAGAAATGTAAAATCATAAGAGAAATAAGTGTAACAACCAGAAGTGGAAATGTTTTGTCATGTATTTTTTTTAAAAAAAATCTTAATCCAATATAAATTCATCATCAAAATGATGCATCATTCTCTAGTATATTTATACCATATCAAAGAATTGGAACTTATAATTCTAGAATATTTTCTCTCAAAGAAACTTTTCTTTTTCAATTAAAAAAGCCCGGAAAGCTTATTTTTTTTGAAAAATATAGCTTTTCATCTGTTTGTTTCAATAGAAAATTTATGAGCTTATACTTTCTAAACTTTGACAATCTCTCTCTCTCTCTCTCTGCCTGCCTGTATCTCTGTGACATAACTGGTTCCATGTCTAACTTCAGCCATGGCCAATGGACATTTCTACATCCATCTTTCTTTTGTTTCCCTCCTCTGGTGGGATGGAGGAACCACCACTAGGTTCGAGTTTCTTAGTGGTGGTTCGAGTTTCTTCCAGCCTGACTTAGATCCAACGCATGTGTTGAGATTCATGGATGGTCCTGAATAAGATATAGTTTCCAATCAGAACACACATTAGAATCCATCACTTTCAACTTAGATTTGATCCAAATCCGCCGAGTGATTGCTCGGTTCTAATGTCCAAATCTTATTACTCACTGCCAACTTGGTTGGGACATCAATTAAGCTGGATCTGGACTCAGACTGACATGCGGCATTTTAACGGCAAAACTTGGCAAGAAGTGAGATCTCTCTCTCAACCATGGGATTCAAAAGCCATGGAATCAGTTATGAGGGAAAAGTTAATTGAATTCCCACCAGAACATCTTCTGTGATTCCGTGATGCAACGATGATTGGTTGGTGGTGAGACAACTGCTGCGGCAAAGGATTGCGTGAATTACGGTTCTCCAGCTGGTCTGCAAGCCTTTCATAGGGTGGCCAGGCATCTCATGGTTAGGGTAGGTAAGCACAGTCCTCTTAGCTTCTGGACTAGAATATTGGAACTAGGACTGCACCCAAAAAAAAAAAAAAAAAATCATCAACTAAACCGTAAAATTAATCCGAAATATAATTTTAGTTTGATTTAAATTATTATTATTATTATTATCGGTCTTTTGATTTAGTTTTGAATTAAAACTTTTGAAATTAGAAAAGGCAGTTTGATTTTAGTTTGAATTTTTAAAAAACTAACTTCAACTCAACCAGGTCAAACCGTGTGCAAACATTATATCAACTTTTATTCATACTATGGTTTAAATTGAGATGCAACAAGCATAAGTAAATAATTTGGCTATATAAAAGCTATGTTGTTATTCATTGTAAATGACTGAGCTATCATTAGATCATATAAAATTTGTTATAAGCAAACAAGTTGATATATTAAACTGAAATTAAATTAAATTTTGGTTTACTGAAACAGATGGTTTAGTTTCAGTTTTGACTTCGAGAAATTAGTACAAGTTGATTTGTTTCTAAAAATATCTCTAAATCGATCGGATCCAACCCATGCATACCTCTAATTGAAATCATTTCATTGTTCCTCCAGTTTAGTAACATGGATGCTACGTAACGTTCCTTCTCATTAGTTTGAGTCAAATAGGACATCCGGACAATGGGACATATGCCCATGATCCCTGTTCTGGTAGAGAAGATGGTTCGCAGACAATTAAGGGAAGACCACTGTGATCTCATGGCCCAGGTTCCCTTTTGGCCTCTGCTCTGTTTTCTAAAGGAGCTTTGGTCTCAAGAACAGTGAATAACTTAAAAGTTGTTTTCCGTTAAAGTAGTAACTGATTTGCAAGGTGCCTTTAATATATGCAATGCACTGGAGTGGAAGCATGAATAGTTCTGAACACTCACTGATTAGATTAAAGCAGGAAGAGAGTCAATTGAGATGCCATTAGTTGATATTTAAGAGACTTTAGCCTATTTTTTCTGTCTCATCCTTTTTGACTTCTGGTGTATTTTTCTCTAATCTTTCCTTACGTACAAATCTACAGGTGTACAAATCAATTGTTATTGTTTAAATATATGGTAATGTTATTTGGTGAGACTAAGCCAAAAACGTTCAAACACAAGACTACCTTTCAGGAGTTCAGGTAGGAACAATGCCCTCTAAATTAAAGACCTGTCTTTGATCATGAAGAATCTGTGAACTGGAGTTCCAAGTAATTCTTGATGGTGGTTATGATCACAACCATGATTTAGACAACTAGATCATATCAGTGATCAAGTTCCAATCAACTTGATCTTTATTTGCAAATACATGTAATTAGGCAATTTATTCAGTCTTTACCATTTGTAATATTCCATGATCTGTAGATATCCATTAGAAAAGAGTCCTCAACCAAACACTGCATTTTTATTTTTACTTTCTCATCTAATTCTAATTAATCTTAGCAACATGATTTAAAATTAGACTGACTAGCAGATGCATTGCATAAGTCTAAAATAGAAGAAAACAATTTCTTAAATTGTTTGTCAAGTGTTTGCCATTTGATTCTCAAATTAACAATGTGTCTAACAATTTCTCCTAACAACCGATCCTAATAATTTTTCACTTAATGATAATAGAAACGTATCACTACATTTGTCACTCTTAAGTGAGAAACCACAAGATGAATTGCACCTAAATTTTATCATATAAAATAGGTCTTTTACTATGGCCCCAAAAAAAACAGAGTCTCTGTCACCACAAAAAAAACAAACATGCATGGCTTCAATTAAATTTAAAGCATATTCTGTGAAGACGTGAGGGCAAATATTTCCAATGAGATTAGAAGATTCTCATGGGAAACAAATTTGAAATAATTAAACATATCTATCTCTTCAAGTGTAAGAATTCTTGGTAGAACTCCACCAGAAGGCATTCATATAAAACGTAGCCTCTTATCACATCATATGATCAATTTTTTTAAGGGAGTGAATGATGTTGGTGGGTGGGAAAAGGAAAGGCGGTAGGCCTATACCTTGCTTTCCTTCTAATGAAAGGTCCCACCCTCCTCTCCTCATCATCAATTGCCATGTTCCTTTCTTCTAGTATGTGTCCAAATTCTTCCCACAGATATGTCACCACAGCTAAAAAGTTGACAGCTAAAAGAACCGAGAGAAGAGGCCATCACATTTAGATCTCAGGATGTTCTCCTCTGTTAGGCCAGCCTCTGTTTTCAAATCTAAAGGGATGGGGGGTTTTGCAGAGACGAGTCGCCTCTGCGTTGAAAAAAAAATGGCGTTGCGTAGAGTTGAAGCTGTCATGCTTCTGGCCGGTGAGCTGACATGATAACGAGTCACCAGACAACCTTGAAATGACCAAGCTACTCATCGTTTTGGCCCAGATGACCCCTTAATTAATCTTGATTTGAAATTATAACTAGCTCCAGATCTTCACTAACAAACGCACGTCCTTCCATCTAAAAACCAACAATATCTTATGTTCCTATCCTGTAGCATGATGAGGTTAATGCAAGAAATGCTCTTGCTTTGGTTTGGGAAAATTTCGTTGGTTAACTTGTCCACAGAGTGCCCTGTTTTAATTTTTGTTTTTAGTTTCCAGTTGATGCATATTGATGACCAACACCAATACATGTACAACTAGCAATGATGTAATAAGAACTGCAATATTTAGACATCAGCAATTACCATAACGGTGTGAACAAAATCCCAGCTTTTGACTAAACTTTTTGGTACTCCACAAAGCTTAACTTAACCCAAAGAATGATGGCAATAATAACAACAATAATATATATATATATATATATATGTATATTTCTAGAACATGGTTTCTATCTCCAGAGTGATATCTTTATACAATTTAAGTGTTTTATTCTGAGGAAAGGCTATTTTAATCATATAAAAATACTATAATTTTCATAAATCTCTATTTTAATCGTGTCTCAAAGTTTGTGTAAATCTCTGTACCTAACAACAAATATTTATGTCATCTTGTCCTGAAAAGAATTGCCTCAGGATGCTGGAAAGGAAATGAACTTTGAAGGCTACTCAGAAGACCTTTTCCTCTTTTCCCACTATTGGTCGTCTAGTGATATGTCCATCCCCAATAAAATATCTATATAAAATTTGTAAATTTATATTTTTTTGGATTAAAAATAAGATCCAAACCATGTATTCATCAAAAAATTTTAAGGAAGTTTTATGAAGGAAGTATTTTCTTTGTCATTTTTCCAACCAACAAACAGAGGGGCGCCACAACTTAACCTTACAGCTATCACTGCCTTCCCCACCGTCCTCACCTTTGCCTTGTTGGCTCTCTCTCTCCCTCTCGATCTATACACTCCTCACTATATATTACCAACTCTCGTTCCGTTCAATCCAACGCAACAAACACATACTCTCTCTTCGTCTCCTCTCTTGAGAGAGGAAGTGAAACAGAGGAGAGCCATGGCCTTCCATGCACCAACTCTAGCTCTAGCCATCTCCCTTGCCCTCCTCTCCACCTCCATTGCCCAACCACCCGCCTCCTCGCCCTCCGCCACCACCAACCCCCCGCCAGCCCCGCCGACAACCCCCACCGCCCCCGCCGCACCCCCTCCACCCCCCACCCCCCCCCCCCCCCCCGCCACTCCACCCCCGGCTGCCACTCCACCGCCCGTCGTCTCTCCGCCGCCGGCCACCCCTCCGCCCGTTGCCACTCCACCACCAGCCACCCCTCCACCAGTCGCCACTCCGCCACCGGCCACCCCTCCACCCGTCGCCACTCCACCCCCCGCCACCCCTCCACCGGCCGTTCCACCACCACCGATGGTGCCACCACCGGCTCCGGTCCCCCCTGCATCGCCGCCCGCTCCCTCGCCATCTCCGAAGGCGGCCCCTGCGCCGGCTCCCACCACGTCGGCACCGACTCCGTCGAAGGCTTCGGCCCCCTTGGCGTCCGCTGGTCCGGCATCGCTGACGCCGGCGGCGGAGCCGTCGTCGTCCACTACGGCTGATTCAGGCGCCGGCGTGCATGGCGTCAGCATGGGGGTGCTAGCATTGGTTGGGGCTACTGTGATGCTTCTCTAGAGCAATACAGCAGCGTTGGGTGGTTGTTACATTGATTTGGATTTCTTATCCTATATAGATTGGGTTTATTATCATCGATGTAGTAGCTCTCTTTTTTTTTTTTCTTTTTTTTTTTTTTAGTTCTTTATTGTATTTGCCTTTCTTTACTTCTTCTTGTGATTTGAGGGCTCATTTGAGGGGAGGATTTGAGGACTACTGCATATATTTTTGTTATCACCTTTTCCACTTAGATGAATAAGATGAGGCGATTATTGTTCGTGGAATGGGTGCCATTTAAGGTTAAGCAATTAGTTTAATTTGTTTGTTAGTAATTAAATTTATAAGAGGAGGATATTTTCCCAGCATCTTCTTTTCCTTCAAAACATAAATAGAGAGATAGCATGTCTTAAACTTTGCTAAATTTAAATGTATCAAATTTATATTCGATCATCTTTTTTATCTTTAGATTTATATATTTTTTAAAAATATTAAAGATAAAAAAGATAAAAAAAAATAAAATGATTTTAAAATTCATGTAAATTTAAGGATAAAAAATATGATCGGATTCAGCTACATTTCGTACAAAAGAGCAATGATAATATAAAATTTTAATATCAAAATTAGTCTAAGATGGTCTCAAAAGTCATGGTAGTTATCTTTCTTTCTTTAGGAAAGGATTAAGTAGCATTGTAGTCTATAGCCATTATTTTTCGCCCACCCAAGAGCTTGAGAGGAATGTATTCTCTTTTCTTTTCCATTTTAGCCGTTACTGGTGTATGTTGAGTTTGAAAATGTGGCATGCAGTTGAATTATGTCAAGATGCAACATTTCAACTTAAAGTGGAGGTTACATATGAAGCCGAGCTTATATTAAAACTAAATAATGGAGAGATATGAATGCAATCATTGGAATTACAAGGAATTCAATTCCTCAAAATTAAATAGCATGCTCAATGCTTGGGATGGGATTAGAACAGCTTTTTATATTCTTTCAAGCGATAATATTTTTTTTGAAGATGATTCAGTTATGTTTTGAATTAATAATCAAACTAATTATCAATATTCCTACTTGAAAGGCCTTCATATAATCATTTCATCTATTTCATAGTTTGAATGTTTATAAAAGGCCAATCAGATAGCGAATTACCTAACGAATTAGGCTGCAGTATGGTACGAATTAACTCATTGGACCATAGATTTTTCGCTTCAGCTTACTCTATCTTTTTAATACAGGTGCTAAAGGGATTACTTTTCTAGGGTCTTGAATCCTCCTCTCTTTGTTTAACAAAAAAAATATTAAAAAAATCATGCATGAGATGGGGAGTGCTGAAATATGTTAATCAAAAGTTCAAAACAATTAGCAGGATTTCTTGAAACTTTGAAGGTGTTTTAATTATGCAGTCCCTTGACTCAAGCGTATGCTTGGTGAGGGGTTTGAAGGGTTATCAACGCTGCTTTTATTACTATTGCCATTCAACACACGGCCACCAAAGCAATATAGATGGTCGTTGGCCAGCATAAGTTTGGTGGGAGGTGGGACATGGCTCTCAGAAATTATTGAATGCATGCCTTCTTTTTCTCATTACGGACCTTTCTCTCTCTTTCTCTTTCTCTGCCAGCGAGAGAGGGGACGCAAAAAGCCTTTCTCAGTGGGGGAGGCCCCTCAAAAAGTCTCATGGTTAGAAAAGGGTGGCATGCTAGGAGGAGATCAATGGGAAAGCAACTTGCACGTGCATGGGCCAGCGTGCTGCACGTGTGTGGAACGCTTGAAACTGAGTTAAATGATACCATTGGCATCAATTTTTTTCTTTATAACAATGATAGGCAACAGCAAAGTTTAAGAAAGGTCACTCTTGGCGCATCAGCTTAAAAAATTTAAGCTAGCTGAAGCGAAAATTTAAGAGTCCAAAACTTTATTTAAGATAAAGATGCCAATGTATTAGCTAGAAAATCTATAGTTTGGTTGCCTTCCCTCAATATAAGTCAAAATTGAATTAATTTAAATCACAACAAAGACTTAATTTTCTGCAAAGAAGAATAAAAGCATGAATTGTTAATCTTTCTTATTCAAGTAATTTTTATCATGAAGCCATCATTAAGAATGTATCTTTGAGCTTTACTAGCTTCGTTATTTTGAAAACCCTATTGTGCCAGTTACTCCTATATTATTGTCGCATTATATATAAGATTTACTCATTGATGTACTGGTTGTCTTTTATCTACTTAATAAATGATGGGTGGGTGTACGCTCTCCATTTTTTTCTCAAAAATTGAAAAACATTATTTTTAGAGTTATATCATTGGTGAATTATTTTTAGAACTAGGTATTTGCATAGAACTACACCAAACAGCCACCAAAGAATTGTTTGGAATCAAAGGATGGTCATGTTTCTAGTAATCATATTTGGAACTACCATTCGGCGTACAATCTTTGCATGCCTAACCACAATTGTGATATGGTGCTATCACACGAAAGAAATATTGGCATGGTCGAATTGACCTGCACCCATCTAGATATAGCTTTAGACTTAATTAACCTCATTGGTAAGTGGCATAACAAATTTTAAGATAAACAAGACCATATGAAATAAAACCATGTCTAGATTAAACTTGGCAAGAATGGGGATGGCTACGAGGTCATCCCCTTTGTGCAACCCATCCTATATAAGCCTCTTTTTATCAAAATTTAGAGAAAGATTCACTGACATAATGACTATTTGTCTAAAGTTTTGTATATCAAAGTTTCAAGTTTTTTTTTTTTTTTTCTTTTGAGAGAAAAATATGGGTTATATTTTCATACTATTACAACAAACAGCCATAAAAGAGCTCCAAAGGTGCACGACCAAGCTGCCAACATGGAGCCCTTTGCAAGGTGATAAGAATCACTGGCAAAGGGAGGCAAGGAGTTGCCACCACCATCTGCGGAAGGCTTGTGAACTGGACTAGAAGGAGCCTGAGGATCAAACGCCGTGGATTGGTTGCTTCTGACGTATACTCTAAGCTTCATGCCACCCAAACAATGTAATTGGACGCCACAGATGAAGTACTTATCGCCGGCGGCAGTGAGAGGGACGGTGGCGTTTCCAGTGCTGTTTGTGAACAGAGCGTTGGAGACACTGCAGTTGTCGTAGCCCGCCTTGTCGACCTCGTTCAGGGTGTGGTACTGGGAGAACTGGAATACTGTCACAAGGCCAAAAGTGTTGGTGTCCACGTACAAGACCTCGCCACTTGCCAGTGGATTTTTCATGAATTTTGGATGGAAAAAAAAAAAAAAAAAGCACAATATTGGCATTCCTGGTGCGGTTGGCTAGAATGGTGTATTTAATGTTGTCACTGAATTATTTTATAAAGAAGTCGATCATATGGTGGTGTCACATAGGGGTTACGTGCGATGGTGAGTGATGATTCTATTTGCCATCTGAGGTTGGATCATCCTAATCCCATCTCTTGTTTCCCTTCTCATGAATTAATGAAATGAGTGGTTGCTTAGCCAACAGTTTGCTTAGAAGTCTGGGGTCCTAGTTTAGTTCTCCTAGCCCAAGCTCATGGGCATAGTATAACAAAAAATCTAGGGTCCTATTTCATGGGAGGAGGAATAGGAGGTTTATGGTTGTTTTTCGAGAAGAAGGAAAGGATTAACAGCAGTTGTTTCTCCTTAATTACGTAAGATAGCTATTTTTCAACAGTCACTTCAAATAAAGCCTTTGGCTATTTAGACTTTTTTCAAGAATAAAACTTAGATGCAGCTACTTAAATGTTTATCATCAGCCTTTTCATTAATATATATACAGCTATCATAATTAATCAGAGACATATGTTCTTTAAAAAATAATAATAAATACATATCATTTGTTAAGTTAAGAATTTGATGATAAATATTTAAAGAATCAGACCTAATTTTCTTTCTTTTTCAAATAAAAAGAAAGTTTAGAATTAGCACATTATGAGTATGTTTAATCATGTTTCTCAGCTTTCCATTTCAAAAGCTTGTGATCATAGTCAAAAGTTCAGCCTGGAAGCCATTTAGCTTAGGGATGAACAGTTATATAAAATGGTTGACATATTAATAATTACTTCACATAAATATATATATATATACCAACATCAACACTGTGCATGAACTTACAGTTTGAAAATAACGGTGAATAATTTGTATACGAACGACTGAGTAATTCTTGATCAAGTTGATTCTTAATAACAGTTTGAAAAATTCTTCGGCAAAAGAAAAAAAAACAGAGAACGGTCAAGAATTTTGTAAGAATCCAAACATCATGCTTGCAGATTTATCTAAGCTAGTTAATGGACTCCAGAAGCACAAGAGATCTCATGCGGCGCTAAGAAAACAAAAGACTCTGCTATAAGAAGTGAGGGTAACCTGAGACGCACATAGAACATCACCAACGTGGAAGGTTTTGCCAGCCACCCATGATGGAAAGTCCGTGCTGATATCCCAACCGGCACGGTCCCCTACGTTGTACACCAAGGCCTGGCTTGTGAGAGAGAGACCAAGAATGGCAGCTGCACAGATTAGGAGAAGCTTAGCCATGAACAGAGGATGGATTCTCTCAAACAAGAAGATGGGGAGCCTATAATTTATACGAGCAAGCTCTATCTGGCGTTGTTTCACCAAACCCATCCAAACCAAAAGGTTTCCCTCTTTCTTACGAGGGCTTGTCAAAGGTTTTGGATGAGGCGTATCTATGGAAGGTTCGATTGGAAGGTGACGGAAAACGAAGGAGGCTTGCAGAAGGTGTGTGGGGATTGTTGGAGGCGCTCCAGAACGTTGGTGGGTTGTAGAGGGTGTGTGTGGGTTGTTGGAGGTGCTCCAGAACGTTGGTAGGCAGTTAAGCAGCTCTATTACCACCATTGGTTCGAGTCCAAACTATTATTTTGGGTTGAGCTAACAAGACTATGGTGGTTAGAAACGAGCACCAGATTAGACTGCTAAAGTTTTGAATTCATCGCTCAACCAAATTAGATTAAAAAGCTGATTCTCAAACATTCACCCAAAATTCATTTTAGCTCTCAAACTTTTATATATTATAGTTTTATCTTTCATACATTTTTGACATTCTATTACAAGAGTTCAATCAAAATTTATGGATCATCCTGATGCAAGTACGAGAACTATCACTTATCCTATATGTCAAGTTACTGGAAGCTTAAGTAACAGTCCATTTATTTGTGTTAAGATGACACACCAGTTATTTCATTAATTTTAACAGATCTTATTTAATGAAACATCCGGAATATAACATTCTTAAATATGAGAGGCTAAATTGCGACACGTAAAAGTTTAAGAATCAAAATAAATTTTTAATAAAAGTTTTAAGGATTAAAAGTGTGTGTGTATATATATATATACATTCCTCTTTTTCTATTGTTGTGCCCAATGCGATGCATATGGAGCTTGAAAATTTGTTTTTGAATTGCTGTTTACCTTGGAATAAATTATGAACCGCTTGTTGAGCAACTTTATTGGCATCATATTCCAGACATAAATTTCAAGCTTGACTTGTTTAGTTAATTAATGAGCCCAAATTGCAGAAGTTAGCAGCATGTAGTTTACCTAATTGCCAGCTTCAACAAAATATTGACATCGCACCACTTTTGTGTATTAAAATTGGCCTCGTCGTATCCACTGGGGACCAAGCAATTGGCACATTGATTGATATCTTTGGAAGAGACCATGGGTTTGAATTTATTTTTTTTTTTTGGTTGCTTCTAGATTTTTTTAATTTTTGCAAAATGTTTGTGAGACAAAGTTTAAGCAAGTCACATTGAGTGGAATTTGAGGGCACGAACTCTAGCAAATCGAATCGAGCTATAACATTTTTTCCAGTAGTCGTGCTAACCCCAAGCCTATTTGACCCAAACCACTCAACACTAATTGGTGCCGCCACCCATGACTGGAGAAGGGGCTCATCAAATCTCGGCAAACCATCCTCACTCCCAAAGAGTTTTTATTTCTTTAATTACAAAAGGAAGCAGAAGGCATGGGCTTTCTACTGATACGAGGTGTTGTCGTAAACTCTCACCCAAGCATGTTATATGTAAATTGTCGTGTTTTCAACCCAAATGGTTATTTGGTAGGTTTAAAGTTTTAAAACGTTCATCGAAAATTAATCTTATACTAAAATATTTTGATAGGAAACATATTATATTGAATTAGTGATATACCAATTAGACGAATCATTCAATCCATCAACCGTCTCAAATTAGATCGAATTGAATGGCTTCTTTTGATTTGGTTTAGTTTAGTATACCGATATGAGGTTAGTAGGGGTGATTCGGAGGAATTTATCCTGAATCAAGAGGCTGAATTGTTCGGATCTTAGATTGGTTTGATTCACTCTAAATCATCTGATTAGAAATAGTTTGGATAACTTTGGGTTTAATTCTACTTTATGAGAGTATATGTGACGGTGTTGGAGGTATTTTGGGACATGCCGTGCACTTTTGTGTGGTGGCAATGGTCAAGTGTAATGTTGGGCTGGGCCATTTTCCTATGGTTGGCTAATGGGATCCAGCCTGCTAAGGCCTCGAGAAACCAAGAAGTGGGAGATCCATACAATAAGAAAGAAAAGAAACAATATATGGTGACACCATTCTGTTGCGTGGCTTTCAACCTTTAGAGTGGCTTGAAACAGAAAATTTGGGTATCATGGTATCAGAAAGTATGTGGTTCACCATAAAGATGCTGTTAGGCTTTCACTTAGTATCAGGGTAAAGATGTGGTCTGAAACTGATGCAGGTACGGTGCAGGGCTGAAAACAGGTTACATCTCCTTGCACCCAAACCTTGAACATTTTCCTGAGATCCAAGAATTATTAATTTTGGCAGTAGGAGAGTTTCTGCAAGCCCAGAACGCTACAGACTATTGTCAACAGTCAATTACTATGCTTATACTGATGATAATTCATTGATGGTTGGATACTCTAGTGAGACAAATGAGCATATCATTTAAACTTTCAGATGGTACGCACAGGTATGGGGGTCCAATATAGTCAAAAGATGAAAATTTTATTCATATAAAGTGGGGTAAAACATAATCTTCTGATCAGAGACAGAAGACAACGATATCTAATTAACACTGAGGACAATCTAACCTCTGAGATCAAAATCTTGACAGCCATTGTATGAACACTTGATAAGAATGTGCTGCTGACATGGACCACAGAGAGATGAATGTTTATAAGAACGAGCTCTTTTGATTAGTTTACTTTAAATTAAGATACAATTTAATTGGATTAAGATAAAAAATTATAAAAAAATTATATTATTAAAATTTTGATTGAATCTATATTCATAATGTTCGGTATTGAGTTAACTTTCTAACACATTTCGAATCACTCAAATCGATGATCAATTGAGGAAATTAGAAGCAATTTTATGGACGTATATCATAGCTGACGAATTTCTGATAAATTACGAAAATGCCATTACTTGAGATAAGAATGATTTTTGATGTTTTTATCCAAATTTTTATATTTTAAAATTATATTGAATAAGTTAGAAGTTAGTTTTGAATCAAAAATTTATTTTTAAATATTTAATATATATATTTATCTCTCTTATTTTTTTAAAGAAATCAGTATCCTATAAGAATTGAAAAGTTTATTAGTGTTAAGATATTAGAATCCTATAAAAAGTGGAAACTTAGGGAATCTCTCTATAAATAGGGCTTAATTGAAGTCATTTAATGATAAATAAAAGTGTGAAGAATGCGAAGGTTGAAGGATTAAGAAGGTTAATGGAGCTCTAGAGCGTGAGAATTAGTTTTCATCAATTTTATTAGTTCTCTTCAATTTTATTTAAAGCTGATAAGTAACCTAATCATAAATTAGAATATTTTATAAATTATTCGTATTTGTTAAAAGAGATTTCAAACTTCTATAAGTAATCTAATCATAAGTTAGAATATTTTATAAATTATTCATGATTGTTAAAAGAGATTTCAAACTTCTGTAATAACCTAATCATAAATTAGAATATTCTATAAATTATTCATATTTGTTAAAAGGGATTTCAAACTTTTGTAAGTAACCTAATCATAAGTTAGGTATTTTATAAATTGTTTATGATTGTTAAAAGAATTTTAAATCTTGATAAGTAACTTAATCATAAGTTAGAGTATTTTGTAAATTGTTTATGATTATTAAAAGGATTTTAAACTTTGATCCAATCATAAGTTAGAATATTTTATAACTTGTTCATGTGTGTTAAAAAGGGATTTCAAACTTTTGTAAAAATATTGTAGAATTACAAAACTTTATTTTTATAGTTAATGAATGATTAGTTGAATTGAAATAATTATTAAACTTTCATATAATTAGTTGATTTAAAATAATAATTTTGAAATGTTATTAAAGGTTTAAATTCTGCATAGCATACTTATTACAAATCTGGATTAAGTAAGTAGGTTGATCATAAATGAGAATATTTGTATAAATTACTTAATTATAAATATTTATTCAAAAATTTATAAATTATTGCTTAAATATTACTGTTTTAATACATACTGTTATATAATTTTTTTTCATAACTATTTATTTTAAATATTAAAGAATTATTATTATTACGAAAATTTTATGATATGAATAAGTAAATATTAATGAATACAGAATTATTAATAATAAAATATGTTTAAAAATATGTAGCTCTTGATCTACTTTGTAAAGATTGATGACCAATGGTTGATAATCGATACCGAGACTCATCTCCATAGAGGATATATGTGGAGGATACACCCTCATTTATAAGGTTAAATGTGGTGGTATGACCTTCATCCATAGGATTAAATGTGGTGTTATGGCTTTGTCACACGGATAAATGTAATCATAGTTTGTGACCAATTATTGATGATATGAAAAGTGATGATATGATAATGTTAATAAGTAATGATATGTATCCTAATTAATAAATAATGACATGAAAATTATTGATTGATGATTGAAAAATTTTAAATATAATAATATGAAAGATATTACATGAAAAGTTTTGCGTAATAATTAAAGATACCTTAAAATTTATAAATATTAGTACATCAATGATATGTGAAGTTATGAAGTAAAGTCTTTTAGTTTTTAATTAATGATATGCATTGTTTCATAAAAAGTTTTATAAATCTTCACTTGCTTGATCCACTAATTTATGCTTTGTATTATTTACTTAGCGAAGGCTCATAAAATTTTATTATTATTTTGTTTCAGAGATCGAGATATAAGAAAAAATTGAATAGAAGTTGATCCTTTATTTCAAGTAATTATTTGAAATTACTTTGCATATGATACCTTACATACTGGGGATTTATTTCTCAGTGCAGCAGACGCTTTATATCCATTCCGTATCCAGGGCGTTACAATGCTATCTTGCTTTCTTTTATTTCTTCTGCGACATTTGAAGCAATCAGAACATATGTAGTATGTTTTAATCTTACAACCATTAGCAATTATATTTTCATACTCTTGCAACAAACGACAATAAAAGAGCTCCAAAGGTGCACGACCAAGCTGCGAACATGGAGCCCTTTGCAAGGTGATAAGAATCACTGGTAAAGGGAGGCAAGTAGTTGTCACCACCATCTGTGGAGGGCTTGTGAATTGGACTAGAAGGAGCCTGAGGATAAAGCACCGGGGGTTTCGGTGCACTGGCCGGAGAAATGGATTGGTTGCTTGTGACGTATACTCTAAGCTTCATGCCACCCAAACAATGTGATAGGACGCCACAGATGAAGTACTTATCGCCGGGGGTGGTGAGAGGGATGGAGGCGTTTCCAGTGCTGTTTGTGAACAGAACGTTGGAGGCATTGCAGCTGTCGTAGCCCGCCTTGTCGACCTCGTTCAGGGTGTGGTACTTGGAGAATTGGAATGCTGTCACAAGGCCAAAGGTGTTGGTGTCCGCGTACAAGACCTTGCCACTTGCCAGTGGATATTTCATGAATTTTGGATGGAAAAAAAAAAAGAAAAGAAAAAAGAGCACAATATTGGCATTCCTGGTGCAGTTAGCTAGAATGGTGTATTTAAAGAAGTCTATCATATGTGATGGCGAGTGATGATTCTATTTGCCATCTGAGGTTGGATCATCCTAACCCCATCTCTTGTTTCCCTTCTCATGGATTAATGAAATGAGTGGTTGCTTAGCCAACAGTTTGCTTAAAAGTCTGGGGTCCTGGTTTAGTTCTCTCAGCCCAAGCTCTTGGGCTTAGTATAACAAAAAATCTAGGGTCCTATTTGATGGGAGAAGGAATAGGATGCTTATGGTTATCTTTTGGGGAGGGAGGAAAGGTTAACAGTAATTGTTTCCAATCAAATATGTGAGACAGCTATTTCTCAAGAGCTACTTCAAACAAAGCTTTTAGCTATTTAAACTTTTTTTCAAGAACAAAGCTTAGTTGTAGTTATTTAAGGTATTTACCATCAGCCTTTTCATTTAATATGTATATAGCTATCATATTTAATAAGTGAGATGTGTTCTTTAGAAAAATTATGATAAATATATATCACTTGTTAAGTGAAGACTTTGATGACAAAATATTTAAAGGATTAGATCTAATTTCCTTTCTTTTTCAAAAAAAAAAAAAAAAAAAAAAAGGTTAGGATTGGCGCATTATGAGTATGTTTCTCAGCTTTCCATTTCAAAAGCTTGTGATCATAGTCAAAAGTTCAGCCTGGAAACCATTTAGCTAGGGGATGAACAGTTATATAAAATGGTTGACATATTAATATATATATATATATATATATATATATATATATATATATATATATATATATCGGAGAAGCAATAGATGGGGCCACCCTCTCTGTTTTTATTATGTTCTCTCCTTTGCTGTATACCAACATCAACACCGTGCATGAACTTATAACTAGTAATTGTTCCATTAAATAATGGTGACAAATTTGTATACGAACGACTGAGTAATTCTTGATCAATTTGATTCTCAATAACAGTTTGAAAAATTCTTCGGCAAAAGAAAAAAAAACAGAGAACGGTCAAGAATTTTGTAATAATCCAAACATACATCATGCTTGCAGATTTATCTAAGCTAGTTAATGGACTCCAGAAGCACAAGAGATCTCATGCGGGGCTAAGAAAACAAAATACACTGCCATAAGAAGTGAGAGTAACCTGAGACGCACATAGAACATCACCAACGTAGAATGTTTTGCCGGCCACCCATGATGGAAAGTCCGCGCTGATATCCCAACCGGCGCTGTCCCCTACGGTGTACACCAAGGCCTGGCTTGTGAGCGAGAGACCAAGAATGGCAGCTGCACAGATTAGGAGAAGCTTAGCCATGAACAGAGGATGGATTCTCTCAAACAAGAAGATGGGGAGTCTATAATTTATATGAGCAAAGCTTTATCTGGCGTTAGTTAACCAAACCCATCCAAACCAAGGCTTCCCTCTTTTTTATGATGGCTTGTCAAAGGTTTTGGATGAGGCGTATCCATGGAAGGTTTGATTGGAAGCTGACGGAAATCGAAGGAGGCTTTTGAGAGGGTGGGTGGGTGGGGGTTGTTGGAGGGGCTCGAGAACGTTGGTAGGCAGTTAAGCAGCTCTAACACCACCGCTGGTACGACTTGAAACTATTATTTTGGGGTTGAGCTAACAGAGCTTGCAACTGGGGTAGTTAGAAACGAGCACGAGATTAGGCTGCTAAAGTTTTGAATTCATGGGTTGCCATGGTTCCTGGAAGTCCTGAACCAATCCTGTTCTTCCAAACACTTCAACATGATTGACTCGACCAAAATAGATGAGAAAGTTGTCGGTTCTGTCGTTTTCTCCTGAGCAAAGCCTGGGTCTTCTGAACTGGAGGATTGGAGGGATTTTTTTTTTTTTTTTTCCCGCTAAAATAAACTTTTGGCCCTTAAACTTTCACTCAAATTTCATTTTATTCCTCCAACTTTCATATATTATAGTTTAATTTTTCATGATTAAAAAATATTGTATTCTCGACATTCCATTACATAAGATTAATTAAAATTAATAAAGTAGCTGATGGATCATTCTAATGTGAATGAATATAAGGATTATCAATTATCTTATATGGCAAGTTACTAAAAGCTCAAGTAATAATCTATTTATTTGTGTTAAGGTGACACATCAGTTATTTCATCAACTTTAACTGATTTTATGTAATAAAAAATTAAAAATATAATATTTTTTAATATTAAAGATTAAAAATGTAAGAACTAAAAGTTTAAATATCAAAATATATTTTGAGTGAAAGTTTGAAGATCCAAAGGATATTTTTGCCTTTTCTTCTATTGTAGTGCCCAATGTGATAAGCTTGAAAATTTGTATTTGAAGTGCTGATACCTTGGAATGAATTATTAACCACTTGTTAAGCAACTTTATCGGCACGATATTCTAGACATAAATTCTAAGCTTGGCCTGTTTAGTTAATCAAGGAGCCCAAATTGCAGAAGTTACCAACGTGCAGTTTACCTAATGCCAGCTTCAACAAAATATTGACATCACACCAAATTGCTTGGCACATTGGTATCTTTGAAAGAGACCATGGGTTTGAATCTTTTTTTTTTTTTTGGTTGCTTCTAGATTTTTTATTTTTGCAAAGTGTTTGCCAGACAAAGTTCATGAACTCTAGCAAATCGAATTGAGCTGTAACATTTTCTCCATAGTCGTGCTAACCCATGCCTATCCGACCCAAACCACTCAACACTAATTGGTGCCGCCGCACGCGATCCTGCCATGACTGGAGGAGGGGCTTATCAAGTCTCGGCAAACCATCCTCACTCCCAGAGAGTTTTTATGTCTTTAATTGCAAAAGAAGGCAGAAGACATGGCCTTTCTACCGATACAAGGTGTTGTAAACTCTCAACCAAACATGTTATAGGTAAATTGCCGTGGTTTCACCACCATGGGCTCAATCCAAATGGTTGTTCTGTGAGTTTAAAGTTTGAAAAAATTCGTCATATCAAAAATCGATCCTATATCGACAAAGTTTAATGTAAGACGTATCATAGTGAAGTGGCGATGTATTTGTTAGACAGACCATTTGACCTGAACCATTCCAAATTAGACCTAATGGAATGGTTCCTTTCGATTTGGTTTAGTTTAGTTTACCAATTCGAAGCAGTCAGAACATGTGTAATATGTTTTAATCTTACTCTCCTTCTTTGTTTGGAGCTTGCTAGGTGGAATGCTAAAGTCCTTCCATGAGAATCTGGCGCAGCTTCTGTTTCTCCTCCAATTCTTCAATGGGTTGTTGGTGTTTTAGTAACTGATTGCAAAAGAAGGTTTGATATATTGAGCTTGCACTTATAAGTCCACATGGAAAGAAAATTGTTTTCAGCTAAGGCAAAAGAAAATGGCTAATATATGATTCATTATAACCAACATCAATTTTAATAGCATAAGTTCTCTTTCAGGAAAACAAACAGAAATTAAGCCTTCATTCAAATCAAAGGGCAGCACTTCCATAACCTTTTCTGCAGGGAATTTTAATCTCCAGTGAGACAATGGATTGGTTATCTCACAATATAAACCAAACTTGCAAAATAAAAAAGGAGGATCATGCAAAGCCATATGCCTTCAGCAAACAAAGATTCTCTTTCCTCTGTAACGCCGTGATATGTAACGCCGCAATTATCGCGGCGTTACCAAACCGAACCGAAAGATTCGGCCACCTCCTCCGCTCTCTATTCACGCGATCCTCAGAAGGGTAACGAGGATAAAGAACCCTTCCTTCCTTCCCCTTATCCCACACGGTTCGTCTTTATTCCTCTTGTCGTCATCTCCTCCTCACAAGACTGATCTACCCGTAGGTAATCTCTCTCCCTTTGCCTTTATTTTATATTTTAATCTAATATTTGATCCGAAGGATGGAGAGATGAGAGCAAGAGGTAGAGAGAGAGATCTGGGTTGTGCATGAGAGAGGAAGATGGATCTGTGATCTAAGAACAAAAAAAAAAAAAAGAGAAAGATGGATCTGGAATCTGAAAACAAAAAAAAGAAGAGAAAGATGGATCTGGGATCTGAGAACCAAAAACAAAAAAAGAGGAAGATGGACCTGTGATCTTAGAGATCTAAGAACAAAAAAAAAAGAGGAAGATGGATCTGGGATCTGAGAACAAAAAAAATAAAAAAGAGGAAGATAGATCTGGGATCTGAGAACAAAAAAAAAAAGAGAGATGAAGCCGTGAGTTGAGCGTGAGAGAGGGAGAGGACCAGGAGAGATGGAATGCGTTTCTTTGAAAATAGGAAGAAGATAATAGATAAAAAAAAAAGAACAAAGAGCGGAAGAAAAAGAGTCAAACATCTCTGTTTGAGTTTGAGTTTCAGAAAACGAGAAAAAAAAAAAATGATGGGTTGGCTCTTAGCTATTTATTTGAGCCTAAAGTTCAACCCATTTGAGCCTAGTTAGGTTCAACTTTTAGAACCAAATTAGTCCTAACCCAACCATTCTAAAATTAGGATTAAATCTGGGATAGTTCTGAGATAGTTCTATTTTATGGAAAAAATTTTGTTACACTTTTTGGATTGATACAAGTTAAAATAATCTTGCTCCAAGTTGGATCCAAAACTAGACTTGGTAGAATTATAGGAATTATGTTGGCATTATGATTTTTTAGAAATTAAAAATTCAAATATCATGTTGTAGGTGTTAGAAGCCTAAACAGTTGATTTGGACTTGTGAATTAGCGATAAAAGGTAAGTAAGCCATTTATCATGAGTAATTTAGTAAATTATTAAATTATACAATTTTTGAATAAAATGTTTGTATATGTTTAGATATTGCTTTTTATCTGTTATTATCATGCAAATAAATTCTGATATGTTATTTCGTTCATTTGAAAGCTTAAGAATATTATTTTTAGATTTTAGATAAATTCTGCATAACTCATAAAATAAATAAATAAATAAAAATAATAAATAAATAAATAATGATAACAATAGTAATAATGATAGTAGTACATGTGATAATAATAAAAATAATAAATTAACATTGTTTATGCAAAATAATTAGTTATGATATATATATTCAAACCATAAATTAGTAAAAAAAAATATTTGATATTAATATTATTAACATAGCTAATATGATATGAATGTGTGCCTATGCTAAGTTAACCTAAAGAATTTTATGGATGATATTTGAATAAGAAATGAAAATAAGTTCTGAATAAAAAAAAATATATATCACCCGCGGTCCACTATGATATGACTTTGTGATATGATTTCTGATACCGGGACCCACCTCCACAGGGGATATATGTGGAGGATACACCTTCATCCACAGGGTTAAATATGGTGTTCTATTCTAGCCCTCATTCATAGGGATTATATGTGGTGTTCTGTTCTGGCCGTCACAGAGATATATGTGGCCATAGTTTGTGACCGTGGCATGTTTGTAATAAGATGAAATGTAAATGTTAATGATAGTGAATTATAAATGTGATGACTTCAAAACTTGAAACTGAAATTTTAAGACATAATATGAAAGTTCTGACATATGAAAGTAAGTAAATTCTAATATGTAATATTCTTGAAATTATATGATATATTTTATATTAGGCTTACTTATTGAGTGTGAACTCATTAAACTCATGTTGATATTTTTTAGAGCCAAAGAAATGAAGAGGAATATGGGTAGACTGAAGCTGCTATCAGCCTAATTTAGATATAATTTATGTTTACCAGTTTTGCATGTAGTCCAAACATTTGCTTTATTTAGAATTATAATAAGAATGTGACTTTTTAATAGCATATTAGTTGATTGACTTTTAATTTAATAATTGCTTCTATTACTGAATGCCTTGCATGCCTAGCATGCGGTGGGTTGCCACCTTCTAGATTTACTCTAGGGTATGGGGCGTGACAACTATAGTGGTATCAGAGCCCAGGTTTTAGACCCTTAGAGAAAGTGGCTAGATGAAACTTTAATTGGAAATGCAATCTAATATAGGTAAATATATGGAATATAGTGCAATATTTGGAAGTTGCAATTGATGACAAATATGACTAAGATAGCGTCGACATATCCATATTTTGGTCTATTATAATTGAGTAAATGTTGAATTTTGAGTTATTAAATGTAAATTTGAGTGTGGATGCATAAATATATATATAGTAGATTTTATTAGTGGAACTTGCATTATTGAAATTGCATGTTCAAAATTGATAGTTAATCTACTGATTATAGAGATGATTGATATTGATGTTATTTTTGGTAATGAAGGGTTGACTATATATTATGTCATAATGGATTATTTAGGAAGAATTTAAGATTTTAAATTTGAAGACAATTAGTGTTTATATCTTTGAAAAGGGTAGACCTTATTAATCTTATTAATCTCTGAGACACAATTAGTGTTCGTGTTTTTGAGAGAGGTGGACCTTGTTAATCTTTGGGATTGATTTTGACTATGGATACCCAAAAGCTTAAAGGGTAGAGTGTGGAAGATTCTTGGCAGTGATAAGAATAATTAATGGGATGAATTCCATTGATAAAGACTTTTATAAAGATTTTTCATTGGAAATTGTTAGGATATGATGTGGCATGCAAGAATGAAATATAACTTAGAAGATTAATTAATTGATTGAGCAATGATACCTATCTACATTAGCATTAATTCAAACATAAGAATGCTAAAAGTAATTCAAAGAAGGGACTAGTAATGAAATGAAACCTACCAGCTGAAACCTACCAGCTATGTAACTCAATCATGATCCAAAGAAGAAGGGATCTAATGATTGGGGACCCTTAAGATCAAGATGTATACCTTCATATGATCAGACTTAAGAGATTCGGATGGGTTTAATCACCAATGATGAGCACTCACTTTGTTGATGGAAGGTTAATTTCAGCACTCCATTGAACCGTTACTGGATTTAAAGATTGTCACCACTAATATGAAAACTTCATCCATAATTGGTTCCAAGGCAATGCAACCTCCTCTTTAACTCTGGAGTGTAGGGGACCCTGTAAGAAAGACATTAGAGACATGCTAATGTGGAAGGCAATTGATAAAGGAATTAAGATGAAGGATGGAGTAATGGTTTTTTTATGTTGGATAGAAGAGATCTTGGAGGGGAAGAAACTGGCGTCCTTGGAAGAGATTGACTCCTTGTCATACTTGGAAGGTGGAGTGGTTGGCATTTTGAGGGATTGATGTTGATGGCTTTATTGAAGATGGCATCCTTGAGGGCTTGAAGATGATGACGTTGAGAACTGAAATGAAGAAGACGCCCCTTGGTAGACCAAAGCTTGAAAGATACCTAAGTTGAGCCTCATGCTCATTCCCTTACGGAAAGTATTTGCATCACACAAACGGAAAGAAAAGTGGAACTAGAATAGTTTTCATTTTATTCATTCATAATCTGCATTACAAGGGGCTATAAAGAGATATTTATAGACCTTCCAAGCTTATTTAAAAATTCAAAATTCATGGAGATTTACATGGAGAAGATAGTGGGGAGTTGGAGAAGATGGAGGGGAGTTACATGATTTATGGAGAAGATAGTGGGGAGTTGGAGAATATGGAGGGGAGTTACATGATTTATGGAGAAATATGTGAGGAGTTGGAGAATATGGAGGGGAGTTACATGATTTATGGAAAAATATGTGGGCCAGCCAATTTGAATTTGAATTTAATTGTTGGTACCTAAGTGGAAGCTAGTGTGAGGTGTCCTCCATGTTGGCATGGTTGCCATCTAAGCTGGGTGATGTGGCAATCCAACTTGGATTAGAAGTTTGGAAGTTACTCCAAGGTAGTTGCTTTGCTGATTTTATCCCAAATGCTGAGTTATTCCAGAGAGCTGATGTTATTCCAAGTGGTAGAATAAGTAGGTAGCAGAATAAATGCGGAATTGCTGAAATGTTGAAGTAGTAGAATCTCTTGAACTGAGTTGGTTCTAGTGCTCGAGTTGGATCTTTGAGTTGTGGTTGAGCTGACTCCTGTAGCTTTAAATGGCTTGCTTTATAATTCAATCCACAATGAATTTGATTGAAAGCATTTGTTGGTGTCCGCACCAAATTTTTCAGGGTGGCAAGAACTCGACTCTGACGAGTATGGGTCAACTTGGTTTTGGTAATGTTCCAATAAGTCCGGGTCAATTCGTTGCAGGTCCTCTTTAGTGATCCACAAGTTTTCAGATTCTGATCGCCCTTGCCAATGAACCAGATATCGTTGGCAGTCCTTGTTCCTGTTAGTGACAGTCTTATTGTCCAGAATTTGTTCAATTTTGTCTCGCCTCTTTGAAAAAGTGGTTGGTGGACACTCGGGGACAGGTTCACTCTCAGAAATAGGGTCAGGCCCAAAAGGCTCACTAGGTATTATCATTGGCTCCTTATACTCTATCAAGTCTGAAACATTGAAGGTCGAGCTGATACTTAGGTCAGAAGGTAACTCAAGTATATATGCATTAGGTCAGATCTTCTTTATGATTTTAAATGGGCCTGCACCGTGGGCATATAATTTTTTAAAGGTTCCAGATGGAAACCTTTCAAGTTTGAGCCTAATCATTACGTGGTCTCCTTCATAGAATTCTTTGATTCTCTTACGTGAATTAGCCATATGTTTATAGGTTTTATTGCTCAAGTTGAGTTTCTTATTGATTTCTTGATGCAAGTCCTTAATATGCTGTGCATAGGATTCAGCAGACTCGAAAATTCATGCATGTGTGGGTAAAGGGATAAGATCTAAGGGCTTCCTAGATTTGTAACCATGGACCACCTCAAATGGACTCTTTTCAGTAGATCTATTGACTGAGCTATTGTAAGCAAACTCAGCATGAAGGAATAAGAGATCCCAATTTTCCACACTATCACCAACTAAACATCTTAGCAAATTTCCTAGACTCTGGTTAACTACTTCAGTTTGGCCATCTGTTTGAGGATGGTAGGTTGTGGAGAACTCCAGTTTGGTTCCTAGCATGTGTCAAAGGGTTTTCCAAAAATAGCTAATGAACCTAACATCTCTATCTAATACAATGGTTTTGGGCAAACCATGTAGTCTCACCACCTCGTCAAAAAAAAGTTTGGCCATTTTTGAAGCATCTAGGGTTTGGGAACATGGGATGAAGTGAGCCATCTTAGAAAATTGATCAACTACAACGTAGACGGAATCGTGTCTTCTTGAGGTCTTTGGAAGTCCTAGTACAAAGTCCATACTAAGATCCTGCCATGGACAATCAGGGACTGGTAAGGGAGTGTACAAACCAGTGTTTTGCTTTTATTGTTTGGCAACAGCACAAGTTCGACATTGAGCTACAACTTAGGCCACACTCCTTTTAAGGCCTGGCCAAAAGAATTGGTCTTCTACCGCTAAGATGGTCTTGTTTCTACCAAAATGACCTGCTAGGCCTCTAGCATGAACTTTCTAGATTAGAAACTCTCTAATAGAAGTTCGGGGAATACACAATTGATTTCCTTTGAAAAGGAATCTATCTAGGAGAGTATAGTCACTATGTACACTAGATGGTCCTTGTTGGAGGGATTGATAGATTTCACTAAAGTCTGAACATTTAGGGTATTCCTCTTTCAGTCTATCAAACCCTACAACCTCGGTGCTAACTGAGGTCAAAAGCATGAATCGTCGGCTTAATGCATCTGCAACCCTATTTTCAGTGCCAGCACGGTGTTTCAGAACAAAGGTATATGCCTGAATGAATTCTACCCATTTCCTGTGCCTAGGGTTCAATTTCTTTTGGGAATTAAGGAATCGTAAGGCTTCATGATCGGAATAAAGAACAAACTCCTGCGGTAGTAAATAGTGTCTCCAATATCTCAAAGCCTGAACTACCGCATACAATTCTTTATCATATGTCGAGTATCTCATCCTTGCCTCATTCAGTTTCTCACTAAAGAATGCCAATGGATGATTCTCTTGACTCAAAACTCCTCCAATCCTTACTCTAGAGGTGTCACAAGCAACTTCAAATACCTTTAAAAATCAGGTAACCTCAAAATAGGTGCTTGTGTCATTTTCTTCTTTAATTCTAAGAAGGCTCTATCAGCAGGTTTTGTCCATTCAAAGGTTCCTTTCCTAATGCAGTCAGTAATGGGTGCCACTATCGTGCTGAATCCTCGAATGAATCTCCTATATAAGGTGGCTAAACCATGGAAACTACGGACATCATGGATGCTTTTGGGTACGGGCCACTCGACTATGGACTTGACCTTTTCGGGGTCAGCAGACACCCCTTCAGCGGTGACGACAAATCCTAGAAAGATAACTCTATGGGTCATAAAGTCATATTTCTTGAGGTTGGCATAGAGTTTATCTTGTCTAAGGGCTTGGCAAACCTGTTTCAGATGGTTTAAGTGGTCTTCCTTTGTTTTACTATAGATGAGAATGTCATCAAAGTAGATCACTACGAATTTTTCAATGAATATCCTTAAAACCTGGGTCATGATCCTCATAAAGATTTTAGGTGCATTGGATAGACCGAAAGGCATTATTACCCACTCATATAAGCCATCTTTGGTTTTGAAAGCAGTTTTTCATTTGTCCCCGGACCTAATTCTTACTTGATGATAGCCACTCTTAAGGTCAATTTTGGAGAAAATTTTGGCTCCGGACATAATATCCAACATGTCATCCAAACGGAGAATAGGAAAGCGATACTTAATGGTGATCTTATTTATGGCTCTGCTATCTACACACATTCTTTATGTGCCATCTTTCTTAGGGGTCAAAAGGGCTGGTACTGCATATGGGCTTAGGCTTTCTCTAATGAATCCATTTTGGAGTTCTCCAATTTGACGTTGTGACTCAGAGTGTTCTGTAGGATTCATCCTATAATGGGGAAGGTTCGGTAACATCGATCCTGGGATCAAATCTATGGCATGTTGAATGTCTCTCAAGGGTGGAAGGTGGGGTTGTTTCTTATGGGGTTGGTCCTGATTTTTCTTAGTTGTTAAAACCCAAACAGGTGAACCATTGCTAAGCTCTTGCTCTAATTCCTTAGCAGTGATCATGTTTATTCCTTGTCTCTTATCCCTCAAGTGACTTAACCCTCTCTTAACTTGGTCCTTAGGTGGTGAAGAATTGATTACAATCTTCTTCCCATTGTGAGTGAAAGAACATGAATTAGAACGGTAATAGATTATAGCATCATGATCATACAACCATGGTCAGCCTAATATGATGCTACTAACTCCCATCGGAAGAACATCGCACCAAACCTTTTCTTGGTATGACTGAAACTGGATTGTAACTTGGCACATAGAATTTATGGGAATTGAAGTTAAATCTATCCAGGATACCTTATAGGGATTAGGATGGGGCACAGTAGGTAATTCTAGGTTCTTGATTGTATTGGTTAATATAGCATTGACACAACTACCACTATCTAAGATGACCTTGCATACCTTTTCTCCTATCTTGATAAAGGTTTGTAGGATACTAGTCCTACGTCAATCTTCTTGCTCCTTGGCCTGGGTCAAGATACATCTTACAACCCCTAGTAGTTCTGATGAGTCAATGATCTCTTCATCTCCTTCATACTCATCAGCTAAACTCATACCTGCCTCATACACTTCTTCCTCATTATTTTCTAGGGGTTCAGTTACTTCCTCTTCTACTTCCCCTATGTGTAATGCTCTAGTGGGACATTGGCTTGCGTAGTGTCCTATCTTGTGGCACCTAAAACAATGAACATTTCCTTCTCTTCGAGCCTCGGAACTTTTTCCTTTATCTTCTCTTCGAACTAATGGAGTAGCAGGATTGGGTCTATTGGCTGTACTTGGGCTTGGACTTGGTCTATTTCCAGGAGGATTAATCCTAGTAGGCTCAGGTTGGCAAAATAAAGGTCTCCTCTGGAATTTCTCATAGTCCCTAGCAACTTGGTAGGCTTGGTCTAGGTCATAGACTTCTCTCAAAAATAATTCTCTCTAGATTTCCTCATGCAGACCTGCTCTAAACCTAGATAAGGTTGCTGCTTTAGGCTCAACTACATTGTATTTCATAACGAACTCATCAAACTTGGCAATATATTCGGACACTGTCTTATTCCCTTGAGTTAATCATTGCCATTGATCCAAGAGTCTCTGTTCATAGGACATTGGTAAATACTTCTCCCTAAGCTTTACCTTCATAGCTCTCCAAGTGGCTATGGGCATGTCACCCCTCTGTCGACTCATACGTTCAACATTACCCCAATATAATCTAGCCTGATGGACTAATCTAAGTTTGACAAACTTAAATTTTCTATCTTCTGACATTTCATACCAGTCAAAATATTGGTCCATATCACCTTCCCAATCTATATACACCTTAGGATCCAAGTTTCCATCAAATGTGGGTGCATCTAGATGGATGTTTCTAAGGGCTCTCTCATCCTGGTCAACATAATCATGGAGAGGTCTTCTTGGTTGTGGGTCAGGAGTATGTTCCTGGCGTCGGACTCTAGGATGGACAGGTGGCAATCTGGGTAATTGTGAATAAGTAAGGGTCAAACGGGTCTCTTCAAGGGTTACTATTCTCTCTTCCATTTGATCAAATCTAGTGTTCAATTGATTGAATTGCTCAGTCATAGTTCTCATAAAAGCTTCTAGATTGGGGTCCATGGAAGAACTGGGTTGGTCTTGTGAGTGTTGGTAGGGAGTTCCTGATCTAGTAGTCATTCAATATACAAATCCGCTCTAGGGTTTGCTAGACCTAGAGATTCAATGTAGAAGGAGTCAGCTAACTTTATAGCCAATTCACCAGTTAATCAATCCACTGATCAGGTAAGAGATGGGATGTGGGAGGCTCCCCCTGCTTTCGCAGGGTCCTAATTATGAACCACAAGTCCACTTAGGGCGTTTGCCTCTGGACCTCTTGCCTAGACACTAGTGTCAAGTAATAACCAATGAGTTGAGTGCATCAGTTTTCTCACAATACCTTGAATCAGACTCGTTGGTGTCCCTAGCTCACTAGAGCAATTAGGTTGCTACTCAATTTTATTAAAAAAGGCTTGGATTCGATGCAAAATGTGTCTGGTTTTTTTTTTTTTTTTTGCATTTTATGATGTGTCAGACTTAAATTTCAGCTGGTTAAGTGATCAAGCACAATAGGCTTGGGTTTGGGGGTTTGGATGTGATTTAGTTTCAGCCCAAACAAAACATGCAGAAATCACAGTAAGCCTGTTTTATATGCAGAATTTTTTTTTTTGAATTCAAAAAAATCAGAAAAAAATGATAGAAATTAAGAAGACTAATCAGAGAGCAAACAGTACAAAAATTCAGATGAAAATAGCAGAGATTGGTTCGTGAATCAAAGTTAAGTTCAGAATATCAATGCAGATTTATTAAGCAGAAACTTAGCTAGAGTTGTTTTCTTAGATAGATATCACTCTGTTTTTGAATCAGTAAATAGAAATTAAACGTGCAAGGGAATTCAAATACCAAAACTTCAACCTAAGGATTCACGTCCGGTCGTGGCTCTGATACCAAAAATTTAATGTGGCATGCAAGAATGAAATCTAACTTAGAAGATTAATTAATTGATTGAGCAATGATACCTATCTACATTAGCATTAATTCAAACATAAGAATGCTAAAAGTACTTCAAATAAGAGACTACTAATGAAATGAAACCTACCAGCTATGTAACTCAATCCTGATCCAAAGAAGAAGGGATTTAATGATTGGGGACCCTTAAGACCAAGATGTACACCTTCATATGATCAGACTTAAGAGATTCGGATGGGTTTAATCATCAATGATGAGCACTCACTTTGTTGATGGAAGGTTAATTTTAGCACTCCATTGAATCACTACTGAATTTAAAGATTGTCACCACTAATATGAGAACTCCATCCATAATTGGTTCCAAGGCAATGCAACCTCCTCTTTAACTCCAGAATGTAGGGGACCCTGCAAGAAAGACATTAGAGACATACTAATGTGGAAGGCAATTGATAAAGGAATCAAGATGAAGGATGGAGTAATGGTTCTTTTATGTTGGATAGAAAAGAACTTGGAGGGGAAGAAACTGGCGTCCTTGGAAGAGATTGACTCCTTGTCATGCTTGGAAGGTGGAGTGGTTGGCATTTTGAGGGGTTGATGTTGATGGCTTCATTGAAGATGGCATCCTTGAGGGCTTGAAGATGATGACGTTGAGAGTTGAAATGAAGAAGACGCCCCTTGGTAGATTAAAGCTTGAAAGATACCTAAGTTGAGCCTCACGCTTATTTCCTCATGGAAGGCATTTGCATCATACAAACGGAAAGAAAAGTGGAACTAGAATAGTTTTCATTTTATTCATTTATAATCTGCATTAAAAGGGGCTATGGAGAGGTATTTATAGACCTTCCAAGCTCATTTAAAAATTTGAAATTCATGAAAATTTATATGGCGAAGATAGTGGGGAGTTGGAGAAGATGGAGGGAAGTTACATGATTTATGAAGAAGATAGTGGGGAGTTAGAGAATATGGAGGGGAGTTACATGATTTATGAAGAAATACGTGGGGAGTTGGAGAATTGGAGGGGAGTTACATGATTTATGAAGAAATATGTGGGCCAGCCAATTTGAATTTGAATTTAATTGTTGATGCCCAAGTGGAAGCTGGTGTGAGGTGTCCTCCATGTTGGCATGGCTGCCATCTAAGCTGGGTGATGTGGCAATCCAACTTGGATTAGAAGTTTGGAAGTTACTCCAAGGTAGTTGCTTTGCTGATTTTATCCTAAATGCTGAGTTATTCCAGAGAGTTGATGTTATTTCAAGTGGCAGAATAAGCAAGTAGCAGAATAAATGCGGAATTGTTGAAATGTTGAAGTAGTAGAATCTCTTGAACTGAGTTGGTTCCAGTGCTCGAGTTGGATCTTTGGGTTGTGGTTGAGCTGACTCCTGTAGCTTCAAATGGCTTGCTTTATAATTCAATTCACAATGAATTTGATTGAAAGCATTTGTTGGTGTCCACACCAGGATAGCCCCAGATCAGGAGATAGATCTCTCTGTTAATAGATTCCTATATCAAGAACCCTTTCAAAGGCTCGTTGTAAGATAACCTCTGTTGAAGAATCAAGGGCAGTAGTTGTTCACTAGATCTATTGTGTCTCTTTGTCGTACCCTTCCATGGTTTCCAATTAGGTATCTTTCTACAGGATGGATAATTGTCAATCAGCTATAAGTAGCTCGAATTTTTTTTCAGGGAAAAAGGAGGGAGATGATTTCATTTTGATTATCACCAATTGCATATTATGGTTAAGAATACACCTAATATTGCTTCCAAATCAAAGAGTGATTATCATGATTTTTTAGATATTCCTTTTAGGGTAGTAAGTGTATCTTCAATCTCTATGGACTTTATAAGTCAAGTATCCCATCTTATCCGAATCAGTTGAGGACATTCTAAGATATTCAAGAGGTTTAAATTAATTTGTCATGCTATGGTAGGAGACATTGTATGATCTAAGTAAAAGAAATTGAATTAGTTAATTATGATAATTATGGAAGATGTCCTGAATTATTGCTATGATGTTCATTAACGTTAGCTTGAAGCATTCAAGAGTGGAACCAAATATGTTATGATGATTTACTCAAAAGATTGAAAATAGGTGTCATGATGATTAATGATACATTGAACTATTTACGAGTTGAGAGAGCACTTAAGGAGTGCAGTCTTAGATCTGATGCAAAAGAATTTGGAATTATCTTGCTGAGAAGTTTAAAAGTAATTGATATGTTATTAATCTTAATATTGGAAGACATAATACATGTGACAGACTTTAGAATATTTATAATGATTGTAAGAATCTTAAGGTATATTTTTAAAAAAAATAATAAAAAAAAAGCATCAGATGGTTGTGGTAGCTATTGGTGATAAAATGATCGATTCAAGGAGTTTGAATCAATTAAGCTGTAACATTTATTGAGGATATCCTGACATATTCAAGAGAAATTGATTAGTTGCAGTGGTAATTATTGATAATATATGAAGGAGATAAATTAATTATGTTGGTAGTTATTAATGATGTCTTGATTGGAACAAAAAAAACAAGGGTTAGGCCATGGTAAAGGAAATGATGTGAAATTATTGAAAGATTATGAGTTGGCTAATAACTATCACCTAAGAAAGATGTGGAATGGTAGAACTCAAAGATGTGGTAAAGATTAATTTGAAGATTAGACATGGTAACAGGCGAGGTGTCTTGGAGAGAGTAGCAAAGATGTATGTCGACAAAAAATTATAATACTTCTTAAGGAATTCAATTTTCATTTGGTAGAAAGATCAAATTGATTCTTGAAGTTGGATATATTATTTGAGTACTTAGGGATGAAATGAAGGTTGGCTATTGAGTATCTATAATTGTGCAAAAACCCCTATGTGTTTAATTTCGAGGATGAAATTTTTAGCGGGGTAAAATTGTAATATTTATTTTTAGTTCAGTAGCAAACTAAGTAAATTGAGTTTGAATCCATTTGACCTTCTTTCTCATAATTTGGAGGAGTCTTCATAAGGCTTTGTAGATTATGCTAAATTTAGCACAGCCTTCCACCCTCAGACAGATGGACAGACTGAAAGAACCATCTAGATTATAAAGGATATGTCGCGAGCCTGTGTGGTAGACTTAGGAGGTGCTTGAGATAACCATTTATCCTTAGTGGAATCGCTTATAATAATAGTTACCAACCCAGTATTCAGATAGCTTTATTTGAGTCTCTGTATGGTAGAAAGTGCAAATCTCCCCTTGTGTTGGGATGATGTGAGAGGGAGAAAATTTTTGGATCCTGAGCTGGTTTAGCTGACTGGGAAAAAAGTGCAATTAATTAAGGAGCAACTCTGCATAGGTCAGAGCTGGCAGAAGAGTTATGCTGATGTTAGAAGAAGGGAGTTACAATTCCAAGTTGGGGGACCATGTCTTCTTGAAAGTATCACCAACCAACCAAAGATGTGATGAGATTTGGGATTAGAGGTAAATTGAATCCACAATACATTGGGCCATTTGAGATTTTGAGTAGAGTGGGGGAGGTAGCTTATAGCTTAGCTTTACCACCGGCACTCTCTAGGGTTTCATATCTCTATGTTAAGAAAGTATATTTCAGACCCCAGCCATGTAGTGAAGCTTGAACCCATTCAGTTAAAGAAGGATCTGACTTATGTGTTTCATATCTCTATGTTAAGAAAGTATAGTTCAGACCCCAGCCATGTGGTGAAGCTTGAACCCATTCAGTTAAAGAAGGATCTGACTTATGAAGAGTATCCTATACGCATTGTAAATCACAAGGATCAAGTTCTGAAACGGCGTAGCATCCCCTATGTCAAAGTGCAGTGGAGCAATCATACTGAGTGTGAAGCTACTTGGGAGTTTGAGGAAGAGGAAAAAGAAATACCCCCATATGTTTGGAACTTGAGTATATGAATGTAAAATGAATTAATGATTGTCTTTTTCTTAAAAGAATATTGGAGATGTTAGTCATGTGGTATTATTAGTAAGCAACAATTTCGAGGATGAAATTATTTTAAGGGGGGAGGAGTGTAATGTCGTGATATGTAATGCCGTAATTATTGCAGTGTTACCAAACCGAACCGAAAGATTCGACCACCTCTTCTGCTCTCTATTCATGCGATCCTCGGAAGGATAACGAGGATAAAGAACCCTTCCTTCCTTCCCCTCATCCCACACCTCACACCTGGTTCATCTCTATTCCTCTCGTCGTCATCTCCTCCTCACAAGCCTGATCCACCTACAAGTAATCTCTCTCCATTTGCCTTTATTTTATGTTTTAGTCTAATATTTGATCCGAGGGGTGGAGAGATGAGAGCAAGAGGTAGAGAGAGATCTGGGTTGTGCATGAGAGAGGGAGATGGATCTGGGATCTAAGAACAAAAAAAAAAAAAGAGGAAGATGGATCTGGAATCTGAGAACAAAAAAAAAAGAAAGAAGAAGAAGATGGATCTGGGATCTGAGAACCAAAAAAAAAAAAGAGGAAGATGGATCTGGGATCTGAGAGATCTAAGAACAAAAAAAAAAGAGGAAGATGGATTTGGGATTTGAGAACAAAAAAAAAAAAAAAAGAGGAAGATAGATCTGGGATCTGAGAACAAAAAAAAAAAAGAGAGATGAAGCCGTGAGTTGAGCGTGAGAGAAGGAGAGGACCAGGAGAGATGGAGTGCGTTTCTTTGAAAATAGGAAGAAGATAATAGATAAAAAAAAAAAAACAAAGAGTGGAAGAAAAAGAGCCGAACATCTCTGTTTGAGTTTGAGTTTCAGAAAACAAGAAAAAAAAAATGATGGGTTGGCTCTTAGCTATTCATTTGAGCCTAAAGTTCAACCCATTTGAGCCCAGTTAGGTTCAACTTTTAGAACCAAATTAGTCCTAACCCAACCATTCTAGAATTAGGATTAAATCTGGGATAGTTCTGAGATAGTTCTAGTTTATGGAAAAAATTTTGTTACACTTTTTGGATTGATACAAGTTAAAATAATCTTGCTCCAAGTTGGATCCAAAACTAGACTCGGTAGAATGATAGGAATTATGTTGGCATTATGATTTTTTAGAAATTAAAAATTCAAATATCATGTTGTAGGTGTCAGAAGCCTAAACAGTTGATTTGGACTTGTGAATTAGCGATAAAAAGGTAAGTAAGCCATTTATCATGAGTAATTTAGTAAATTATTAAATTATGCAATTTTTGAATAAAATATTTGTATATGTTTAGATATTGCTTTTTATCTGTTATTATCATGCAAATAAATTCTGATATGTTATTTCGTTCATTTGAAAGCTTAAGAATATTATTTTTAGATTTTAGATAAATTCTGCATAACTCATAAAATAAATAAATAAATAAAAATAATAAATAAATAAATAATGATAACAATAGTAATAATAAAAGTAGTATATGTGATAATAATAAAAATAATAAATTAACACTATTTATGCAAAATAATTAGTTATGATATATATATTCAAACCATAAATTAGTAAAAAAAAATATTTGATATTAATATTATTAACATAGCTAATATGATATGAATGTGTGCCTATGCTAAGTTAACCTAAAGAATTTTATGGATGATATTTGAATAAAAAATAAAAATAAGTTCTGAATAAAAAAAAAAATATGTCACCTGCGGTCCACTATGATATGACTTTGTGATATGATTTCTGATACCAGGACCCACCTCCACAAGGGATATATGTGGAGGATACACCTTCATCTACATGGTTAAATATGGTGTTCTGTTCTGACCCTCATCCACAGGGATTATATGTGGTGTTCTGTTCTGACCCTGTCACATGGATATATGTGGCCATAGTTTGTGACCGTGGCATGTTTGTAATAAGATGAAATGTAAATGTTAATGATAGTGAATTATAAATGTGATGACTTCAAAACTTGAAACTGAAATTTTGAGGCATAATATGAAAGTTCTAACATATGAAAGTAAGTAAATTCTAATATGTAATATTCTTGAAATTATATGATATATTTTATATTAGGCTTACTTATTGAGTGTGAACTCATTAAACTAATGTTGATATTTTTTAGAGCTAAAGAAATGAAGAGGGATATGGATAGACTGAAGCTGCTATCAGCCTAGTTTAGATATAATTTATGTTTACCAGTTTTGCATGTAGTCCAAACATTTGCTTTATTTAGAATTGTAATAAGAATGTGACTTTTTAATGGCATATTAGTTGATTGACTTTTGATTTAATAATTGCTTCTGTTACTGAACGCCTTATATGCCTAGCATGCGATGGGTTGCCACCTTCTAGATCCACTCTAGGGTCTGAGGCGTAACATCCTTCCTTAGAGATTTAGTAGCAAAAGCCAGATCTATTTGAAACTAGGGCTCAGGAGAATCCTATCCAGTTTAATTAGCAGTTGGTGTTTGCTAACAGGGAAGTCCAAATTACAAAACATTGACAATTTTTAGAACATTATGCTCCGATTATGATCCTGCCATGACAAAACTAAATTATGTTCATCTCCGGAATTCCTAGTGACCATTTAATCCAAAAAATGCCAAGTGCAAGCAAAGGAGGAAAAATTATGAGGTTCTTATGCAGCATAAATACTTTTCAAATTCAGATCTATCAATTAAATTGTCGCACAATGGATTAAAGTTATCTGAAAAGCAAAGAAGAATAAGTGTCCATCACACTTTAACATAGTAACAATTTGATATTTCTTTAGTTTTGCCAGCAGTTCTTCTCCGTTTTCTTAATAAAGGAGCTTCTATCCTTCTCTTGACACTACTTTATTTTCTTTCAAAAGAATGCACAACAATTCAATAGCTTGATGTTGCATTATATAACAACCACAGAATATTTTTCAATATAGTTTAGTTTTCTTAAATTTGAGGTGTTTGGGTGCACCAAGATCCAGCAAAACACTCCAATATTGCTGCTGAAACCTCCCTAAATCCAAAATTAAATTTAGGAGATTTTGTGCATTCATCAAAAACAAATGATATTGCTTTTAAAGCATGAAAGACTACTTCCTACGTATGGTGGAGCTCAATATATAGTTCTTCTCAACTAAGCATAAGTTAGCGGATCAAAACCATGTGGCCCAAAAACTTGAATGAAAGTTAATGGGTAGTAAGTAGACTTAAATTATAAGTACATGATACATTTCTTTTTTATAACGCCCCAATCCCACCCACTACTTAATTAACTCCATTAGTAGGCCGAAACCACGTGGCCCAAAAATTAATGGGTAGTAAATGAACTTGAGTTATAAGCACATAGCACATTTCTCTCACATCCAATGTGAGACTAAATTTGGAGTATCACAATCTCCCCACCTTATAATGCGACGTGCGCCACAAGCTAACCAGAATCTACCCCGAGTCGCTCACCAACTTTCGCACACTCGAATCAGCTCTGATACTATTTGTAACACCCCAAGCTCACCCACTACCCAATTAACTCCATTAGCGGATTGAAACCATGTGGCTCAAAAACTCAAGTGGAAGTTAATGAGTAGCTAGTGGATTTGAGTTATAAGCATATAACACATTTCTCTCTCATCCAATGTGAGACTAAATTTGGGGTATCATATTTTTCATCCAATGTGCAACTAATTTTGGGGTATTACAATTTTTCCTCTTTATAATGCGACGTCCTCATCGCACACCAGCTGGCCCAATTAACTTTGTTAGCTGGCCGAAATCATGTGGCCCAAAAACTCGAATGAAAGTTAATGGGTAACAAGTGAACTTGAATTATAAGTACAAAATATATTTCTTTCCCATTTAATGTGGAACCAAATGTAAGGTATCACAGAGGTATCAAATTTATTTTTCAAATACTACAAGCTTGTCTGACACTAAGAACTTATTTTTCAAACACTACAAGTTTGTCTGAGTTAGGTGAACTCAAATGTTATCTAACTCATCACACTCAACTGAATGATCTGGAAGAAAGATCCCAATGACCAAAGGTATCTCTCTCAAGATACATAGTAACACATGATTAACCTCCAATCAAATAACATAACTAAACATTTGTAACACAAACTATCAACATGGACATGGCGAAGTTTACTTTGGGATGGTGGTGCTGATGATCAAATCCGAGGAATCTCCATCACCTGAGGCTAGCATCACCGTAACAAGTGGTTCGTGAGCAGAAGACACAACATGGTATGATGCATGAATTGGCCTATTCCCTTCACTAAGAGCTATGTCTTCAATACCGAACTCCTTCCACCACACCACGCCGAATGCACCATTGAAGCTCTTCTTAGACTGAGCCAGCCCCTTGGTATTGCAAGATTCAACCTTCAAGTCGCCTGCATGATCGTTAATGATGAGAGAAAAATTAGTCATGGCCATGGCCTTCCCCTCGATCCTCTGCTTCGCCTCGTTGAGGCAGTGGGTGGTAAGCTCAGTGTAAAGTGGCGAGCCTTGGCCTTGAGCTCGAGCCACCTTGAAGAGCATGGTCGTGGCGGTGGCGGCGGCGGCGGCGGTGGTGGTGGGGTTGGCTGGGGTGGAGTCGAGTGGTGTGGATCTAATGCGGTGTGGCCGGTCAGGTCTTTGGAAGTAGCTCAAGTGGAACAGGGGGCTCTTGGAAAGTTGGCCATGGGCGAGCATTTGAGCGTGGGTTTGGACCCAAGACTTGAGAAATCGGCCTAAGAACAAAGGATCCGCCAGGAGGACGCTGCAGCTGATTCCAATGGAGTATCCATCATCCAGGAACTGGGTCACCTGCAACAAGGAAAATGGGAAAATTCCCAACTTTGTAAGCCATTGATGTTGATAAAAGCGATGGGATGGTGATAGTTTTATCCAGGTGGGTATTCCTCTCTCAGTCTAGGCTTTGTTATGGAATATTACACCAGAGATGATTTGGCCTCCTGGTGCTCCTGAATTTGTTGTCGAGGCTGCCCATCACTGTTTGAAAAATCTCAGGCTGACTAGTTTGTATCTAGCAGCCACTGATAAGTTGCAAAGATATTTAATAAATGTGTTGGCTAAGAGAAATATGCCATTGGTTGAGCTATTAAAGCAGATAATGACATTTTTAAATCCTTGCTGGTATTAGTCCTATCCAAAATCTTAAACAAGTTGGTTGGCCATGTGGCAAAGTCTTTGACCACGTCTCCTACTCAATTAAATCTACCAGTATTAGTCTAAGCCAAAACCAAACTTATACAAGTTGGTTGGCCATCTGGCAAAGTCTTGGACCATGTCTCCTACTCAATTAAATCCACCTCAAAAGATTGAAACATATGGAAAGATTGCAGCAAGGGTTGCAAAATTAGACACGCTACATGAAATAAATGCATGATGTTGCTTGTTGATTGTCAACTTAAAAATAACATAATTAATTTAAAATTAATTATGTTTCATCTATTTATGCAATTAGGTTTTTAATAAATGATGAGATTTAAATTATTTTAGTATAAATGATTTAATATTATGATGAATTTTTGATATTATTAAGTATTACTTTGATAAATATATATTTTTATTAAAAAAAAAGTAATATGCTAGTATTAAGTGGGCTGAGTTTATTCGTATTAAGTGAGTTGTTAAGCAAGTCGTGCCTAATTGTTAACAGAATTGTTAATTGAGTCATGTTATGTTAACCCAACATGCTTTGTTTATGAAATGGATTTTGCATGTTTTGTCATATTATTTGTTAAAAGTTAAGCCATATTTATATTAAGATTTTTGATATAATTAATTAATTATATTATATTTCATATCTAGTATTATATCTTAGTTTTAATACAACAAAAATATGATGCGGTAACACTTCTTCCTAAGAAATAAGAAATGAATATAAAAGAAAGAAATAAGAGGGAGAGGCGTAATAGAGAAAAAAATTTACAAAAAAGAACAAATAAATCCACCTGAATGTAAAGTAGTGGTGAGAAGCGAGGATCCTCCTCGTCCACGTCAACCCAATAGGCCAGCTGAGCCTCGCTCCCGTTCCTCCCCTCAGAGGCCAAGAACTCCGACATGGTCATCTCCGCCGAGGCATGCACCAGCCTAACTCCCGAGTCATTGAACTTGATCTCCCAGTAGCCGTCGCCCTCAGAGTCCCTCCGAAGCCTTCCGGCGAACACCGGCTCATCCGATAGCGCCGCATTGAGCGACTCCTTTATCCACGCCGCCAGGACCAACGGCGACTCCTCACTCGCCGCTTTCTCATAGTAAAGAACGACCCGTAAGCGGCTCTGCAGAATCTCAGGCCCAAGAGGAGCAGCGACGGAGATCCGTCGCGACCGTCCGGGCTCCGCCATCTTCGCCGGGATCACCGTCTGGATGGCGTCTATGTGTAATAGTTTGGATGGAGTTGGGGTAGAGCAGGGAGTTGCCATGAGCTAAAAGGTCTGCGGACTGTCGCAGGTTGGACACGAGAGTAGGAGTACTATGAAAAAAAAAAAACTCGGGTGCTTCGGTATTTAAAAGCGTAGAACGCTGGTCCGTGATCACAGATCGGTATTTATTGGACGGTTGGATGGTCGCAGGTATCCAAAGGAATAGGAGGACCGTTGGCCTCGTACACCAAATGGAGAGTGCGTAGTGGTTGGCACTGGGGCCTGGTAGAAGACCTTCACTAATTTGGTGGCCGGATTGCAGCCAATTTCTATGGATGCATTTGTTAACAACTGGAGTTCGATATATTTATTCGACTTGGTTTCCTATGGTCTATACCTGGATTACATCTCCATATTTTAAAGCCAGGTCAATAAATTCTCTTACTGTTGAGGTTGCTATCAGAAGGTGGTTGGCATTCTATACCTGGATCCTATCTTGCTGCTGTAGGTAAAGAGAAATCAATGAGAAAAAGAAAAAAAAAAAAAAAAAAAAAGAAAAACAAGGATCTCGTGGCTGGAAACTTTAATTGTTTTGGAAGCTAACTGAACGGGAGGGAGCAAGGAATGTTTGAGCTTGAAGCGGACTTAAAAGAGCTTGCGTGGATTGATCTGTACACAGACAAAGACATTCTTGGACAATCCTTTATTAAAGGAACAAAACGGGAAAAAAAATAAAATAAAATCAGGGGACGGTTGAGTGTCATCTAATCTATCATGTTGATATATACCTAATTCTGGGCTGAGGGATTGCTGCATTAATTGATGAAAACAGTGCGGCACGCGATGGAATGCGAAGCCGCAGCTGCCAACCACCTTAGGACTACTTTTTTTTTTTTTTTTTTTTCTTCCCTCACTGGACGTAGCCGCCACTCATTGTTCATAAAAGATGAACAAAGATGGTCTTTTTCTCTTACATCTCTGGAATGAAATAAAACCTGTCTTTTTCTTTACCCTTTCTCCCTGTCTGGTCGAGAGGATGAGAAGAGTGGCTTCCTTGTTCCGTCGTTTAGGGGCTGCTTGAATGCTCAAAGAAAGCATACATATGCTGCAACAAGGACAACAAAATCTTAATCCAACCTAATTATAGTTAAGATTTTTTTTTTTCATTCTATTTTATTTAGAATTATATTTTATAGAAATAAAAAAATATTAAATTTCTTTTATTATTTCTTTTATATAATTTTTGACATACTTTTTTTTTTTTTTTTTTCTCTTGCTTGCATTGAATTACTCCTTTACGCCTATGCATCGTAAGTATATGTTAAAAATATTCAAACCATTTAAATCACATTTCTTTCGATTTATGTTTTTATGAATGGCTTTATTTTTTTATTCTATTTTTTTTATATAAATTACTACATATTCATCTTAATATTTTCATATGCAGTTTTCTAACAGCTCGCATTTTACATTATAAAGTTTAATTAATATTATGACTACCTTATAAAAATTTTTTTTAGAAAAAATTAATTTATAAAATTTTTTCTTCAATTTAACATTAGTAATGTTAAAATATTAAATTAAAAAAATAACAAAAAGAATTAGATCCAATAAAAATTTCATGCTCTAATGAGCATGTACGAAGGAGCTACAATAACCACATGGCTGAGTAGTATGGGCAAATATCTGCCATCAGTTGTAAGATAAATCAGTTCGTAGATTAGGATAGATTTGATTACATTTGAATGTTAAATTCAATTATCTTTTTCATCTTTGGATCCAGATAGTTTACGAGTTTCAAAGATGAAAAAAGTAGAAAAAAATAGGGTGGCTTCGAAATTCATATGGATCCAAAGATGAAGAAGATGATCGGAACTTGGATTTGGATATATATAGATAGACTTGGATACATTCGAATGTAGCCAAATTCAAGTTCCGATCACTTTCTCCATCTTTAGATCCATACTGATTTTGAAGCCATCTCATCTTTTTAAATTTTTTTATCTTTATGATTCATGAACCATGTGATCCAAGAGTGAAAAAGATGATTAGATTTAGGCTTGACTATATTCAAATATAGCCAAGTCTATCCCTCTCTCTCTCTCTCTCTCTCTCTCTCTCTCTCTATATATATATATATATAATAAAGTCTTAAAAAATTGAGTCTAATTGTACCTTAATGTTTTGCCATGTATCCTTATTTTTCATCTTTTAAACATCTTTACTTTTAATCTTTTAAACATGTAGAAAATAATGGGAGCCATAAAAAACTTGAAGAACCAAAGTAATTATTCATGACTCCTCGTTCTTCTCCTCATTTTTAATCCCCTAAATGCTTCTTTTCGAGACATTCGCTCGTATCTTTCATAAGGAATCTGTTGGTCTTCTTAGGCGAAAAATCCACATGATACAAGATAGTTGATGAAATCAAAAATCATTCATCATTCTCATTTTTATCTCCTCCGTAGCTGCTCAAATCAGCTGTAGAGCTACGGTGCGATGCAGAGAGACGTCCAATGAAATTCGCCTTCAAAGCCTGCCTCCTCAAGCTTGGGCATCTTTGTTGCACTACCATCCTATTTTCTTTCTCACATCCTCCTAGGGTTTTGCCATCAAGTAAACATCCTAAAGCTCTCGAGGCAGTAGTGCCAACTCGCTTGCACTTGGCTGCAAATAAATAGCGCTGATAGGCGTTCAAGGCCGTGTGATCTGCGCTAGACGCCTCATGATCCCAACAGCTACCCTTATATATATATATATGCCTCAAATGGACCGGATTTATATATGCTTTGAAAATCTCCTTCCATTACAGTTGAAACGGTCACCATCGCACCAGCACTTCTGCGTGAAGATTGCTGTCAGGCCATTGATGGACTTCACAAGGCCACGCAGCTCACCGAACGCCACATCTCTCGTCGGTGAGAAGAGTTCATTCAAACGAAGCCAAGGTCACGTTGCACGTTACGGACTACGTCGGAAAAAATTTTCATTTTTTTATACATGCATGCAGGTAATCAAGCATGGAATCCCTCCAACAATCACGTACGGTGCTCTACATTCTACGGCCAACTTCTCCACTATGCCAATATATCTATCTATTTTGGTATTAGAATCACTGTTAGATAAAAATTGCTGGCAAAAATATATTTCATAAAATCAAAATATTAAAAAATCTCAAAATATTTGTCTGATTGTGTGAAAATTAAAAAGCAGTTAAATTTTATATAAAATCACAAAAGGAGCACAATATTGTAGCAATAGACTCGGGATATAGAGTTGATTTGTAGGCCAAGTGCAATGACGTTATGAGAAATTCGCAATGTCACGCGGTGAATCGCAAGCAGTGAATCGTTCCCACCGCGCCTGCTGGCGGACGCGTCTGCGTCTCGTTTGCGATAGCCTGTCTCTAAACAACCGCATGAATTAAAAGATAAAAAATAAACGTGCTGCGTGCGGCAATCAAGCCGCCGACTTCTCGCTAGGACCTTTTAAGAAGATTTAAAACCCCTTTTTTTTTTTTTCCTTTTCAAAAGTCCAGGTTTTCCCAACACGAACACCGGTCATTTTCGTTTGAAGTAGAAGCTCGTGGGTAATAAAAGAATTAGCTTAATTCGTGATGCCTGTAGTGATTAGGTTGTCTTAACCAGAATCTCTTGTCATCCTGTCAAGCAAGCGGGGTGGACTCTGGCTGGTCGACTGCCACGATATCTTTCTCATCGAGATCGAAATCTTCGAGCGAAGAATCTTCACATCTTGATAAGCACAGGCTAAGAGGTAGCATTTGATTAATGATAGCATAATATAGTATTATTAAAAATTTTATATTACTGATAACTTTTAACTTAATTTTTAATTTTATATAAATAAAAGATTCTTATATTTGATTCATAATAATAAAATACATTAATTATTTTAATATATTTTAAATTTTATTTAAGTTTTATTATAAATCTTTTTTATTTTTTAAATGATTCTCTTTTCTTTTTGCTATAATATAAAATATTTAAATAAAAATCAAGATTTTTTTTTTTAAACCGCTTTTAGAAATATTATATATTTAAATATTATAAATATTTAATATATATTATATGATAATTTAATAAACAAAAAGATCATAAATATTAATTATTTAAAATTTAATATCTACATATTATTATATAAATATGTAATAATGATTAAAATATTTAATATTATATTATATATTTAATATCTAATATAAATATAATATTAAATATCTAAATATTATCTAGTGCAAATTAAATATATAATTAAATTAAATTTTATTACATATTTATGTGGAAGTCAAGAGCTTAATTTAAGATTATCAGATTTTAGTAATCTTGGATACCTACTTTTCAAATAAGAATTAAATTAGCATAATTTATAGTAATATTAGATTATCAGAAATCAAATATTATCACTCAGATTATCATATATAATTATTAAATATGTTGATTTACATAGTAATTTTATATTATCAAAGTGAATTTTCAAATGATCCTTGAGTGTAATGGATTTTTAGGAGTTGAAAAGTTCGAAGATTCTCGTGGGAAAATTGTGCTAATAATGTTTTTAAGCGCTGTGTAGGTAGTGCAATTCTTGGAAGCAAAAAATGTTGTGCTGTTTGCTTAAATATATTCTATTAGCCGAATCATCCTAAATAGATAGTAGATGCGTCTACTCCTTCGGGTCATTATGAGAAATTTTGTTATTTTCTTATAGTGTTTCATGGATATTGATTTAATATTTTACTTTTGTTAGAAATTTTTCAGTATGTGGACTAGTATAATTATTATCCGAATTAAGTGAATGTCGAATTAATGAAGTATTTTGTGTTAACCTATTATGGTTTGCGATCGTCATTTGTGTTATTAGGTTATTTGGTGCACCTTAGAGCAGTATGAGCTTATATTAAGTGTGAGCCTTATAAATAAGCGGTCCATAATGGATAGGATATATAACAATTTGAGTTTGATTGTCACAAGAGAGATGGTCTATGATACCCCAAAATTAGTTACACATTAGATGGAAAAAAAGTGTGTTATATGCTTATAACTCAAGTCCACTTGCTACCCATTAACTTTCACTCGAGTTTTTAGGCTATATGGTTTCAGTTCATTAACAAAGTTAATTGGGCCAACAAGTGGGCTTGAGACATTACAAATGGTATCAAAGCCGATCCGAGCGTACGAAAGTTAGTAATAGGTGGGCTTGAGGCATTACAAATAGTATCAGAGTCAATCCGAGTGTACGAAAGTAGGTGGGCATGAGAAAAGGGCTACCCATAGGATAGTGGTAGAGTCCCGCCATGGCGTGGAGCCATCCTTGCAGCACCAACGATCCGGTTCGAGGATAGATTCTGTCTAACTTATGGCATGTGACAATAATGTCGCATTATAAGAGGAAAAGATTGTGATACCTCAAAGTTAGTTCCACATTGGATGAAAAAAAAAAGTGTTATGTGCTTATAACTCAAGTCCACTTGCTATCCATTAACTTCCGCTCGAGTATTAGGGCCACGTGATTTCGGCTCATTAACGAGTTAATTGAGCTAGCATATGGACATATGGTGTTACATGGTCCCTATTCTTACCCTATAAATATTGTGATAGCCCTATTAAACCATAATATTTTTGTTATATGTAGGTAAAAAGAAGTCTTCTCTCTTATCATACATACATAAAACTCTAATTAAGTTCTACATTGCAGAGAGATATGGATCTTGCGATAAATTTAGGTATGATTTATTCATATTATACATGCACATATATTCACAATATTGAAATCATTAATAGTGTCATGCATTTGTTGAATTTAGATTTTTTTATCAGTTTTTGCTTTCACTGCTGTCAAGAGATTGGGCTTATATCTGAATTTATATGAAGCTATTTAAAGCTTCCTTTGATAGTAACAATTTCGGTTTTAATCAAAGTCTAATATCTTTTAAAGTTTGTAGTTTGTGATTAAGAAAGTGGCATTGTGGAAAGGCGATATTTCCATTTGATAGACACGCACTGCAGTCTGTGGGAATTGGGAACGATATGCCTTTGCATTTAAAATATCCAACCTTGTCCATCAGTCCTTGACAGCCTCTCGCTTTTCTTTCTTCCTTTCCTTTTCTTTTCTTTTCTTTTCCTTTTTTTTTTTTTTTTTTTTTTTTTTTGGAAACACATAACTAGACATTCATCAAATCTTGTAGTCCGAGCAGGCAAACATTTTTTTTCTTCCCTTCAAGGGATTTTGACAGCAATAACATCTTCATGCAGTTGTCTGTTCATAGGGATGGTGTTCTTCATCCCAATAGCCAGCAGGGAAAATGTTGTTGGCATCTGGTGGTGTCACTTTTGCTGAACATTTGATTTTAGCTTTTTGTTTTATCAATTTTGGCTCTGCTTGTGGCTGCAAACTCTAATGATGCATCTTGTTCTTAACCCTTTCTATATTTCAGATGCAACCATTTTTGTTATTCGGCATGGATTTAGTTCCTCCCTCTAAATTTGTAGTATTGTGATGTCCTTTTTCTTAACTGCTAGATTTCAAATCTCCTGCAGCATGTTGATTTTCTATGCACTTAAACCTGCAGTAATTTTAATTAAAAACTCTAGGCTTTTGAAAATCAGGGAACAGAAATGAACAAAGGGAATTTGGGTGGTTGAAATACCTGACTCATAGAGGATTGAAATGGAGTAAAGACAATGGAAGGGAAAGGTGCTTCTTATATTGTCTCCCTCATAGCTCCTGAAGTATCCTAATTTATCTCATTATATGATGTAAGATGACAGATTATCCTTTCAAGATACCCAATTGGACCTTGTTTCTTAGTTGCTAAGATTGACATTATATTGGATATTTGAAAAGGCCTGTTTTTGCTTGAATCGTTTTTTGCAAAGTTCTTTCTTTTCATTTTGTGGATAATTAAATCAGCTGATAGTCTATGATATTCTCTGAATAATTGAATCAAGGATGCATTCATTTGATTTCGAGCTGTTGCTTGTATCATGGCCAGCTATCAGTCATGGAAACAAAGCATACAATATTTTAGCATTGAGCATATGTTATATGATTGTGGACGCCACTTTCTTTTGTTGATGTGTTTCGATATCTTGTGTCTGGTTAACTCTTTTTCATAGTTCATCAGGATAACACTTCAGGAAATTGTTGCCTGTTTTATGTTTGATCTTTCTTATCCTCTCTTTTGATAACTGAGCTGATGTATATAAAACTTAACTTTAGACTTTGAAGGTAGACAGAAAGCCTTAACCCATTGTATATGTGGTTAGATTAATGGATCAGTGTATGATCTACTGAAGATTGAACACGCTGGACCTCTGGCTTTTAATCTGAATCTGTCTGCTATGATTCATGCCAAAGTTCCAGGCCAAAGCAATTTGAGACAAGAGAGGCGCTTGCCGTGAAACCTTGAAGGCTAGTGCCGGATAGTTTCAGAGTTTTGGGTTTTGGTGACTCATTCGAGCTGTGATATCTTTGGTTCTTTTCAAAGAATAATATGAAAAGGCTGAATTGTACGCAGAATCTCTGGTTCATAGAAGGAGAGCGACTGTCGCCATAACATGTTCTAATCCCTTCAATTGAGGTGGTCATTAATGTTGCTAAATGTTAGTGTAAACTTTAAAAGCATGTCACTTACCTACCTTACTTCAGCATTATTGGGTATTGGAGATACATTCCGACTTCAAAAAAAAATCAATCCAAGGTTGAAAAAGAAGACTTGTTTGGGATATTTGATTCATTAATTTTATCTACATCCTCTGAACCGACCCATATTGCCATTAGACTTCAATCTATATTCCATTATTTTATAATATCAACTTGGATGGGAAGCTCTTGATCTGTTCTTTGCTTTGTCGCATGTCCAATTCTTGATATGATGTAGCTAGGTTGGAATTTTGTCAGCATGAGAGGTGTATCATTTAACATACGGACATGGTGGTTGGATTTGTGGGGAAACTCCAGACTTTTGTTGGCTTGTTTGTTTGTTCTTAACCTCTTATTCAATGTGTTTTGGTATATTCATGGAAACAGGATTGAGGACTGGTGGCCCAAATGCTTTGAAGAGGGAAGTTGTTGATCCTGTAACAGGCATTCAGGAATGATATCATGATCCCAAAGCTGGTGAAGGTGGGGCCATCTTTACAGCACACAAAATTTGAGTGCCTCTTGCTGGAACCAGTGGCATTCCTCTTGTGATGATGCGTCCATCAGCCTCCTGAGAACTCTCCCGGGCTGAGAATATGTCCCCTTTCTTCTAGTTGGTGGACTCCAGCCAGTTGATGATCCCTATAATTTATAACTCCTGAAAATTTCCAGATCATATATCTAAAGCAGAAGCTGGAAACCGCGAGCAAGAAGAGAAAAAGAAGCCAACTGTGATCTCTACGTTGCCCAGGTGAATCAACGTCTGGGCTGGTTTTGGCCCAAGATGTGCTGTAGAGTTGACGGTCTTATTTTAAGTTTTTCGGAGCCTCTGCTCTTGTGCCAATCGGACTTGCTAATCATTCTAGATTTAGTTGGGTTCACGGTGATTAAAAGCGTCAAATCTTACTCTAAGACGCTTTCTTCCCTGGTTTCACCTGTGGCTGTGACTTGGTAGCATTAGAAGTTTTCAAGTATCAAAGTTTGCAACGCTGATGTCCCATTATTGATATCTGGGATTGGAGGATATTAATTATATTTTATTTGATGGTTTCAGTTAACCGTATCCAATTAATTCGTCTACTATTTTGTATTTAAATTTTACAAATTTAATTAGTGTTTGTGTCTATATAGGGATGACTTTTATTGAAATTCGTTGCTTATAGGACAATAAATATTAATGAAGCATTGTATTTATTATAATTAATTATAGTTTGAAGAAAGTTTATTATTTAATATGCATAGAAATTTAGCTATAAATTTTTTACTTATAATAATTTATTATCTTACAATATTATATTTTAAGAATGGATAAGAAAAAGAAAAAAATCGCATCCTCTAGGACCAGTATGAATAGTGTAATTTTTAATGATGTGTACTTTTTCTTAACCATCATTAAAGTTATTTATTTATTATATATTTTAAAAATAGTTTGAAAAAAAAAAAAAAAATTGGTACATCATTATATGAGATTATTATTAATAACAAATAAAGATTTAGCTTGTATAAAATCTTTCATTCATTATAAATTATAATTCATGCATCTTGTGGATTATATACTGGTTAAGATTTATTTAGAAAATAGTGCAAAGTGGCTTGTTGGATATGGCATGGCACAAAACATTATTTGAATTATCTTGACCATAATTAAATTTTAATATTTTAATATGATTTTAGACATCATGTTAGCATATTATATTTTTACACGTTCATCCTCTATTTGTGTAATGGTAGCACTCAAACCACTTTGAATAGTACTGCTAAAAGTGCTTTGTATTCATTCCCTATCAATCGAATAGACTATAAGCGGGAACATGTCTCTTCTCCTCCATATTCTTTGTAGTCATATCTCATAGCAAAAGTTCACCATCAGTTCAAAGGATAATTTTTTTTTTTAAAAAAAAAAAAATGTATATAGAACATCATAACGAGAGCTAGAATACAAATATATCGGATCCGTTTTCGGACCTACGCAAATGGAATGAATGCAAGGGCCATCCGTTATTTAAGATCCGCTGCTTCCTTCCGCACGCGTTGGCTCGCGTGGTGGGTTGAAGTCAAAGAAGAACGCCGTTGCGTCTGTGACTGGTGCCGTGCGCGCAAACCCCTTCCGTTGGAGCCGCCGCCGATGCAATGACTTAAAACGGAAGGATATAGCGATCCTTCGCCGTAGTTCCACTCGACCCTTGAGGCTATTTACGTAACTTTAGCCTCCCATCAAGCGCGGTCTCAATGCCGTCTCGCTTTCGCCTCCTGCCACGTCTCGTCTATTTATTTTTGTTAGCCCGGTGATCCCTCCCCCCGCCCCAAATCCTCTTCCTCTCGCTCCTTCCGCCATCTGTCTTCGTTCTTGGTTCTGTTTCGAGGGTTTGTTTCCTCCGATTTCCTTTTCGTTGTTCTCTTTCCCGACGAAGGTCCGTCGATAGTCCCGCCGGGAAGACCGCCGCCGCCGCCGCCGCCGCCGGAGGAGCAGTTCCGTCGATCGCCCGCCATGAATCCGGAGTAGTAAGTTCCTGGATTTGAAATCGATCTTCTCAAGAATTCTGTTCTAGTACTCGATTGGGATATTGTTAGTTTTATTGGTCCATTTATTGTATACATCATAGTTCTAGCTCGATCGGCTAGGGTTTGTAGCGATATCTCGCGGGATCTCCTGGTGAATTTCTCTGTAAATCAGGTTTCTGGTAGTTCCTCTCGTCTTACCAAAAAAGATGAGATCGGTGGTGTTGACTGGTCATGCGAACCAGATCCGTGGTCTGATGTGAGATCTGACTTTCGGACTTGCAATTTTTTTTCTTGGCGAGCGTCTGCGATTTTGATAACGTTTTAGCTGATACGGTGAAATTCTTGGAGATGGAGAAGAAATAGATTGATGGATGCGTTGTTTTTTTTTTTTTCCTTTAATATAATCTTTGTTATTTGAAAGCTAGAATATAACTTCTAGTTATTGGGATAAAAGAACATGACAATATTTGGTGGATAGAATGAGTATCTTGTATCATATATGGCAACGAATTGGTTCGGTTTAATTTCCCTGGTTGGCTTTTGGAATATGATAGTTTTTCTTCGACACTTTAGGACATTCATGCAACGAGATGATTGTTTTTTATTTTTATTGTTATCAGTTTTTAAACAAATTTTTATGGTGTGTATGTTATTTAATTTAATGCTGTTAAGTTATGTTACTCTAATTTGTTGTTTTCAACTACTTTTATAAAAAAAAAAAAAAAAAAAAAGAAGCATATTTTTCGTTTGCCACCTTGACTACAGCCTGGCATGCTGTTAGAGCATTGATCGTATTCTGGTAGTGTGTTCTCATAAATTGTTTTCTACCGTAGAGGTCTCATGGTCTATAGAGGAGATTAATAATAATTATTGCACGTTGGTGTTCTCTTGGATATATTACTGTTTTGAAATGTTTTTGCGTATTCAGCAAAAGTAAAAAATGTAACTAGCGAAACTGTTCAATCTTTATTAATGGTCTAGCAGTCCCCCCTTTTCTTTTTTATTTTAGGATGCAATCTGAGCTTTTTAGATGCCCTTTTTTTGATCTATCCTGCTTTCCAGAAAAATGAATCATTGATACACATTCATGTGAAGTCAAATGAGGCTTCTAGTGAATATGCATGCACATGATATATTAGGGGCATACTAATGTTTCAGGCCTGAGATTTTCTAGATGGTAGTAAACTGGCTCGACCATATTTCATGTTAGTATTCCTTTGATCCATAATATTACATCTGTCCCAGATAAAGTGGTCTTTAATTTTTCAGTTTTTGAACCCAATTTCTTGTTGGGCATCATAGCACTTTAGCTTGTCTCTTAGAATCAGGTAGCCTTGATCTGGGATAATAGAATGGTGAGTAGACAAGGACCAATTGTTGTTGTTGCCTCTGTTTGCTGTTTTGCTGTTCTTAGACTCACCTGGTTCTGCTTACTCAGCAGCAGTTTTACTTGAAGTTCATTTCTAGAGCTGAGGTGTCATTTTGTTGATCCTTGTAAGAAAATATACTTGTATATCGAATTACTAAGCATTGATGCATATCTTGACTATGATAAATTGTTTTTTTCGTTGGGCCTAACAAATGATGGTAGAGAAAAGTATTACAAATCACGTATTGGTTGTTTAACCCATTTGAATGATGGTGCAAATTGTACTGTTTCAATGGTGATGCTTCATGTCCTCCTAAACATGTCCTTGATTCAGTTTATTGGTAATATTTTTTCCCTGCCTGCTTAGTCTACAAGATCTTTCTTGGTTCCTTCTTCTTTTTGAGGCATAAGCAACTAGACCTATCAGATCCTGGACAGGCACAAGTAGATTCTGCTCTATATGGTCTGGAAAGCTGGGAGATCGCAAATATAGTTATTATTGGGACCTTTTTCTTTGTGGTTGTCATTTCTTGTGGAAATAACAAGTACACGGTCTAGTGGAGCTCTTTCTTTTTTCAGTTGTATTAAAATTTGTTTATGTAAACCTAAAATAAATGGGCTCTAAAATACTGTTTGTTTGCTTTTTATGGAATCTATTTTGGAGAAACTGTTAGCTCATGAAGCTTGAAAAATGAATTTTGTAAAAAATGGCAATCATGTCTCAAAGTCTAATTGTACAAAATTGGCTTTTACATTAGGATTCAGACTAAAAGCCTCTTATCAAATTAGTTTCATCTTTTTTATCTTGAGATTGATGGTCAATGAAAATTCTAACCTCTTGTTTTCTTTAAAAAAAAAAAAAAATTGCAGTGACTATTTGTTTAAACTTCTGCTTATTGGAGATTCTGGTGTTGGCAAATCATGTCTCCTACTAAGATTTGCGGTAAGGAGCAAGAATTGTTTAAAATATTTTGCCTTATTTATATATTCCGTCAGGTAATGCTTTTAACTTGCACCTGCAACAACAATGAATTTTCTGATGCATATTAAGGGTTTTTCTTGGTGCGGTGTTAGGTAAGAATAGTGTTCTGGGGCATGAGATGATATGTTGTAAATCTTGACACTGGGACACTAATTTAGAATTTTAGATACAATTTATAAAAATAAGAACATATATAAATTTGTTGAAATATATTGATGGCTTGGTAACTTGATTAGTTAGTAGAACATTCAATTAAAGAAATTTTATATTCATTCCACTGTAACATTAAAGAAAAACAGATAGGTGTGACACTTAACTGTAATAGTCTGCTACATTTTACTATTACTAGTCAGTGGTAATATGATAAAATATTCAAGTGTCATTGATTGCAAGAAGATGGTTTTTGACTTGGCATTTCCAAGTAGTACCAAGTGCTGACACTTCTGGCTGATGCAAGGGCACTTCTTTTTTGGGGTTTCATGGAGCTTTATGCTGTGTTATATCATGTCCAAGTGTCCAAAAGTGTCAGCACTCAAAACTTATAAAATTATAGGGTCCACCTCAAGCATACATCCATGGTTGGCAAGGGAGATTTGCAGCCTACTTGATATGTCCATGTTCTCCCACCAGCTGTTTTTCTTCCTCAAAAAATGCCAGATACTCCTTCCTAGTAAAACACTGATACCATAGCTTGTTATATCCCATACAATAAGGATATTGAAGTATCCCCTCGTTACATACTGTTTTTTCACAGCGCCTCTTGGGAATGAACAGGATTTATATAAATGCATTAATTATCAGCTAAAATGTTAAGAGCTCCATGTGTTTTGTGGAAGGCCAGGAAATTTTTGTTATACTTGACAAGCCTTGGGTTGGCTGCTCCTTTAAGCATTTTACCTTTATATAATTCTCGCAAAGTGCTGATACATGCAAAAAAAATAGAGAAAAGGTTGTGTAGCATGACAATGTGTTTAGCTATTAGCATATGAACTGCCAAAAATGTTTATGCTTTCTGAGATCTAATTTAGCATCCCATTGGTTTGTAGTCAGGTATGAACCAAAGTTCTGATTAAAGGAAAATTCCTTTTTTCCCTTTTTGTTGGAGTTCTTGTATATTTCTTGCACTTTATGTGTGTGTGTGTGCTTTGCTGCTGTATCTGCTCTGCAACAGGCTGGAATATAGTGGGTACATTATCATGTGTTAACTCTTTGTTGAATAAATCCTTCACTAATCTTTAGTTTCAAAATCTGCTCTTCATTTAGTTAATAATGAATCTCTCAGTTCCTATGTACTGAAACTAACGAATTGTCAGTTTGTGATACCTATAGAGTTGAGGTGTTTGATGGAGTTTTAATGTGCAAAATGCTGTGTCTGCAGAGAACTCTTCTTTTAGCAGAGTTTATAGTCTTGATCATTTCTTTGCTTCTTGTGGTCAGGATGATTCATACTTGGAGAGTTACATCAGCACCATTGGAGTTGATTTTGTAAGAACTTAATTTTTCAAATGCAAAGCCAATAACTACTTTGACTGAAGTATGGAAACACTGATACTATCGATATTTTTCCCTGCAGAAAATACGCACCGTTGAGCAGGATGGGAAGACCATTAAACTTCAAATTGTAAGTTTCTAAACCATGAGACATTTTTTTAGATTTGAATCTCAGATGTTAGTTTCTTTTCATGCTAGATACAAGCATGTTATGCCATTGCGAAACAAGTAGATTATATTTCATTTAAATATTAGTTGCTACCCTAGGAGGCCCTTTCTCTTGACAAGGAAGATAGTGGAGTTTTTTAAAGAAAAACTAGTTGAAGCCTTAACACCAACACCCCAGTGATTCATGTAACCATGCCAGCTGATGCTTATTGATTTTCAGCCTGTAGATTGGCTGAAGCTTGAAGGGTTTCTCTTCCATGTAACCACATCAAATCAGGAGGCCCAAAAAAAAGTGGGATTCTCCTAATCATTTGCCCTGTCAAATCGGAAAAAAGAAAAAGATGATACATATAGGGTTCCTCATCCATGTACCCCCATCAATTCAGGAGAAGGATCAAAAATATGGAATTCTCCTAATACTGTTGGGTCCCATCCCCTGCTCCACTGGACCATTACGCTCCCTCTCCTCCAACAAGACCCACTTTAAAGCACTGAAAGTTACAAAAATCTAGTTTCTCGCTCACATAAGACCAATATAGATAGCACCATCAACTTATCCTAAAATTACCATGCTGTTCGTGGATTGAATCCACTGGGAGATTCTCACTTATAGAGGATTATCAAAACTGTGAGTATTTGGGGAAGAGGTTGTCAAAAGTATCAGATCCTTGTTGTTGAGAGCTCAGCCCCTTAATTAGAGAAGCCCTATTACATAAGTTTTTTCCATTTTGTCTTGCTTTAAAATGCCAAATTTAATCCGATTTTTATGGTGGTGGACAGCTTCTAAGCTTTATATGTGTTTGGATGTCTCTAAGACAATCTCCTAGGGATATCAAATTATATCGTGATCCTAGATGGTACTCTGACTTCTGTTCCTCTGCTTTATGCTCCCATCTATGATGGTTCTTCACATGTCTCTTATGATGAATGGTGTGGAGAAAGTTAAGCCATCCCATCCCCCCATTCCCCTTCCCTCTTTTTTTTTCAGGAGAGAAACCACTTAAGTTTGGTTTCATTGTTCATTCTTTTTTATCTAGCTCTATGGCAGTAAGTTAGGCCTCCCTTGAAATTGTTTATTTTCCCTGATTATGTAGAATGTTGTCCTTCTTGGTTTTCTTATTTTATTAAAAGTATGAGAATATAAGATGGTTCTGACAATATAAAATGCACTTGATTTACTTGGAGGAGTTATTTTTTGCAAAATAATGAGAACCTTTATTTGTTAGTTGCTCATATTTTTAAAGTGGTACATGGCATCAGTATAATATATTTGAGTTATCAATAAATTAATATTGAATCACAGGTCTCCATTGGGGAAGAAAACAAAAGGAAATTCTCTATTGTGTTGTCTAACATAAATATATCATAGTTTTGATTAATGTTCAAAATCATCCACCAGAGAAAAATTATTTCCACACATGAATGAAGAGTGCAAACTCATGCGTGGATGTTGTTGAGTGTGATGACCAACCTTGCAGTGAATGATCCATGCATGGCCGATCTCATACATGTTAATGTGGAAGGTTGTGCACATTAGACCACATGCATGGGCATCCATTTATGATGAGGCCCCCTACATAAAATTCCTGACATCAGCCCAGTTGATGATCCAAAAAGGATGGTTAATGATCTTAATGAAATTATTTGCTATCAGTCAATTTCTGAAATTTAGCTGGTGCTAATTCCCAGCAGCACCTTCTTTTTATGTGAATTTCTGTGGTATCATCCCTCAGCACCCTCAAATATTATGTTAATTAGTGGTTCTAGATGTGTCATGAACTGTAGCAAATAATGTCTTTTCCTTCATGATGAGCTTCTTCTTTTCTCGTGGGTCACAGTGGGATACAGCTGGGCAAGAACGTTTCAGGACAATTACTAGCAGCTACTATCGAGGTGCTCATGGTATTATTGTAAGTTTTATATTCACACCTCCCATAAATATTTTCGTGTTTATTTTTTTGTAAGTTGATAAGTTCATACAGATACTCTTACTCCTGAGTGGCAGGTGGTTTATGATGTGACAGACCAGGAGAGCTTCAATAATGTAAAGCAATGGTTGAATGAAATTGACCGTTACGCAAGTGAAAACGTGAACAAGCTTCTGGTTGGGAACAAGTGTGATCTTACTGCAAACAAAGTTGTCTCTTCTGAGACAGCTAAGGTGATTCATCAATCATTACTAGTCCCTTCCATGGCTGACAGCTCAACATCTATAGAAACTGTAGTTCAGCGGCTGCTATCGTTGGGATGGCAAAGAAGTTTGACCATGAAAAATATCAAGAAATTAGACCATCATAATCAAGAATATTAGTCATCCATCTTTCAAATTATGGACCTTATATAATTTTATAAGTAGTGGTCTTTGAAACAAGTTTGTGACGGTTAACATCCTATGCATGAAATATTGTTTTGGATGAACTATGCACTTTTCTGCCCCTTGCCTGTGCAGAGTACTAAGTGGTATGCATTTTATTTTTTTTTTTTAGGCATTTGCGGATGAAATGGGTATCCCATTCATGGAGACAAGTGCAAAAAATGCCACTAACGTAGAGCAGGCCTTCATGGCTATGACTGCTGCAATCAAGAATAGGTATTTTTTTTTATTTTTTTTTGGCTGATGTAATCAAGAATAGATATTTTAGTTTCAACAAACGTAGACGTTGAGTTGTTCTATTCATTATGTGCCTCCATGGGTTACTAACAAATATATATATTATATGGTGCTTTTAGGATGGCTAGCCAACCAGCAATGAACAATGCCAGGCCGCCAACAGTGCAAATCCGTGGGCAGCCTGTCAATCAGAAGACCTCTTGCTGCTCTTCTTAGGTCAATTATTTGCACGATGGCTTGTAAAACTATCTGTTTCTCTCTATGCTGTGTTGTTTAGAAACTAATGGCGTAATTTCATTCTTTCTAGTATTTGTTTTAAAGCCTGAACAAATCAGGGATCGGGTATTAGTCATGTTCCTACCGTTGGAACTTCAAAACTGCATGCTTTTTGTCACATTCGTTTATTGTGATTAGATGTTTATTGTTCTTAAGGGAAAGAATCTGCACAAAAGTAATGACTGGGTTTCAATCATTGTATATCTTGCTAGTATCAGGTAATGAATGTTGCACTTGTTCAAATGAACGCGCTGTGTGGTCAACGACATACCTGGACTATGATATTAGGCAAACTGTGCCCAAACATTGAAAAAGGTTGAACCAATAGGATAGAACGTTAGCAGTGAAAATCAATCAGGGTCGACGCGTTTCTAGGGTTGAGTGCCCATGCCTGTCTCTCGTGGTACCCTATAATCTAAAGATGTTTTGAGTACCCCCTCTATGATTCTATGGTGGGAGGTTAGTCGGGTGGGCGGAAAGTGGGATTCATTGTTTTCCTAACGCATGAATTGTTATTAACAATTCTTCCAAGGGATTCATTGTTTTTCTAACAAGTGTGCACAACAGAAAGCGTGTCCGGGAGAGGAGGGGAAGGCGAGCATATTGTATCAACTTTTGCATGCCACTGATGCATGCCTGGAGAAATTACTTCATCCACTGCAGTGCACGGTCTGCGCATTCATGGTATATAACCGTTGATGCAGTCAAACAACGGTTTCAGATATTCGGCACCATCCAACTGTTCTCAATGCTTCATGAACAAGTTAGAATCAATCGGTCCTTTTTTTTTTTTTTTTTTTTCAATAAGAAATATGTTGGGAATGTCATCTTCTGTGTTCAAACGGAGAGCCTCTGCAGCGCATGTGCCGAGAAAGGCAGGCATGATTTTTGTAGCGTGGTTGGAGGTTTTCACAAATGAAGCGACAAGATGTGACACTTTTTTCTTTTTTTTTTTTTTTTTTTTTTTTTTTTGGGTGGGGTGCAGGAATGAACACGGATGAAGATGAAAAAGCGTTTCTCCAATCAGTCGGAGAATATGATAAGACAGAGATTTGAAGCCTTGTTAAAATTGCAACAAGAAAACAGTGCTCCGATTGAACCCAAAAGGAACCTTCCGATATTACCTGGAATGTTTCGTCCCAAATCTGTGTCTACTAATCTATGGATACTAGAGATAAAAAATTTGTTTGATGGTATTGGCGACTCTTTTCTTCGATTCAAATAGCCCCATGAACAAAGCCTACCCAAGCAAGCAAAAGAACAAGCAGGAGAAGAAAGAACGGTCTTCATAATTCAAGAAAACAGATAAATGCACAACCTATCAGAAAACAATGATGAAAGGAGAGTGCAGACTTCGGAGCAATAACATATAGTTGTTATTTCCCTTTTTTTCTCTTTTAACTAAGAGCTCTGTTTTCCCTTTTGTTTTCCCCAGAAAAAAGCAGAGTTATAGTAGAGCACATAGAAGCCATATGCCTGTTGGGCAAACCCAGTATAATAAATGAGTTGCATACAAGCTGCCATATTAAACTTATATTTTTTTTGAGTATTTCTTTCCTGATGCATTTATATGTCAATTGTAACCCTCCTAAACGCAAGAAGATGCAGTGTACTCTTCCTATCAGTTTCCATTTGCCATCGTTATGGTTGGGATTTGTTCAAGGGCTCAACGCTCCCACCCACCGCCCGTTTCCCCTCGTTCTAACTGCTCAAGGCCTGCACTGAATGTTTTAGCCCATCCATCGGAGAATAGATATTGAAGCATCGCATGAAGATGATTTAGCCCATCCATCGGAGAATAAATATTGAAGCATCACATGAAGTTTAGCCCATCCAGTGGAGAATAAATATTGAAGCATCACATGAAGTCCAAGGTTTAAAAATATCACCAACTTTGCTCGTGAAACATGCCAGTTGGTCCAGTCCATGCAAGGTTCCCGTTTCCACCACTGTACTCCGGTTGGAGTCACCTCTCCAAGGGGGTGGAATGAGCATACGGCAGTAAAGATGAAGAATAACGCTCTCCTAAAAGAACCAGGATATGATCTAGATCCCATGGTCACAAGGTTACAAGAGACCAACCTCTTATCAGCTGCACATGGAGCCGTCTCTCTAAAGCAGTGCAAGGGATTGGCCCCTCCACACCGGTCTTTTCGCTGATACACAGCAAGCCCACCTCCCCTTCATGGGACCCTGAATCCCAGCTACGCTATCTTCTACAATCATATCCCAGCAATCTCAGACATAAGAAGCTGGAGCCACACAAGCCCCAGCCCTCACTGTTGCCTATGATGGAAACAAAATTATGAAGCCTTGACACCACCTCCAGTAATATGAACACAAACAAAACCTTGACAATTACTGATGTTTCAAAAGTAGAAGCAAAAGGTCATCCTGATGAGCTCATTGATGTAGTAAAACACTGCCTACTTTTTCAAATCAACTATTTATTGGCAAACATGTCCCAGCGGTACAAACAAACAAACAAACAAACGAAATAATCTAAAACAGATTAGACTACTCTGATAGCTCCAGCCACACCCTGAGAAGATAATTTAGCCAGACATTGTGGCTGAGGTGGTGCGATGCTCAGCTCCAAATCACTGCTTCCAACAGAGGAAGATGTGGCAGAAGATGGACAGTGAGGCAAAGATAATTTGAGCAAATTCGGGACGCATGCTGGACTATTGGCTTGTAACATTGAAGCCATGTGGCCTGGAATGTTGAGTGGTGAGAGAAGGGATAAGGTTGGCATGACCGGTTCTTTCGCACTGCCGCCTGAGATTCCCCCCTGTTCAGAACTCAAATGTTTAGCTAGACTAAAACCAATGATCTCAGTGATGGTCCAAGAAAGTAGTACAATACTAAGAGAATGTAAGAATCAAAGAATGGTTGGTTTACCATGAGATTGGCACGAGAGAAGTTTGTAATGCCACCATGGCTTGTCATCACTGGTAAGACTGAGGAGGCCTCTACTCCTCGAGATGCCACCTGCGTTGTAACAAGAGCTGGGACCTCCATCTGCAAATTAGCCCAACATTGACCAGAGTCAGCAAATTAGTGAGAAGGATGATGGTACATGTGAGAGGATTACCATATGTTTCTCCAGGCTTAAATGATTTGTTTCTTCTTTAACTTCATGGGGCTTCTTTGGAGATGATGCTGAAGCTGAATCGGTAATGGCAGCCTGTAAATTTAGTAATCAGTCATGATCCAAAAGTAGGAGAAACTACAATAGGATTAATAAGAGCAGATTAAATGATGGAATCCAAAACACAATTTTGAGTGGTAGTTACCTTATCAGTGACCACCACATCGAAAAGGCTGGATCGCCGCTTCTTTTTACCAGTATTGATCTGTCTAAGGAAATACTTCTGAGCATGACTGGCGACTTGTGTTGGGGTTCTGGTGATCACAAAGTTTCGTGAAATTCCTCTCCAGTCCCCCTTCCCGAGCTTTTCCAATCCAGCCAAAAACGTTCTGTGCTCTTCTTCCGTCCATGGTACTCCTTTGTGAGAGCAAACAGTCAAGTTATTTAGAGATCAAAAAGATATCATGTAAATTGCTAAATCTACATCTGTTGATCAAATGTATTAAAGAAGAGCTGGGTAAAAATTGTTATACGAGAATATGGAAAAATAAGGGCAGGATTTTAAAGCAAAAAGTGGATGAATGCAGTTTGCTTCAACCAAACAACTTCACACGCCAGTCTTTGGTAATTGGTACTACATGAAACAAGTTTGATGCAGAGGATATTAGACAATAAAGCAGTAATGCTTGCAGGATGATCACAGTATTAAATAAGAGAAGTCATAGGCATATAAAGAAAATGAACTGATTCAGAATCCTTTTGTCAGAAGGATGAACAATTACAAGCACTGTTGTAGTTCTTAACCAGATTAGCCCTACATCAGGCTTTTTCACAAAAGAAAATAACCAAACAAAAAGGAAGTTGCCTCTAGATCTTCTACCAATGACACTGCAAAAATAAATTCACATAATGAATTATGCTATGCATCAAAATAAAAGATATCATCAATTTCATCGATCCAAAAAATAAAGCCTTTGCACAGGGTAAAGATCTAATCTCTTTTCACTACTATCAATCAAATTTCCACATCAAAAAATTTACGAAAACCTCCCAAAAAAAAATCCAATCTTTTACACATTTACGTGACGATTCTCATGAATAATAAAGCCAATCCCATAAATAAAAATGGTAATTTAATCCAATTCTCACAAACATGATCAAAAAGAGGAGGGGAAAACATTTCATCGTCAAGATCCAACGGAGCAAACATATCATCCAACAAGAGCAGATCACTTGAACAGATTAATAAAACCAAAATCCCACGAAAATACCAACAACCGATCAGGCAAAGAATGGAATGGAATAGCAAGAGGAAGAGGGAAAATGGCCAAGCGGTCACCACCTTTCTTCCTCTCCTGCCCTCCTCTCCTCCTCCTCCTCCTCCTCCTCGAGGACTGGTGGAGGCCACCGTCGGAGAGGTACCCGTGCTCCCCGCCGCTGTGATCGCCGGCCGGGTCCGCCGTGCAGGAGGCCAAATTCCCCATGCTGGAGCTCTTCCGCATCACCTCCTCCTCCGCCTCCTCCTCCTCCAACTCCCCAGCTCTCTCCTCGCCCAGGATCCTCACCCCGAAGAGCTTGAGGCCCTTCTCCCTCCTCTCGAGCTCGCCCTTCTCCATGGCCTAAAGAGCCTTCGAGCACGATTCTTAACGCACCCCTCCGTTTCTTCAACCTCGTATCCCTCCAATCTTCCTCGGCTACTCGCTCCGGGGCTCATTAATATTGTCAGCGATCAAAGCTAACGCGGGTCACGGGGTACGATGACTGGCCAGTAAGCAAAAAAAGAAATGGTCGACATATTTTCCCCTTCGAAAAGATTTATTTGACCATTTAAGACTCGGCCGATAAGATCGTTGGTTAGTTCCATCTTTTGAGTATATCAAATACATGAGAATTTGAGTTAATTTCTTGATTGATATTAGGCTTTGATAATTATAATATGGATAATCTTTCTTCCTTTCTTTTTTTTTTCTTTTTTTTAAGTATTTGATATGTTCATTACTAAAATAAAATTAATATTTTAATTTATCAAATATATTTTGTTGTCCTTATGGGATCATTGCCATCCATTAATATTCCTTTTTGGAACAAGTTATAATCCACAAAGATCAATGCAAGAGTAATTATTCATATCCTTTATACCTGCTGAGTTTTAGATGGCATGTCATTAAAGTTTATTAATTTTATAACTCATTTCTCATCCTGATGCTTAGTTGGGCTTATTAAAAGTTTTCGGCATTCTTATTTAAAGTTAGGTGATCGGTATTTTTATATATTGTAGGAATGTATGCATCCGTGCACCGGCATTGATGTTACATTACTTTACGTACAAAGTCATTTATGACTGCATTGTATTGAGATTTTATCAGATTAGATAGCAAGTAGCGATAAATTATTTTATAATTAATATTTTATCTTTTATGACCATATTATTTTTAAAATTAATCAATGCTCAGCTTAAGTGGTAAAGGATGAATTCAATTCACCACTATGCAAGTTGCTTGAATTTGAAATTTTTTTTTATTTATGAAAATATAATTTTGATCCTTAAACTATTATTCGTTACAATTTAATTTTTTATATTTTAAAATTTTAATATTTTACTGTACGAAGTCAATTGAAATTGATAAAATTTTTAATATATCAGAAGAAAGCCTCTATTTATTTATATTAGAGTACATATCAGTTATTTCTTTAATTTTAATTTAGTTCATAAATAAGATATTAGAAATATAACATTCTTTAAATATGAGGAACTAAACTATAACAACTAAAAGTCTGAAAATTAAAATAAATTTTGAATGAAAGATTGAGAATAAAAAGTATATTTTAGATTTTTTTTTAATATTTTTACAAGGAATGGCAACAGATCAGAATGAAGATGGAAGATGAAGGTAGAACTCTAGACTCAATCCTTGTCCTCCATTTATACTCAAAAAATAATTTGTTCATACATCATCCTCGTAAATAAAATTCTTTTCATTTTCTTTCCTACCTCATAAAAAATCTTAAACCTTCTTTTCTATTGCCATTCTCATCCCTATTTTATACCTATTTTATCCTTATCCGGCCCACCCCACTCCTATTATTCCTTGATGACATACATAATTTTTTAAAAAAAATAAAATTAATAATATAACTTAAAAAATTATTAAATATATAAATAAATTTAATATTTTATCTATTAAATAAGAAAAAAATAACATATATATATATATATAATTTTTAAAGTGTGGGGCCAACGGAGGAAAACCAGATGCGATGGAACATAGATGAGGGATATATTTATTTATGTCCGTTAGCAGTGATAAAAATAAATTTCATTTCCGTCTTCGTCCCACGTCCGTTCCTAAGAAAACTAGAACCCTCACCTCAAGTGGGGCAGAATGGACGCATCTCCCATGCGTTGAGCTTGCGATCCCTAAACATTTCGTGTTAAGGCCCGGATGTTACTTAGATGACACGTCACAGTACGCCCGTATCGGATAGCCCCTTCCCATTTAAATAAAAAACCCACGATCCTTTCACCAAATATCGATAATGCCACCCCACCTACTTCCCCCCGATATGGGAGCGTGGGGACCACAGAGATGCGACCTTGGCTGTCATTACTCATTACTTACTTACCATTAGATTTCCAAGGCTTCCACGAAGAGGGCTGGTAAGGGTACTTTCGTCATTTTGACGGATACCAGCTCCGGGTTTTCCCCTTGAGGATCGCCATCAAGCCAGGCTGATGTCGCCTAGGGGGAGTAGTTTTACCACTATGCCCCTCCTTTATTTATATGGCGGAGGAAACAGGATGGATGTCGGATCATGGATGGAACATTGAGGGTGGAGACATGCACTTTGTTTGTCATCCTCTATTGAGGGCTTTTCATGCTTAACTAAAAAGAAAACTTTAGATAATTTTTTATTAAGATATTGTTAGGCATGTTGATGAGTTTTAATGGGCAAAAATATCAGGACTCGTTCATATTGTTGCAAGAACTTACAGGCTAAAGATGTGCTATGACATGTAGCTTCATTCATACGTGTGGTGAGTGCATAAAGCATCATATCGTTTCTGCCAAATTTACATCACACTAGAAATTTTCAAGAAAAGACTTCATCAACTTAAAACTTGGACACGTGGAGTCGAATCAAAAATTATTTATTTGATTATTTTATAAAAAAGTTGCATTTCATTATAAATAAATAAATATAAATCTAAGCTGATAAAAGCGTTACATATGGTCCGAGATGCCACTCATTTGATAGTTGGATCGAATGTCATTAGGAACACAAGGCTTACTAAAATGCCAGTAGATGAATTTTTATGTAGTCACCATGCATGCTGATTCTTGCCAAATCACATGGCATGTGTTCTTAGAGGGAATGATCTTTACATTTCTGAAAAATAACAGAAGTTTAGATGACTCAACAGGCAGTGAGTGGCAAACTCATCAGTAGAAATTACGGGACCTGAGATCATGCCATGTCATTGGCTCAAACTAAGATAAGAAGCATGCATGCTCCCATTTGATGTGGTCTATGAAGATATTTGCAGTCTTACTTGAAGCAATCATGCTCTTTTTCTTTTTCTTTTTTTTTTTGGTTATATATCAATTTCATATATTCAATTCTATAGGTCGAGCAGCCAATTCCATTGGCTGTGCAGTTTTATGAAATAAATGGAGAACGTTGCTTGACTTGCTTTGCAATGCATGCATTGAAGTCGGACCATGATGGCCCAACCAACGCCATGTCTACAGCCCATGGTTTAGTGGAAAGAGACAGCAAGAGGATACCTATATTTTGAGGAAAGGAAAAAAGAATGAGATGGTGAGAGCACAGAGCAATCAATTTTAATCGACCTGTAAATTTGTAGCAGATAAGGAAGTCCAGGAAGCTGTCCAAGAAAAAAATCTTTTAATGTGTTTCCATATAGGATTTGCTTGTTTTTCTTAAACATTAATTGTTTAAATATGTTGTCTTCTGCTGCTGTTATGGACAAATAGTCATGTGATTGGCTTTGTATCATGTTGGGAACTCAATTATCTGATCAAGAATTTTGGGTCTCAAAATGTAATGCTCCAAGCCCACCCGCTAGCCCAATTAACTTCTAACAGAACGAAATCAGCAAGTGAATTTGAGTTATAAGCACATGATCCATTTCTCTTCCATACAATATGGGACTAAATTTAGGGTATCACAATCTTCCCACCTTATAAAGTCAGAATCTACCCGTTCATTCTCTCCCATGCAATATGAGACTAAATTTGGGGTATCACAATCTTCCCACCTTATAAAGCCAGAATCTATCCGTTCATTCTCTCCCATCCAATATAGGACTAAATTTGGGGTATCGCAATCTTCGTACCTTATAAAGCCTATCCAGAATCTACGAGTCATTTCTCTCCCATCCAATATGAGTAAAGCCCATCCAGAATCTACGAGTCATTTCTCTCCCATCCAATATGGGACCAAATTTGGGATAGTCCATCCACAATCTTTCCACCTTATAAAGCCCATTCAGAATCTACGAGTCATTTCTCTCCCATCCAATATGGGATTAAATTTGGAGTATCATAATCTTCCCACCTTATAAAGTCCATCCAGAATCTACGAGTCATTTCTCTCCCATCCAATATGGGATGTCTCCCATCCAATATAGACTCTCCCATCCAATATGGGATGCACAAGTTAGCCAGAATATACCTCAGATCGAGTCATTTCTTCCATCCAATATGGAACTAAATTTAGAGTATCACACCACAAGCTAGCCAGAATCTACCTCAGATCGTCGCACGCCACAAGCTAGACAGAATCTACCCAGATCCGATCATTGGTGCTGCAAGGGTGGCTTCGAGTAGAATCTACCCTAAATCGGATCATTGGTGCTGCAAGGGTGGCTCTGAGTCGGGTCATTGGTGCCAACTTTCGTACACTCGAGTCGGCTCTGATACCATTTGTAACGCCTCAAGCCCATCCGCTAGTTCAATTAACTTCTAGCGGATCGAAACCACGTGGTCCAAAAATTCGAGTGGAAGTTAATGGATAGTAAGTAGACTTGAGTTATAAGTATATGACCCATTTCTCTTTCATCCAATATGGAACTAAATTTGAGGTATCATACAAAATGTCTCTACTTTGGTGTGACCTTTGGGATTGGCATGGGGACAATATGAAATTGTGGACTGATGGCTGAATTAAGAACCAAGGCCTCAAACCTATGAAGCAAGAATTGGTGGCGACTGAACTGAATTGAGAATTTTTACACCACCAATACACTGGGATAACATCTAACGTCTTGCAGATAAATGATGACTTGCATCACAGTATATTACAATGCATACTGATAGCAATCATGTGGAAAGGCATGATATGGACCGGCAGCTGACTAAACGCTCAAAATTAGTTAAGAAAATTTATTGTTTGTGACCACTGAATGACATTGACAAGCAAACGTATAAAGTTTAGGTGTTCTAATTATCAACATCAATTATTTATCCCACTTCCTTGGTGCTTCATTTTCTACAAGTATGTCCAGTTTGCCATCATTTTATCTCCCAACTTCGTTGATGGTCGCATTATTATCCCAATGACCTTAGATATTCATGCCCGCATACATACATGTAAGTTTCCTGATTCCCAGGTGCTCTAGTTTTTCCCAAGTTTGTTCGATGTGGCCAGCAACGTGTCTCCTTGCATTCGAGTCTCAGCATGGCAGCATGATCATATGAATGGGATTTTTAACTTATGCATCGACTTTGCTTATGTTATGAATCTTTTTTCTTGCAAGCTTCTTGTATTATTATTGAATAAATAATTATATAAATTCAATTGAAACATGCTAGAAAGAATTTTTATTATTAATAATAATAAAATTATAAATAAATTAACACTAAGTAGATTTTTACTCCTAAGATAATCTAAATGTTTAGTCTTTAATTTTAAGTTGAGATTGAATCTTTTGTAAATATTGTTTGCCTCCTATGAATGATCAATGGATCGAAACTTTCAGTAATTATTCTTTTTGAATTGAAAATTACTGAAAACTACTTTTTAATTTTTAAGTAGCTTTTTACAGGACTTATAATATAAAATACAACTTTAGTTTCCTCCTAATTTGATTGATTGAAAGGAACAGCTTACAATGATCAAATCATCACCTTGGCTGAAAATTAATTACTGAATGTAATCACCTCCACTTGCCTGAGAGTTGTCTATAGGTCTTGACCTGATGCTACTTATTTTTTATTTTTTATTTTCAAGGGGTGAAATATAATTATAACAGTTGTAGAAAAATATGAAAAATATTTTTTATATTTTATAAAATGTTATTTGGACCAACCATTACCTTATTTCTTGTAAAGAATATGGAAGATTTAAATATTCTGATATTAATGAATTCATCATATATATATATATATATATATATATATATTATAAACTTGAACTATTTATGCTCGTCATCAGAAAATAATATCCAGACGACAATAAAAGCGAAATCATTGCTTTTATTGAAGGGCTTGACTAACGTGGTAGGCGTTATGAAACTACCATTTCTTTTTTTTTTTTTTTTTTTGAAGATCTACGCGCCTCTCAAAGGCTAAATTCTAAGTTCCTTACACGGGACCTCCTATACACCTGTCTAAAGCTAGAAAACAAGCAAACTGTTTGCTAGCTGGGCCCAGCTCAACTTGAAACCTAACTGAAGTTTGACTTGCTCGATCAAGAGATGAGATGAATAGAGTGAAACTTAGTTTGCTCATTTGAATTAACTTAAAATATTAATTTTATCATTTTTTTAATTTTAATTATTATCTCAATAAGTATTTTTTCTTATTTTGTATAAATTCATATAGATTAAAGGGAATAGAATGTATTTTTATTATAAAATTAAAATATATAATAGAAATTATTACTCCAACTATTTAAATAAAAGTCCCAAATCATCTTAAATACTTATTAATAAAACAAAATCTAAAATTCTTATGTTTTTTTTAAAAAAATTATTCCCAAATAAAAATTAAATAAGCAAGTTCAAGCTTAGCTTAGCTATAAAATAAATCAATTTATTACTTCAATAGAAGAACTACAAGTTACATGCATGGAAATCCAATTGCCTTACTTTGGAAGCTCGGCATGGTGAGATGCTTGTGAAATGATGAGATCATTGATGAGAACTTATATTGGTGAGTATTTAGTTTAATATATACTTAAAAAATATTAAGCATTTTATGTAAGAATAAAGAGTCTAAATAATACATTCTTAGTTAACTTTTTGTATGAAATTTTTAAGTTGTTACAAATAAAATCAGAGCAACATTATTCCATGACTCATATAGATTAAGAGAAATTATAAATAAACTTCATATATTTATGATTAAATTTAAATATAAAATTTAATATAGATCTTTAGTTCAATGAAAATTGAATGGTTATAGAAAATCAATGAGATCAAATAATCTTTCTACGCTAGTAATTTTCTTGTGAGAAGTGGTTGAATGGTGCTGAGGCTCACCTGCCTTCCGCCTGCTTTCCAAGCGTGTTGCCCAAAAATAAAATAGAAAAACTAAAATAACAAAAGGCAGGGCCTGGCTTGCCTTTTGGACTAGCATTCGAGCATGTGCAATTGGTTTTTGGTAGCAGGTTGATGGATGAGCCCCGCCCATCCAGCGCCCACGTTAAGCCACTGGGTGCATTGCTTTGCGCTCTGAATTGCCCAAAAAACGAATGAAAACGTGCGGTTGACTCGCGTAAATCGAATCCCACGTGGGAATTTGCACGCACGCTAGTGCGCCGATCAGAAGCGCAAGCCTGATGAGTGCGCGAGAGAAAGTTTGCGAGATTCCATCCACTTGGAGTGCTGGGTTTAGCGCGCGTGCTTGGCCAAACGTTTGTCAGTCCTTTTTGCTTACCAAAAAAAAAAAAAAAAAAAAAAAAAAAAGAAAAAAGAAAAAAGAAAAATTCTGCAACGCTTTTTGACTGTTTGTGATTGGTACCAAAAATACTGTGGACTGGTTTCATCCGTCTGAACATCAAAGAGAGAATGCGGTAAACGCATCGGAAGTTTGAACATTGACATCATAAGCCACCACCCCTCCACTTAGGCCGACAAGCCGCAGCCATTCATGGTATGCTTCGAGTTAGACGCTTCCATACGTGCACAGGAATTCCATTGCCGGAGGTCTGGCAAAAGATCAACAGGGGAACCTCTCAAGGTGGCCTTAAAAGATCTTTAACATCCGCTATTCAAACCATTTCTTTTGTTTTTGTATGGTCAATCAAGACACGGAGAAGGATAAGAGGCGAAGCAGCCTATCTATCTGATTGAATGGTTAGCAGGTATTGTTTCCGGGTCAAGATGCAGTGCACGCAATGGAGAGCCTGGACCGGGACGAGGTCCTCATGGTGTGGATGCAGCATCAGGAAGCAAGCATTAGACCTGGTAAGAAACATGGTCCAAGTTGGACCGTAGCACGAAAATTTTGATCAAATGATGTTGTTAGTCCATGATCAACATTAGCTTCATAATTAAGCCCTCAAAATTTCCAAACTTCCTGCATACTCTCTCTCTCTCTCTCTCTCTCTCTCTCTCTCTCTATATATATATATATATGTTTTGATTTCAAGTAACAAAAAAACACAGCATAACAGGCGTTCTATATTGTAGGAATTTTCTACAGGGCGTTAGCCTGACATCCCACCAAACTAGTGGCCTCCACTGTCCAGGCCACCCTGGATCGCGTGATTGGACCAAGCTGGTTGCAGTGGATTCGCACTACTCGCGTAGGGCGAGATACGTTACTAACGTAGATACGGATTCATGCATTTGTCTCCAAACTTAACTTGTTACCGACAAAGAGCATTTGACATGAACTAAGAGCATTTGACATGAGGCGGCTCGTTTTGAACTACCGACTTGCACCTGATGATTCTAATCACTCAAATAAAACTTAATTGATGTTCGGTTTTTTTTTTTTTTTTTTTTTTTTTTTTTTAATGGATTCAACTTTAGACAATCACTTGATATCCAATCCTGTATAATACTAAATTTTTTTAATTCTTAATTTTTTTTACTGTATGATAACTGCATTTAGTAAAAAAATAAATTATATTTGATAAAAAAATAATTACTTTTAAATAAATTACATGACTAAAAATTGGATATTAACTTATCTATCGTAATAGATCGTTCCAATTAGATTCAAAATATTATATATGATCATATTATAAAAATATTTAAAAAATAAAATTTATATATTTTAGTAAACTTTAACATATATATCGGATTAAAATAAGAATGAGCATGCAGTACATAAATTAAATTTACATCATATATTATAATTTACTCAACAAAAAACATCATAGGTTTAAATTTCGATCAGAGATGGTAGTGATATATTATATCATTTTATAAAAATTATTTATTTTGATATTTTATCTGATAATTGCATCAGATGTTGCTATAATGCATGAATTTTAGTTTTTAAATATTTTTATGTTATAAATGATATTTAATAATTTAGAATTTCAGTTTGAATGGATTGAACTGGGACGAAGTCATTTAAAATTGTTCGGAACGACTAATGCCGGAAAAGACTGGACGTAGCGTCAGATTTTTTTTTTTATTTTTAAAAACAACACTTTAAGATCAGCGCTTCTCACCCACGCGTTCTTGACGCGTGCCCGCGCAGAGCCACGGCGTCGCACTCGCGACGCGGGCCGTGGGGCTGGATTCCCTCTCCTATTAAAACCCCCGCCCCACACTTTCCTAGCCACCACCATCTCCATCTCAGTCGGAGAAAGGAAGGATATCCGAGCTTCCAGTTGAAACAAAGTTACGATATCCGAGCTTCCAGCAGAAACAAAGAGACGATATCCGAGCTTCCAGTTGAAGTAGCGTTGGCTCCTCTCTCTCTCTCTCTCTCTCTCTCTCTCTCATGCCGCCAATCGGTACCGCCGCCTCAGTCCCAGCCCAGCTCGTCCCTCCATCCCGGACCTCCTTCCCCGCTCGCCATGGCTCCCAACTAAACCCCCACTCGCGCCCCCGCGACCTCAAACTCAAAACCACCCCCATCTCCGCCTCCGTCTCCACCAAGACCCACCTCTCCAACCTCAACCGCGTCCTCATCAAGCAACCATCACCGGAGCCGCCCCACCTCACCCACGACTATTTCCGAGACAACGCCACACCCAACCCTCACCTCGGCGACGCCACCGCCACCAGCGGTGGAGCGCGAGTTGGGCTCCTCAACTCCCTCAACCTCCCCTCCCTCTTTCCTTTCTTAAGAAAGCCAACGGCCGAGGAGATGTCCCCCCGCAGCCTGACCCACCTCCAGCGCCTCCTATCCGATTCCCCCCGTCCCTCCCCGAAGAGCTCAATCGCCTCCAGGTGGCGCCTCTACCACGGCGCCGACGACTGGTCTGGCCTCCTCGACCCCCTCGACGAGAACCTCCGCCGCGAGCTCCTCCGCTACGGCGACCTCGTCCAGGTCGCCTACCACGCCTTCCACTCCCGCCCCGCTGTCTCCTCCCCCTCCCGCCACCGCCAACTCCTCCTCCCCGACCGCTCCTACCGCGCCACCAAGTCCCTCTTCGCCACTTCCTCTCTCAGCATCCCCCCCTGGTCCCAGTCCTCCGCTCCCGCCTGGATGACCCAGCGCTCCAGCTGGATCGGCTACGTCGCCGTCTGCGACTCCGACCGCGAGGTCCGCCGCATGGGGCGGCGGGACATCGTCATCGCCCTCCGCGGCACCGCCACCTGCCTCGAGTGGGCCGAGAATCTCCGCGCCTCCCTCGTCCCCATCGACCCCGATAACCCCTCCTCCGACGCCGGCGATGGTGGCAACGTGCCGAAGGTGGCGCGGGGATTCTGGAGCCTCTACAAGACCGCCGGCGAGGAGGTGCCGAGCCTCTCGGCGGCGGTGGTGGAGGAGGTGCGCCGCCTTATGGAGGTCTACAAAGGAGAGGAACTCAGCATCACGGTGACGGGGCACAGCCTCGGGGGGGCGCTGGCCCTCCTCGTCGCCGACGAGCTCAGCAGGTGCGACCCGCACATGCCGCCCATCGCCGTGGTCTCCTTCGGCGGGCCGCGCGTCGGGAACCAGGGCTTCGCTCACCGGGTCGAGAGGAAGCGCGGGGTGAAGGTGCTGAGAATAGTCAACGCCCACGACGTCATTACCAAGGTTCCCGCCGCAATTCCGCTGCCGCACGCGAGGGAGGGGTACGTGCACGTGGGGAGCGAACTGAGGGTGGATAGCCGGGACTCGCCGTACCTCCGGCCGGACGCTGGGCCGGACTGCAGCCACGACCTGGAGGCGTACCTCCACCTGGTGGACGGGTTCATGGGGACGGGGCGCCCCTTCCGGTCCAACGCCAAGCGGAGCTTGGTTCGGCTGCTGGACCAGCAGCGGCGCAATGTGAAGAAGGTCTACGTGAACGGGGCCCGGGTACTCGGGGTCGACCCCGCCGCCGCCCTGGCCCGGTCCAGCCCGCATGGTTGCCTGGCGAGTCCATCATCGTGGCGTGTGTGATGCCGATTCCTGTAAATTAGCAACATTGATTAAGTAGACGGGAACCATTACAAAAGCCTCGGTCTATCCCACCAAAAATTAAAAAAATAAAAAAAATACAAAGGAATGGCTGTAACTTTTGTTGATGTACGGATATAAAATGCACAAGTCCATCAACGCTTCGATGCGACGACAATTTTTGATCAAATTCCATTGCATGAATGTGAAATTGGCTGACCAGCATTGTCATTGTTCTTTTGGATATTCTAAAACATTCTTTCATTAGATATTTTGATTAGTTCAACCGTTCAAAAGCTCTTGTTTCAAACGACTATCAGAACAGTCAACGATAGGTTATTTCAACCGAGTGATTTCTTGCACGATATCACTACTACCTGTGACTTGATTTTTTTTTATTAAAAAAAAAGAGAGACTTTTTATATAAATTAGTCCCCTAGAAAAGAATAATATATAAAAAAATTAAGGCAAATTGCAGATGACCTTGACTTGTTTAAATCTCCAACCGACATAATAATACCCGACAAATGCAGTGAGTTGATGAGGACAAGCAACCGGAAACGAATGCAGCTGAAAAGTATGACAACTCTAGCAAAATTTTGAACTATATTTTGCAATAGTAGCTAAGGACTTAAGTAAGATAGGTTATCAGATGAGATAAGGTGGTAGGTCCCATCTCAGAAAAATGCCAAATTTGACCACTGAAATCCAAGCTAGATTTAACCCTTCATTTTGTTTGATTGAGTCGGGCTGATGCAATCAAGGCTTACAGTAAATTTTTATTAGAAGCTTAAATATGAGAATATAAAAGAAGTTTAAGTCCAGTAAAATTGGGAGTTGTATTAGATTATGGATCTTTCTTAGCAATAGGGTCCGGTTAGGTAACCTAAAAGTTATATGCTTGGGTTCAACATCAAGTTGGAAATTTGTTGGCCACAACACGGACTAATTACCAGGTATTAGTTTAATAATTATCAATTCTAATCTTATTTAAATAGAAAAAATTTAAGTGTAAACTGCTAGATGCTTATCATTTGATTTTTCATTTGATGAGCAATATGTGCCTTGCCATTATACTTAATAAGCGATACATTTTTGTCGTCATAAAGTAAAAAATATCCAACGAATATATGCTGATTGTTAAGTGAGACGATTGCATACATGCCTCTCATCAAGGAAGGAACCAAATGGCAAGTACATAATAACCTGCACTTAAGTCTTAACCCCAATCAAAATTACAAACTGGGTGTATGGATCACAGAGGCAGCTGCGGTGAGTGAGGCCTTGCCTCAAGTGTGTCGCCCACCATCATGACAAAGGAGTTTGGAACAGGCTTGGTCCCAACCCATTCACCATAGTCCCTCTGAACTTGGAGCCTATGGGGATCTGAATGGCTCCCCCCAAACCCAAACACCTCTCTGGAAGGGGGCTTGGAGGGTATTGATTCACCCTGATCACTGTAAGTCTCTTCTTCCCCCAAGAGTCATTGCAAGGTGGTCGTCATCAGGGAGTCCCGAGCCATGAGCTAACATCTCAGGTACAACCATTCCAAGCCCATCCAATGCGTGCATGTACTTGTTAACCGCGTTGCCATGCAAAAGACCCAGAGAAGAGCCATGATTAAGCTGAATGCATCATAGTTAGAACAGAGCTAGTGTAGTTAGTGTCTGATTAGAGTTTCCTCAAAGGTTGATGTTGGCAATAAATCATTCGAGCGAAGGCGATGACTTGTTGAGGTGATTGAAGAAGCCGGAGGAGCATTTCGGCCCATGGCACTGTACCCCAAAAAGGCAAGCTTGTTGATCGACCACCTTTCATTTCTTCCAGAGATTAGAAGAAAAAAAAAGGTTTGAAGATGATCTCTGGGATTAGTGATGGTTCAACCAGCAAACACTGAAGCCGATCATGTCCTTCAAGTCACACATTGCTTTCTACCGCATCCTTTCAAACGAAGTTTTACCGTAACATTCCTTTAATTTATCCTAAACTAATATAGAATTGATTCAATATGGAATCCCGAAGTCATTGGCTCAACCGGTGTGTATACCCATATATATATATTTAATATAATAGTACACACTTTCTATCTATCCATCTATAGATAAGTATTCATTCCGAAAAATCTTTGGATTGATAACAGAGAGAACATCATAGCTGAGATGATTGAAGCTATAACCTCTATATGGGATACCTCAAATTTAGTTATGCATTAGATAAAAAAAAAATGCGTATGTGCTTATAACTTAATTCCATTTGTTACTCATTAATTTTCACTTGAATTTTTGAATCATGTGATATCGGTTCGCTAACAAATTAATTGGGTCAGCAGATGAATTTGAAACGTTACAAATGATATCAGAGCCGATATGAGTATACGAAAATTATTGGGCATGAAGAAAAGGTTATCCATGAGACGATGATAGAGTTCGATCGTAGAGCCATCTTTGCAATGCCAACGATCTGTCTCATCAACAATCTGACTTGGAGATAGATTTTACCGTCATGGAGCCACCTTGCAGCATCTCTTACAGCACCAACGATTTGTCTCGTTTATAGCATGCGACAATGTTTTATGTGCTTATAACTCAAGTTTATTTATTATCCATTAACTTTATCTCTATTTTTTTCTATAATTAGCTTCCTCTCGCTCCCAATCAATCTTTTCCTTTCAAAGGTTTTCCATCGGTGGCTGAGGGATAGGAATGTGGCTCACGATATTGTCTCACGGGCCATCCGGTAGTGGTTCTGTGACTATATTGAGCATATGAACTCCCCATATAGGAAGGTATTTGGGTTTTTTTCTTGTAAGCCTTTGGTTTAAACGAAAGACTTCGTCTGGCGGAAACTAAAGATTCTGAGAGAACCAGCGGATTACAAGCGTGTCTACGAAATTTCACGTATTTCTGGAGGCATAGATTTTTCCACGCTCACAATAATATGAGGAACCAAGGATTAGAATGCATTCTTTTCTATAAAAATTTTAATTTATCTCATTCTACACATGCTATATAAAAAGCATAATAAGTTGATCCAATACCATCTTCCAATTAGCCGCTATTTTCTTTCCTTTCATTTTGTTCAAAGCTTAAAAATGTTAAAAGGTAATTTTTTCAGCCTCATACAACTAGATAGATATTTTAAAGCTGATATTATGGATAAATAATTGATGAATAAATGAGCTATCAATATTTGATTAGTCTCACATAACTACCCCTCTCTAGTACGTATGTTAGCAATCATTGAGAAGAGCTAGCCACAAAAATACTTTGCTTGATGTTGATATTAATATACTAAAATTATTATCAAGTTTATTATTGAATATGCAATGAAAATTTAATTTTTAAAATATTTAATTTATTATAGCTTATTATATTAATATATTATATTTTAAAAATATTTTTTTTAAAAAAAAATCATACGTACGATGATATTAATAGCATTAATATTAACAAAAAATATTTCTACTGGTTAAAGTCCATCACTTAATGCATAATAAAATTCAGTTGTTAAAACATTATTAATGGTATTAAGAAAGGTTTATTTATGCAAAATTTATTGGCACTAATGATGTCATTATCAGTAACAATTTTTTTTTTTTCCATTCGCTTAATTAACATTAAAATTTATCGTGTGAATGAGTTGACAAAGGTCATATTTTTTTTTAAATTTAAGGAACTAAATTATAATAATATAATATTTTTAATAAAAATTTAATTATTGCTATCTTTTATTTGCTGTATTAGTGGCTGACATCCCTAACACTCGCTCATCGAAGAGCCAAGGTAGCCTCCTCCCCTAATTTATGGGGCCGCCTACTCTCAACCCATGGGTCAGTCGGAACGGCGATCCGCCCTTCCCCGCCTTCACCGTATTTTGGCTTCACCGTAGCCAGCGGCGATGCGTCACTTCCATATCCTTATCTCCCGCCGCCTCCTCGGCCCCTCCCTCAAAGGCGCCACCACCTCCTCCTCCTCCTCCTCTCCCCGCCTTCTTCATCTCGCCCGCGCCGGAAGATCCCTCGTTGCGACGGGCCCCGCCGCCGCGCTGCCGCACCACCATCGCACGCTGTTCAGGAGGAGCCTAATCCTCCAGACCGCCGCCGCGCCGGTGAAGGTAGAGAGGCTCTCCGACTCCGATTCCGGTAATCTTCTCATATCCACGATGATCCCATTAAGAACCTCGCAATTCTTGGATTCTTGTTTGTCCTCCTATTGTTTGCCTTCTTTAGGAAGACTTGGTGTAATGTGGATCAGGGATTATTGAGCTGAAGTTGGATAGGGGGGAGGCCAAGAATGCGATCGGGAAGGAGATGCTGAAAGGATTACAGAACGCGCTCGAGGTGATCAACGAGGACTCGTCAGCAAATGTGCTCATGATCTCCAGCTCGGTTCCTAGGGTTTTCTGTGCTGGGGCTGATCTCAAGGTGACTACTGCTCGTTTTTCTTGGCAGATGATGAAGATCAACTTTTGATTGATTGTCACTTGAAAAGAAGACATTAGCTAGAGAAATCCTGGTTGTGAAATTTGTTCTTTGGAGCTTGCAAGAATTCTCACAGCTAAACTTGTTTGATGAAACCCATGACCTATGGTTATTAGAGGATTTAGGTTCGATGATATGAGGAAAGAATTGTCCTCGAAGAGCATGACATATTAGCTGCTGTAGGAAAAGGTTGGTTTGGGCATGTTACTCACTTTTGGAACAGTGCTGGACCTAGAGTACATTGTGTGCAACTATGTTTTGAATTATTATGCCTTTTGTGGTTAGATTCTTTAGCGTCACAAGAAACGACCCAAACAAATTTTGGTTCAGTACCGGTGTTTCTTCCATGTGAAATTTTGATTAATGAGGATGTCTCTCATAAGATTGAAGCTGTGCAAACAATATGCAGAGTCATCTTTGAAGTTTGGACCTCGAATTTTATGAGACATAAAGAGAAATCTATAGGATAGTTATAGAAATTATGTTATATTAAACTTAGGTACAGTAAGCCGTGAATGAGCTTAAGATGTGCATCATCAAGATGATATGTATAGGCAGAGTAAAGCTAGGAAAATTATATACATGCAATCTCTGCAGTGGCACTAATACAAGATAAGAGGAAAGTAATTATCGGATGATTTTTTGGGTGTTTGCTACTCTATGCCAGAAATGACGCAACAAATTAGTGTCCCTGAAAATGTGGATGATAATACAAAAAGGAATTTGATGGTATTTACTATAATTGAAATGAATGTGTTTTGATTTAGATGACTAGGCCTCGGAGGAGCATAGATGGTCAAGTAGGTATAGGCAAGTACCATAACCAAAGTTCTAGCATTTGGTTTCTTCAATAATTTCAGGTGTTGTAAGCAAGAAAACACTGCCCTTCTCTCTCTCTCTCTCTCTCTCTCTAAATGATAAGATGTCATGGAGAATTTGTGATTGTTCTAAAGCTTAAAATCTAATTAACTGGTCAATACACTACGATACATGAATGTTAAGGAACCCTTTCTAGACCAGTTCTTTAGGATGCGTTCTATGTTAAGTCTGTGTTTACAACTTCTTTGGTGGGAATAAAAACAATGGAAATAATTCAGTAAATTGCATGTCACAGGTTGAAATGTTGAGTAGTTAGAGAAAAAGTTTAATAAGTTGCTCATTTATGTGACTAGACTAGATATGGGAATCATGATTGAGACATATCCACCGCATATGTGGATGTAATCTAGTGATTGCACCATAATGGGCTCATGTGGTCCTTGTATTTTGCTGGATTTCATAGCAGGCTGTTAGCTGCCACCATAGACATATGCAGTCGACATATGAATATCAGGCACCATACTGGTAACTGCATATTCTTCTCCTCTCTCTTTTCTTTATCTGGTAATTGGTAGATTTGTTCATGGCATTTGCATCCTTGAAATTTGGGCATAGCTCGTAGGTGAATATTATTATCTTTCTAGGTTAACATGCCATACTATCCTAAAATAAGTGTGAAAGTATATCATTAGTAAATGTTATAATTTATATTTTTCACTTATTGTATCCATTTTTATGAGCCTTTTCACAGAGCACATTTGCGCTATGCGGTGCCCAACTGTCTTCATACTGCAATCACTTTTTAATTCCTTAGATTCATATGTTTGAAATAATAGAGGGAGGTTGTTGCCATTAAACAAAAGATGTGTTCCTATTGGGGAAAGATTCAAGTCAATCCAAGCTACCCACATGTCAAGTTTGATATTTTATCTCTTTATATCCAATATCTGGTGTTAATGGTTTGCTATTTTGGTTGTCTTATGTATGATTCCTACAGGAGTTATTGTAGAAAGTTGAGAATTTTACTCACTAAAGGCCTTTGGCAGCTTCAATGATATTTGGTTATGTGGAAGAGTGTTTGTGGAGGGTTGGGTTGGGGCAGGAACAAAATAGCTGCAAGGGTTTCTGAATTCTTATAAATATAGATCTTTGGAAGCTAATTGAATGTTCAATGGGGCTTCTTGAGTTGTTGGGTCAGGGGTCTGGAGAGAATTGTGTGACAGGACAGTGATGTAAAATGTGAGTTTAGGTATAAGATGAGCTATCGGTGTGGTTGAAATTGGAAGCATTCATAGACTCATCTTATGATAAAGTATGAAAAGATATGGAGGCATCATGGGACTGTTGGCTTTGGCTTTCTGCCCTATTTTGTCATGAGTCCATATTGTTTTGGTTTTAGATATTTTTCTTTCTCTTTCTTTTTCTTTTTTCAAAAGTTAGCACATATTCCTTGGGTCTTCTGGCTTGTTCTCTTATACATCCTTATATGCTATCTTTTAGACTGTGGATTTTTCGTTATTAAGGAATTCGATGCAAGGTTTGTCATATCCCCTTTGCTCTACCAGTTTTGTCTACCATCAACAACTGTTGTCATTTTCAAAAAAGAAGAGAAACAACAATTATTTTTACCACTTTTCCTCTTAAAACAATTGTTTCTAATTAAGTTGGGAAGTCTATTTGTTTTGTAGTTCATTTCTTCTGCCTTTGTGGGTCTTCTTAATTGGAGATATTATACACGGAAAACTGTTGCCATATCCAAGCAATATTGACCATGACCACGTTATTTAAACCTTGTAGTTTGAAACCTTCAAGTGTATATGAAGTTTTTACTAAACTTTATTGTCATCAGAAATCTCTTTGCATTTTAATGGAAGGACAAGGTGCATACAGGCTAAGAAACAACTAGCAATGAGCTTGATTATGGGAAATGCAGTTATACTAGGACAGAATGTTTTAACTTAAAATCAAGCTAATGATAGTTGATATTTGTAACTTGCTAGACTGAATTCTTATTGGCAATATTCCAAAATGCAAGTTTTACCATCTTTTTGGTCTAGTATTCTGGACAAGCTTGATTGCATCCATTGGTGTAAATGCCTAGTATATTCTAATTACTGTAAGAGTTTAAAACAGGGCAACCCTAGATAGTTGGAAATATGCTCGTCCACCATGGTTATGTTAACTATTAGGAGCTCGTCATTATTATTCTATAATCCCTTTGCCATTATAATGTTAATTGTATTTCTTTTCCTTCTGTGGATAGAGAATCTTTTGTGATATCATGTTCTGTTAAAAATAACCTTGAGTTTATCTAGCGTGCATGCTCCATTCTAGTTATCCTTATCTCTTGGTTCAATGCCATTTTCTTACCAAGACAAATTGTTCATAACTTCAATCTTATTCAAAATAGTAATCTATTAGTCTTTCAAACCTTTCTCTGCAGAGAGCAAGCTTATTATTTTCATGTTTGACATTCCCCTTCTTTGTGTTGTTACCTTTTCTCTTGTTGGCTTGCTCAATGCTATTTTGTTCTTTTTTGCACATGTAATATATGAATATTTTATTACAGTCTGCTTCATTCAGTCATAACTATGGTCATCTGGCAGGAACGCAAGCAGATGAGTTCTTCTGAAGTCAAATTATTCGTCAACTCTTTACGGTCAACATTCTCTTCCTTGGAGGTTTATGCCTACCCACATACTTCATCTGCATCTTAAATCTCTTGTACTGTTTCTTTAAAGAAACAAACTGCTGGCAATTTATGCTAGTTAATTTCAGATCATATGACTTTTGTTTACGATAACATATCTACTTTTGATAAGTTATATTGCTGATGATCTAATATATTCTTTTGAAAAGGTTAAATCTAGGTTCGCAATCTTAATACTAGATCCCACATCTTAGTACAGGGTCTATATGCCTGGTACGAGGGTTGGTTCAGCATACCAATAATCGGTCTATCTCCTGTATTGCATATTAGTTTGGTACCAGTATGGTACCATATGGTACACCTGGTATGCATTGATATGAGGTGGTACAACATACAATGGGATAGATTGGTAATGGTAGAACCCTCATGAAATTAGTAATTGTTCAAAGGTTCTTGATTGACTAACGAAGCTAATGGATAAGTGGACTTGGGTTGTCCGTCAATGTCTGTGCACTCGAATTTCATCCTCTTTATTACAATTTTTAGACCTTGATGAGGGCATATTCTAGACCAGCATGAGAATGATGAGATTATCATAAAACAGAAAAAAAACATTGCATATAATTTTCTTTCAGCTAGATGGTTCCAACCATTCATTTCTAATGTTTTATTTACCATTTATAACATTTTTATCTTCTTTGGCTTTTGCTTAGAATATCAGCTTCTAGCTGACAGAATCATGGACTGGATGCACATTGATAGCTACCTTTCTTTCCCTTTTCTTTCTTGTTGTATGCTACTTTTGCTGATCACGTGTTGCAACTTCGTCTATCTTCTGTGAGCTTCATTGGCGCAGCATGAAATCTGATGAACTGTATTAGATGTTTTTAAGCAGGCACTCTCTATTCCTACAATTGCTGTTGTTGAAGGAGCAGCATTGGGTGGCGGGCTAGAATTGGTTCTTTCATGTGACCTACGTATATGTGGTATTGCTTTGTCAAATTAAATATGCTTAAACTGTCATACATTCCAGAGATATCTTACATATTAGGCAATCAAGAGATGGTTTCTCACTTTGGAAATTGTCCCAACCTGTGTCATGTAGGTGGGGATGCAATGTTTAGCATGCCAGAGACTGGACTTGCAATAATTCCTGGGTATGTGCTCATGCCTGAGATTATGTTAGGATGTCAAACATTTGTCCTACAATTCTTAGTTTCTTACTACGTCTTGTAGGGGAGAGTGATATTTGTCAGATTACACTTTTATGCAACAAAAGGTAATAGTGCTACAGCGTTGATGACATTTCCTTTTTCTCCCTAAAACTAAAGAAATACATCAACTTAAGTCTGGATAATACTAGATGATTGATGGAGAAAGGTAGATTTGTGAAATTGGTTCCAACTGAGAGGAAATTGTTATTTAATGCTTATTCCACCATGCGTTTCTGGCAAGATATTGATATATAGATGTACCTGAGTATTTGGGATATTCTGTTCTTTTTTTCTGGTTGATTATTAGCGTATGCAATAAGAAATCTTATTAAATAATGCTTTTACTAATGCTGAGCACTAAATTCTTCTGTTAATAAATTATTAGGTACAATATTTACTGGTTTTAATTACTTTTAAAATTTTTGGAGACTTATCTTGATTACCTTGTTAACATCCTGCATTATTTTGTGCGTGTGCATGCGTGTGCGCGCATGTGTAAAGATGTTTTAGGTGATGGTTTTCTTTCTCAAGCATCTTATATTTCATGTGATCTATAAGCTTTATACTATATGAGCAAGCATGGTTGGATCCTGGGGTTTTGCTAATCTCATAGAGGGGATGAAGATGGACGTACAACCTGTATTGTCTCTATTCTTAAGGGGTATATGCTGCACCTGGTTTTTACCTTCGAGGAAATAGGTTGTATAATCTAGGTGACATTTTGATTTATGAAATTTGCCAGACAAAGTTAATGAAACTGGCTTTGTCAAGACAATTGGACAAGTGGCGCTTGTGGTTTTTGTCTCACTCTATTGCTAATTGTGGAAGCATTAAAACAGAGTGGTGGCATATCATATTACCTGCCATCCCACCTGGTGAGCAATCTCACTTTTCACAATTGTCATTATTTACAGAGCTGGAGGGACCCAACGACTTCCTAGAGTAGTTGGAAGATCTGCAGCCAAGGAGCTCATATTCACTGGTCGAAGAATTGATGGAAAAGAAGCTTGCTCTATGGGTAACTTATTTTTAATTATTTCTTTTATAATACTAAAATAGCTTGTGTGTATTACTTGAGCTTCATCAAGGTAAGGTGTATTTCATGGCAGGACTTGTTAATTACTGTGTTCCTGCTGGAGAGGCATACATAAAAGCTCTTCAAATTGCCAGAGATATAAACCGGAAGGTAGGGAATGCGCTTGTTACTTTTTTTTTTTTTTTTTCACTTCAAGAATTTGCTTAGACAACTTTTCATGGAAAAAATTCTCATGATAATCCTCAAGGAATTCTACCAAAGCAATTTGCAGTTGCAATGACAATTATTGAGTAAAGGAGGTGAACTTTTCTTGTTTTTTAGGTCTTACTTGAATACTGATGGTTTATATGTACTTCATTGGATGTCCCGCGCAGGGTCCCTTGGCTATACGGATGGCTAAACAAGCTGTTGACCAAGGGATGGAGGCGGACATGCCAACGGCTTTGCACGTGGAAGAGGAATGTTATGGGCGACTCCTGAATACAGAGGACCGTCTTGAAGGGTTAGCTGCCTTTGCAGAAAAGCGAAAACCAAGATATATTGGCAAATAGGCATGCAATGTAGCAGCCTGCAGAGCCTATCACACAATAATGAAGCATTCTATGGTTAAAACCTATGACAGAAAAATTATTCGGTAGGACCAGAATGTTGATTGGCTACACCACATTGGACAAAATAATGTAAACCTGCAAAGGAATTTTCGCTGAATTAAATTATTAGTGGATATTGTCAATTAACTAACTAACGTATTAGAGCGCTGGTTTTGTTTGAGATGATAAATTTAAAACGTTCGGAATCTTGCTTTTGTTTAAGATGATAAATTTAAACCGATGGGAATAAGAATTTGCCAATTTGGTTTCATGCCAACAATTATTTAGGTGCCAGGTTGGTAATACATTACCAGCGCTTGACACTTCGCTCATGTCAGGATTGTGCAACGGAGGAGAGGGAAGCGTCGATGGCTGGATATCCATTATTTATTGACAGTTTAACAATTTGATCCTTGTTTTGAGAGGCTAAACCCAAAATAGTCCCTCTGCTCTTTCTGAAAAAGAATCTGATAATTGTCATTTAAAACTAGCAAATACTACACGGTCCTTGGATATACGCTAGTTCTTTGTGGTAAAGAGAAAAAAAAAAAAAAAAAAAAGGGAGATGGCCTTAACAACATGAATGCAAACTATGAATAGGCTCAATGCTGGATATGACTTGGTTTTTAGCTACTCAACCCTTCACGGTTTAGCCTTCAGCATCGCACGATCATGACAGCATCTTCTATATCATTTTACCCCAAGCATTTCTTCCTTTATGCTATAGTAGAAGTATGTCTTCAAAGGCAATATGATCCCTGATCCATGGTCATGACTTGACCTTGAGCTGCTCAAGGCTTCGAAGATGCATCTTCAATAATGAATACTCAGACTGCATCCTCTCCATCCGAGTTTCTAACATCATCATTTCCTCCTTAAGGTAGTTAATACGCTTCTCCAACCACGCTACGTTCTCCGAACTGTAGCTACCAAGATCATTCATGTAGTTCCCGTGAGTAACTACATGGACTTTAGGGACTCCATTTAGGAGTACAATGATGGTTATCTGCAACAAAAGACACAAGACCAGAGCTCAATAAATTTGCTAAAGATAGGCACAAAAATCAGTTGAAAAAGTTGATTGCTTTGTGAGGTATATTATTCCATAGTCATTCTAGGAGCTTGATTATGAGATAATGAAAACCAGGATGGGTCCCACAAAATAAGGATATATTATATATGAAGAATGACAAAATGATTCTTCAGACATAGTACTTTTCATAGTTAGAAATCAAGGTAACAACATCATTATTATGTACAAATCCAGAGTGCCAAAGAAATGCAACTGTGTGCTGAAGTTACAATAGGCATCTAATTTTTCATGTTCTACTTTTTGGTATTTATTACACATTATAACTCGTTACATGTTTTATTGTTCTTTAATCCTTACTGATACACTAGATGACTTTTATGTTAAAGGAAAACTTAAAATCAAATATGATGGATGGAGCATGGAGAAAAAGGATTCCAACTAATTTAGGATTAAAGCTTTGTTGTTATTGTCGTTGTTGTAGTATGATATATGGAATATACCCCCTTCCTAGTAAGTCTTGCTGTTGTGATATTAAAAATATGATAAAAAAAGAGGTCACCTCCATCTGCTTATCCGCATATGCAAAATCTCCAGTCCATGCGGCAAATAATGACATGGAAGCAACTCTATTGAAATCATTGTGGAATATGCAAAGTCATTAAGATTCATGTGACGCCATCTGGACGTTCACACAATCAAGATGTACACATAGGTTAAGCGAAATAAATTAAGCAGAACATTGCCTACACAATCACCTAAAACTCTGCATCTTGAACATGATCCTAGTAACTCTATAATAAATACACTTCTCCAGAATAAATTTGCACTCAAAATCAACTGGAACATACAGGACTATAAGCATTCCAAAGTAGAAAACAGAGCGACATTTACGAGACCTAAAGCATTTCATAGCATTAAGCCTGCAGCTGTTGTTCTTTAACCACATGTGAAACATTTTAAAAAATAAAAAATAATAACCAGTCTCTTCTTTGTTTGAACAGAAATATATCATTCAGTTATCATTTAAAAGATCTCAGGAAAATAATATTATTATAGTGACTGACATACTCATAGTATAACCCACATGCAAAGTATAGAAGGAAAGGGAAAAAAAAAACTTGCCTGTAGGATGAGAATTGTAACAATTGCCAGAATTAAAGTCACAGAAAAATGACTTTGAGTTCTAAGATACGAAACAAAGGAAGCCCATGAGTCTCCAAAAACGGATGCCATAGATGAAACATATCCAAGGTTTCCTTGCATAGGTTTGTCCATCAGTGTATCAAAATTCATCGTATCAGGCATGCTCTGACGGATCCTCATAGGACTTATTGCTGGATGCGACTTTTCTGAAGATCCTTCAACTTCTGAAGCATTCTCTAATTCAGTTTCTTTATCTTGAATTAAGCCTGCATTCTTTTCAGCAATTCCTGCAGCAAATATATAAGGAGCTGTCAAATGATAAAAAGACACGAATCCATAGAGTGCACTTTTAATCGACAAACCTTTTAATTTGCTGGCATTCTTCTGACTCAACAATTCCTGAGCCTAGAACATGTGAAATTCCGGATTAGCATTGTTAGCTTTTCCCTTTGGCATATCAACAAGAAAAACCAAAAATGGGAAAGTTTTACAAATAAATGAAACATACATCTTTGATCCAAATCCCATAAACTTCTTGGCATTCCTCTCTTGTTGATTGCTCTATTTTCCCTGTAAATGTATGTCCACTAGGTATCAGCACTAACTTAAGTTTCAGAGTATGGATTCAACTAAATAATTTTAAACTATAATGTCACATGTGAACTCCCAAGAAATTTTAATATTTAAAACCATAAGAAGCTGAAGTACATATTTGAATACATAAACTTAAATCACTAGATTTATGACCTCAGAATTCATTATCAACATCAAGCTTTTCCTGACCACTTAAGGAGGCAGGTCAACCATAGAGCAAAACTCTAAGTTGAGAATGCTCTGCGTAAGGATTGTACACAGACTATTATAGGCATCAAATAACAACTTGAAGAAATTTGTATTGAAATCCTGTGCAAGGCAAATTTAGGCAAGAAACAAGCCTGCCATGAATCCTCCTAAGCTAGCTGATAAGTAGGGAGATCAACCTTTCATTTTCTAAGCTCATGCAACCAATGAGTAGCAGCAGCAGCAGCAGCAGCAACAATAAAGCCTTAATCTCAAACTGGTTGGGATTGGTTACATGAATCCTTTTTCTCCATTCTGCTCATATGACCAATGAGCAATATTCCAAAATTCTGTTAGCCTTGAGAGGCTAGATGGTGGGATAGACGATAACTGTTGAAGTAGGGAGTTGTATTCATCACTAAGGCATAGAAAAGTGAAAACCCAAAAGACATGTGGACTAATTACGACTTCAATGCTTATTTGTTTAAAAAAAGAAAAGAAAAAACCTAAAGTTAGCATTGGTTTTCCCTTTACATCAGTATTTCAACATGTACACTATAGAATTTTTGAATAATGATAATTAATAATGATGAATAGCAAATTATCTGAATTGTTATATGTAAGACTGCAGGATCAAGCCTACCCAACAATGACTATATCATGTATAGTTTGTAAGCAAGGTTAAGGATGCAAGAGATGAAATCACCATCATCATGAACATAAGCATAATGTGTGAACTGCCTATGAGAACACTTTGATAGCAATACAGTGGGATATGACCAGGTATTGCCTATACCCAAGGTGAGGCTTGGCCAATGAGCGACAGTGTCATTATTGGAATGTTGTAATATTAGGACAGGACCACCCCTAAGCATTATAAACAAAATGATGAGAAATGAAATGCTTCACAAGTATGCACACCATTTCTCACCAATCACGAATTCCCAAGCCTCTCGAAAAGCTCTCTCCTAGCAAGTATGCCTAAGCATGTCGTTAAATCACTCCAGAGGGAACGATACAAGGAGCATCATAACATGCAAGAGCATGCTGGTAAGGAATATGGTTTAACCTTAATAAAAATCTAATTGTACTACAAATTTTAAGTAGAAGAAAATTTTCTATAAATCGTAATTCGAGTCATATACCTTATCATGTCAATGGTGTCATAATGAACCCCATGAACTTTAAAGCTCAAAAACTAACTTCTAAAATTTGATAAGATGTTATATAAAATTTGATACTTTTTTTTTTGACATAAATTTGGGGGTGCATGACCCCCAATTTATTGATGGGAGAAAAATATGTACAAGGGAGAAAGAATGTACAAGACGAGGTTAGGGAGGATGTAGAAGAGATTTCAAGTTGTCATGAGCTATAGACACCTTTCCCACAGGAATACAATCCCAAGATTCAAATAACGAGAAGATCTTTCTAGAAATAACCATTGCCAAGGAAGATTTGGATGACAAGATCTAGGAGTTTCTCTCCTTCCACAAATTCCACCAATTCCACCAAAATGAGAGAGCCAATTGATCCCAAGCTAATCTCCAAGCTTTAGGAATAAGTCCTTTTCTCCAATTCGACCACATATGATAAAGGCTTCATGGCTTAGAGCCAAGGTTGAGGCCGAAAAAGATGTGGGACCATATATAAAGGCAGTAAAAGGACAAGAGAAGGAGATGCTCTATTGTCTCTAATGGCGCTTTGTAGAAGGGACAACTTGAACTAACATTCCAGCCATTTTTTGCAAGACATTCTCCAGTTTGAAATCTATCATGCAATGCCAACCAAGCAAATATTTTTAATCTTCTCAGGGGTAGGAGCCCCCTAGATCACATGGTAATAGGGCCAAAGAACACCACTCTAGGATATAAATTTATAGGATTTGACCGTGTATGCTCTTGTTTTAGAAGGCCTCCACACTAGAAAATCAGGGTTGTCAGAAGGATGCACAGAAGAAAGAATCTCATCGAGCTCACCCAATTGAGAGAATTGGAAGCTTGAGAGAAGGCCATAAAAATTTAGAGACCATCTATTTGCTCTTTTTTAGAGATACTTTCTAAAATAGCATTTTATTAATCATGTTTTCAAGAAGTAGCAATTTACTTGAAATTTTCTTCATAGATATAATACAATTTAGACTTCTCAAGCAACAGCTTCATCGATACCCATGGCTCCCTAGAGTCATTTTTAAGTAATAAAAGAAAGCACCAAAATATAATTGGACACTTATTTGGCTCCTTGTGCTTGACAATCATCAACATTATTATGGGTTTTTAACTCACAATATGATGATAGCTTACATCCATAGAGATGCCATCTAAAATGTGAATCAATGTCAAAAACAGGTTGTCTAGGAATACTAATAAGCAAATGCCTCTGTTGCAGATAATAATTCGATTGGCCGCATATGAAATGTATCATCATTTGAATCATTAGACTCACATTCATAGTAAATAAACTTCCAAGAATCCAAAATTAGTCATGATGAAACCATGGTATGCCGTATCGGTGCATACCACCTCATATCAAGTGTACTATACCATACCTAATCCATATACCGAGCATACTGACACTATACTAGTATTGGTATGGGGTCAGGTATGAAGATGATGAACTTTGGATAAAACTGTATATTGGAAATAAATAACCGATATATAGCATTCAGCAAGGTTTTATCAGTAAATGCTAACAAGGATGGAGGGATGCACCATGCGACAAATTTCACTAGAAAAACAATGTAAATTCATACCTTTAAAAATGGTCTTCTTTGAAAATGCTACATTTGAGTACACTCGCAGAGTGCAGCTATTTTCTCCATTATTACTTTGTTCCAAATCCCATATGCCCTACAGATGTAGCATCAAATAAGACAAACAATAATGTTCAAATGACAGCATCGAAGGCATTATTACAACAAGATAGAATTCTGCAGAACTTCATAGAAAGTAAACAATGAAGATATATTAGCTATGAGATTAACTTTTATGCCAATGTAACTCAAGCATGGAACCAAGAAGTTGGCCCAGTACAACATAAGTTAGGAATATGATTAGGCATGAAAACGGAAAAGCAGTAACAGTTATCTTAAAATTTGTTGACCATAAGGGCTTAGGGTTAGGATGGCTTTGTCACTCTCCGTTAAGTAGCCACAAGCTTCATTCCTTGAAAGAGCTAAGAAAGAGAAGGTACAAAAAGAATGTCATTACCACTAGTTAAGTAATTCTACCAAAAATTTGCAATGTAAAAGATTGACACATTTGTTTCTGCAGTTCTTGGTTAATATAATCCTGCAAAGTTTACACTGACTTGGAAAAATATGAAGAGAGATCAGCTACAGATCATCGCAAACTATCATATATTATTTAGGACATCATAATAATTATTCGCAAAGTCATCAACCCCATATAATTGGGGCAAGACTTGATGGTTATGGTTATGGCTATTAATATGTAGTCTGATGTTCTAGTACAGAACTGTCACAATATAAATGAGTTAAAAGCAGAACTAAAAAATGGATGCATTGGAAATAGCTTCTTTAATATGGTCCCATAAATCAATTGTTAGATCAGCAATGAAGATTCTCAACTCAGTATGCTTTTATTCTCAAACACAAATAACCAAATTGTTAGTTGGAAGACATGATATCGGTTATGTTGAAGATCCAAGTTCATATCCACAAAAAGACGCATAGTCAGCCAAATTTATTGAAAATACATATAGTTAACTATGACATACAACATCTAATAGGCCTAAAAACAGTTGATGCATGTTCCGGTGGTTTGTAGCTATGTGTTGAAAGGCCACAGAATGTACTAAAATGATAAATGATTTGATTTGATAAATGGTTCGTATGCATCTACGCCTGGTAAAACAGGTCCATTTGTGTTCCAAAGTGAGCGAATTATGATTAACTGTGTGGCCTATTGATTATATGACCACCATTCATTTTGGCACCTCAGCCTCCTAAAAAGCATCCATTTTATTTCTGGATGCATGGGTAAGAAATATCATAACTCCAAACCATTTTTTTTGGTTTTCTAAGCATTCAAAGTGTTGTAAATTATGATCTATGTTGTGAATTCTCTATTTAAACAGTAATGTACTTCACTGACCGAGATACTGTAAGGGGAAACTCAAAAATGGAATAGAATATGCGCATCATTGGCCTCATGTTTTAGATTTACTTAAATGCTTCAATTATTTGACATTCTAGGTCCGGTGTTGCTGAACCAAAATACATTTTTTCTAGTAGCACACATTTGGTCATTTTATTGCTATGTCCAAACATTCGAAACACCACTGTATATTACAATTCTGCACCACCATTAAACAAACATAGAGACATTGATCATGGCCCTTTTGTAAGCTTGGGTCATATGTTGCAGAGAAATGAACTGGGTGAATTTTGCAGCTGATTTATCAATAAGTCCAAAGCTTTGATGGTCCTATACAGAGCTGTGTTCCCTTGTTAAAGTAAAGCATGCACTCAAACTGTCGAACTAGTAAAGCTATATTTTTCAGTCTATGAGGTGCTAAAGTTCCAGAAGTGAATTTGAGATTCCCTCCAGGTAGCATGTCATGGAAAACTCAATAAAGCAGCGGAAAAAAATAGTAAATTGTTACCCAATACCCATTGGAGGGGGCTAAAAGGGTGTAAAAGAGCCTTTGAGGTTATATAATGCAGCACTTGTATTCCTGCATTCAGTTGTTAAAGAAGACGATGCCAAACAATCATTACTAAAAACCAGCAGTGAATTTGAGATTCTCTCTAGCTTGTCATGGAAAACTCAATGAAGCATCAGAAAAAACAGGACATTGTTACCCAATACTTATTGGAGGGGATTAAAAGGGTTTAAAACAGACTTTAGGATGACAAAATGTAGCATAGGTATTCCTACAATCAGTTGATAAATAAGATAATATAAAACAATCATTGCGCAAAAGGAAAAGCTCATCACCACTCTGAATTGTTACTGCATCTAGGCTCTGAAGCTCTCCCACATTATTTTCATTAAGACCACAAAAATAAAAAATAATTTCCAGCAATCATATCATAATTGCTGAACCTTTAGATTCCAGGTAAGATCAACAACAAATCTTCCTAAACTACATTAAAGCAGAATGCAACCAATAAAACAAAAAAGGTAGTTCAATTCACTGTATAGCAAGTCCTAGTAGTTTTGTTGTAGGAAATGCAGATGCAGAACTTAAAGTGCATTTAAATGATCCTTGTTGGACCTTTATTTTCTTAGTTGACTGTAAGTTGCCCCTCTGGTTTTAGACAGCTACGAGTTAAGCAACGACTTAGCTAGTGCATTCAAATTAGTGCATCATTTTAGTTGCTCCAAGAACACAAACACATCAGAAGGCATCATTTTTTTTTTCTTTAATGCATCGAGCAGAAAAGGAGCTTGTTGTGGACTACTAATGGAAAATAACCTCACAAAAATAGATAATCATCATATTTGTTTGGATTCAAAAATTTAAGTGAAAAAAGTACTTAAGTTTGATAATATCTATGTGATAACAGCATTAGATAATGATAATAAAGAATCACAAATATCAAAATTTATTGATTAATTTGAACAACGCACCTCAACCTGAAAGTAATCCCCATATGGCACGTCACTAATCTGTTGTGATGTCTCCATCACTAAATGGCTGCCGCACACGAAAGATTGAAATACCAAGAAATTAACAATGCACACTAGTCAAGCAAGAGTTACTTGAAGAAAACAATGGGCAGAAAGATATTTAACACATCAATAACATGCACTGGAATGCCAAACAACATCTTCATAATTTTAACAATAAAGCATGAAATTGCAAGACTGCAAAATTCAAGAAAATGGCCAGAACCATGGCCATTTGTAAAGTAATATACAGAAACTTATCAGAGAAGGAAAAGAGAATCCACTACTCATTTAAATGAAAAAGTTAGCAAGCTGGCAAACCCTCTCGATTTTATCTGTTGCTTCTTCATTTTAATATGGTTTAATCAAAAGAAAGTGAATAATTGGCATGTTTAAGATATTAAGATAGGAGTAACTATAGAAGGTAGAAAGTCAACAAAGCTGGATTCCATGTGATTTCTTTCTGTGAGGACGCTTTCCTAATAAAATATACCCACAACAGCATTTGTTTTCCCATTAAATTAAAAGAAGAGCCAACACTGTTCATTTAAGCATGATCAAACTCATGTTTGTTGTGTTATAAATAGTTTTAGACAACTCGGGCACCATAAAGTGGTAAAAGCGTGAAGAAAGCATAGTGCTAAGGGTTATCTATTATCTGATTTGCAATGTTCGATATCATAATCACCTAGTCATATGATAAATGTATGAAGACATTTTTCTTACATATCAGCGCATTTTGATAGTTTAATCAAGAAAATGAATGAGAAGGCAAAAAGAATGTGGCCTACCTGTTTCTATACACACGAAATTTTTGGACCTCCTGGCAGTGACCAAATTTTGCACCTTAAATACAACTAAGAGAAATCAACATAGGCATTACATGAAAGCAGATCTACTCAAGATGCATAAAACAATATTGCACATATGCAATGGGAAATAGGGAGAACTTTGACATACCAAGATATATCTTGACTGGATGCCTAAATGAGACATCTCGCACATGTCCAAATTGTTCGTGCTGATGCCAGGCAGAACACTTAAAATCTGAAAATGGATGAGAATTGCATCAGCACTACAACAATTGAATGATCAAACAATAATCACCAATGAAATGGATGTAGCAGCAAGAGAAAACTGCTACTTAGTTATGCAGCGTACCTTTGTCACCACATCTTTTATGGAAGCTTTCAAGGTAGTCAGCAGCACCATCAGAAATAAATAGACGGAAGAAATCCTCAACAGAGACCTATGAACCATAAAATTAGTATTTACAATAAAAAAAAATATAAGGCACGATGTAGCAACATGTAGTGTCTGCATTACCGGAAATTTTGCCTCTGCAATCATGGTAAAGTAATCAGGTACTGCATTGCATACAGCAACGTATCAGAAATACGTAACAATACAACACTTAAACACAATACCTCCAGAGTTCAGTTGTTAAGTAAACAAATGCAATTAAACTACTGATAAAATATGCAGCTGCCATGTGACACAGACAAAAACCAGCAGTGCTTACTCTTAGGAGCATCAACATCATCAAGATTCCAAGTGATAGGACATTGTAGAGATAAATTATCAGCATTTTCTTCACCTCTATTCTCCTGAACATCCAACAGCTTTGTGGACATACTGATGTCAGTCCCATCATTAAGCAAAGGTGCACATTCTTCTGAAATATTAGCATCCTTATACCTGATTCAAAGACTTGAATTAGATCAATATGGTGAGATTATCATAAATGCTTTTAGTTAATTCTAACGTGGGCAACCTGTCTGAGGATGATGAATCGTCAGCTAATTGTTTAGAACCTCTTACTTCTTCCAACATAACAATGGCATTGTCTTGGCTGCCAGAATCAGATTTTGTGTCCTGAAGTAAAAAGGAGATCACCAGTAATTGACTGCACAATGTGAACCAATAGGAAAGATTTCCAAAATGTTCTACATGCCAAGATGAGCTAATCTAGCATGTAGCAATAAAGCCCCCCAAAGGACTAGTTTGGTGGTAACTTAAAAAAAAAAAAAAGCACAATACAAGAAGAAGAAATACCCTCAGTATGGCATGAAGGATAATATCATCTAGAAAAAGCATTAGGGCATAGAACTACAGTTCCACACCCATCCAAAGTGTTATTGCTCATTACCATACCCACTTCATAACGCATATGGCATCATAAGACAAAAAATCATCAATACAACCACAAACATGCTAATCTTAACATCAGTGTACGAAAAATGTAATGTCATTCAATCATTATCTGAAACCCTGTACCAGATGTTTCTTTAAAATGTAAGGGTCAAATAGAAAGGTTGCCATTTATTTTACTATATTTAAATGAACGGTCTTCTTAGATGCTTGTATGACCTAAGTATTCTAGAGATCCACTTCCAGACTCCTACACCTGCTCTCAGTTCAGCTAAGAATCAAGCTGCTTTTACAAAGCAGAAGATTATCAAATGAATATTAAGGGCCTAAGAAGATTGAGTGGTTAAGAAGTAATTTGTAGGTAAAGAGTGATCGAATTGGACAAGCACACTTTGCATCATATTATATGATCATGATGGATACAACATTTCTTGTCAATAGCTATTGTCAAAGAAAAAGTAGTCATACTAACAATAATAATAAGCACGTTCATACACATACAAATAGATTAGCAAACCAATATCAGCGCTACTACAAGTCTACCACGAAAAGAAAAAAATAATCAAAAATAATATTTAAAAAAAATAAAAGGGGAAAAAACTTGTACTGCAAGACTAAAGAATGATATATAGCAGAGGGGAAAGAAATACAGTATAGTTACTATGGAGGAGCAATTTTTCCTTGAATCACATTTAAGTCAACCTCACATAAGTTCATACTATTGATTTTACAAAGAGCTGATATCCCTGAAAATTATGCTTATGAAAGGATTATTGGACATCATGATCTCCTGCAAGAAAAGTAGCCTCTCACCAGTAGACTTTAGTTAAGAAGGCTAGTTTAGCCAAGCGTCATAATCTCATATGACAAAGACAAGTTAGTAAAACGATTGGACGATGATACCAGGCTGCAAGTTTTCTAGTCCTAAGAATGTGTATGATAGGTTAAAAATTGAAGAAAAAGAAGGCGATAAAGAATATTCATTTGATTCAGCATCCGCATAGGATATTCAACTAAGTCCAATGACAGCTAGAATGTAATACAGAAAGGCTTTAGCCGTACATCGTTAAATGATATCAAAGGTTGCAGTATCCCATAAAAGACACAAATTTGGACAAGTTTATAGCTATCTCAACAATAACCTGCTGGCAATACCCTCTAGAACATGGCTGAGGGATCTGTATGAGAGCTTTAAACTTCTCTCTTTATAAAGGCTTACTCTTAGCCTCCAGCATGTGCTGTGGATTCTGAAGCCTTATTGCTATTTCTTTTTTTGTCCAAGTTTTTCATAAGTCCCTGAAATTTCATTGTAAGAAGGAAATCAAAGCAGCAATAGGAAGTAGGATCTTTGTTTTCTTTGACAGCTATTCATGATCCTCTCACCTGCATTGCCTGTTCCCACTAGCTTAAATAAAGACTGCTTCATTTGATTCATAAATCTACAAGAGTCATTCAGTCAGGTCCAACAAGAAGTGATATACAATAAGCAAAGGCTTCACACATGCACAATTTAAATGATCTAAAGGCAGAGGATAATATTATATTGGAGCACATAATATGGATATCTCATTAATCATGTACATTCAACACTAAAGAGTTCGTATGGAATACTAGGGAAAAACAATAAATATAATATTGAAATATTGCAAATTAGACAAATAAAATATCTTATGTTTTACAAGCTTCAAAATTCCTTGCATCAAAACAGGGAATTGTGCTCAAGAGACACCAAATTGATCATAAATTAACATAAAGAAACTGCTAACCTGACGTTCCTGAAAGGCATCGGTGTCACTGCCATGCTGTGCCCAACCATCGATAATAAGCTGATAAGCTTCATCGCGCGACAAAAAAGATCCAAAGAAGTGCTGCCAGTTCAGACACTAATAAGAAAAGTATGGTGGCAATTTCATAAGTCAAACTAAAGAAAAAATATAAATTAATTAAAAAAAACTAAATAGCTCCTGGAAGCCAATGAATTTTATAGCTAGTAAAGGGCATCCTAATACACAAGGCTCCCACCACTATGAGGTATAGAAAGGGTCAGATCAATGCAACTGTACCCCTGCATGCAAAGGGCCTATTTTCATAAACTTTATATCCAGTGAATTGTTATTAACCTTGAAAAAAAAATAAAGATAGTATAACCACAAAAACATTCTCTAATAAATAAATCCATTTATGCATCAAATAATACAGCCGAATTTTCTTACCTTTTTCCCTCCTGCAACAATTTCTATGGCATTAGGAAATATTGCAGCTGTCTTTGCTTTACGAACACATGTGACTTCATGAAACGGAATTGTTTTCTGCATATCAAATGTAATAGCACATTACAATTCAGTTCAACTCATCATAACAGATTAAGGCAGACTATCTATTAAGGACAAAGATTAGAAGTCAAAAAATATTTGATATGGTACAATAAAAGGCAATAGAACAATTGAAATTAGAGTCCACACATGGAACCACATTGTTTTCCTGATAATCCAACAAATTTTACAGGACCAAACAACAACGAGAAAGACAAAACACTACAAGGTTACTCAGAGAGAAAGTAGGGTGAAAATTTAGGGTGATGAAGGGGATTTAAAACATTCACATCATAGGACTAGAGTTTGGGAGTGTTCTATATCTAGGTGTTATCCATCATTTCAAAGGAATCCACTGAGGAAGGGGGAAATGACTACAAAAACCAATTTAATCAGCAATTGCTAGGAACAGCTCTAAACACCTCACCATGCATCACGAAGGATCATTGATTCAGCATAAGTGTGGGAAATATCATAACTATCAAAAACCAAAATATGATTTTAATTGTAAACCTTGCACATTTCTTTGCAAAGATGTAAAGACGCAGATGGCTTGGAAACAAAAGAACTTCAAATTATTAAGGACAGGTAGGCGGTAGAACCAATAATATAGTAATGAAACATAAGCCTACACAAAGAACAGCAGACCAGGCCGATACAACACCAAATTTATAGAAAAGATTGAGAGTATTCCACCTATCAGGAATTGTCCTAGGTTTTACAAGTGCTTACAAGCCTTTGTACCTGTGCAATTTAACAATTGTGAAAACTTTGGTGATGTTAGTGACAAACAATTGTCAAAACTTGGCAAAGCAACAGCTGTAAGATGGATTTGTCAATGATGCACAATGGCAGCACACATAAAGAGGCAACAAAGCCAAAGAGGCAACAAAGCCAAAGCGACAAACAGATGATTCCATGAATTTTAAGGTGAAAGATATGAATAGGAGATGATCTAACAAGAAAAGTAGTAAAGCTGTGCATGAATGCAAGTGTAGAGGAGGAATGTAATCAAAATTTATAATTCATATAATTTAACTATGAAAATTCATCGAAATTATATTTCTTCCAATCCATAAGCATAATTAGGGATAAACAGTTTGCAATGCCTGATTCTATGAAGTGAAAGAGCACTTTTTCTTTTGCTTTGAATTGACATTTGGAGAGAGAGTAATTCACCATCAGTTGGCTAGACTTATAGCACAGAGTTCAGTTGAACTCCAAAAGGAAAGAAATTGAGAAAATTATAGAAATTTCTAATTTTTAAAAATGTTTAAAACATAATTATTACATTGCATAAGGTCAGTTTTACTTGAGGGTGGACCTTGATGCAAAGGTAAGATTGCTTCAATTGACTTAGCGTCATGGGTTTAAAACACGAAAACAGCCTCCGCTCGTGTGGGAGTAAGCTTATGTACATCTGACTTCCTCAGACACCATAACAGCAGGAGCCTCATGGACTGCCCTTTTTATAAGGTCAGTCTTTGAATATTTGATCAATATCTAGTGATCAAATAATTGATGAAATAAGAAAATAACAAGCTAGAAAATTTTATTAATAAAGCAGAAGGAATTAATTTAAAAGTTGAATATCTTTTTTCCCTACAGTGGGTAACATGTTAGCCTTGGAAAAAGGGAACTCTATCATCTCGCATGCATTAGTTCCAGGAAGGCCCATACATGTACTGACATTCTTATCACCTAACATACATTAAGTTTAGAAGAGACTGACCTGTATGACCCAGAGAAGAGGGGCCTAATAAGTGCTCATAGGGGCCGCATGCATTATGTCAGATATTTTAAATTTTCTTGGAGCGTTTCGTGGCCTCTTCTAGCCTTATGGATTCGGTATGACCAGTGAGGTAGAACAGTTGAAGACCATCATATTACTCATGCAACCAGTAATCTTTCAGCAGCAAAAATTTTGCAGAAATATTAGATTTCAATGACCTTGCACTCATCAGTAAGATCTCCTCAAAATTTACAATTAGCATCTCACAGCCCTGATCAAACTTCCAATGTTTTCTAGGTCAACAAGTGGTAGAAAGTTATAGCTATAATTTAATGATAATTCTCTTACGATTTCAGGAGTTAGTCATATTAGCAGTCGTTTAGAGTTGTTTAGATAGCTATGATTTCCTTGATTAGATTCAAGGGCCTTGCTCACTTCTCAACAAAAATTCTATCCGCGCTCTTATATATAGTATAGATATGAGGATCTTCGCAAGAGCCTTAAGGTGATGGAGTCTAGAAGCAATCAAGGAAATACAAAGTCAATGTGCACGAAGCAAATCTGTCTAGTCTAAAAATTCTACAATTCCCAAGGTAACATAGAAGAGGGTAGACCATACAGTGATGCTTGAGTCCCAGAACATATTAGAGATACAACATAGATAACTTAATGTCTGACAAAGCAGCTATAAGGTCATTAACATCAAGACAATTTAACGATGTACAAAAAGTACAATCTCAGGTAAAGGATGCAGGAAGGTTTCCAGATATAGATCAAATATTACCATATACCAACTGAACAAATAGTGTATAATAGCAAAAAAAAGTCAAGTGATCCAGCTTGAACTTTCAAAAGCAATAAAAGTGATAGCTAACTCATTCATGAATAAGACATAGAAACTAACTATATGAGGAGACAAGGCAAAAACATTCTCCAGATTTTATGAAAAAATGATGCATTCCTGATGTCTCCACAAAACTTACAAGCATTTATTTAATTTAAAAGGTCAAATTTGTCATGTTACAGACTAACAGAATGATATGGATCCTGCTATATTGGAGCAGAAATCCACAAAAAAGCATAGAGGTTAGAAAGGAAGCCAAAAATGCACAAAGATCATTAATGAGTATGATCAACTGAATTTGCATAGAGTCCAAAGAGTCTTAAGCTGAAGTAACGGCACCAAAAGCAGTTGTTATTTGCAAGGCACAAAGTGACCAGAACATGATGTTACCTACAAAATTGAAACCCTATGGAAGCCAATTACCAAATATTGATGGGCCAGCATGAGGAGGATAAAGCCCAAGATTGGTAAAAAGTGAGGTCACAAAACTGCAATCATGCATAAATATGGCACGTGCACAAATATAAAACCCATGAAACCAAGGTAACAAAAACATAGCGGAGCAATATGAATGCAAAAAATGAAAATTGCGAGCACAAAACTTCAGACAAGCTTTGTTACAGCGGGAAAGGTGCATACCCAACAAGTAAAATATCCAACAAAGGAGCTTTGACATATGATGAAGCCAAAGTTTGCAAACTCAATTTTAGGGCCTGTTTGGATTGACTGCTAGAATGCTTTTAAATGGTTGTTTCCTAGCAGCTATGTGAGATAACAAGTGGCTAACAGCTATCCCAAACAGGCCCTTAATCCCAAGTTTCAACAATTTCATGTGTAAGTTATGAAAATCAAAAAAATTAAGGAAAATAGAATAAGTTAAAAAAATAAATTAGGCAGCATCTTTGGATGTAATTTTTTTAGTGGTCTTACACAAAGAAAATTATTTTTTCAAAACAAGTTATCATAAAATCATGTTTGGAATGTAATAATATCGTTATTATTGTTTGACAACAAACTGCCCCACTACAATGTAATCTTTCAGTGATCTCACACTAAGTTTTTTTTTTTCAAAATAAAATTATCATAAAAATCATGTTTAGAATGTAATGATATCATTATTATTTTTTGATGGGTAGCTAACATACGACAATCTAAGTTACTATGAGATTTGAGTATTAGATAACCAAACCTCCATCAAAAAGTACACATCCCACTAGATCTCTTTGAATCTGATGTTGCAAAGCGTTTACATTTTGTCAACACCCACAAAATCTGGGTTTAGTTTGAACTTTAAAGTAAAAGTTACTTGGCATTTAAAGTAATGGACAATTGGCAGAAATTTTGCATGCACAGCTCATGTGTATGAGTTTGGCCTCATGAGTTAATTTTGTCAAAATTTTGAAATGCAGTGCAGTTTTGAACAAGTTCCTGAAACATCTTCATTTCAAAATTTGGGGAGGAACCTCAACCCATAAATCAAACTGAACCAAAAACAGCTCCTAGAAGAGTTGAGATCCTGCAAGAAACAAAGAAAACTCAAAAACAGTATGGAAATATCAAAGCACTGTGCGTCATTGTCATTCAGCGCTCAGGCATAGAACTGAAATTTAAATAGATAAAATCAAACAGATTCAAATTTAAGGGAGAGTGGCTGACCAACAAAGGCATTTTCCCTCTTAAACAAGTGAAAAACTCCAAAGGAACCATAGGAGACAACTGAAGATTAACAAATGGGAACACAAAATATAAAACCTATAGTAATCTACATTGGCAGGCAGCTCGGGGGAAACATAAAGACAACCAATGAAGCAGCCCAAACAAGAGTCACTTCATCCAAGTGACTTATGTCTCCTATCTCTATGAAGGAGACATTTCATCACTGATTATTGATCAATAATCACAGTAGAATCAATGGTGCAGAGACAAAACAAGATTCTGACTTAAGCTTGCTGATGAATGAATATAGCAAATCCACAACCTGCAAGAAGTAACCAGGTTTCAATGATGCTCAATAAATTGCATCTAGTGAAGATCAAAGCTTGAGAAGGGAGAGAGGTCCAATAGAAAGATCATAGCAACTCAATCAGTCAATCTAACTCAGTAATTGATGAGCAAATCCCACATAGTAGCTCCTATGATGTTTTAATAACCCAAGATGATGAGCTCAAGCATTAATATAATTGAAGTTAAGGAGCAAGACCATAAACACAAACTTAGCATCTCATGAAGGCATCAGCCAGATACAACTCAAATTAACTAAATAAAGAAAATTACACTAGAAGTGGACACAACAAAATAATGAAATCAGCCACAATTGTTAGCTTCGTTGGTTGGCACCTTTCTTTATTCAACCTTATACAATTGGAACTATTCATTTTTGTTTGATTTAAGAGAAAAAGAATGAAACAGTTTGATTTAACAGATTGTGATACCATCTGAGGTATTTCCATGAGTCCTCAAAAGCTATTTATCATTTTGGCATTGAGCTATTTTTCTGCGGAACCTCCCCTATGGTATCGTCAACAAGGCAAAATTATTTCAAGAAAGAACTTCGATTCAAGTTAATTAAAGAAAAAGAACAAAATTACAATAGAAAGAAAAGGGGAAGAGGGGTAGCTTGGATCATGGAGCAAAGACACATTATATGTGTTGTGGTGGAAAAGTATGGGTACGTATATTTTCTAATATACCTGTTGCAGTATGACCTACGCTTGCCCCTAGAGGTGGTCTAGAGTTTAAATCCCTGATAAGAAGAAAAAACATTTGCATTTGACTACATAAATATCAAGCTGGGCGTTGCACTAGGGGTCGCACCCCTCTGCCCAATGAGCAGAGGTTTTAAGCTTAAGTCCTATATAGTACATCACTGCCTCATTTTCCCTTAAAAAGTATTTTAAAAAATAAATATCTACTTCGAACTACATTAAAGTTCTCTAAGAACTCCAACCTTTATAATTAAACAAAAAATATACAAGTTTCTTTCAAGAAGAAAAAAGGAAACATAAAGAAAAAATTATTGCAATTAAAAGGAGGAAACACTTTTAAGATTTATCATAGATTTTTAGCATGAAATTCAACATATGACATTCCATTTAGCATTATTAATAAAACATACCAAACAACTTGAAAGATATGAAATTGATAGCACACATAGCCACAAGTACACATGGATATTGGATAAATTCCCCAAATTGTAAGGAATTGGTAAGTACCTTAGTCTCAAATCCAAAAATGTTGGAATAGAAGCAGATATGATGAATAAACAAATACATATGTCCCTGCCAAAGAAAGGCCAAAATGAAATAAAAATACAATAATTCAAAAATAATGTAGCTGAACAATGATGGCATGCAAAGGAAATTGACCATTTACAGCATGAGCTGGGATAATCAACAAGTCTTAACATAGGTTTTTCATTAAGAAACTAAATATCGAGATAATAAGGAAAAGTTGATAACAAACAACATAGAATATGCCATCCATCAAGTAAAAAAATCCAAAAGGATACTTATATAGGTTATCAGGAAAAAAAGTACCTGAAGAAGAAAATTTTCTTGGAGAGCGCAATTAAAATCTTGAACAAGGACCTATACAAATTATTAATAATTAGAAATTTAATATACAGACTATTTACAAAAGTAAAAGAAGCATCAAGTTTAAATATCATGGCATAGATTGTTGCACTATACAAGACAAGGGAGAATTGGGGAAGAGAACACAATTGTGTTAACAAATACCAGAAGCAAGTGACTCAGCATTTTTGGAAATGCATGGCAAGATTTCCTGTTTCTCAACAATCTATTTATTATTTAAAATATCTAAATTTTGTAGGAAGCTAGTTTATATTGTTCATATTTTACAGTCAAATGAACAGGCATAGAAATTGATAACAATTCATGATGGTCTCTACAGGTTGTCGAGAAAGGTTATAATGCCATATTTAGTGGACTAGTTAACGTATATTATGATATTTGACCTAACCCATTGTATGGTAGTATTCACCAGCCGGCAGGCTGCATCAAATCTAGGTCAAGCTCATATCAACTGAAAGCTGGCAAATGGGTCAAGCTAAGAGGGTCAGGTCATATTTTATTAATTAGGTGGGCCGGGTTGAGTCGAGTCAAGAAAAAGAATTAACTTGCTAGCATATTAGGAAAAATTTCTGGCCAAGCATAATGCATTTTCACATGATTGTTAATGGGCCAAATACATCATGCACCATGATATATCAATCAAGTAAACCAATTGAGTCAAGCCATGGGGTTGTTAGAGGCTACATGTTAGACAACACTGCCTCATTAATATCTCAGATCAAGCTCCAAGTAGACCCTAATAACAAGTTTGACACATAGACATTATTTACAAATGATTATTAAATAAATCCTTGCTTTTTAGAAGTTATTTGTTCAGCTTTGTGTGCTTAATAAGTCTCATATATTTGGAAGACATACTCCCATACATCAATCTCATTGTCAAGACATTTTGGAGAGAGAATGACCGCTGGCATTTCAAGAAGGAAGCAATACAGAATGCACCCACTCATAACAATATCAATAGAAATACCTTCTCACTACCATGAGCCAGCATAGAGTGGGGCTCACCAGTCATGAAGGTTAAATGTTGGACTACTAAAAAGCAAGTGTGTCGAGCATACATCTTAATAACAAGGCTTGCAAAGGTCGAGAGGTAAGAGAGGAGAAATTCCAAGGAGGGAGGGAGGGAGAGAGAGAGAGAGAGAGAGAGAGAGAGAGAGAGAGAGAGAGAGAGGTTTGACACTAGTCTTGCAAAGAATGAGCTCGACCCAGTGTATTTGGCCTGATTTTTAATAGGTCTGTGTAGATAAGCCAAACCAAGCCCAAGCCTGATTTAATCGAGGTAAGCTCAAGCTTGCCACATTTTAACCCAATCCTACCAATGAAATATGCAATAAATATTAAAATATTTACATATTACTTATGTTATGTTATATATTATATGTATTATAAGTTATATAATTATTCAAAAATAATGAAACAAGGGAAGGTGGGAATCCTAAAATTGAAATCCTCAAATCCTTATACATTCTCTCCTTTCCCATCTCTTCCAATGGATGCCTTTCCTCTGTGATCTGCGCATGCACCACCAACTCCTCTACTCCGTCATATATAAAGGTATGCCCATCTCTCCTTCCCTTCCTCCCTTTAATCTCTTAGGACAGAAGCCGCTTGCCGATCAAAACCCTCCCTCTCTCGGCTTAAGCTGCTCACCAACTAAAATCCTTCCTTCCCCCCCATCCCCCTCCCTTCCTCTAGCTCACCTCCCTTCTCCCATAGCCAGGCATCCAATGCATGTTGAACAAAACTGCCAAACCCACACTTTCTCACAATCTCCCTTCATCCTAGCTGGGTCGAGGCCTAAGCCAAACCCCCTTTCCATGGAGCCCTGGAGCCCTCAAGTTGCACTTTTCAAGCTCGAAGTCAGGCTAGGTTAGATTCATGCCAACCTACTTTCTCGTGGTAGTGGATGTTGGCCTAATGCAAAGCAGACCTAAAGCGAGGATGATTTTAATCTCAAAATAGGTAAGCAACAAGCCCTTATTGGTGTCTTTCACTAAATCCTAACTAATAAATCATACTCAATTGCAAGTTCCATCTAGCACCAACTTTGTTGTAGCAAAATTCCTGTCCAATGCTACGTAGCCCAAGGCAACGAGGCTATCCTAAGCAAGGGATTGACGAGTTCCACAGTAAAGTAACCCCTACATGCATCATGCATTGCCAGCCAATCTCAACAAACCATATGTTTTACGGTTGACAATTATTTGGCCTCTATTTTGATTCAACACAATACGTTGGGGTTTTTTTGCAGTAACCAACATAATGCATTTAAATAATTCAGCGGCTGCAACTTCAGAGGGACCAATATCATCTAAAATTGACCGATTATCCCAGGTTTTTGTATGAATTCGATCTTGAAACTTAAAACCAGGTTTCAAGAACACTAGAGACTAGGTTAAAATTACTAACTATAGGAATAGCCAATCAAAATCACTATCAGAAATATCGCAATTGAGAAGCATACCTGACACCTCCAATACCAATTTAAAGCGAGCCGAGAACTCCACTCACCTCATCAGGAGGAAGCCGGAACATCAGCCGATACTCTTCGCTTCTTGTCGAAAGTGCTTGAGCCTGTAACCAAGCACATTCAAGAAACAACCACACAAAACACAATCAAATCGAAACAAGAAAGCATCAGTGAAGGCAAGAACGACGGAGTGTACCAGGCCATCGGCATCCCTCCGGTCAGAGGGATCACCGGATAGCACGGAGGAGGTCTCGGAGGCGGCGTCCACGTCCTGCCTCGCCGCCGCCCTAGACGGCGAGGAGCGGCAGGATCGTTCCACGGATCCTTGCTGCTCCATCTTCTCCCTGCTCGGCGAGGCGACCGCCATGGATCGGAATTGCGCCCGCTAGGGTTCGCGGACGAGAGAGAAATAAAAGAGAGGGGGGGCGGGGTGGGGGTGGGGGGTGGGGGTGTGCGCGGGCGAGGTCGGTGGAGTGTTTAAATAAACGGTAGCTGAGTGTCGGGGAATCGAGCAATGGAGGAAGCCAGGAAGGAGTTGGGGGACTCGGAATCAAACGCGAACAAGGCCTATAAAGTCACGTAGCCGCGTGCCGCTGCTGCCACGCCGTTCTGCTTACGCGCGGGTGAGCGGAACGACGGTTTATCTTGGCCGGCACGAGAGTAGGAAAAAATTGAATTTAAATATATCTGACATCCATTGACATCTTGGCCAGCATGAGATTAGAAATCATTCATTCCTCTGTTCAAATTGAAGGGAGATTTTTGTGATGTCATGGTTAAAATTTTGGATCACATCAAACGGTCTCATTTTATTGCAACCTTTTTAAGTCTCGGTCAATAGCTCAGGGCTCAATTGCTGATCTTAAACGACTGGTACGTGGAATTCTGACCTTGAGCTTGGTAGCTTTGGTCATAACAACCAGTCTTTTATTTGATACACATGGCACGTATCTATTTGTTTCAGGGGAAAAAAGACCGAGAATATTCTAAAAATAATTCGCTATCATGCTTGGTCCAACGATTGGACGAGTTTCTCTGAAGTGGATTGATGGGTTGCTTACGGGCTAGAAGGAGTGTGACAAAAGGCATTGCCTTTGTTTTCCAGGGTAGCGTGATTGGATGTTTATGATAATTAAAAGGAATTGAATAATGGAATCGCCCAAATCATGGCTCTTGCTCTGTCCGTTGGAAGTCACAAGGCCAATTTTTATATTCCACATTGTGTGTTTGTTTCTTTGGATCATAAGCAACCAAGAGGCACCTATCACATTCCATCTTTAATATATGTTCTTTAGCCACGCATTGTATGAAAGAAAATCTATTGTATTGTTACATGATGGGAAAGATTGGTTGTCCAATTAGCTAACCGTGGCTGGACTACTCTGGAAATCTAACCAAAATGTCTATTCGTTGATTATTACCCGGGGAATGATATGCAGACTTTGCTTCTTCTTTTTTTTTTTTTTGTTCCTTGATTAATTATAATCAATTCATGTATATGCTGATATCATGACCATTGCTGTCTAGTATTTTTATTACTCAAATGTAACATATACATTGCATGTTCCGGATACTAATAATTTAATGACTCCAAAAGAAATTCACCGAGCCAACATTGAGGGAATGAGAACATGACTACATCTTTTGTGCAATAGTAGCACCTTATTGTGGCATTTTTTTTATATTAAACATATGATTCTCTCATTAATACAAGTCACCTTCCAAGCATATTAGGCAACCTAATTGTCTCCATCTCCAACATCTTTACGTTCAAGTCACCACAAGAATGGTAGAGTAAAGCACACACATATTTGTGTTGGGTACCCTACAAATTTTGTGGACTGATACTGGAAATACTAGAGGGTTCCCACTTGTAAAGTCCTCTTTCCCATTAGATTCAAATACTAGCAGAGCTTAACTAAGTTACATTTAGCAATTGCGCCGCCATCATCTTCTAAGTTTTAATAAACATCATAGACAAACTAAATGCCTATTAGACCTGTCCTCTTAAGACCTAAATTTATTAGCTAAATAAGATTTTAGCATAAGATAGGTGCTAATATGACTTTCTCATAGAATTTTTTAAATTATTTAGTGTACTAATTCTTAATGTTGATAAGCTTAAACTTTGCTTTGACCATCAGACAACTACAAATTTGAATTTTGAAGAATGCTAGGCTATAAATATCTGCAATCATGAAAATCCTTACTTAAAGAGAGCTTTTCTTTCTGCTCTTTAGAGTCCAGTATGACTAGGACTCTCTACTATTGAAGGTTAGAATGATTCAAAATTAAATTGAAGACTCACATCATTAATCATTATTTATATCATTACAAACTTGATAAAATCATATGTTTTATTGGCCTCTAACTTATGCATCATTTGAACACAAAAAAATTTTAAATTTTAATGCTTAAATCATAATTTTAACCCTTTATTTTTACATTTATATAACGCATGGATTATATATTACCAAAACCCATGATTTTAATTTTTAGATATATTTAATAGCATAGATCATGATTAGTATACTGGATCTCTGATTGAATACCAAATTATCGATTTTAGAGCCAATAGTAGTAGAGACTCATCTTATGTTATGGATGTAGGTCTACCATCTACATGTATGTATGTGTATACATGTATTGCATGTATTAGAAAGATGACAACCCAAAACTCTTAAGACATGTTAAATGACTACAGGGAATTTAAGAAAGAACAGGAAATTTAACATGTATATATCTATTTCATGTGATCTCTTAAAGAAAGAACAGGAAATATGGAGTAATCGACATGTTAAATGACTACAGGGAATTTAAGAGATCACCATCCTAGGAATTTAGACTTCTCCTTTTGCTGCCATTGTTCATTGATGACTGTGTACTTTTCTGCAAGCCTACCAATGCTTATCACATACCCTGGTGCAAGCTCGTGATGCCTATTATCACTCTCATTGGACAAAAGGTTGATTTTAACAAGTGTTATGCTAAATTTTTTCCTTGCCTCCCTAGTCATTAGAGAAGAACTTTCAACAGCGAAGTTTGGCATTACTGAAAATGTTGGATTTGGACTTACCTTATTGCAACGATTTCAGGTATGAGAATCTCTAGTAGTCACTGCTCGACCCTCTTCTCAAAATTTAATCGAGGCTTTCCTCGTGAAAACCATCAAATTTGTATTCTCTTGTGAGAGTTGACTGCTATACCCCTCCTTGTTTTGGCCTCTAATTGGATACCTAAGTCCCTCGTGGGTGCTCATGAAAGTCTTCAGGAATTTTCTTTGAGGCAAGGGTACCTTTGGTCAAGGACTTATCTGATAAGCTAATTAAAGAATTAGAAGGTTGAGCCTTTAGAAGTAATATCGTTGGCAAGCTTGATAGCCAACTTTAAAATCTTAGGTGCAAGGTTATCTACTCCATATGTAGTTTCAATGGCTCTTGGGGGTCATATCAAGCATCATAGGTTTGTTCAAGGGCATGGGGAGCCATTTTCTGTGAAGATAGAGAGATTAGATAATGCTTCAATTATGCTTGTTGTTAAGAGAAAGAAAAATATGACTAAAAGATTTACTTTTTCATTAGTAACTAGTTACATATATATATATATATATAAAGAGAGAGAGAGAGATGCGCTATAGAGGATATTCTATAGAGAATACAAGAGAAATACATGGGCTTTTAGTGCATATAAGAAAAAAATCATTACACAATTATTTATGGGAGCATCTTTATCATATCTTGAGAATCTCCATTAAATCATATATCAAAGATCTTCATCAAATCATATTTTAAGAATGTTCATCAAATTATATCTTGAGAATTATCATCATATCTTGAAAATCTTCATCACTCCCCCTCAAGTTAGAGGGTGGAGGTTGACAATATCTAATTTGCGAATAATGGAATAAAAGGTTTCTTTACCCAATGCTTCCATGAATATATAAGCTAATTGATGATTAGAGAGAATATGTTGAGTGTGGAGTACAGAAGATTGAATCTTGTCCTGAATGAAGTGGCAATCCAATTCAATGTATTTAGTATATTCATGAAATTTCAACTTGGTAGCAATATAAAGGGTAATCTTATTACCACAATACAATGCCATAGGTTTGGAATAAATGACACCTAAATCATCAAGCAAATATTTTAACCATTCAAGTTCATAGGTCATGGTGACCATGGCATGGTACTCAACCTCAGTGGAAGAATGGGAGATAGTGACTTGTTTTTTTATTTTTCAAGAAATAGGAGAAGTGCCAGAGAAAATACAAAATCCGGTAGTAGAGCATCTAGTCATCGGGCAACTAGTCCAATCCGAATTACTATAAGTTGTTAAATAAAAGGGATTAGATGAGGATTAGATGAAGATAACAATTATACCTTGGCAAAAGTATCCTTAAGGATCTAAGCAAACGGAGTGTAACATCAAAATAAAGATTGCATAGATATTGCATGAATTGGTTGAGAATGTGAACTAAGTGAAAAATGTTAGGTCGAGTTATAGTCAAGTAAATGAGCCGGCCAATGAGCCTTTGATAGAAAGAAGGGTCATCTATCAATTGATCATTCGAGTCAGTGAGCCTTAAGTGTTGATCCATGGGAGTGTGAGCGGTCCTTATTCTTAAGAAACCCATATTATTTAAAATATCTAAGGTGTACTTGCATGGGTAGATGTAAATACCTTTAGAAGAGCACGCAACCTCTTGAACCAAAAAATATTTTAATGCACCAAGATTTTTTATGTAAAATTTGATGCAAAGATAGGATTTAAGTGCATCAATAGCTACACTATCATTACTCATAAGTGCAATGTCATTAACATAAACCAAGATAAAAAATCTATGATATACTTTGGATACGGAAGAACAGAGAATAGCCTGCATAAGATTGAAAAAAGCTAACATCAAGTAAAGCTCAAGAGAATTTTTGAAACCAATTGTGACTAACTTGTTTAAGTCTTTATTAAGACATATTTAACTTGTAAACTAGATTCTCTCTTATCAAGGATATTCTAATGAAGGATATCCTAATGAAACTTTTATGTAGACTTTTTTAGAAAGGTCTTCATTGTAAGAAGGCATTATTGACATCTCTCCACTTTGAATGGCAGTTATGATAAGAAGATAACAAAATATCATAAGCTTCACTACTAGAGTGAAAGTTCTATAGTAATAAATGCCCTCTTATTAAGTATAATCCTTAGCCACTAACCTAGCTTTAAACTTATATCGCCCCAAGCCCACCTGCTAGCCCAATTAACTTCTAGCGGACCGAAACTACGTGTCCCAAAAACTCGAGTAGAAATTAATGGGTAGCAAGTAGACTTGAGTTATAAGCACATAGCACATTTCTTTTTTATCCAATGTGGGACTAAATTTAGGGTATCACAATCTTTTCACCTTATAATGCGTCGTCCTCGACCGAAACTACGTGTCCCAAAAACTCGAGTGGAAATTAATGGGTAGCAAGTGGACTTGAGTTATAAGCACATAGCACATTTCTTTTTTATCCAATGTGGGACTAAATTTAGGGTATCACAATCTTTTCACCTTATAATGCGTCGTCCTCGTCGCACGCCACAACCTAGCCAGAATTTATCCCAAGTCGGCTCCATGCTATGGCGGGACTCTACCACCATCCCATGGGTAGTCATTTCCTCATGCCCACCAACTTTCGCATACTTGGGTCGGCTTTGATACCATTTGTAATACCCCAAGCCCACATGCTAACCCAATAACTTTGTTAGCAGGCCGAAACCACGTGGCCCAAAAACTCGAGTGAAAGTTAATGGGTAGTAAGTGGACTTAAGTTATAAGCACATAACACATTTCTTTCCCATCCAATATGGGACTAAATTTGAGGTATCACAAAACCGATCTATAGAGCCATCTGAATTACATGTCACTTTATAGATCCACTTGCAACCAATGAAGTGTTTGTCTAGAAGAAGAGTGGTGAGGGTTCAGGTATTGTTTGTTTCAAGAGTTCAAATTTCTTCATTGCTTTTTGCCACTGAGGTGATTTAATAACTTGAGAAAAAGTGCTAGGTTTAAAAATAGAAGAGACGACAACAATAAAGGAACGATGTGAGGGTGAAAATTTGTTATAAGCTAAATAGTTAGAGAGAGGGAAACATGTACTTATAAACATATCGTTGATGGAGAAGATGCTTGGAGTGGAAGCTTAGAGGTTGTGACAGTTGAGTAGTAAAAATCCTTTAGATAAGTTAGAGGCTTAGTTGAACAAGCAAGTCATCGTTGAGGGATGGTATTTGATGTTGTGGGAGGAGAAGATAGGGAAGGACCTTTTAATGAAGGGAAAAAGATCAAGGTAGTGATGAAGGTTTAGGGAGACTGCATGGGAAGATTGTGTTCATTGGGCTTGACAGAATAAGCTTCTTGATTAGAAGATGAAAAGTGTTGCTATATAAAATAAAAAGAGATAGAATCTATATGGATGTCACTAATAAGAAGAGGTAGAACCTGATTGGTAGGATGAAACTGGACTTATTGGAAAAAATATATATTTTCAAAGAAATGGACATAACAAGTTGTGAATATTGTTTTTATTTAGAGGTCATATACATGATATTTCTTTTAACCAAATGGATATCATATAAAAATTTTCGCTCTAGCATGGAACTCAAATTTATTTTTCTTATTAATATCATAGGCAAAACCCAAGCAGTCAAAAACCCTAAGGTGGTCATAGTAAGGTTGGGTGCTGAACAAAGAAACATAAGGAGAATGTCCCAATAAAAGAAGACTAATATTATATTTATAAGAAAGGTTGAAATAAAGACACATCCTCTCCAAAAATCAAAAGGAAGATGAGCTTAGAAACGCAAAGCACGAGCAACTTTAAATAAGTACCTATGTTTGGGTTTTATAACCTCATTTTGTTTGAAGTCTTGACTCAATTATATTCATAAAGAATTCCCTTAGTTTGAAAAATTTAGCACCGCCATCGGTTCTTATTCACTTAATTTGAGAGTTGTGTTGGATTTTAATAAGAGAAACAAAGATTTTAATATAATGCTTGGTTTTAGATTTATGCTACATTAAGAAAACCAAAGTAGCAAGAAAAAATACATCAACCAAGGCTAAAAGGTAACGAGCACTAGAACGAAATTAAACATTATAAGTCCCTCATATATCATTGTATATCAATTCAAATGAAATAAGTGAAGTTATTGAACTTAATAGAAAAGTTAATCGCATTTATTTTGTAATTGGACAAATTTCACACAAGATTTATTTGAGTGAGAAATATTAGAAATCTTTTTAGATAAATGAAGAAGTTGAGATGAAGATAAATGACCTAAACATCAGTGCAAAAAGTCAAAACACTAGGAAAAATTGAAAGAGCGGTAAGTGGATGAAAATTTAGATGAAGAATATAAAGGCTTCCATACTTCTTACCTAAGCCAATCTTCATCTTTATTAATAAATCCTATAGAACACACCTATCAGAGTAGCAAATAATTGCCTGATGTATAGTTCTTGTAAGTTTACTGACAGAGAAAATATTATGTTGAAAAGATAGAACATAAAAAACATTATTTATGAATAAAGAAGAATTTAATTTTGCAATTGCAATAGGTATAATTGTGGTCTGTTTACCATCAGAAAGAATCTAATTCAGCAAAAGAGTTTAAAAGGAATGGATCAAATACCGTATGATTGGTGGCACCATTATTAATCACCCATAACTTAGATAGCATGCTTGCAATGTTGTTTGTTGAGCGTAAGATACTTAGAATGATCAAGATAATCAACTTGACTTATTGCTCGGGTGTAAAAGTTGGAACGGTTGAAATGGAGGAGTCATTTGGTCTCATAATTTTTTTGAACATAATGGAAAGTGAAAGAAAAAATATGTATTAATTAAGGTATCTTAAAGACTTGATGATGACTTAGTTTTGTCCTCTTTCATATAATAAAGGAATGAAATAAAAGGGAACAATATTGCTTATGGTCAAAAGACTTACTTTTTCATTAGTCACTAGTCAATATACATATAAAGGATATTCTATAAAGAGTTTTTACAGAAGAAATACATGGATATTTAGTACATATGCAAAAAAAAAAAATTATTACATAATTATTTATGAGCTAGCAGTCTCTTAAAGATCTTCATCATATCTCGAAAATCTTCATCAAGTTATATTGAAAAAATTATCATCATATTTTAAAAATCTTTATCACTTACATCAACCTTAATTCTCCAATATACCACTTATTGCATGCAATGTCCTTGAATTCGATTATAATGCCATTTGTACAGAGACTTCTATGAAGGATTGAATCAAACTTTGGAATTTCGCACAATTATCCGCTATTGTCTCTCCCAAAATGCTTCACAATATCCTCTCTTTTCCTCTTCCTTTGAAGCATATGTCTGATAATCTTTTATGGCGAGATGCTAGTGTAGTAAAGTCATTGCAAGTCAGGCATACAAATGTCCACTAGATAGTGCGCCCTCTCTCTCAATTCAACCTACCGATCGTAGTTGGATCCGAAAGATTTTACCAGTTCCTAAAGCCATTTTGTTCATCTGGAAGATCTCTTGGGGTCGCCTACCTTGTGCCAGGTACCTCTATAATTTTGGTCTCTTCTCTAATCCTTTATGCCAAGCTGCGAGAGTATTGCAGAATCCATTGAACACTTATTCTGCCAATGTCCCTACGCTTTTGGTTGCTGGCATTTACTCAAATAGAGATTTCCCTCTCTTCGTTGATCCAATTGCTCCCTTGTCAATCATGGTCCTCAAATTAGAAGAGGTTCCCCATGAAAAATTCCTTTTTGCTATCTATCGCTATATACTTCGGCATATTTGGATTTGTAGAGACAATCTAGTTTTTCAAGCAGCTGCTAGTAAGCCTCCATCTCTTACTTTATTAACTCTGCTTTCTGAGTTTCTAATGATAAAATATGTGTTGGCATGATTTCATGAATCTTGATGATCCACGTACGAAATTTAAGGAAACCATGTGATTAATTAGTGGAATAAATCACTATGATATGGTATCAGATTGTTGGCATAATTTCGTGAATCTTGATGATCCATGTATGAAATTCAAGGAAATCAGTAAAATAAATCACTATGATATATGCAAGGATACGGTTGATCCATATATACCATCTTAAGCAACGAGAGAATCAAGGTGCAAACATATATATGGTATCATGTATATTTGCAGCGTGATTTATTAGGAAAGTCAATTATACGGTGGATTAATAGGGGAGTGCCTGTAGAGCCTATATAAAGGCCCTTCCTCTCATTGTTTTTTCTTGTCCCAAAGTTCATAAATTAAAGAGTAGTGTAGGTCTTTGAATATTTTGAGAGATAGTGACATTCTCTTAAAAGTGTGAGAGAAGAGTAATTCTCTTGGGTATACTTGGGATCAAGGTTGTGAAGTTCTGAGTGTTGAGTGTTATAAACACTTGTAGCCATTTTTCTCTCTATATTGAAGATCTACAGTAGCTCTGTGGACGTAGCCCACATTGGGTGAACCACGTAAATTTTGTGTGTTCTTATTTTGTCTGCTTTTATTTTGCATAATTTTATTGCTTCACAAATCTGGTATTATGGAAAGGTTTATTTTCCTAACAACTGGTATCAGAGCCTGGTTCTGCAATTAGTTCTGCAGTGTTCGAGAGCTTGGTAATAGTTTAAGGAAGTTCTGTCTAAGGAAGCTGGATTTTATGAAGGACCGATTGTGACCCTACCAGTCTTTCCTAGGAACTTTCTTGGTGGTTTGCAGAGATTCTGAGGAACCAGATTCTAGTGGGAGTAATGGCAACAGACGAAGGAAGGACCATCAAAATCGAGAAGTTCAACGGTGAAGATTTCAACTTCTGGAAGATGCATATTGAAGATCATTTATATCAAAAAGGCATGCATTTGCCTCTTTTGGGGAAAAAGCCAATAGAGATGAAGGCTGAAGATTGGGCTCTACTGGACAGGCAGGCGCTTAGAGCCATCCGGTTGACGCTATCTCGCAATGTCGCTTTCAACATAGCGAAGGAGAAGACCACAGTGAGTCTTATGACGGCTCTCTCCGACATGTACGAGAAGCCATCCGCTTCATATAAAGTGCACTTGATGAGATGGTTAAAGAAGGCGCGTCTGTAGCAGCTCACATCAACGAATTTAGTACGATCGCAACACAACTAAGTTCGGTAGAAATTGAGTTTGATGACGAAGTTCGAGCTTTAATTCTTCTATCTTCTCTACCAGAAAGCTAAAATGCAATAGTGACGATAGTAAGCAATTCTTTTGGAAGCAAAAAACTAGTATTTAAATATGTTCGAGATCTAATTCTAAGCGAAGAGATACGTAGGAAAGAATTAGGAGAAATATAAGGTTCTGCCTTAAACACCGAATCCAGAGGTAGATCCAACGATAGAAACTCAAACTGAAGCAGATCGAAGTCAAGACGGAGCAAGTCTAGATCTGAGAAAAAGGAGTACAACTACTGGAACTGCGGCAAGGCCGATCACTTAAAGAGGGATTGTAAAGCACTGAAGAAGAACAACAACGGTGCAAAGGAGTCCGCGAACATGGCTGAAGATAGTGGAGATGCTTTAATCCTGAGCATTAACAGTTCGATTGAATCCTGGATTTTGGATTCTGGAGCATCGTTTCACTGTACCTCGCATCGTGAAATTATGAAAAATTATGTCGATGGTGATTTCAGTAAAGTTCATCTGGCTGATGATGAGATCTTGAAGGTTACAGAGAAAGGAGATATTCAAGTGAAGCTGTCAAATCAAACTTTGTGAAAATTGAAGGATGTGAGATTTATTCCTGGTCTAAAAAGGAATTTAATCTCAATGGATTAGCTCGATTAAGAAGGTTATCGGACAACCTTCGTAGAGAAGGAATGGAAGATCACTAAGGAAGCTATGGTCGTAGCTCGTGGAAAAAAGAATGGCACTCTCTATGTCATAGATAATGTCGTTGCAGTTGCTGAATCAGAGGAGAAGTCAAAAGTCTGGCACCAAAGGCTTGGTCATATGAGCGAGAAAGGGATGAAGGTTCTTATCTCAAAGGGGAAGCTGTCAGATCTAAAATCAGTAGATTTTGGTCTGTGCAAGGATTGCATTTTCGGCAGGCAAAAAAAGATCAGTTTCTCAAAGATCGGCAAGCCACCTAAAGCAGAGAAGTTAGAACTAATTCACACAAATGTGTGGGGACCATCATTGGTTTCATCCATCGGAGGTTCATCATACTACGTCACCTTCATTGATGACTCTACACGGAAGGTATGGGTTTATTTTCTAAAAAGAAAATCAGACGTTTGTGATGTTTTCAGAAAATGAAAAGCTATGATAGAGAACAAGACAGGCTTGAAGGTCAGGTGGTTGAGATCCGATAATGAAGGAGAGTACAGGAACGAGAAGCAAAAGAGTTCTGCGCGGCCAATAGAATCAAGTTAGAGAAGACTGTTCCCAACACACCTCAGCAAAATGGTGTAACAGAGCGTATGAATAGAACTTTGAACGAACGTGCCAGAAGTATGAGAATACATGTAGGCTTGCCCAAGATGTTCTGGGCTGAAGCCGTCAACACAGCGGCCTACCTTATCAACTGTAGGCCCTCAGTACCTCTTGGAGAAAAGTTACCTGAAGAAGAATAGTCCGGTAAAAAAGTAAACTTTTTATATTTGAGAGTGTTTGGATGTATTTCTTATGTTCATACTGACTCATCTGAAAGGAGCAAGCTCGATCCGAAGTCCAGAAGATGTGCCTTTGTCGAATATGGCACTGATGAGTTTGGCTACCGATTTTGGGATATTGAGAATCGAAAAATCATCAGAAGCAGAGATGTCATATTCAATGAGAAGGCAATGTACAAGGACTTGTTTGCAGAAACTACCAACAAAGAAGTTGAAGCTAAAAAGAGTTCATTGAATTTGAGGAGAATGCTGAGAAGGAAGTGCAATTAGGGGACCGGCAAAGTCCTGCTAACGAAGTCTCTCAAGAAGAACCACGCACTCCTGTAGCAGAAGTGAGACGATCCTCAAGAACTCCTAAATCGGTACAGCGCTATTCACCTTCTTTGCATTATATATTCTTAACTAACAATGGAGAACCAGAGTGCTATGATGAAGTAGTTCAGGTTGAAAATTCAGTTAAGTGGGAGTTTGCTATGAAAAATGAGATGGACTCGCTAATGTCAAACCAGACATGGGAGTTGACTGAACTACCAAAAGAGAAGAAGATTCATGGAAATGAAAACCCTGCAGATATGCTTACGAAGACGGTGACAATTGACAAACTGAAGCTATGTTCTACTTCAATTGGCCTGCAAGCTTAGAAAGGCAGAGAAGAGCTATTGCATTGATCTTGTATGAAGACATAACTGAAGTAAGTCTTCAAATGAAAGATTGTTGGCATGATTTCATGAATCTTGATGATCCGCGTACGAAATTTAAGGAAACTACGTGGTTAATTAGTAAAATAAATCACTATGATATGGTATCAGATTGTTGGCATGATTTCGTGAATCTTGATGATCCGCGTATGAAATTCAAGGAAACCGGTAAAATAAATCACTATGATATATGTAAGGATACGATTGATCTATATATATCATCTTAAGCAATAAAAGAATAAAGGTGCAAACATATATATGGTATCATATATATTTGCAGCGTAATTTATTAGGAAAGCCAATTATACGATGGATTAATAGGGGAGTACCTGTAAAGCCTATATAAAGGCCCTTCCTTCCATTGTTTTTTCTTGTTCCAAAGTTTATAAATTAAAGAGTGGTGTAGCTCTTTGAATATTTTGAGAGATAGTGAGATTTTCTTGAAAGTGTGAGAGAAGAGTAATTGTCTTGGGTATACTTGGGATCAGGGTTGTGAGGTTCTAAGTGTTGAGTATTGTAAATACTTATAGCCATTTTTTTTTAAGATCTACAGCAGCTCCATGGACGTAGCCCACATTGAGTGAACCACGTAAATTTTGTGTGTTCTTATTTTATCTGCTTCTATTCTGCATAATTTTATTACTTTACAAATCTGATATTGTGAAAAGATTTATTTTTTTAATAATATGCTGCCAAGCACCTTCTCCAATCTTGCGATCTTTGGATTGAAGACAGCTATGGTTACAGTAGTGCGAAGATACCATTCATTCCTCTGGCCAATTTGAATGATTCCGTTATCTTTTAAGGATTTCAGTGGCGTAAAGATCACACATATGTAAAGAGAGGCCAATCAACTTTGTTGTTAATTAGTTCTTAAAAAGGGTCATTTTATATTTCTTCTAAACAGTGATGTAGTTATGCTTGATGACCGTTGCTTGAAATTTTAAAGCTGATTCTTGTGCTCTTAAAATTTGAATGAAATTACTTTGGCTTTGCCCAAAAAATTAAAAAAAGTGTGGTGATAGCTTGATGATTGAAGTGGCGAGATAGCGGGCATCGATGCATAGAAAGTTCAGAGAGATCCTCTCAGTTCCCAATTAAGTTTTCTTGGCAGTGCGGGGACCAGGTCCAGCGCCAAGCCATCATTCGTTCCAATGCTTCCCTGGACCATTTCATTTAAGGCTATGCTAAGGCTGATTCAAGTAAGAGCTGCCTCCATGCCAACTCCAATCTGAGCTCTGCTAGGTTTTAGGTAAGTTTCAATGATGTTGATGCCCCATATGACGGCTCTTCTTCATTGCCATCATTTAATGTCATCATGATCATTACGACGGCTCTTCTTCATTGCCATCATTTAATGTTATCATGATCTCATGGGGCAAGAGAGAATCCTACTCAAAACTCCTCTCTATCAAACCTTGTAAAATCTTATAGGCACATTCCCCTACCTTATAACATTGGTTGAAACCTGGGTACAGTTTCACTGGATGTTGTACAATAATTTCACTAACTAGCAGCATATATTTGTCATTATTAAGTAGAAAATACTTAGTAACCATGTATCAATTGTTGAGAGAAATAGTTGGACATGTGTTATTTATTAACTAAAGAATCAGATGGCAACCATCCAATGAAGCGCACCTGAGCCTTGTCTATACCTTAAATAAAATGCAAGGAAGCAAAATTCATTCATTATTTAACTTTTTATTACACCATGTGTATATATAAAATGGAAGGCGTTTAAAACTATTGTAATATTAATGATCATTATCTTAAATACCAATTCTTCCAAGTTTGGGCCATATATTATAAATTGGAACCAACATGGCGGCTATAACTAAGGATTCCCAACAATTTCTCCAACCCTGCCAAACTTGCAGCCCGGTGCATCCATTTGTAGCAAAATATAAATCCAAGATCAACATATGTTTCTTCCTTGAAGAAATTATCACCTAGGAAATCATGTTGTAGATTCTTCATGAGAAAAACTCAACATGTGTGATTCGGCTCCATTGCAATAATAACAGTTAAGGTGGGGTGGACATGGCCCAATCCGATGATGCCATGCAAAGAAGACAACCAGATGCTTACTTGGTGCAGTTATCATGGCTGAGATTCGACAGGACGCATCAAGCCTTCACCTAACCTGGACATTAAAGAATATCAAGACAACTATGCGAGGCAGCAAGCCTGCGAGACAGCGTCGTCAAAAAGCCTTCATTTGGAATATCAAGCAACCACCCCCTTTGCAGTCTTGCAGGACGTTAGAAAACATTTCGCTCCTTCGCTTAATCCCACAGAATTTACCAAGGCATCCACAGCGTCATCTCATCATCAGAAAGAGACGTCACAGGATAAAACTCCTGCGGCCACCACAGGCAATTCACTGGCCAGCTCCTTTGATCACTGTTGTTGAAAGTTGGAAATATATATAAATATTTCTTTCACCAGCTCGCGTGTATGGTGCAAATATTGCAGCTGAGTTGCATTGACTGGACATGAACTTTTGAAATGGTGTCTGTTGGATTCGATCAGACGTTGGAAGTACATGGGATAAACTGGGCCAGATTATATTCCTGGCATCATTGTCTAACCCAACTGGATTTTAGGTTTCATTTTGGGATTCAAGCCTGATTCATAAAGTTAATTTTGGCGTAAAAAGTTGGCTTGATCCAGCTCATATTGATTGGATAAGACTAAGTGGTTACTTTGCCGCTGATTTGTCTGGAGGAAAGTAAGATTTGTCAACAAGAGTCTACAGGAAAAGCAAAAAAGCTATTGATGGTGGCTATGTCTATTATCTTGCTTCCAGAGGTACCTTTGTGGCCTGTAGGTGTCTTTACCATGCTTCAACGCATTAGAAGAGTCTAAAACAGAGAGCACTAGTGCCCAAGCTGTTGATACATTTCATCTCCACCTAACCACAGCTCATGGTCAAATTCCCATTTCGGATGGGTTGGATGGTGAGTTTGGAGCATGGGAACCCTAAGGGTATGCAGCCGTTCCGCGTGCGGTAGGCCGGGTGGTGAATCCCGGACCACACATTAGATAATGAAGTGTAGTTCAACATCATGGACAGTGGTTTGGTTCTTCTACAGTATTTCTCCATGATCTCTTCCACTCGGACCTGGGAGGTTGGAGCCCTGTAAGATTCACTAAACAGTGAAATCACGGTCAAAGAACAGAGTATATGATGACCAAGTTGCACTTCAAGAGAGAGACGGATCCCTTCATGCACACGACAAAAAGAGAAAAGAAGAGAGGCAGCAGCTTCATATGGTGGACTGGTGATGAAGCCCACCACCACCATCCCCCACCTCACAGGCTTTGCCAGACCAAAGTGGGGAGGAATCATGAAAGAGAGCAGGACCAGCAGCACCCTTTCTCTAATCTCAACATCAAACGCTTCAAAAGCTTATAAAAGAGAAATGAATTAGGTTGGAGTGGGAGGATCCCAGGCCAGCAAAATTAAAACAAGCAGATAAAAATGGAGATCTAACCTAACCATTCGATCACAACAGAGCCCTGATCCGACCTCGGTAGCCGGGCTCGCTTTTTTAATCCTGTCCAGCCCCATTCTTATGACCATCGCTGCGATCGTTATCACCATCATCATCATCACCATCATCATCTTTTGAACGTACCATGTCTTTATTTAAATGAGGTACATGTACGAATCACAAATCCCAATTTAGCTAACATCATGTGCTCGGTGGTCAATGAGAGATGGCTGTGACTCGATTTGACCGTTGATTCCGGAAAAGTTGATTCAATAGAATAAATTACGAGGCTCGATGTCTTCGATGGAATCTAATCCAACAGGTGGGATTTGCTACTCGAAATACGGGTACAGCTTTCGCAGATCATTTAGCATATCAAATTGTTATAACATGCTACCATGATGTGATATCAATAATTTATTATTATGTTTCTTTGGTTGCATCCTTCCTATCGTCTCTATGCCATGGCCATCGTTGTCCCCGTCGTTCTTGTCCATCCTCGTACCATCCTCACTTCATGTCACCATCCGGGACGCCAAACTTTCTTCACGCCTCATCAATGGGTAGGAAAAACCATCCACCACCTCAGGAAGCATGGCATCATATGCAACTTAGATATCTAATCTCATGCCTGACGAGTTAAGTGATGCAGTTCAACATGCTAAGAGTCCATTGTGTCGTAAGTTAGCTTCGTCTGCTCAAATGTGGCATCCACCCTATCTTTCCATAGTGATTCAAAAGATGGTTGCAGCTGGATATATATTAATGTTTATAAAAAGTTAAAATATAATAAGTCCTTTATAAATTGATGCAAATAACATATGATTAACTAATTATATCGTTAAATATACTTCGTAATAATATTTACATAACATATTTATTAAATAAATTATATTAGAATGATATAATAAAATTTATTAAATATAAATAAATATAATTTATTTTATAATATATATATATAATTTATTTGATATAGTTTATTTAATATTAGTTCAAGATTAATTGAAATTTATTTACTTGGGTTGGTTCGGATTACATTTGCGTATCGTAATCAATTTTCCCGCCTCATTCGTAGTCTCGACGCGGACTTCGTGAGCACAGAGAGCCAAGACAAGAGGGAGAGAGAAACGACAGCTTGTCCTTTTCGGCAGACACCACCAACGATTCTAAATTCTCATAAAAAATCGTATCTAATCCCATTAAACACCACCCGACGTGTCCGTTTCCAAGACCAACATCAACCGATCGATCCAACGGTCGCGATTCCTCGCTCCGAGTCGAGCCGCACCCAGACATCCAGTCAAAGTGAGGCCCCAACGTCTGATGGACGTCCAACGGCGAGCGAGCACGTGTCGATGTCCGGACGTGTTACTATTATGAGCACAGCGTGATGCCCATGAGCGATGGCGAAGGGTAGGCGGGTGTAGTCCAAAAGGGCAGCACCCCGGGCCCACCCACTGGCCAAAGCTTCTCGCTTTCAGAGCTCGGGACCCTAACTGCTTGGTTAATTAAACGTTAATTACAGTTAGAAACGTTTAAATGAGACCAATTAAAAATAAAAAAAATGAAAAATAGGCGATCCCAAAAGTAAAAACGGAAAAAGAGAACAATAAAAAAAATAAAAAAAAATAAGAAAAAGGGGGAACGAGGGTTCTGGCCGCTGCGCTCCAACCTCACACTCCTTCTGCCACTCTTCTTTCCCTTTGCTTCTCTCTCTGTAGGGCAGAAGGAACAGAGAGAGAGAGAGAGAGAGAGTGAGAGAGAAGAAGTGGGAGTTCGGGAAAGCGAAAAACCCTTGTTCGATCTCCGAAAAGCCTTGCCTTGGGCTCCCTTTGCGTCTTGTCCGTCTCCTATTTGGAGGTGAGGGCATCTAATTCGGCCGTTGTTCTCTTAAAGATCGATTTTTCTTTCTTTTTGGCTTCGGATCTTGGAGTTCTTCTGGGTTTTTTTTTAATTATTTATTGGGGGATGGGGCGGGGAGGGTTTCCGCTTCGGAGGTTTTTTTTTTTTTTCCCTTCTTTCCTTCCTTCTTCGTTTATGGCGTGGATTGGAAGGATCAGGTTGTGTTTCAAAACGGGATGAGGAGTTGCGGGAATGTCAGAGTTCCACTTCTTTTTTTTTTTTTTTTTTTGATTTGTATGTTCCGGTTTTTTTCATTGGTTCTTTGATGGAAATCCGGAGGAGTTGCTTTAATGTTTTGATCTTTTGAAGTTTATAGAAAAAAAAAAAAAATTAGTTTTTCGTTTCTTTTGTTTGATATTCTGTAGTTTCAATCGTTATAGAATGTCGGCTTGCGGATCTTTGTGGGGATTTTGGTAAAGATCCGTGGATTAGTTCTTGCTTTTCAAAAGATCTTTTCAATCATATTGCCTGTACTGTTGGTATTGGGGACGGATACTAGGAGCTCGACAATTTGGTCTAATGAGTATTTTTTGTGGTTTTTTTAGGCCTGTGGAAAGAAGAGAAAGGGCCATTGTAGTACAAGAGGAGATGAATGTAATGTTAAAATAGGTGAAACCGTGAAATTTATCAGCTATTCTAATTCATTAGTCTTCAAAAAGATTCATCTCGAGATGCCTGCCGTCGGGTCTACGGTGTGGATATGCCACAATGTTGATTGGTTTATTGGAAGCCTCTGGGCTCAGGGGTAGCGTAGTATTGAATTGAAGCTTGGTGATGCTAAGGATTTACCAAGGATGGAAAGGATTTCCGAGTCGAAGATGTTGCCCGGGCAGCTCCCTGGTGCTGGTCAGGCATTGGGTACACATGGGAACGGTTTGAGAGTTGAAGAAGGGCCATCTACTGCCCAAAAATCCAAAAATTTAGATCCACCTGCACCCACAAAAGCATGGAAAGAGAAGGGTTCTTTCCCAGAAGAGAAAGAACGAGCACCTGAGGCTGATAGCTTCAGGAGTGTTGACTCTTATGAAGGAGGACGAGGTTCTTTCTCCGGGGCCAGTCATCCCCCAGAGCCAATTGATACAGACCTCATGAGGACGGTATATGTAGCAATAGACCAAGGTAAGTCTGAAGCAGGGTGCTTGGTGAAAGGATTAACTGTCAAAGGTCCCTTCATAGAAGATCTTTCGATCCGGGTTCCAGGGATGAAACCACATGCGGCGGTTGCCTCGCCAGTTGAAAGTTTGGTTGAAGAGGCCACCGAGTCGGGTGTAGCATCTTCTCCATTTTCTGTTCCACGAGCATCGCAGTCCACGGAGAATGCGTTCTTGCCTCCAGATTCTGAAGAGAAGGAGTGTGTGTGGGATGCTTCCCTCCCTCCCAGTGGCAATGTGAGTCCTCACAGTAGCATCGACAGCACAGGTGTGGTGACTGCTATGAGTGTTGTGAACAGCTGCACAAGCACTTACAGAAGTGAAGGGATTACAAGTGATGGCATGCTAAGTGTGGAAAGAAACTGTGAAAGTGCCAAAGGAAGCGTTAGAGGAGACTCGCTTGAGAGTGCAAAAACTAGTATGAGTAGAGCGAGTGATAGCAGTGGTCTCAGTGATGATAGTAATTGGAGTAATGTTACAGGAAGTGCTAATAAGCCTCACAAGGGTAATGACCCGAGATGGAAGGCTATTCTTGCTGTTCGGTCTCGGGATGGTATATTGGGGATGAGCCATTTTAGACTTCTCAAACGGCTTGGATGTGGTGACATTGGAAGTGTTTATCTGTCTGAGTTGAGCGGGACCAGATGCTACTTTGCAATGAAAGTGATGGACAAGGCATCCTTGGCAAGCAGGAAGAAGCTGACGAGGGCTCAGACTGAAAGAGAAATCCTTCAGCTTCTAGATCACCCATTCCTGCCAACTTTGTATACACATTTCGAGACTGATAGGTTCTCATGCTTGGTCATGGAGTTCTGTCCAGGTGGTGATTTGCACACATTGAGGCAGCGGCAGCCAGGAAAGCACTTCTCTGAGTATGCAGCAAGGTAGAGTTTAAGAAAAGAATCACTATTTTAGCTCATTAGTCACCCATCTAATTATTGTGTTGGTGATTTCTTTATATTAATCTTGATTTTCTGATCTCCCCCCTTACCCCCCCCCCCCCCCCCTTCTCTTCTCATGCATTTGAAATTCTATTACTCTCTGTTCTCATGCATTTGAAATTCTGATTTCCTCTTCTGTTCTTTGCAAAATCCTAAAAGGAAGTTTTGCAGATCCTGGACTTATAAGAATGTTATTGTCTATATGACCCTCTTATCAGTTTACTTGTCAGTATACTGATACATCAAATGAAAGTGAAAGTAATTTCATGCACTTCTGAGTATACATATAATTCAGAGTTCCAAGGTCAAAATGTAGTGTAGCAGAACATCTGGAAATGACATGCTTGACAAGGTGTTTCTTGTTCTATTTTAGCTTTTCTAATGCGATTGATCAAAAGGAAAAAAAACTGTTGGTCTTTCTTATTCGGCTTCTTGAAATTTTTGCATTGAGTTTTTAAGGGAAATTTGTATCACATATATGTGATGTATATTAATTTATACATCAGAATGGGGGTTCCTCACCAAAATAACATATTGTAACACTTACCTACAATTGATGAAAAGATTAGTACTTTTTCCTTTCAAGTATTTTTTTGGCATGCCTTAGAATTATGATATACAATGTACATAGTACAACAATATTGACTGTAAAATAAATTTTGAAAGAATCCTTGGCGGAGATTAAACAGTTTACAATATTTTAACATTTCCAAGTGCTATCACACCCACAGGCAGGCAAAATTATTTGAACAGCCTGTTATAAATCCCTCGTACTTTAGTGATTCATTCTTCATACTTTAGTGATTCGTTCTTCATACTTTAGTGATTCATTTAGATCAGTAATTATTCCACATGTGTCTTGATGTTGAGGTGCGGTATCTAATCCTACAAAAAAGAGAATGAGATGGCAAATTCTGCAGGATGTTGTGAAGCTTTCTATTTCCACCACTTTAATCCTTCATGAGGTTTTTACTTTTCTTCTCCTTAATTTTTGCAGTTACTTACAATAGAAAAATATCTCAGACCTATGTTCATTTTTTTCATCCTTTTGTCCATTCATGTACCTGTAAGGAAATGTTGTGTTTCGCAAATTGTCTGGGTCAATGAAACTAAAATATGGATACTCGAGTCTCCTTTTAACAAGCGGAGTGCCATCTGCATCACCACCATCTAGAGCTAGACCTCTCTTTCTTTTGAAACATGACATGGATAAAGTATCACAGCCAGAGCGAACTTGTCTTGCATTCATTATGAACTTATATGCAACTAATTTCATGTTCATGTTTTCTGTGTGCAAAATCTGAACCATCTCAGTTTTCAGATCCTAGAAATCTTCTATATGTGTAATCCGAATCATCTCATTCATCAATTCTTACAAATCCACTGAGTTGTTAACTGCATTTCATGAATACACCAACTTCTTTATCTGAAATATTGTTTGTAACATAAGATTCCTTTTCTTATCTGAACAGATTTTATGCTGCAGAAGTGCTACTGGCTTTAGAGTATCTACACATGCTGGGAGTCGTCTATAGAGATTTAAAGCCAGAAAATGTTCTTGTCCGTGACGATGGTCACATAATGCTTTCAGATTTTGATCTTTCTCTTAGGTGTGCAGTCTCACCAACCCTCATAAAAACTTCATCACTCGACTCTGATCCTTCCAAACGGGCTGGCGGGGCATTCTGCGTCCAACCTGCCTGCATTGAACCTTCATCGGTCTGTATTCAGCCTGCATGCTTCATGCCCAAGCTCTTTCCCCAGAAAAGCAAGAAAAAGACAAGGAAGCCAAGGGCTGAGCCAGGGCAGCAAGTCGCCACCCTGCCTGAGCTTGTGGCAGAGCCCACAACTGCTCGATCTATGTCATTTGTTGGGACCCATGAGTACCTAGCCCCTGAAATAATCAAAGGTGAAGGCCATGGAAGCGCAGTTGACTGGTGGACCTTTGGCATCTTCCTGCATGAGCTCTTGTATGGCAAGACACCTTTCAAGGGCTCGGGCAACAGGGCAACATTGTTTAATGTAGTTGGCCAGCAGCTTAGGTTCCCCGAATCTCCATCGACCAGTTATGCGAGTAGAGATTTGATCAGAGGTCTTTTAGTTAAAGAGCCCCAGCATCGTCTGGGAGTGAAGAGGGGAGCCACTGAGATAAAACAGCATCCCTTCTTTGAGGGTGTGAACTGGGCACTCATACGATGCAGCACGCCACCTGAGGTGCCAAGGCCGGTTGAGACTGAGCTGCCACAGAAGTTTGGGGTGGTAGATGGAGTAGGCAGCAGCAGTAAGAGAATGGTAGGGGCAGACATGAAGTCTGGAGGCAAGTATCTGGACTTTGAGTTCTTTTAGAGGTTTTCGATTATAGGCGATTACTTCGTGTTGTTGTATTGGGTCATTGTCTTCTAATTTATTCCATGGGTGTTCCTTCGCTCCATAATGCTTTCTCTGATGGGTCCCAAGCTGTTCAGATTTGCCTATATATGAGAAGCTTGCCTCTCCACTATTTTTTTCTTCTCTCTCTCTCTCTCTCGTAAAATCTTGTGATGAGGAACTCTGAAAACAATTATTGAAACAAGCTCTTTGAAATTTCGAAATGAAGCATCATGTGCTTGTGGTTCCCACTTGTCAGCATGTGAAAAATCTTTCAAAAAAAAGAAGGGAGAGTTTTGAGGATATTTTTAGGTTTCTTGTGAGCTGAGATTTTTCTTCTTAAAATTGCTCTTTTCTGTTTCTTTTGAATGAGACTTGGCCCCTTGCAGAGCTCGCTGGTCGCACTTATTTTGAATGCATGCTTCCCTACATGTCAATCCATATCTAACTTAACTTGTTGGCACCAACCAAATCCCAGCCAAAGCGAGGAGAAACCTGATCTTTATCCTTCTCGCAGAGAGGGTCCGATCCTGGCAATCCTTCAACCGAACTTTTCCTTCTCTACAGCCTTATTCATTCTTCTCATCGCCAGAAGGTTTTACTACTGCGCAGTGCACAGCTCCCCCAGCTCCTCTTTCCCTTTCCAACCTTATACTCTTGGGCTTTGGCTTGCATTATATATGCTCTTGAATACGTCCATCTTTTCAAACACATAACACATTGCATCGTTTAGGAACATGCAAGGATCTTTTCACTGCAATGTCCGCATCAGAACTCTAATTTGACTTGATAACCTTGTCAATTTTGACTTGAAATATTTTCATAGTTGGATCTAGCCGACTGTAGGTTCTCCAGTTTTCTTGCCTTCTAGGATTAGATTGTCGTTGATATTGCTTTGTTTTTCTGGTCAGCAAAACCATGTTCAGCTCTGCTACAGAGACTTCAAACGTGGAAAATGAGATTGTTTTATTATTTTCACCTTACAGGTATCTATGGGCTTATTTTCCTTGGTGCTATCTTTTAATCTTTAGTGGCCTATGGCATTATAACTCATAATTGAATTGTAATTTAAAAAGCACAGCATAAACATGGTTAGCCTTAGTAGAAGCAATTTAGTGCAGATCAATAAAAAAAAAATCACCTCATTCTTGGTAGCACCAAATATAAGTGTTGAGGATATGGCGTGGCTCAATCCATGAAAAGTTTTCATCTTTCATTTATGAGTAGTTCCTATGGTTGATGTAAAAGGCGATGAATGTATCTAGTACCACCAATTAGAAGAGGGTGGCATGGCTCAATCTATAAAAAGATGGTAAATGGATATATCGTATTATTTGGAGCACCATCCAGAAGTATTGAGGATATTGGCGTGGCTCAATCAATAAAATATCTCATCTTCCACTCATAAGAAGTGTTTCTGTGATTGAACCAGACCAATATCCAAAAGGCCAAAAATTGTGAATGGATCACCAAATGAAGTAGATCATCTTGGCATGACTTTATTATTAATGAAAAGTACTTGTTTTCTAGTCACAAGAAATTCCTATGGTTAAGCCAAATCATTTTTTAAATAAGGTTAGCCAGGGTAAATGCTTTACTAGAAAATATAAATCAATTTGTTATGAGTAACACCAACCAGAAGAAAGCTTGAGGATACTGGCATAAATCAATAGAAAGTTTTTATCTTCTAGAATATTCATGAAAATATGGTTCATCATCTTGATATTAAAAAATATATTACTAAAATTCTAGCATGGTAGTAATACGTTTGGTATACATTCATAAGGTGATGTACCAATCGGCACGGCATGATATAAAGTTTATATAATTAATGTAGACTACAAAGTATTACCAACCATCTCTGGTACCGAATAAAATATGTAAAGATATCGGCAGAGGTCAAATGATAAAAACTTCTCATTTCCCTTGTGAGAAGATTTTATATTTGAACCTAACCAAATATCCTACATGAGGCCAAAACTAAGTGAATTTAAACCAAGTGTCAACTCAAGTACCAATTTTTTTTAAGGAAAAAGTGCAGCGCCAACTGTAAAACAACATCTGCCTTAACGAAGATAAGGCCCAGCAAAAGACAAGAAAATATTAGCAAGGCTCAAATGGTGAATGATTCTCATGGTTAGATATGAGAAGATTTTATATTTGAACCTAACCAAATATCCTACATGAGGCCAAAACTAAGTGAATTTAAACCAAGTGTCAACTCAAGTACCAATTTTTTTTAAGGAAAAAGTGCAGCGCCAACTGTAAAACAACATCTGCCTTAACGAAGACAAGGCCCAGCAAAAGACAAGAAAATATTAGCAAGGCTCAAATGGTGAATGATTCTCATGGTTAGATATGAGAAGATTTTATATTTGAACCTAACCAATATCCTATAAAGGATCAAAAATGCTCTGTGAACTTTAAGACCAAATTATATAGCACTGACTATAAAATAAAACCGTTCAACTCATTAAAGATGACACCAAGCAGAAAGCCTAAAGATATTGGCGAGGCTCAAATCATACAAAAGAAAAGGAAGTCACCAATATTCTATAATGGCTAAGCATAATTGGTAAACTTTAATTAGATGTAAACTTGCTTACAAAGCCCTAATCTTAATACGAAAAAGTGATTATATGGCCAAAAAGTCAAAAAGCCAAAATAGCATCATTATTTTCTAGACTTCTAAATATGGGTATTGCAATCATTTTATCTCATAAATGCAGAGTATTCTTGTGACACGCCAAATTTAATCACATATTGAATGGAAAAAAAAAATGTTTTATGTTTATAACTCAAATTCACCTGTTACCAATTTACTTCCGCTTGAGTTTTTGGGCCATGTGATTTCGATCTGCTAATGGAGTTAATTAGACCAGCAGGTGAACTTGAGGTGTTACAAATAATAGAGTTTCATCATCTTTGCAGCATCAATAAAATTTTAGTAGTTATTTCATTCAAGGAAAGAAAAGATTGTGATACCCCAAATTTTATCCTTATTGAATGAAAAAGAAAGCATTATGTGCTTATAATTCAAGTTCTAAAGTATATAGTTTCGGTTTGTTAGCGAAGTTTATTGGACTGAGCCGTTAAGAGTTCTGAAATCAAAATTATTCCAAAGAATGGATGGGAGAAGGTTAGAAGAGGACGGGGATTAAATAAACGCTGCAGGGCACTACGACCATTGGCACCTTCCCCGCTCCAAACCCGCCATTAGGAGCCGCCGAGAGAACTTTCGATCGAAACCGCCGAGCGGCACGTCCCTGCCTTCACAAATCCAAGAAATCATAACCAATGGACGATTACAGCCGTCACCGAGGCTTTCACGAGAGGTTTCTGTATTGCATCGACCAGACAATATCAAGGTAATAGTAGTGAGAATACAAAATTACCAGGAGTTAGGAACCGCTTTTATACGCTGTCTATGGATCACAATAGCAATGAGAAAAGAGCAGAAAAATATTATAGAGAAAGAATTGTTCGGTGGCAGGACGGCTACCAGTCTCGTTTTCCATTTTCGCCGGGACTTGGTTCATCCACTGCTCTACCAGGAATCAGAATGTCCTTGGTCTGGCCCATAAACCAGGATGGATTAATGAGAACTAAATGTTGAACTGGCCTCATGAAATAAAGCTAAACTTGTTGCCAATTCAAATAAATTTTGATGGCATGAAAAACTCTACCTATGTTTAACAAAGCCAGACAATATCTCATCCTATCTTCTACCATATAAAGATTGTTGCTCATGCCAGACGAGTGTAAGATATGAATGTGAACATAGGTTCCTTGAACATAGATAAACTGCAAATTTCTTCATCTGATGTGGATATCCGTTATATTTTGTGTGGAACCTATATGATGATGGGTTTATCAACTTCAAGTTGGTATAATATTTAAAAACAAAACAAAACAGAAGACGGAATTTAGATGAGGTGTTTTAAATATGTCTTCCTTTTTCTTTTTCCTAGCCATTTCAATCTCTACCCAATCCCGATGCGATCGTCGCTGAAAAATAAAATAAAATAAAATAAAATAAATATAAAAAACAAACCACAGCATTCGCACCTAAAGTGCCATACCTAAGTTCTATCCTTTATAAAGATAATTTATTTTGTTACGATAACAACTGCGGTTACTAATTTTTAGATGAGGTGATAATATAAGCTCAAGACCCATGATTTGTTGTAAGGTTGAATTCTTTATGCCTCCAACTAAGTAGCATGAGGCAATTCATTTCTTGTTAGATGTTATCCATAGCACCATTGATGGGGCAACATGGAGAAATGTGGCCAATGGATCAGATCAAGGTACGTCATTAGAGATAAGGCAAGCACATCTTCTATCCAACCCATGAAGCTAACAATTACCCATGAAAAGTCTCACCCATGCCGTCCTATCCAAAGATGGAGCCCACCATGTTAAAGCACATGGTTATAATTCAGACAATTTGCACCGTTTCATCATCAAATTTGGATATTGCTTTAAAAAAAAATCATTCGGATACTTTGAGGACCTCAGTAACACTATATATATATATATATATATCTTTCTCTGCATTAACAACCAAGTTAGCTAAGAAACACCTTTTTTTTCTCCTTGCCATATAACTCTTAGCAACAACAATATAATCCAATCTTGGTCATCCTCACATCGCCTCACTACTAATTTGAATATCAAAGGATCTTTATCAAGAAACCACTGGCATCCTTTATGCTGTTCTTCATCGTAATAGGCATCGCATTAATGTTGCGTTAACTCTCTCATTTCTGACTCATCACTTCCATCATCTCTATTAATATAAGAGGTCCCACTATATACATCCCGAGTACTAACAACTTAATAGCAAATTATGATCATCAATAGGTGAGTTAAATCGTTTTCAACATTAGTGAATTTGAAACTTTGAAAGAGTATCTCTCTAAATCAATATTGAATTGTATGGATCCAATTGCAAAATAGCTATTGATGCAGTGAAGCTCACAAAGCATATAATCTAGGATATTCCTTACATGTACAAATGCTAACCATTTTGTCTATGTAAAAATAAACCTTCTCTTTTTTTATTTTTTTGAGAGGCAATTGGTAAAGGTGGACCATTTCTGGTTTTCAAACATGCAATTAATGATTTTTTTTTAACATTAAGGCTCCAAATTTTGGTTTTCTATGCAATGTTAGAAGGAAATCCATTTTCATGATCGAGATTGTTATTCGAAAGACACACCGTGTCTTTTGGATGATCTCACTCTAAAAATATTGCTGATTTGAGTTTTAACATTTACATTTCGATTTTTATTTACATTTTTTTTATTTTACTTTGGTTGAATTGATCATAAACAATCATTAGAAATGAACTTTATAAAGTTCATATAAGTTCAGAAGAAGTTCAAAATAAAATTCCATATGACAGCTTCCGAATGAATTGCGTTTATGACACCACTAAGTCAACAGCACTATTGATCTTCTTAATTTATTGTTTAAGTTATGAACAATGCACTTTAGATAACTAAAATCTCATGAATAAAATTTCATGTTTGAAACATCAATGGTTCTAAACCATAAGCTTTAAACTTCCGATCCACTCCATTCAGCCAATATTAACCTTGCTTTTGATAACATGATATAACTGAAAAAGGACAAATGATTTTGATTACCTATAAATCAACGTTCTCATCTCTGGAGAGGGAAGACAACTTAATGAAAAACCAAACCACAACTCATAACACCTTAACAGGTTTACAGGTATTGAAAGCCCCCCCACCCCCCCCCCCCCCCCGCGTCCAAAAAAGAAAGAAAAATTGTTGATGCTTTTTTTGGGGCTCACCACATCAACGGATGAGATTTATCTGAAAAAAAATTTAAACATAGCCTTCTAAGAGAGTCCTTCATCGATAAAAATCTTTGCTTAAAAAATCAAGAATCGATCCAAAAAAATCAGTTCTCTACCAGATAAGAATTTTAAACATAACCTTCTAAGAGAGTCCATCAATGAAAATCTTCGCTCAAGAAATCAAGAATCGATCCAAGAAAATCAGTTCTCTACTCGATCAGATTCTCCTCGAACTGACAAAAGAAATTGCTCAGAAATAAAGTAACTTTGTTGGATACGAATCATATTCTCAGAAGTTAAAACTGATGAATTATTAGCTTCAAGCACGTATTTGAAGCTAAACGAAACCCAGGTGCCAGCAAGTTACTTCCTCCATTGCTGACATGACTATTTAGAATAAATTTAAAAAAAATTTAAATGAGTAAAGAAAGTTGCCTAGAAACTATAAAGATCGAAGAAGAAAATAAAAAAAATTGAGGAAGAGCAAGAAGATGAAACCTAGGAGGATCGAAGAAAGCCTGAAGAAACGCTAAAGAACTTTTAAGAAAAGGCTAGAACTAGCAGCAAGTAAGAGTGAAAAATGATTAACTATGTTTACCTTAGAGTAGAGGAAAAAAAAAAAATAATGAATGCTATTTTCAAAATGGCTTCTAATAACGAGATACGCATTATGTATTTTCTTGAAACTCGAAAAAATTTCATTAAGGGCTGGCTTTTCATTAAATAATAAACTCTAAAACTGAAAGAAGGTCAAAAAATAATTCTTAACTGTCTCGCTATAAGCCGACTAAATTTAAGGATCATTATTAGAAGTTGGAAAGATTTACACTAACTTTCTTTTCGATACAAAATATGATTGAAAATATATAAATTTTTGAAATTACTTTTGAGACTTAAAGAAAAAAACTTATTTAGCTCTTAAAAATAGGGGACATGTCATGGTAAAACTTTTTAGTAAACCATTACGGTGAAGACACATGTAAGAAGGATAAGGCTTTGATCTTTAAACAAATATTTGATTAATTTATAACAAAATCATTACTAAATTTAATTTAAAAGATTGAAGTAATTCACTTAAGATTTACAAAAGAATTATGGGCCATTCATTTTCAAGAAAGCCCAACCCAAGTTAACATGACTAATTCATCTCCGGCACCTATAAATACATAACCAAGAGCCTTAAAAGGCCAATGAGAGTAAGACTCTTCTCTCTCTCCCCTCTAATCTACTCAAATAAAAAAAAAAAAAAAAAGCTAACTTGGGCATCAGAGGGATCTTTGGAAACTAAACCCCTTAGATCCTGTTATAGGTATCTTCATCCACATTTTAATTTTCTTGGGCTGAATCTTGATTTCTTAGGCGAAGATTTCCATACGTAGAGGACCCTCTTGAGTGAAGGCTATGTTCAAAATTCTCCTCAAATAAATCTTATCCGTTAATGTGAGAAATGAAAAAGAAGCATCAATGGAAAAAAAACAAAAATGTAATATTGGCAACTATTTTTATCATCATGAAGGAGGCATTTGGTATGGATTAATCTATTCAGAATCACCGATTATGTAACTCAAGGAGATAGGATCATGATATCTAGTTGCAACTCGGTGATCCTACATGACGGTGATTTCAAATCATCCTCATATCTATAATCACTGTGCAACCTATTGACCCCATACCCGTCTGTAAAATTGGGTATTCTTCTGTATAATGATTTTGAATTAAGATTTACAGACCAATATACCTCTTATCCATGTAAAAATAATGCTTGATATTATTTTTTATTAATATAATATAATATAATAAGACTTATAAAATTATATTATAATAATATAATTACAATATTTTAAATATTATGATATAATATATAAATATTATTTTATTTATAAAATATTATAATTATAATATAATATAATAATAATATAATATTATAATGTTATGTCAGAATATAATATTATAAAAATATGATAATTTGATCTAAACATTACAATAATGAATAGTATGAAATAATAATAAATTATCATGTACTTGCAAAATATATTAAAAGTAGTTATTTTTTAAGATAAAGTGATATTAGTTAATTAAGGGTAATTTTAGTATTTTATAACCAATGATTCAGGATTCTAATAGTATACCAAGCATGATGATATTTAATTATGGGCATATATCATACTAAATATGGTGATCTTAAATCTTCAAAATCGGATTAATTTCATATAAGTTTAGCTGTGGCATGGTGATGCGCACAAGCTTTACAACCAATTCAAAGGTTGGCTTGCTTACGAGCATTCGAAGGTGTCATATGAGTTTAATTCATCAGTTTGACAAAGCATTGAGGTACGATTGCATGTTTGTATACATGTTTAAGCAAGGGATCCAACAAAACTGAAACAAAACTGACTTTGGTGCGTGGCATACCGACATACCGTATGGATGGTGCAGTAGAAATTTTGTAAAGATATGGTCATTGATCTATAACCTCCCAGCGACCTTATTTAGATTACCAAACGCTCGGGGAGCCTTGGCCTCCTGGTGATCTTATTTAGATTACCACACGCCCGCCTCCCCCCCCCCCCCCAAAAAAAAAAAATGCAGGACTGGTCACACGTGTTTGCGACCTCCTCACGTGCGAGAGGTGGGGTGCCGCAGCGGGTGTTCCACTTTACCGGTGCGTCCGAACCGACTCATTCCCGCGACACAACCGACCCCGAGGCGCAAGTGCGCAACGCTAAACTCGCCCTATTTATTTATACATGCGTACCTGATGGCGACCCAGACGCGACCGAAGCCCGATGGCCGCGCCGGCGAGCAAGAGATGGCTTCCGCTCGAAGCGAACCCAGATGTGATGAGCCAGGTTTCTCTTGTCCTCTTCCTCCGTCTCCTTTCCTCGATTCCAACCTTCCTTGATTCGGATTCCACTGATTAGGGTTTTGAAGGTGATGAGGGCTATCTAAGTTTCTGGGTGGAATGTTATCTTTGATCGGCATGGAATTCTTTTTTACTTATTGACGCAGTTCATCTGGGGACTCGGCGTTCCCGAGGAGGAGGTGGAGTTTAACGACGTCTATGGTCTGGATGAGGAGCTCTTGGAGATGGTTCCGAAGCCCGTCCTCGCGGTGTTGTTTCTTTTCCCTTGTTCTACCGAGGTAATTCCATTCCTTTTCAACTATGTTCTTGTGTGTGTGTTTCATTAGGCTTTATCTCTGTCATTTTTTGAAAAATAATTCTGACCGTTGTTTCGGCCTTTTGATTCAGGCTGAAGCTGAGAGCATAGCTGACGGAGAACAAGATTCGTCTGAGAAGAAGGTAATTTGTATGAGGTTTCTATGTCTAATTCTATTTGCTTAGAGTAAAATATGTTCTCCCGTTGCAATTTTGAAATTACCATGCAAGTTCTTGGAAATTAGGAGAATGTGAGAAAGGGCAAAGTCCAGGAAATTCTGTAAAGATTAATCGAAGTATTGGATTTGTTTCCAATAGATGTCGTTATGCAATACTTGCATATTGTTAGGTGGCAAACTTAATGGTGTAGAAACGGTCGTTAGTAACATAAAATTCGAGAAAGAATCATGAATGTGTTGGGGGGGGGGGGGGGAAGTGAAGGCTGGCGGCTAGATGTCAATGTAACATTTAAAAAATATATATATTCAAATGATGCAAAACCTTAACCCCAAATTGCCCATTGTTAAGAGGGGCAAAAGAACCTGTGGTGCTTGGCCCTGCACCGTCCACCCTGGATTTACAAAGCCTGGGCCATGCATGTGGTCTGTGCAAGCCATAAGAACAGACTATGAATCATAAGCAATGCAAATAACAATGGAGAAATGAACCACTACTGTATATGTTCTATTTGCAGTTTTGGGAAGGGGACTGGTGTCAAGAGAAATGGAATATTATTTTTATTTTATTATATATGCTTGAGGGAAATTAATGTGGCAAGGTTAATATTGGAATTGATGTTTCTAAATGTTTGCATTATATGCATCCATATTGCTTAGTAAAAGGATTTCCTTATAAAAGAATAATAAGATAACCACTCTGTTGAGGTTTTATTGATTCATAAAATTGCTGAGGGACTTCATAAGTTTTTGCAATAAACAATGTTAGAAGCCATTACAGTGTGTTAATGGATGTATCAAAATATATTTTTATTTTTGGTTATAGCTTCGCATTAGATTATCCATTAAATTAGTGCAATGTCTGAACCAAATTACCAGCAGCATTTGTCTAGCTGATCATTATTAAGTTCTAAAACACGTCTCCAAATTGGAATGTGCACTTGATCTTTTTCCATGTAGTTGTCAAATGTAAACTTCTAAATCATTTTATTTGGCTTTCCTTTTTTTAACGGTTATGTTATCACTTATTCATTTGCTGTTTAGCATCTTCGACCTACCTTACGTATGTTTCTAGAAACCTTCATGCTCATAAGGTCTCTTTTTTTGGGGAGGGGGTGGAGATCTGAGTTTTTAAATTGTGTGGTGTTTTTGCTGGACCTTTAAATATGCTCCTCAACTCTTATCTTAATATTTCATGACTAATCATCTGCTCCTTCTCTATTTGCTCCTTGGTTGGATTCATGCCTTTATGCTTTTATTTGGCTTAATGGTATTTTGAATATATTTTTTTGCACATACAACATAACTTGGCTGGTCATGTGTTTAATTTATTGCTTATGCTATCTTGATGTCCTTTCTATTTTGAAAATGTGTGTGCTCATTCTTGATGATGGACCTTTTCTGGGCAATTTGTTTTCACATGTCTAGATTGGAAGCATGAACATGAGCAGATATAAGTCCTACAGTGAGGATGAAAATCTTTGAAAATATATAATCTTTTGTATAAAATAACATAGAATATTGAAAGTAATGCAGGGAATGCTAATCAAGATTCAAAAACAATTTATCGCATGATTCATTTATTGTTGAATTAAGGTTCATTTTGATCCAGTAGTGGTGAAATAAAAAGGTACCTGGTTTAATATCTGCATTTCATATTAGCAAATGACCTATAGGTATGGGTTCATTAATTGGTGACTAATTTTGTGTTAGCACATTATACACATACTGTTAGATGACTTTGGTGTTTCTCTAGGACAGTTTTACTTACCTGAGCTCATCTAGACTTGGGTGAATTCCCATATCTGTTCTAATGACCCAAAAACTCAAAACCTTGAGTTGCAAGCTTGTCTATTAATAAAACAAAAATATATTTGTCGCTTGAGCCAGAAAGGATAGAGATGAGACTGAGTTCCATCCTTGGTACACAATCTTGGACAGGGTTTACATGTCATGCCTTTGCCAGACTCGATGGATTTGGTATTGTGTGGTGCTGATTATATGCCTAGTCATGTCTTAAGGCACCTAGCAAAATCAATGGTCCATGCTGGTCCTTGTCACTCTGGCTGGCGCATACCTCTATATTTATGCCCATGCATGTCCAACCTGGTATGTACCATATTCTTCAGAATGGCATGCTGTGGTACTAAATTGATGATCTTAAGGAGTCAAGCTGTATGAGCTGTATGAGTTCAACATCATAGTGTTAGCCTGAAACACTTCCTATCTTTTACCATAGTATGTTTGATAGTTCTCTTGTTTGGGGAGATTTCCATTATGTGGATCTGGAAAAGGTGTCCTTGATGTTTGTTGGCTGTAACAGGTCAGTAATACGTTAAATGATTGTGTTCCTTATCTTGGTTGTGTCATATAGGAATATAGGATGCATTGGATATGGACGAGATTAATCTCAATGGTGTTAAAATGGGTCCAATAAATTAATATGTGGTTGGGTTTTGAAACTTGACAGATAGCTTAAAGAAGACAGGGTTGAATTGTCTGACATTGGGAGGAGAATTGTAAAGAAACCAGTAGGAATCTAAGGAAGCTCATTATGATGAATGACATGGCCCTTTGTCAGAAGGAATGCTGAATTAGGTTTATTAAGACCACCTCTAACAGAAAGAAAATGTTTTTTGGAACCAAATTTGCATTGAGTTTGTTTTGATCTAACATTGTGCCTTTGGTTGCAGGAACCAAGCAACAAGGTGTATTTTTTGAAGCAAACAGTTGGCAATGCTTGTGGAACCATTGGTATTCTTCATGCTTTAGGGAATGCAACATCTGAAATTAAACTAGGTAAGTCCAGGCTATGCATTAAGCTGGCGTGGCTCTTGGACAATTGTTGGTTTTACTTGCACGGATAATGCTCTATATGTTTCTCAAGGGTTTTGACTGTTGCTGAATTTAACAGATTTCAGTTGTAGTTGGATCTGGTAGACAGAACTGTTAGCTGCATTAGATTGATTGTTTATGTTCATGTCTAATATATTTTATAAACTGCTTTGTCCCTTTGTTGTTTTCTCTGTTCCAGTTGAGGGCTCATACTTTGATAGGTTCTACAAGTCAACTGCTGACATGGATCCATTTGAGGTTTTTGTTAGCCTTTTCTCCCCACTCATTTAGCTACTGACTTCTGCACTGTGCATTTCCCTGTTCATCAACTTTTGTGTCTTTTGCATTGTGCTTGTGTTCTTCAGCGTGCTGTTTTCCTTGAAGAAGACAGAGAGATGGAGGATGCCCATTCCGTAGCAGCTACTTCTGGGGATACGGAGGTGATACTTCACTTTTTGGATTTTAATGTCTAAGGAGCAGTATACTGTCAATTTATCTCTATTATGAAATTTTCTAGTAAGGATCAAACTCATATTTGGCAATTAATATATATCTGTCAAACTTTTGGCAGCTTGTGTTTAAGGTTTTTTTTTTCAACCTATAATTCTGTTAATGGGATTAACAACTTTGGTCCATTATAGTTGTGTTTTAGAATGCCCAGCATTCAATTAACCTTCAAGTTTACTAGACAAGCCACTGGTTAACTTTAACAATATTGATTCCCCTTTTCTATGGATTAACAAAATTGCAGTGGAAATTATGTGCCAGTATCGTCTTTTGACATGCACACACGCTGATTTATCATAGTTTATGATCTTGATGCGATTTAAACAAGCAACCATTTAGAAAGGTCCCTCTTTTAGATTGAACAAGAAAAACAAGGTGCTAAGAGCTGAAGATACCATATGTATATGGGTATGTGGGTTGTGTCTAAACTGGGTTGTGATGGGAGTACAATATTTTCTCAATATGAGCTGGATTGTGCTTGATCAACCTAGACATGAATGACTTGGAGTCAACTTTTAGCGTGCAGGACCAAAAGCCAGCACAAGTTCATTACACATTCTTGGCTTTATTGGGTTCGTCAGGTTGGGGTTGGGCGAGACCTGTCCTGAGTTGCTACCCTTGTAAATCTCATATAGTTGGTACTTCCGTTTGGAGTAAACTGTGGATCATACCTTGTATTTGACTCCTGATTTTTTTTTCCAGGCTTCCTCCGATGTGGATGAACATTTTATTTGCTTCACATGTGTTGATGGTAAGGATGATCAATTTCTCTGTAGATGTTTTGCTAAGTTATTTTTATTTACCACTGATCTTTGAAATGGGATCACTTTTTGCTGTCAAAATAAAGCAATTATATTATTGTTTCAATGCCATGTTATAGGAGAGCTTTATGAGCTTGATGGGAGGAAGTCCCAACCAATATCTCATGGTTCGTCGTCACCTAGTACCTTGTTGCAGGTACTCTGATTTCTTTTAATAATCTTTTTTCTTATTGTTTGTGCTCGTCTATCCTTTTCTGACTAATTAGCCAAAATAGTTACAGTCTTATACTATGAAATCTTGATGTTGCAACGGAAGCCATTCTGTTCTCAGGGGGTGGTAATAAGCAGGCAGCAAAAATAATCAATATGATACAAAAATATTCTTATTAAAGGTCTTACGAAAATAATTATCATATCGTACAGCTATTCATGATCACACCATTTCTTTATTATTATTATTATAATTGCCAATTTCGTAGCTTCTGGCTGATATTGCTTCCATTTTAAGCTATGCAACAAAAGTAATATCCGGATGTTCCATCTTGTCCAAGCAAACTGATTTATCTTTTGGTGGAGGTGCATACCATATTCTCTAGAAAATTATGACAACATTTGATCATACCCTGCAACTCTCAAAAATATTGTGGTAAACTTTATGAATTTTTGTCCTTTCACTTCAGTTGATAGCCTACATTAATCTGTCAACAACATTCTTTTCAAATCCTTTCGAGTTCTACTTGTACTGAATTCTGTCTTCTTGAATATTTGCTGCACACAAGGTTGAAGTATCTCATGCCTGTGGCATGCTGCTTTGGCACTGGCACATTACATCCCATGCTATGTTGTGCTGTTATTCTTTGCCAATGCTCGGTGTATGCTGGCACGGCAGCATCCCATGTTGTAGCACAAACTGATATAAAGCCAGCGTTGCTTGTCAACAAGGCACTAGAATAATACATATTGTTCAGTGCCATGCTGATTGCCTGATTGGCACGCGTCCATATTTCCAAGCCAAAAGTTATTCCTCACTCTATCCTTAGCCATGTTACTGAACATGTAGTTTATTTCAAATGTCGGAACCCAATTCCAAGAAATGGGCATTGTTATGGCAGATGGGTGTGGATGCAAAAGAACTTCATAAAAATTGGAAGAATTCGACATTTTGACACATACCTCCACCCAACACTCATGCTCAAGTTCATGTAACATAGATTCCTGGTGTGATTCGTTGATTTCATCCCTATAATCCTTAGTTTTCCCATCCATCTTTATCATTCTCTTCCTAGCTCTTTATCATTCTCTTCCTAGCTATGTTTTATGCTCAATGGTTCCGCATTATTGCTCTATTCTCCTATTCAGTCAATATGTTCTTTTCTGTTGTCTTATTATAGTTTTCTTATTCCAAAGCCTTGAAACAGTTAGGTAACATTCTAGAAGCCTTCTTCCATATTAAACACATGTTTTTATGTAGAATTTTTTTGTCGATATTGTGTAGTGAATTAAAATTGTAAAAGGGTCACCCTTGTGTATGCTTCTGCCATGAAATTGGAGCCTCTTCTAAATTGTGTTCCACTAAAATGTTTGTACAGATGCATGCACTTATTTCTTAGACAATCGCAGTGCTAGACAATCCTGAGGTACGGATTGGTTCACCCCAAATGTTCTGCTTCTAGGTGGCCTGCCAACCAGGAACATGGTCCTCAACCCCCCGTCGAGAGTAGTTGGGTGCTAATCCTGTTTATTTGGGGTTCTGTGGGAATTGTTCTTTGGTTTAGCATTTTGACCATGAATAAAGACCTATGGTTAGATAGGATATGCTAAGTTAACAATGGACTGTAAGGGTAGGATTTTATTAGAATTTCCAGAAAATGTTGGTTTCAACAGTGTGGATCATCATAAAAATTTGATTTTGAGTAAAACTTAACCAACTAGCAATCAGAATGTTCTGCAATGGACCGTTGGCAGAAAATCATTGCCTCAAGATCTTTTGTCTGCCTTAACAAGCTGCTGTAAATCCACCAAGATTAGAGCGTGGAACATTGATAACCATGAAGAACAGAAAATGTTGCTTTTAATTTGATGAATGCCACGCTCATGTTGTGGTGCATAACTTGGTGGGACAAAAGTTTAAAGGTTATCTAATGTTAAATAATTGGAATCAAGGTTAGACTGAAAATTCTAGTTTTATTTTAGAACATAACACATGTCAAGTCCAACATGGCCTTTTTTTATCTTTATTTTTATTAAGAAAAGAAACCCATTCTTGGGTGCTTTGGTATTCTGAGTGCCGTAGGATTGCCGGGTACAGTATCTTCCACTTGCAAAATGGCTTAATTGGTTTTAGACATTCTTTTGTATGTGTCTCCTGTGTTTGTCATTTTGTACATATATAATGCCTTTGCAAATTATCTTTTGACAGGATGCTGCTGAGGTCATAAAAGCCATGATCCAGAGAAATCCTGACTCAATGAACTTCAATGTCATGGCACTGTCGAAGAAAACATAGTAATTAACACTGAAACCAGGCAGCGATCCAGCTTGTCCTTCCATGTATCTGACCATGTTAGGCTGAATAATGGCCTATGTTCTTAACAGGGTCCTCTCATTAGCTCAAAATTCTTGTAATGGTGTATGGCATGATTGCAAATGAATTTTAGGATCTGTATTGATAGAAATCTTTACAATATGGTGATGGAGTCGGGTTTGCAGTTAAGCAGTCAGCACTGCTGTTTTGGTTAGTGTGCCATGCCACCACCTGTGATGGTATTCTCAAATATTTGCACTTGGAAGAAAACTGGGTTTTGATATCCATGTCGTGGCAGCACGGATGCAGAAATGAACTAGATGTTGCAAGTCCTGTAGGCTGATGCCTTGCTAGACACAGCCGCGGGAACGTAGCAAAATAATGTTATCATTGCTTTCCATTTTAGCCTTGCATTAAACTTCCACTTTCGTTCCCTGTTTTGCTGATTGTTGACGGCCAGCTTTCCGGCCGTTGTGGCTGTTGTGTATGTCCTTTTATGTTCGAGAATATAATCTGGATTCGGAAAAGAATGTTACGTGGAGAGTTTGATTAGTCTGTTGGATTTTCTAAATTGCTGAAACGTTAGATCACCCCACGTCCGCTGAAACCCTCAATATAATACCGCGATGAGCAAAAGATGTGCCTGAATGTGAGTTTGTTTCATCCCTAGACTTTGTCAAGAGTCCCGTAAGCGGAGAGCGGTAGGACCTCCAAAATTCCTTGTGATGGTGATGTTAACTCGTTTTACTTAAAAACAGTTAAATTGCTGGAAGGTATTGTGTTACTCCCTTGGACAGGTCTGAAGTCGAGTATGGAGTGAAGATTACAATCCAAAGATTTCAATTTTTAAATCTCATTTTTAAAGAGGAATCGGCAACTGTGATCTCATGGTTGTGTGGCAAGACACTTTGTGATCTGATTGATACCATCTACAGAATTTAAGAGTTTTGCTGTCAACATATTTATGGGAAGCAGCAAATCAAGTGACCGATCATCATCTTACAAACTATGTAATGAAAGACCAAAGTTGGACGAGTAACTTGCTTATAATCCTTGGTGATTTGGTCTGCACTCATGCTCGGAGTAATCTTCCGGAAGTTGTTTGGCCCTTTTCCTGCTTCCCACCCCCCCCCACAAAAAAAAAAAAAAAAAAAAAAATCACCCCATGCGGTTGCTTATATTTTACTAGGAGTGAAGAAGAAGAGCATGGTGGAAACACACGCAGTGCGCCACCACCATTAACCGGCAAGTAATTTTAACTGCCGCCACAGCGTCTGCTTCTAAGCTTTAAACGGGACCGACTTATATCCTTCGCGCGAAAAGGAAACCAGGTTGTTTGCGACTCCAGCTTTGAACTCGTTCGCTTGCGAAAGTGCAGTCAAATGCTTCAACGCCATGGTGTTTGCGACTCCAGCTGCAAGCATCCTTCGCGCACTACTACAATTTAGAAGTGCACGCGACACCTCATCTTGAGCCGAACTGGATGAGTGACGACGCGTTCATTTCCTCGGCGCAAGACGACAACCACCTGGCTCTTTCCGTTCTCGGTGCAAAGATGACGACTAGCTGAGTCAAGAAGATGATCGATCCCAGCCCTGGCTACTTCTCTCCGTTCTTAATGTAAATAACAAGCGCATCCACATACAGCTACCTAGTCAGCAGCAACGTAAAAACCAACCTTTTATTCCACAATATATTGCATACAAACAGTTTACAGTCTTTACAATAGCACACACACCAATTTATTCAACAATGCTGGCGGTAGAACATCTACCGAACTATGGCAACAGCACTGAACACCATCATCATCATCATCCTCATCATGCAACAACCCTCACTACCAGGAGTAACAGCTGCAGCTGCAAATAAGAGACGACCAAGAAGACACAAGACGCATAAACGCTAGAATATAGAGGAAGAACAAGACGGCAAGTGATTCCCAAGAAGGCAGCGGCGGTGTGACCTGGAGAAAGGGAAGTGAGAGAGGCGATTGATTTATCTAGGAGGTCTGGCTCTATGCGGATTCCTCGACGTCGCGGGCCTTGGAGGCGAGCCGGGCCCGCGCCCTCTCTAGCTGCTCGGCCCCCGGCGGGCGCTTGCCGGTCACGAGCTTGTACAACCAGGACAGCACGGACAGCGCCGCCACCCCTAACCCGCCGGAGGTGACGAAGCCAGCCACCAGGAGAAACACGGCGATGACCATCGGCACCAGCACCGGGCTGAAGATGACCAGCAGCGGCGTCGCCACGGCCAGCATGATCACCGTCCCCACCAGCGTCAGCCCCGAGAGCAGCAGCAGAGATCCACCAATAGTCCCCGCCGTCACCCCCTTCACCACCTTGCGAGTCGTCGGCTGCTGCTGCTCCGCCATCTGTTCGACCTTGTCCTTCTTGCCTTACTCGCTCTGTGGTGCGGAGCTCCCTCCTCTCTCTCTCTCTCTCTCTCTCTCTCTCTCTCTCTCACGAAGGAAATGGAGGCGGAGCGAGGTGGTGGGTTCTTAAAGAGATAAAGTGATGGGGTGGCACGTGCCGGGGGCTTTCTCATGGCGGGCGGTTTGCATGAGGGTGAAGTGGGTGGGGAGGTGACGCGTGTGAGCTTGGTTTGGGAGCGATAGGCGATCATAGCGAGATGGGAGGGAAATCCGAGAGTTTTCCATTGGATTCTTGTGGCGGGCCGAGCTCCAACCGAGTCGTCTCACTGGGTGTGTCCACAAAAGTGTCCGAGTCCGAGCTTTGGGCTGTCAAAACAATACATGAACATGAGTTCAAGGGTATCAGCCTAGTTCCGTGTGTGCGCATACGTGTAAACAAAATTTATCCCTATTCTATTCCTCTTGATGGAGGGATTCAATATAATTAAAGTGAACGATATGAAATAATAGAGTGTAGGAGGTAATGCATCACAAGTTCAAACTCTTAAGAGCAGCATATGTAGAATATTTTGGAGGATAGCTATACAAAAGAGATCTTGGGACGCGTCCAAAACTAAAATCTTAAATAGAGTCGAGATGACGGATTACTTAGTCACCCATCACCGACCGTATTCCATTAATCCACGGTGGAGATGATTGGATGAGGATATTGGAATGCAAACAGAGAATGATTAGGCAAAGGTGACATAGCTTGTTACACAATAACTTTTGCATGCTTTATGATTTTGAAATGATTCCAACAAATTATATCATGGGCCGAATAGAGGCTTATAATTGATCGCAGCCTTCTTATTGCTTTGCTTTTTCTTGTTGGCACCATTGAGGAGATTATATATATATATATATAATAAAAATATATTTTTAACCTTTAAATTTTTACTTAAAATTTATTTTGATCTTTAAACTTTTAATTATTATAATTTAATTTTTTATATTTTAATAATATTATATTTTTCTTTCATTGTATGGACTTCAAAATTAATTAAATAGTTGACGTGTCGCTTTGTCAATTATTTCATATACTCGCATAAAAATTATACATCAGCTATTTCATCAGTTTTTATCAATTTTATAAACTAAAATATCAAAAATATGATATTTTTAAAATATAAGTTATTAAAGTGTAATAATTAAAAATTTAAGAATTAAAATAAATTTTAAGTAACAACTTGAGGATCAAAAGTGTATATATATATATATATATATATATATATAATGACTTAAGCTAATCAAATTTAGTTCGATGAAGCCGAAATATATTATTTCATATTATTAGAATAAATATTTATTTGATTTTTTTTCGGATTAATTGGGTATTAATATATATCTGAACCAAATCTTAAATCAAGCTTGAAACTAAAAATTGAGTTTTCCTTCAAGCTTAAACCAAGTTTCATTTTATGTAGAGTTGGTTTTAAATCGATTTAGAAGTATCAGCCTGATCAAATTGACTGGCCTACCATGCTGGTTGTTTATACTTCCACACCACTTTGTAAGAAAAGGTCAGGTAACAGCATCCAATGGCCTTAGTTCCACTCAAAGACCATTGCCTTGATAAGAACTAACTGTTGAACTTTTGTACGAACATAAGCCAGAACGTTTCCAGATTAAATCTCAACTATTGACAAAGTGATCATTCTTTCATCTAAATGAGGACTTGATTTAGCGGCTTTGAATTGTTTCTGGAGCTTTGGAAGAAGGAACTCAGGGTAGAGCTTTCCAGAAACCTATAGAGTTAAGAGAGATGGTGTAGATAGGAGGAAGAAGTTTGAAATTACTCAAATTGAACTTGAAATAATGTAAACAAATCAAGCTTAAGTCCAAAGTTGAAGTTCAAAATTAACACCAAACCATTCTTCATCAAGCTCTAGCTTGACCAAGTTTCACCTTGCTCCTTTAAAAATACAACATAAAAATTTGTGAACAAGGCAGCAATACAGCGTAAATCAAAAGTTTCCAATCATACTAATAAATCTTATTAAAGGTTTCAAATGGCAAAATAAAATCTTAAAAGATTTTTGATATGATAAACTTCTCGTTAGATAGAATTTTTTTGAGAAAAAGTTACATGTTTATCTCAATAGAAATGTGGAACATCAAGTGAATAATAACAATTAATATTTATAAAATGTTAATTTTGTTAAGCCAGGTCAGCTACCATCCAATAAACATCATTATGCTAGTAATTGACTGTAATTTATAGACTATAATAATAATAATTATATAATTAGTATCATAATAAAATTGTCTGACATAGTAATTATATGTATTATAATATATTTATCAAAATAAATTAAATATATATTTGTTTATTAAAATATAGAATATTAAATCTTGATAATTCCTTCAATTCTGTTGCAATTGAGAGTGTGGTTAATTGTGCCTGTAATTCTAATTATAAGATTTAGAAATTTTTATTCAAATACAGTATATAATTGTGATTACAGTATTTATAATTATAACCTCCTCCAGTTTAAAAATAAATAAATAAATAAATAACCGCTAACAGGCGTTCGAGATTGGACTAAACCCCGTGTCTCGCCCCGGATAAATCCTAAAACCCCTCTGCGTCCTCGACTGCTTTCGCCGGCAAGAAGCAAATAGAGGCACACAGCCCATCCATCCTCAGCTCTTCCCCAGGGCGAAATAGAAGGGGAAAGGAAGAAGGAAAAACCCCGCCCTCGCCAAGTTCGATCCCAATTCCCTCTCTCTGCCCTTTATTAGTTTATGAATTATGGGTGCAATTTCTGCTTCGATCTAAGCTGATACACGGAAAAAATAGGAGGAAAGAGCGCTTGAGGGGAGAGCGATCATCGCCCATGGACATCGAGCGCAAACACGCGGAGCTCATCGATCTCTTCGTGAAGCAGGCCGCCGTGCTGGACGGGCCCGCCCTCGCCGGTCTCGTCTTGGAGGCCACCTCCCATCCCTCCCTCTTCGCCTTCTCCGAGATCCTCTCCGTCCCCAACCTCGCCAAGGTCAGAAACCCTCGTCTCTTAATTACTTGTGTTTCTTGGTTCGTTTCTTTTGATCGATGCTTGCTTGCTTTCTTTTGTGAGGCTGTCTCGGTTTTGGTACTCCTTTTTATCGCTAATTTTGTTCGCGATGCAGCTTGAGGGGACCCAGTATTCGTCATCTCTGGACGTGCTTCGATTGTTCGCATACGGCACATGGAGCGATTACAAATGTAAGAATTCAGTTATTTGATGCTTTTGTTTTCGATCTCTCAGATGCGAGTGTGTCATTGTTTGTCTAGGGTTTGGGGGATTGTCTTTAGGGTTTGATTTGCTTCTAAAAAGTGGTCGTTCTTTGTTGATAAGACCCATGTTTTTGTAGATGGATATTCTTGGTTCAGAATATCTAGTATTTTAGTTCCTGGGAACTGATACCCTGATGAAAGTCCTTTTTTTGGTTTTCTGAGAAAAAAAAAAAAAAAATCCCCTCACCATGTTGATCAAAAAAGGTTTGTCATGCATAGCCAATAACTGGTAGGCTAATGACTAGCCAGCTGAAATGGTAGTGAGATATAGTTTAGTGATGGTTTCATCCATCTGTTTTCTTGTTGATTGTTACGGGTAAAGGCTAGGTGATTGTGATTGCATGTGCTTATTTACACGTTTGTGTTTTTTTTTGGAGAACAACAAAGAAGATGTCTAGTCTTGGCGGTAAGATAATGAAAGTGACTTTTCTTTAGGCTTTTAAAATTGTTTTTCTTTGCACCATAAATGTAAATGCCACCATATCATGAAGATCGAGAACCATAAAAATCCCACAAAGGCTCAAAATTTGGTTCAATCATCGCATTTACAAGACAATACCTCATATACTTTAATAAATTTGACATGCTGGGTGGCAGGTGATATCTTTTCAGGTGTAATAGGAAAAAAGGCAGTGGTTTGTTTATTTGCTATATATAGTTTTCTTTGGGCTTTTTATTGGAATTTTATACTGTAAGTGCTTAGATTTAGAATTATTCCCATACACATGGCTTATCCTGCTTATTGGATGCAAAGCCTTGAGTTACTGCTCTGGGATAATCTAATTTATCTAGCTGATCTTTTAATAGAAGCAATAATATTATGATACTTGGAGGATCCTAGCCTTATGTAGGAAGTTTATGAAGAAGCTGACTTGAGGCTTTTCTATTGACTTTTCGAAGGAGTTCACAAGCCTTTCATAAGTTGATCTGCTAATATGCTGGACTACTTTAGCTACCTTGTTGAGGTGATCGGTGCATGTTAATCATTTTTCTTCCTTTTGTTTTCACATTGTAATATTTTATATTCCTGGTTAAGAAGAAGTAGTGTCCTTTCTTTCTTGTTGCGCTATTTTGGTAGCATCTACGTAAGAGCTTTATTGTATCACTTGTGGTCATTCATTATTTTACTGGTTTATTTAGAGCAATATCTTTGTTATCTAGTTCCTAAATTTTTGACAAACTATTGAGCTCTTGTTTGTTGATGATCATTGATATTAGTGTTTGGTGTATCCAGTAGAATTCTTCTTCATAAAAGTTGTTCATGAGGATGATAATGATAAGTGTTGTAAGTGATGATGGTGATACAGTTTGTACTGTCAGGAAAAGAGGATGCTGACTTTGCTATAATTAGTAGAATTTCCTGAAATTTTGCTTAGAAACTTGCACCAATTATAGGTAATACTGGCTCTCTTCCGACACTATCTCTTGATCAAGCCCGAAAGCTGAAGCAACTTAGCGTTCTGACTCTGGCTGAGACAAACAAGGTATTTATGTGTGTAGTCGTTCTGTATATTGTATTTTTCCCAGTTTTGAAGTGCCTTTCTTCTTAGGTTCTGGTACACTTTGCAGCCTTGGGACTCTAAATTTGGAACTGTATGTAGCATCAGTGTCACAGAATTATGGAAGAGGCATATTTATTGCTAGGACCTCATTTATTAGGTTTATGTTGGTCAATTTTTCCCTATATTTAACTGTGACATGATCAATTATTTAATGCTTTTTTAAAGAATTAGAGTTGGGTCTTTGTTTATCATTAACGTGCAGTTCTGGCACAGCCTGTACATTAACAATTTGTTAGTTTTAGTCAATCGGACTTGGATAACACTGCTAATATTTTTTGTGGATTTGTGAAATGTTTGTGTGTACACTTTAACATCTAGCATGCAAGGTTTATAGGATTTTCAAACACCATTGAGGTTTCATTTTGATGTATGTGCTTGAAAATTAGAGTATAGAACACATCTCCGGTATCTATTTTGATAAATACATATCCAAGGCGAATGATTCAGATTTTCAATGTTCAGTGCAATATTTTATGGACTTGTATGGGTAAAGAAGTTAGTTTAGGAAAAAAAATATATTTAGCTACTTTGAGTATAGGGTCATCAAAAGAAAAATTAATGAAACTAATAAATATAATAATTAGGAGGAGAATTAACTTAGATTGACTGCAAGAGACTAAGTAAATAGGAGAGCAAAAGAAATTGATGCTTATAAACTTTCATATACAAGAAAGTAATAAAAATAGAGTAAAAACTATTGTAGATAAGAGTTTAAATGATAAGATTGTAGATAGCAAAAGAGTAGAAGATAAAATAATTTTGATTAAATTGGTATTAGGAAAGAGTCCATTAATATTATTAGTGGTTACGCTTTTCAACTAGGTTTAGATAATGCTATGAACAATGCTTTTATGAGGTCATGGAAGGAATAATTTAAGAAATTTTTGGCTAAGAAAAAATATTTATTGGAGGAGATTTAAATAGACACGTGGAAAAATATAATGTAGGTCCTGAAAGAGTGTATGGAGGTTATGGTTTCAGAGACAAAAACGAAAAAGATATCATTTTAGAGTTTGCAATAGTATATGATTTAATATTAGCTAATACATGTTTTTAAAAAAAGGATTTCATTTAACAACTTTTAAAAGTGAATATGATGCTAGTCAAATATTATATATATATATATAAAAGGATTGATCGAGTTTTTGTGTAAAGTTTATAAGGCTTCACTTGGTGAGAGTTTAACCATCCAACATAAATTGATGGTTATGGATGTATTCAAAAATGAAGGAGAAAGATCAAAGAATATACAATTCTAAGGGCTAGGTGGTAGGACATTGAAAGATAGAATGACGAAGGAAGGAAAATAAAGTCTAAAAGGAGAAATCAATATTATATGAAAAGTGATGGTTAATAATATTTAAAAAAGTTGTTATTAAAGGTGCTAGGAGAATCAAAAAAAAAAGGATTATACAATAAGGAGACTTGGTGGTGGAATGAAGATTTCAGTCGTGGTTGAGGTAAAAGAGTGTTACATAAAATTATCTGAATATAAGAATAGGAAAGCATCTGAAAGCTATATGTTGGCTAAGAACGAAGTTTAGAAGGTAGTAGTACAAGAGGCTAGATTAAAGGCATATAAAAAGTTATATTACAAATTAGAAACTAAAGTCCCATTTGGTATCATTGTCATTTTCTTCTTTTTTTAAAAACAAGAAATAAAAATTCTTCTTTCATTTTTTTTTTCTAGATTTCTAACAACAGAAATGTTTGGTAGTCACCTCCATTTTTTTTTAAAAAGAAAGGAACATGTTCTCTTTTTTCAAATTTGATTTCAAATGCCTAATTATATTATTTATGATAGAAAACACTACCAGCAGTAACAGCAACAAAGCCTTAATCTCAAACTAATTGAAGTTAGCTACATCAGTCTTTTTTTTCTCCATTCTGTTCGATTTAGGACATTATTTTTGATATCTATTGTATAAATTAATTATATTCAATATAGATTGGGGGTAAACAGAACCTCATGTACCTTTTCAATCGTGATGTCCTAAGAAAAGAGATGGGATGGAGAGTTTAATCCTACCTTCTTGTTACCCAAAAAAAGAGATGGGATATCCTTCTGTTCCAAATGGGAAGAAAGCCTTAGCAACTTATGTGCTTTTGTCTTTTTCTAATCTATTGATAGATAATGCCACGTTGGATCGATTAGTTAGCTCATCGTTCTTCATAATGTTCTAACATGCAATTTTATTGCTGATTTTTGTCCTAAAATTATTAAGGAGGAGAAGAGGATCAAGGCTAGAGAAGGATGTCCCTTCCTCGATTTCACTGAGGTGCCGGATCTCACTGGAGTGACTTGTCGGATTTTCACTACTCCAGAAATCGACAAGTAGAAGGAAGATACGAAAAGATCGAATAAATGGGAAAGTCGGGCTATGGGGCAAGTTAACTAGGGCACAAGAGTTATTCAAAAAAGAAGAAAGTGAAAATTTCTTACTTCCCTTTTTTTAAGAAGTACGACATTTGATTTTTTGAAAAAAAGAAAAATAAGTGGCCAAACATACTTTCTTTATAAGTTTTCATGTTTTTACTTAATTTTTTTTGAAAAAAAAGAAAAAAAGGACCAAATGGGGCTTAAGGATGGAAAGAAAGATATATATATAAGATTGCAAGACTAAGAGAAAGGAAAACTAGAGATACGATTTATATTAAATGTATCAAAGATGAAGTTTAGAAAAATTTTGATTAAGAAGGATAAGATTGAAGAAAAATAGAGTAGTTGTTTTTATAAATTATTAAATAAAATTTTTGTTGATGATTTAGGATGCTTTACTAGTTTTATTAAGGATAGAAATGTTAAGTATAGCCATAGAATTAGGATATTTAAGGTAAAAAGGCTATTGAAAAGATTAGAAAATGCAGTGGGAGTAACTTGATTGACAAAATCTTTATTGAGATTTGAAAATGTTTAGATGATGTAGGAGTAATTTGGTCAATAAATTTATTTAAGAAAATCTTAGAGATCAATAAAATGCTTAATGAATGAAGGGTACTTTAGTACAATAACAATACGGTCTTAATCTTCAACTAGTTGGGATTGGCTATATGAATTCTTTTTCTGTTCAGCTCAATTTTGAGTCATATTTTTTGTAAGATGCAAAGGTTTTAAATCTTTCTTGATCACTTTCTTCCATGTAATTTTTGATCTATCTCTGCTTTTTTTTTACATATATCAAATCACTCCTTTGCACAGGTGCATTTTTAGGTTTACGTTATACATGTCCAAACTATTTAAGTTATCTTTCCCTTAATTTGTCTTCGATTAATGCTACCTCCTTCTTTTTATGAATGATTTTATTTCTTATTCTATCTTTTCTTATATTACCACACATTCATCTCAATATTCTCATTTTGGTCATATTTATTCTAGGTATAAAGTTTTATACATAGCTAATCTCAAATCTAAATAAAGGAGGAGTGTTGCGGTAGGTTGACAGCTAGCGTAAAACTATATTTACACCCTATGAACATGAATAAATAGAAAAAATTGTTAAATAGTTTTATAGTATCAATTTATAAAAATAAAAATGATGTTCAAAATTGTCTTAGCTATTGTGGTATTAAACTCATGAATTATACTATAAAACTTTGGGAAAGGGCAATTGAGTATAGGCTAAAATGAAGTATATGATTGAGTCCCTTAAAAAAAACTTATAGGTATTAGAAAAGGAAGAAGTTTTCGTTAAATATATTAACATAAACAAGAACATGTATAATGGAGTAGTTACTGATGTAAGAACTATTAATGGTAATGCTAATGAGTTTACTATTACCATAGATTTAAATCAAGAATTTGTTTTTGATCCTTATCTTTTTGCTTTATTTATGGATAAAATCACTAAGTATATTTAGGATGATATTTCAAGGTGTATGTTATTTGTAGATGATATAATTTTAGTAGATAAAATTAAGGTTGGAGTGAATCGTAAATTGGGATTATTGAGAAGTGTATTATTATAAAAAAGTTTTAAGTTAAATCGGATAAAGAAGATACATAGAATACAAGTTTAGTAAAATTAGAAATAAAGATGCAAGTAGAATAAAAATTGAGGATCATGAAGTTTGTAAAAATGATCATTTTTGATATTTAGGATCGATTATTTATAAGAAAGAAAAGATTAAGGAGAATGCTATTCTTAGCATTAAAGCAGGTTGGATAAAATGGAAAAGTGTAATTGAAATGTTATATGATTGTAGGATGTCTGCCAAGTTGAATGAAAAATTTTATAAGGCAATTATAAGATTGGCTATCTTTTATGGTACAAAATGTTGGATGGTTAGAGAACTACGTGTATGCAAGATAAATGTGGTTGAAATATGAATGTTGAGATGGATATATGGTAGAAATAAAAGAATAAAAAATTAAGTTATTAATAAAAAGATAGAGGTTGTATCAATTATGGACAAATTAAAAGAATGGCAACTTAGATGATTTGGGCATTTACAGAGTAGACTCAAGATGCACCAGTATAAAGGAGTGTTTCGATTCACATAAAAGGTAAAGGGGATAAAGGTAAACTGAAAATTATATGAGAGAAAGTAATAAAAAAAAGTTCTTTGTATCCTTCCATCTTACAGAAAGCATAGCTTTAAATTGAGTGGAATGGAAAAAAAAAGGGATTCGTGTGTCGACCGCGGCCAGTTTAGGTGGATATAAGTTGCCGTTTGAGAAAATAGTGTCGCTTCTTTCCATGATCACTTTTCTTGTGTTTCGATGTGTATCTCAAGATCTGAATTTTGGATGATAATTCAGATTTTATGATACATTAGTTGAAATTCAAGAAGAGTGACAGTGGGATAATAACATGGACTTCTGTGGGCCAACCAGGCTTATAGGTCAGCTGGTTTGCACCCCTCTCCACTTGGGAGAGGTCCAAACTTTGATCCCTGGTGGTGGTACACCTACTTTATTTCTCCAGAAAAAGAAATAAAGACTTACATGGATTTCAGCAGTTCACTATACTTTTTGTGAGCAAGATAGCTGAATATAAATTCAAATATTGAGAACTAGCACCGAGGGTTTCTTTTACATGTAAACAGAAACAATATGTTTTCATGCTTATATGTTCTATTCTGCAACTGCAACAAAGAATAATATGTCTAATAGAAACATTTACATGCAAATAAATACATATATGTTGGGATGAATAACAAGGTGCCATTTTTTTTCTATTCAAAATATTTGGCTTGTTGACATGTGCCTTAGGAATATATAATGCGCCTTTCTTGTTGCACCGATAATGGAGCAGCCATGCAGCTGTTTCTATATGCTCGTACTTATTTACCTTTTCTCTAGCATCTTCTAAGATCTTCATTAAGTATTAGCACTGAGTGTAGAGATACAAGAAGCAATGACTGTTTTATCAAAGGACAACTACATGTAATGGAGATGGTTGATGCTGCCTCTATTCCATGTTTTAATGTAGGTGTCATGTATACCCATCTTGATTACAGACCTTAAGTGTTTGTGCTCTTACAATGTCATCCTTAGTCATCTCTGTATCCCACAGCTGGGTTTGTCTGCACAATTGACAAAGTGATCAAGGACATAGTGAATGTCTTTCTAATTTTTACCCAGTGATACATGCAGACAAACTATGGAATTCAAGGGATTTATGGTGATTTCAAAATGCATGAACCTGTAGCATGCCCAATAGGAGCCATTGCAAGGTTTGTAGCTTAGATAAACAATTTAAACTCTATTTGTAGCTTGACAAGAATTTATAAATTTCACTGTATGACAAGATAAGAGTTCTTTCTATGGTTAGCATGTATTCTAAAGTTTGATTTCATGTTAGTTATTATCAATTTCCATTGGTCATGCTAATGCATGAGTTATGGTTGTAACTTGTCTGATAGGAGCTAAAATTTCATTGCAAAGTTGTCGCTTAAGTAGATATTTTGAACTTCTTTGTAGCTTGGCATGCATGAATTTCACTGTAATGGATATTATTTAGTAACAAAAGATAAGAGAGCTCTTTTTGTGGCTAGCATGTGTTCTAAACTTTGGTCTCATATGTTATATCAGTTTCTATTATTCATGCTTCGCGTAAGTAGGACTTCTACCCACATTGTATTCATTGATATATCAAATTTTGAAACTTCATTGATTTTGCGGCCACAAGTGTGATGGATATTGAATTTATGAGGTACCAAACACTTTTCGTGGTGTTGATCTTTGAGCTAGTTGCTGAACTGTTTCCTGGGGGAGCTCTTAACTTGAACTGAATGGCTATTGCTAACAGCCATTAACAATGGTGATTGTTAGGTATTGCCTTATGATCAACTTATGCAAGAACTAGATGTTTCCAATGTGAGAGAACTTGAAGACTTTCTCATCAATGAGTGCATGTATGCGGTAAGTGTTTTCTTAAATCACATTTCTTTTTTATTTAAGACATGACATACATACACTAGCCACACACATACATATACTTCTTGAACAGCTGTTTATGTTTGACCTTTTTTTTCCCTTAGCATTGTTCATTATGAGCTCTCAATATTTCCTTTTCATGCTATAGACATGTTTCCTTTAGGGGCCATTTGGTTAATCACCAAGGTTTGTCGTACTAAGGGTACTGACCAGGTTAAGTAGTACATACCATACCAAACCACTGACGTACCAGTCCAATAGACAAATACACCAGATTTTCTTTTTTATTTTTTTTCAATTTTTATACCAAAAATATGCTTCTATTTTTTTGTAGAATACTTAAATTATTTGTCAATTGTCTACTTTTCCATATTTGTAGATTATATTATGGAATTAGTGTAAAAGTCAATGATATTTTGGAAAGAATTTTAAAATCAAATTAGTCATTTATCCATTAAAGAAAGAAAAAATTAGACTAGTCATGAATCTCTTAGTGAGGAAAGATTTTAAAAAAAGTTTGAATAGGTTTTTCGAAAATAACTTAGATGATTCCAGTTGTTAAAACTGGAGGAGAATTCTTCTCAAGAGGTCTAGCAACAATATCCAAATCAATCTCAAATTTTCAAAATTAGTAATATTTTGCATGATATTTTTAAAACCAAATCATTGATTTTGATTGTTAAAAAAGAATACTTAAATTATTTCAAACAATTGTCCACTTTTCCATATTTGTTGATTATATTCTGAAATTTATTGCAAAAATCAATAATATTTTGAAAAGAATTTTAAAATCAAATTAGTTATTTATCCATTAAAAAAGAAAAAAATTAGATGAATCATGGATCTCTTAATGAGGAAAGATTTTGAAAAAAGTTTGAATAAGTTTTTCTAAAATAACTTAGATAATTCTAATTATTAAAAAGGAAGGAGAATTCCCTCCTTGAGATCTAATAACGATATCCAAATCAATCTCAAGTTTTCAAAATCAGTAATTTTTTGAAACCAAACCATCGATTTTTACTGCTAAAAATGAATACCTAAATTATCTCAATCAGTTGTCCACTTTTCCATATTTGTGGATTATATTCTGGAATCAATGCAAAAATCAATTATATTTAGGAAAGAATTTTAAAATAAAATTAGTCATGTATCCATTAAAGAAAGGAAAAATTAGATCTATCATGGATTTCTTAATGAGGAAAGATTTTGAAAATAGTTTGAATAGTTTTTTTTTAAATAACTTAGATGATTTCAGTTGTTAAAAAGGAGGAAGAATTTTTTCTACTATGTTATGAATTTTGCCTATCTAAATTATTCTACCATTTATTTCAAAAATGTATGCCTCACTTTGCTCGCTTACATCTTGCACCTCACTTGGCTTTTCGCTCAAAGAAGGCTTTTAACCTTCCTCTGCCTTTTATTCTCTAAACCTATGCTCGTGACCACCAGGGCCATAGAATCAAGCCGAATTGGGTAAGCGGATGGTTCAAGGTAGTTCGGTCCTATACTGAGCTAAACCAGCGAATCGTCCCGATTCCGCACTAGTTTGGCACGGCTTTGCCTACCATGATCTTACTAGTATAGTAATAGTATTCTTTGTGTAGAAGTTGGTTTAGTCTTTGCCTACCAGGACTTAATACGTACTCGTATGGTGAACGTTATAAAGTAATAGAAAGATAGATGAAGACATATGATAGAGGTAAAAATGGTTGGATGAAGTGAAAAGGATTTGTTGAAGTATTATGTGATTTTTGAATACATTGGTAACTTAAAAGAAAACCCTATAAAGCAACAACAAATCTTGCCATATTGTATGTCTTGCAGTATTGGGCAAATGGAAGGTTCTAACAAAATTCTGACTGTAAAAACTAGAAAGGCTAAAATAATATTAGGGAAGTTGGAGTTGCCCTAATGAAGAACAAATTGTTGGAGAATTAATTGCGAAGGTAGGCATGCACAAAAGAGATTTGAAAGGCTCCTGCAAAGAGGGGTGGCAGGGGTTAATTTATCATGTAGGAGTTTTTTCTTTTTCTTTTTTCTTTTTTTTTTTTTCCGGCAAGGGGGGGGGGGGGGGGGTGGTGGACAGGAATGGAAGTTGTGATGTAGAAAAACTTGGAAATACATTAGAAGTAGCTCTAGTTTTGAATGTTAGGTGAACAAGATAGAAGACCACAAATATGTGGGACTAGGCTTAATGATTATGGTTGTGGATCAATATTAGCTACACCTCATTATAGTTTAATAGAGTTTCATTTTTATTCTAAGAGAGAAATGGTAATTGTATATGCAAATACCTTATTATTGGGCTAACTTCAGTCTTGATGGAATAGAATTTTTCAATATTAGGTCATGTGCTGAAATTCAACTCAGTGGACAGCAATTATGAGCACATAGTTGAAAGTTATGATTTTCTTGTGTTTAGTGTCTCGCACTCTTATTTTGTATTTGTTATTTGCACATGTGTTACACTAAGGATCTACTTTAAGTTCTTACCTTTTTTGGGCTAGTTATTGATGAGCTTATTGAACATGTTTAGGATGATATTCCTTGCTACATGCTATTTGCTGATAATATAATATTAATAGGTGAAACTAAGGTCAAGGTCCATTGTATGTTCGAATTACACAAAAGTGTATTAGAATCCAAGAATTTTAGGTTAAATAAGAACAAGGAATGCAATTTTAGTAAAATTAAAAATAGAGATAAAAGTATAGTAAAAATTAAGGATCATGAAGTTTCTAAGAGCTATCATTTTCAGTATTTAAATTTGATTATCCATAATAATGAAAGATTGAAGAGGATATTGTTTATAGAATAAAGCATGTTGAATAAAATGAAGAAGTGCAAGTAAGTTATTTTGTGATTATAGGATATCTGCTAAGTTAAATATATATATAACGGCATAGAATGTTGGCTTTAAAAAACAACATATACAAAAGATGAGCATAATTGAAATAAGAATGTTGAGATGGATGTGTGGTAATAAAAGAAAAGATAGACTAAGAAATGAAGTAGAAGTGACACTGAGGACAAATTGAGAGAAGAACAACTTGATTTATGCATTCACAATGTAGATTTAAGGATGCACCAGTATGAAAGATAGTACATGAAAAAGGAAAGAGGGAGAGAGGTAGATTGAAAATCACATGAGAAGTAGTAGTAAAAAAATACTTGATATCTTTGCATCTTATGAAAAGTATGAGTGAAATGAAGAAAAAGGATTTATGTAGCCGATCCTAGCTAGTTTAAGATTTAGGCTGCTTTACTGTTGTTGTTGTTGTCGTCGTCGTATTTTGTAGAAATGTATGACCAAGGTAATGGTCTTTTGGTTTTGTTTTTGTGGTTCTTTCAGGGTATTGTTAGAGGAAAACTGGATCAGTTGAGTAGGTGCTTTGAGGTATGAATGACTTGCTGCAGACTCAGTGACGGTCATTAATTTCTTTTTTTTCTTTTCTTTTGTAAATGCATGAATCTATTCTTGTTGGTAGGACATCCTTCATTTTGATTTGTGGTGCAGGTCCAGTTTGCTGCTGGGAGGGATCTTAGACCTGAACAACTGAACAACATGATACAAACATTAGCAAGCTGGTAGTTTTCCTTTTTGGGACATTGTACGATGTCTTGTTTGCTGTGGCCTCAGTTTGTGATCCTGTTTCATTAGTAATATCTTTTCCCTTGGCCATCTTGTTAACTAATAAAGATGGGTCTTTAAGTATCAGTTCTTAGTTACATGCTAAGTGGGGAACATTTATTGACATGGCTTAGCAACAAGATGGAAGAAAATGTTTAAAATGTAGCACTAAATAGGGGGAGTTCATTGCATGTAAGGGTGGCAAAAATGGACCCGATCCTTTTACTCAACTCGTATTCGATCCACCATAAACGGGTTTGGGTTTGGGTTAAACAGGTTTGGGTTGTAAACAGACTGACCCATGTAGACCTGTATATTAAGTGGGATGGGTTCGAGTTTAATGTCCTTAACCCGTTTAACCTGTTTAATCCATTTAAGTAACTAGTTGGGTCGGATAGGGTTGATCCATTTATCCAACCCATTTATATTATTGGTTAATAGATTAAACGGGTTAAAAAGGTTGACATCTGATTTTTTTATTATTAGTTAATATGTTAAGCGGATTAAGCGGGTCGAGTTGGGTTACCTGTTTATTAAACAGGTTAAGTTCGAATTTGAAATTCTAACCCATTTAATAAACAGGTTGGGTTCAGGTTGGTGGTTTTTATGGCCAACCCGCGTTAAACCCAACCCATTTATGATCAAATCTGACCCGTTTGCCACCCCTAATTGCATGTGCTTTTATTTAAAATGATCTTAACTAGCAGGCCTTTTATTTTCATAAGTCACTAATTTAACCTATAATTCTCACATACTATTATAGTGAACAGGAGATCAAACTGCCTACAAGAGTGCTAGTTGTACCTTGTTGCATGATGTTATTGTAGAAAAACTTGGGTGTCTATTTGGCTGCCTGTTGATTATCTGCCAATTGTATTGCTTCCTACTTTTGCATTGATCAGTATTCTTTAGCAACAAACCAACTTGGATTACAAACAAAATAGCAGAATTGGTAGAGATGATTGATCTGATATTCCAGCAGAGTGATGAAGAAAGTGGGGTGACTCAATCAAAATGCTTTAGTAGCAGAACAATTCAGAATAATTGGAATGATAAAAGAGTGAATGTAAAATTGTAGCATCAGATCCTAATAGATAGGACTCAAGATTTAGTTGGGATCATGTATTGAAATCAAATATAACCATCATATCGCATGTGCATCCAACAAATAGCATGCATTACTTTTGCAAAATACTTTATATTTGCTGTGAATCTTGTAAACCACGTGTATCTAGTCTTGTCAACATCTAGGAATCCCTTTTCTGTAGAAAAAGTTCTAAGAATTTCGATTATTTCAGAGAAATATGTTCCTTATTTCTTGGATTTTATGAAAATACAACATAATCTTGCTAGTATACATATTAAAGGTGTCGAACAATCCCACTTTTTTGAACCTTATTTATTTATTTCAGGATAAATAATTATCAGACTTTAGTTTTAGATTTTTTTAACACATTCCCTCATTTGGAGATTTCGTATGATATAAAAATCCAATGTAAACATATAATGCATCCTTCTTAGTTTGTATAAACTTATTCACAGAGGTGGAGGACTGGTTGAGAAAGTTTTAAAATTAAATAGATTTACTTTTGAAAAATGTAGTGAACTATCTGATTTCTATAAACCAATCATGAGGTTTTTGAGTGATCATGAAGGCTGTTTAACTTGATGGATACAAGCTAGGGTAATAGGATCACATATGATGCAAGATCAAATTATACAATTCTGATATTGTGATGAAACTTTCAGCTTTTTATGATGTTCATCTGACTTCATAAAATAGAAAAGTTACAGTGCCAACTTATGTTTGAATGGGGAATTAGGATATGAAGTGCAAATTCACAGGATATTGCTAAACAAGGGACTTGATTCATAATAAAGGATGATTAAAACAAAAAACTTTTTTCTTGCTTGATACAGTAAAATAGAAAAGTTACAGTGCAAGCACACACTCAAAATAGAAAAGCCAGGGGCCCACCAAGGTTTTGATATTTGCTGATGCAGCGCACAGGGCCCAGTGCGCACACTAATCACTCACAGGGCACATGGTGGGCGCACCACTTGTAGGAACAGAGGATGTAGGCTTGCTTAAAACAAAAACTTTTTGTAAAGATCCTACTAGTCATCTATAGTGGGTTTCAAATTGGGTGCTCATTGGAGGCCATCTGTGCTGTTCTTCCCTAGGATTTTTTTTATATGATCCCTTGGATTGATCTCTAAGGTTTCATAATTAGTCCTTACCTTTAATATGGCTTCAGACCGTAAATATAAGAAGAAAATTTCAAGATCCCATCTTCGATCTGGCACAGTAGGATAGATGACACTCAAATCTATGTGCCTTATTGTGAGTGTTCAAATGAATGCTTTGGATCATGACAGACCAATGAGTCTAAAAAACAAAAAGCTTACACAATGTCATCGAGGATGACTCCCCAAAGTCATGATGTCTTGACCTTGCCTTGTTCCTTTAGTGGTTGAGAAGGCTATTGGTTGCTGATTTGTGCTCAAGCAAAATCTTTTTCTAGCTGCTTTTGTCAGTCATCATTAGAAAATCAAGATTGGGTTGATGTCCAAGCATAAACTCTTTGTAAATCCTTTAATAATGTTAAATATCTCAAAGATGTGTAAAAATAAGATATGTTTATCGAAAAGAAGGCCATAGATGAAGTTGGTTAATAATGTTAAATATCTCAAGGATGTGTAAAAATAAGATACGTTTATCGAAAAGATGGCTATAGATGAAGTTAACCAAGTCTAGTGTTCTCATGAATTTTACACGCATAAGAGGAAGAAACAGCATGCTTGAAGGATGTGAGATGGAAACACCACATTGAAGGAGGTGAAAGGACAATCTTGACATTGATACAGCTCGATTCTTTAGAGGCAAATGAAATGTTTTCAAGTATCACGAGCCACATCAATGGTGATTACAATCCGGCATGGCATGGTATCATGTCATACCTTGCCAGTCATATGCCCAATCGCTTCCCATGTCTCATTACAAAAGACATGGTTCATGCTGATAGGCTCAGATTGACATGGATGATATGATGTGCAAACATCCTGTATTGCATTCATGCAGACTTACACATATTGGCACCTAAATTTATGGGCAAGAATCATTGATAAGTTTGATGATGTCAGGATCAGAACCATTTACCATTGCATGCTACTCTTTGATTGATGAAAAAAAAATCTCCCATAATATGGACTTACCGTTGCTAACTTGTACTGATAGGCTTTGGATACAAGATCCTGTACTGAGACTGAAAATATTGGTTAGAAGTTTGTCTTATTTTGAATGTCTGGTTGAATTTGATTTAGAATTCCATAGTTAACATATAATTATTATGATTTGCTAAAACTTATAGTTGGGAATTTTAGTTGATTTTTAGAGACAACAATTAGAGTCAGTTGCAGCCTAGATTCCACATGTTGTAATATGATATCCATGAGTCTTTTTAACAGTATACTCAGATGTTTTTTTTTTTTTTTTTGGGATAGGCTGGCTTCAGTTTGTCTTATTAGAATTTCTTTAGCTATGGAATATGGATGGTATTATGTCAATTTATCCCACAGAATTCTGTTAGGCTAGGTTTTTTTGTCAAATGCTAATCTTTGGAACTACAATTTAGAGCTTTGATTGTTGCAAGTAAGATCCCAGATCCATTTTAAAATATTTATATAATTCAGCAGTTTGTTCAGTCAAACTTTTGCATTTCGCCATGGGTTAAGAATGTTTTGTCTCTTCTTTATTTGTTTGGTATGTTTATGATGAATGCACTTGTTCTGTGATTTTTATTAAGGTCAGTTCCGTGGTTTTTATTAAATTAAGGTCAGCTATTATGAATCCTATATAATTGCAATCCTTTTTCTTCTCCCCTGAATGGAAAACTGATACTCTTTCAAATTTCGTAATTTATCTTCCACTTTTGGTATTGTTGAGGATCCCTTAGCTTGATTGTGTTCATTGAGGCCTTGTTTATGAACAAGGTCATGCTCCAAATTCTTCTTCAAATCGCTCTCTGTTGAAAATAGATATCCTTAGCCTTTTCATTCTTAGAAATAGAAAATGGATGTCCTTTGTTGTGTTCAAATCTCTATCTGTCGAAATTCTAGTTTTCATTGGTCATGCTGCATCACTTAAAATTTTTCGCTAAGCTAATTAATGTAGTACGTCCACTTGCAACTGATTTGGTCTTGACAACTATAATACCTACTATTTCAAACAAAATGACATTCAGCTAATCAGCTTGTGTTGGGCCTTTTGCCTCCAGGTCCTATCAATGTAGAAGCAAATGAAATGTCTTATGTTGTTTTGTTTTTGTGGAGTATTTTCACAACCTGCTACTGCTCTATCCTTCGAGTCTCCCCCCCTTCCCCCCACAATGCGCACACATTTTCTAACCTATTTCTTTTGGTTTCATTTCTATAAGGAAGCAGAGCTTGTCATGCTTCTTTATGTTGCTATTTCATGATCCAGTATTTGTTGTGATTTTTCCATTCCATCTGTGAATGAATACCTTTCAGGTTGGACACTTCAGATAGTTTACTTCATTTGATTCAAGAGAAAATCAAGTGGGCTGATACCATGAGTGAGGTGACCAAGAAACACCACAAGGAAATTGAAGACAAAGTGGAAGAAGTGAAAAAATCACTCAAGGTGAGTTTGATGATTTGAATACAAGTATATTTATTTAAACTGTTAACAGATGCAATACACGCTAATTGATCAAATGTGCTAGAGTCCAAATCCACATAGAACTCTATATGCTGTTCTCTTATTATTTTGCTCATTTCATGTTGTTTATAATATCACGAAGACTGCACACAAAAGCATGTAGTAACTGAACTGCTTATCAAAGATGGGCAATATTGGTCGATGTGTCTTACTTACTTGGTGGCAGAAGCTAAACACTTTAAGCAGGCAGACATGGACTTACGAGGCCACGAGGAATTGTTCTGCGACCATGGAGGAATGATGGACTACGAAGAGGACCGTGTCCGACCTAAGAGGTAATGTGTAATTTAATGAATGTAATGCAGTCTGTGCATCATTCTGATATCTGTGTCATTTTCATGCAGATGTCCTTGTTCATAAGAAACATATACATCAGCAAGCTGAACTACCCATAACTATTCTGTGGCCGAAACATTCATGCATCTATGGTCATCAAGATTGGTCTCTACTCCAAATTCATTATATCTTAGGGTTCATTTCATTACGAACTCGTAGGGTGTGTTGGGTGTGAGGTGATCTAGTCAAGATCACAGGTGACATGGGTGAAGATGATAGCATCATTGTGTATGGTTACACCCTAGAAACCCTATGTGATAGTGGTTCTAATTACCTCTCCCTTTAAAATCATCATCTAACCTAATGATCCCGGACCCATCCTTGAGGATGGGTTTCTAAGATCACCCTAGCATAGTGATTTTACACTGAGATTTAGGAACCAAAATGCCTCTCATCTATAAAAAAAATAATATTATAGTTAAATATTATAAAAATAATATTATAATTTAATTTTTCATATTATATTTATAATATCATTGCATAAAAATGATATTTATAATAAAATATTATAAAAATAAATTTATAATTTAATTTAAATATTATAATAATAAATAATATGAAATAATGATAAACTATTATAGTAGTTGAAAAATATTCGAGGGTAGTTTTGGTATTACATGATTAGTTATCTTAGATTTTTTTAGCATATCAAACAAGTTAATCGCAAATATCTGGAGATATTTTAATCATTAAGATATAGCATGGTGATCTTAGATCATGAGGGATAAGATTATCTTGGGATAAGGATTACTAGTGATCTAAGTTCACTCTAGCAATTCCATTTGGTTTATCAAATGCCCCCATAAGTGTAAGACTAATTAGTGAGGTTATAAAGAAAAAGGAAAAAAAAAAAGAAGAAAAACTTCAATCAATGGACAATCAGCCAGTCCATGAGAAAGCACTAGCACCTTCCTCATTGAGGCTCCGCGCACCAAGGAAAAAGGCTTCCATGATGGTGATATCACATGAATACTAGAAAGAGTCTGATATGACATTAGCGTCCTTCGAAGCATGAGACAATTAGAACCCCCTCTTTCAACTTTGAGTTTGCTTTCCATGCATTATCAGTGGCACTTCTGGTGAGGTTGAATCTCTGTATGCATGATCTCGACCCTTAATTACCGAATCCATTGTACCTCACTGTTCAGGCACTTGATCAGATTATCAGTCACATGCTAACATGCAGAACATGAGTCTATTCCTTCACACTGCCCTTGTTATACTTTGTTTTAGTTGTTTATGGAATTTATCATGTATTTACTCATGTTGGTTCTTTTTCTGTTTCATTTGATCCTATCAGCAAGCGCTTGCTCACACCTAATCAAGTTAGCAAGAATATTTGGTTTGATTGTCCTCCTTTCTTGTCAGCTTATCTTAGCCATCCAGAATTTTATATCATCACCGGCATATGTGCTTGCTAGCCTGCTAAACATGATTTTTCCTACTAACATTTAGTTCTTCCTTCTTCTAACGTTTGGTGGCTTTTTATTGCATTGATTTTTTCCTCATTCCCATTGCAGGAGGCGGGCGCCGATGCCGTAGGGAAAAGGAGAAATTTGTGGAGTTGGCCTGTTTAAGTGGGTCGCCGGATTAACTTTTCTTGCTAACAGCATTTCGGGATCAAAGATGTTCTACAATCAAGCAGCCTGTTCTCTCTCCAATATTGGTTTACTCCCATTTGCATTCCTTTCGTGCATCATTTAAAGAAAGATATTGATGGCACATAGGTGCAAATCATGCTACTTATTAGATATTTAATTATTTCGGTATCTGGTGACATCTCAATCATGTATCTTATTGTTAATCATATCAGAGACGTATACGACTTAGTCCAAGTACCATCCAGTCGATGCATCTTATTGTTGATCATATCAGAGACGGATACGAGTTAGTCCAAGTACCATGCGGTCAACCGTCAGCAACGGCATCGAGCTCATCCTAGGGGCTCGTGCCTGGTGACTGCATGCAGTATGTATGGCCCCACCTGGTCCTGACAGCTATCCGATTTTGATTGTTGGGCTCTGACCGGTACTGCATAGCTCTCGTATCGTCGATCGGGTATAACCAGCGCCCGAAGCTTCTAAGCTTCTTCAGTTAGAGGGGGTTTGGCCAAGCGGCTCATCGTGTTGGAAAGTAGGGCTTGGAATCTGCTGCCTGACAAGAAACCAAAAAAAAAAAAAGTTCCACCCGGGTGAATGAGATGAGAAAGGCTCGAGTCCTAGCTTTATTATGTTTGACCAGAACAAACCATGGTTTTAGATTCTGTTGCCGTGGAGTAGCGCGGATTTTGAATGCTAACTTGGAAGGTCAAAAGCAGCTCAAAAGCGGAAAGTCTTTGGTCACATTACGTTCTGGAGTGTCATATGGTTTGTGCCTACCGTTACTTTGCCGTCGTATGGCTTTGTGCTTACCGTCGCTTTGCCCCTCGTGTGCCACACGCCGCTTTGCCCCTCGTGTGCCTCCGTCGTCGTCTTCAATACGGCTTGCGGATGGACTATCAATCTCTTGTTACATCACCATCTGTTTATGGAGATTTCAGTGGATGACTTATCATGATTATTTTAGAGTTGTGTTGTATACGACCATCGCTTCGGAGAATTCATCAATGATCCATCGATTTTGGATCGACAAACAATTTAACTTTATGACTGACAGGATAATGTTTCATTTTATAATTGACAAAAGAAAGATGTTCGGTAATATTTTATTTGGTGAGGATATTTTATTGGGTGATATAAAATGGCAGATCCAGCCATGGGATGCAAAAGAAAGATGTTCGGTGATTTTTTATTTGGTGAGGATAAGGATTTTATCAGGTGGCTGAGGATAATTTATTCCTTAATGTGGATGATTATGAGTGAGATCCAAGTGTTTCCAGTTTCCACAGATATCAAATTAGCATTTGCTGCATGTTGAAGGGGCAGCTAATGCATCCTGTTGCAGTTGATTAATGGAGAGAGGTTATTTCGATAATGAGGACCGAGTAGATTAATCCCGATCGGAAGTTATTTCGATAATGGGTACAGTAGATTAATCCCGATGTTGGTGTCCAGTTGGGTCTTGATATGATCCTGATAAATATTGTTAAATGCCCCAGGGTACGACCGGACGTAAGAAACACGTTTAGTTCCTGGGAGCTGGTTACCTACCTGGGTTGGTGGACCAGAACCAGGTGGGGTCATGGCCTTTCTCCAAAGCGGTGCGCGATGAATAAAAGACTGATGCTTAAAAGGAAAAGACAAAAGAAAAACTTTCGTGCGCTCCACCAATGGAGTCGGAGTCCTCTAGACTCTCCACTAGCATCTTGGCCTAGGACCCAATTTGCATAAAAATCTTGTGATCATAATATATTTTAACTTCGAGCACTCGAAGATGTCCACTACCTGCCACAAAATTTTATTTTGATTTTATTATTTTCGTGCAAAGTGAGACTTATTTATTTTTGCTATAAGAGAAGAAATTACTTATAATATAATTGTTCAGGTCCAATTTCTAAAGATGCATCCTTTGTGAATCGAATCCAAAATTTTAATTAAAAGTAAGAGATGTGACCACTAGAACAAGCCTTGCCCTACCAGATTTGCTTGATTTTACAGCTATTAGCTCTTGACTTAAGAGATAAACTATTATTGATATATATAATATTTTATTTGGTGGTCAGAAAAACTCAGAGCATTTATCAAATTCATTACAATATTAGTGGGGAAAAAAAAAAAAGAAAAAAAAAAAAGCTGCCAAGCCTTCAGATTTAAAGGTTCTTGCTGATCAATCTTTCTTCCAGTTCACCTACACATAATGTGAAGCCTAGCTATGATAAGCCTAATCTAAAAGTATGCTCAACGACAAGCTGCCGAGCATACCTATGAGGAAGAATAAGAGAATATGGTTACAACATGTCTATATATTTAATTACTGAGAAAGATAAAGAATTAAGATTATCGGATAAGAAAAGTCACTAGGCATTACTTTATGCCAATTCTTTCTAAATGCTGTTGCTTTCTAAATCCAAAGTCTCCATCTGCTTTCACATTTGCACCTGATTCTAGATATGTAGGATTTATCAACACATATTTATCACTGAGTTTTTTAGGATCGACATTCATCGAGGTCCACGGAGCCAACCCCCACATCGATGGGTTATCAGTTACTTATTTGTACACATTCTTGACACTTGAAAATTCCATCTGCTCGGATTTCGTTCCTCATGTTTTGACGGCAATTCCCATTACCATCACTTTATTGACTTTGCCAATAAAATAGATAGAATCCTCCAAGTTTAAATAGTGAACTCGTCTGATTGCAGCCCAAGTCCATTTAGACATAGATCATTCAAGAAACCTTCGTTTCAAAAATCCCTTCTAGAAATGGAACCTTCATTAAAGAATAAAGAGGATCACCTAGAATTCTTCATACTTTATACAATAGAATTATAAGGTTTAGACAAATCACACAACGACCCCAGAGCCACTACGCCAAACCGTAGACAGATAATCTTTCTGTTTTGCGCCCCACAAGAGGGGAAGCAGAACAAGCCTTCAAGAAGTCTCTTTTCTTTGCTCCCATTTCCCACCTCCTTTCCATCTTATCCTTTGTGCCCCCCTTAAGTTTTCCACTATTTAACCTTCTTTAAGGCAACTCAACCAAGAGCCCCTGCGCTGGCCCCTGGTTACCGAACTCTTCTTCTTCCACGCTACAACTATTTCCTCGCATTTAGACCACCACCACATTAACTAACCAAGAGTTGACCGACACGTGGCAGTTGCACGACCGGCCCTACCGGGAATCCCTCCGGCCGGCTCCCGAAACCCAGACCGGACTGCGCCTGGACCGGAACCGAAACTAGAACCGGAGAAGAAGAGGGCACGGGAGCCGCCGCCACCGGAGGCATCGCCATAGCCATCGCCGCGGCCTCCCCTTTCTTCCTCCTCTTCGGCGACGCCTTCGACGACGACGACGACGACGACGACGACGACGAGGAGGGGGATTGGGGGGAGGAAGAGCCGGAAGAGGTGAAAGAGGGCTCCGGCGAGGCCCGCTTCTTCGCCGGCGCCGGCGATGGCGCCGCCGCGGCCTCCAGCGTCCCGATCCGGAGCGGGAAATTGAGCAGCGCGCGGGAACCACGCATCCTGTAAGCCGCCTTGTCGTAGGCGATGGCGGCCTCCTCCGCCGTCTCGAACGTCCCCAGCCAGACCCTCGCCCCGTTCTTCGCCGGATCCCTGATCTCCGCCGCGAACTTCCCCCACGGCCGCTGCCTCACCCCTCTATAGTGCTTCCCCTTCGCCGGCGCCGGCGCCGGTGCCGCCACTTCCGGTTGCGCCTGGATTGCAGGCATCGCCGGCGGCAGCTCGGTCACGGGCTCCGATTTAACGATAACGGCAGGGCTCGTGACAGGACCGGTTTCGGGGGAGGGGTTCCAGCCGTGGGAATAGGCGTCGTGGAGGGCGCCGAGGACGACCATGTCGTCGGAGTCGTCGAGGCGGAAGGGGAGGTCGCCCCACTGGTCGGCGACGAGGCTGCCGAAGCTGGAGCTCCGGCAGTAGACGGAGCCTGCGGTTACCGCGGAGGACGGGACCCCGGCCGAGGGGACCGGATCGTCGAGGAGGTGGTGGCGGATGGACTCAAGGAGGGCCAGCTCCGCCCCCGGACTCGGCTCCGGGCAGTACATTTTTGGTCACCGATGGTGGTGTTAAGCAACGAGTGAGAGATTTTTAGCTGGCGAGAATTCGGATGGTGAGCACGCTTGGCGAGGAGAGGCCAAGGGGGAACCGGATTATATATAGATGGGGATAAGGATCAAGTTTAATTAATCCGGGGGCAAGGCGTGAGGTAAGAGCCCGTGCTTCCTAGAAATTTCCTCGGTGTAAGCACGTGTGGAAACCTTTTTTTTTTCTTTTCTTTTCTTTTCTTTTCTTTTCTTGAGGGATTATTAATTTTTTAATCGTATCATTTAATTTGTTTGGTGATGTAATAAAAAGGGCCCGTGGTGGAGACGGGAGGAGAGGGTGACGTCACAAATGTGATCGTCAGCGGCGCGCCGTGTCAGCCTCAGCGTTGTCGGTATTCGGGTCCCCGGGCAAAGACTGGCCGTTGATTTATTTACCCTCCGATTTCTTTGCTGGTAGAATCCGAGAGGATAATGAAAGCCGGGATAAAGAGAGCGTTGCATGGTAAATCCTTTCGGTAATTTTGCTTTTTTTTTTTTTATTTTACTGAGAATTATAAACATAAATCATCTATAGCAAATTAGATGGCTTAATGATAAGTTTAGCTAAATATTGTGATCAAATATTTCTCCATGTGCTAGAAGACTATTTAAAATTGCGGCATCCAAGGTAAGGCCCACTGCGTTCTCTCAATGTGAAAGGTGAGAGGCATAAGGAAAATAAGGGATGGTATCAGGGCTAGTTTTACTTTCTTCTATCATGTGTAATTTTTAGCCGCGGCAACTTGACGAATGAGATGACCAAGGCTTTTGTCCAACTCTCCTTTTAGTATAGGCGATGAGTATTTCAAAGCTTGACCTATTGAAGCATTTCCACACCAGTTGATTAATCTGAAAACGTCTAAGAAGACATCCAATTTTATTGGCCACCACTCTCATCCACATAATAAAAGTGTTTAAGGCATGCGTGGATGTTGAATTATTAATAGTTTTTCTTTTTTTTTTTTTTTAAGATCTTTTTCACAATATATTTAACCATTCTATTGGTCTAAAATTGAAAATTTACATAATATATATTCAAAATTTTTGAAAACAATAATCAAAACTCTTGCAAAATTTTTATATAAAATTATTTAATCTATAATATCAAAATTAATATATGTATTCTGGTGGCACAAAGATATTCTGTTAACACAATATTTTTTTTTTATAAAAATTTTCTTTTAATTTTTTTATTTAATTGATATCAATTATTAAGTAACATCACAATTAAAAGTAAGGTATTTTAAGTGTGAATAAAGGGACAGAAATTTGGGGTCAAAAAGCGGTTGAGGAATTGGCGATGACGAAGCGAGAAAGAAAGATGCAATGTTTCTGGACAACTTGGGAGGATAAGGTCAAGGCGGTGGGCACCACCACAACCAAGCCGTTCCTCGCACGACTCCTCCTCCGCGCCTTATCTCCGCTCTCCAGCCCACACACCCACGTCCTACGAACCCAAATCCCACGCAAGCCACGTCATACCCGTCAAATAATTGGCGATGCCGTATTGGACCAGTACGGTGCAGGCTGTCCGTCCCTAACACCACCACCCGCCCTCTCCGGTGCCGTCGCTGTTTCGCGACGACCCCCGGCTCCAACCCAACCCCTCTCTCTCTCTCTCTCTCTCTCTCTCTCATTGCTGTCGTAAGTCCCTCTGATATTTTATTTGTATGCGTTTAATATTTTAAGTTTAAGTTCTCTATCACTATTCCCCAAATAATGCACATTGATTAATATTAATAATAATATTCGCACGTGGTCTTTGTAGGAGATTTGAAAATTGATGCGTCCCAAGGCGGCTCATGAACATTGAGGTGGTGTCTAGAAGGTCTACTATTAGTTGAATTTTGTGATAAGAGTAAGGAGCTCACCCTATCTCGTACGATTGAGAGTTTTGATCATTAAACTCATCTAAGAAATAAATAGGAGTAATATATTGAGATGGTTTGTAGGTTATGATTCAAAAAAATTGTTCCTAATTGCTAATTACAAGAGAATTTGGAAGCTTGAGACTCATTTATTTTTTTAAAAAAATCAATTTAAATTTTTAAGATTTTTTAATGTTTTGTTGGATTACATTTGACTTTTGTGCTCGTGGTGGTGGTGATGTCGGCTTCAATCTTGAAATCAAATAAAAGTGAATAAGTGTCTTTATATAGATGATAAGTTACAATAGAAAGATTGACTGATGAAAAAAAAATCATGGCTTAACTTTTGCTAATTATTATTAATATTTTATTTGAATTTTTGGTAAAGTGATAAGGGTACATGATTCTTTTATTTTTTTATATTAATTTTCAATATTTACTGTTAATGATTGAAACTTTGGTATTCTCTTAACAAATAATTTAGTAGTTTTTTTTGCTGTAGTGTTTCTGTTAATCATGCTTGCTAAATTATATACTACATCATATTCTTAACCATTATTCTCTCTTGATTGAATCGATGATTGCCCTTGATGTTATATATGAAATAATATTGATATCTCCTTTGACATGTGAAAAAGCTAAGATCTCAAGAGATAAAGTAATGATAATATTGTGACTCATTTGAATCCTTTAACAACCATTGTTGTAAAACCTATCAATTAGACTCGAGAATAAAAAAATCAATCCTATCACTCCATTTACAAGGATGCAATTGAGCATATCTTCCCTCAAATCAGGTTGAGACATGATCGGTTGAATGGAGTCACATCAATGATTCGAACTGTTGTATATGATGCACAATCTTTAAATTGCATTATATTAAAAAGAATACAATTTGAAAACTTCTAACCTATAAATCAAATGATTAAAAATTAAATAATTTAAATAATATAAAATAATATTTTTTTAATTACTTGATGTATCGGTTAAGAGTCTTTAAATTATATAATTTTTGTGTGAAGCAGTTTAGAAATTATAGATTGCATTCACAAACTCTAAGTACCAATATTTCCCTTCTATTGTCCAATCATGATATCATAGAATCTAAGTGAAGATATATCTGAATGTTTCTTAGTCTACTTCTCTATATATACGTGCAAATATATATATATATATATATGATTATATATAGAATAAAGTTTAGGTTACAATAATAGAGACAAAATGAAACCATTTATTTCCATCTTGCTCATCTAAATAAATCAATCTTTTTTAAACAGGTCTAAATTGAACTTATTAGAAGCATCTCAATTACGTTGTATTTATTGTGCAAAAATGGAATAAGAAAATAAAATAGAAATAATTTTAGATTGAGTTATCAAGAAGTACTCTGTAAGAATTGCAAGCAGCAGTGAATTGATGAGTTAATGAGAGAGAGACAGAGAGAGGGGATTGCTTCAAGTAAATGAGATACCACATCACACTCGGTGCCGCTAACAAGGCATGCCATTTATTGGCCCATCTCCCATTTCTGTGGTCAAGACCACACCAACAACCAAAGGCTTCTAGTTGTTTAATCATATATCTCTTCTTATTGCTAGTCCTACTTTTCAACGTTATCTTCGTCAAACAATCAATGGCATGGCGACACTTGAAGCAAAAATTAATGTTGTGGGCTAAAAGAAACAAGAGAGCTTGTGGAAATGAATGCATTAGGCGCCGAAGAAAAAGATAAGGTTGACGGGTCGAGGTCCTGTTTGAATTTGACCATAGACTTTAAAGGATCCATTTGCCTTTCTTTTTAACAAACATACAATGGATGACGAGAACAAGGGGCTCTCTTTCTTCTGGAGAAACCCCTCACGTGGCTTAATACCATAACAATATATGACATTTGACCGTGGTCCGCACCATGGCTCCTTCTCAGCTGCTTCCTCGCTTTGATCACGAGGTAAAAACGAACTTAGTTTTGGATCACATGGAAAGTTGGCAGCTTATCAAAACGGATGTGGACCCTTTTGGAGGAGACCTGTCAATGGGTTAGGTGAGGATAGACCCCAGCTGAAGGTTACCCTGGCTCGATCCGGGTACCCATTCTTATCCTAAAATCCGATCCGAAATCGAGACATCAAAGCTTTGTTTGAGATAATTACTGAGAGATGTCGACAATAACTATTTATCACCAATTATTTAAGATAGCTATTCATCATCAATTATTCCAAACAGGGCTTAAGATGGATGATGGGATATTGAAGGTACAAGTTGGCTAAATGGCCTCACATAAGGTTTTGTTTTGATCTAACCGGAACCGATAATTCGAAATCATTGGATGGAGTTGGTCCTCGATCTAGATTCAATTAGTCACGATTGTTTTGATCTTAATGTTTATATCTAATCCAACCTAGGTACGGCTAGATGGCCGAGATTGTTAGCCCTGGTGCACAAAATTTAGACTTACTTTGAAATTAGATCCAATCTGATTAATTTTGTTTCGTAATTGAGACATGTTTAAATCCATAACCAATCTAGGATTAATACGTCTACACCATATAAATGATCACTAGCATTAATGGTGCCTCATTGAATTCCATCATCTCTCTTAGTCGAGATCCAACTAGCAATACTAAAAGAAAATAGATTACAAACCATATGAAATTTGAAGTCAAAAATGTCACTTTGCTTACTTGTGAATCCATAACACATTTCTTTTTTCACAAATTCTAGCTTTCTCATAGCATTGCTCTCATTAATTTATTAAAAGAAAAAAAGTTGATAAAATAACTGACAACCCAATCATAAGGAAACAAGATGAGCATCTAACAAATCAGGTCAAAGTAGCGAAATTAAAGATCCCAAACTATAAGCCATCTCGGTAAAAACCTTGGATGGCCTATGTAATCTTGTAGTGTAGGGTGTATATTTTTATAATTTCTCAAGTACAAAATATATCTTATTTTCTCCTTCCATCATGTTGATGTCTATGCAAATGGTTGACAAGAAGATTGTCTAGATAAAATAATAAAATTTAAGATACCGATGGAAGTGAGAACGGAGCATTGAAATGGGCTAGTTTCAAGGGCCTAGTAATGAAAGTTAAGATGCATGGTTAGTGGTAGGTGTAACATGATGGAGACAATAATACTGTGGGAAACTTAATGTCAAGATGAAATAGCAAAGAATTGGGGTTTCACAGGTACATGGCATGTTGGAGAAGATTCAAAGTTGAATAGAAGGGAAAGGTTTGAATTACAATCACACCAACCAAATAAATTTGGCGCATCATCAAATATGTAAAGGGATAAATGGTAAGCCCCCCTCCCCCCCCCCCCCCCCTCTCTCTCTCTCTCTCTCTCTCTCTCATATATATATATATATATATATATATATATATATATATATATATATATGTGTGTGTGTAGAGAGAAAAAGTAAGACTTGACTACATTTGAATGTATCCAAGCTAAATTTGGTCATCTCTTTCACTCTTCGGTTCACATAATTTATGGATCCTCCAAATGGGGAAAGTGACTGAATCCTTAATTTGGCTATATTTAAATATAGCCAAGTTCAGCTCTTCCTTTATATATATATATAGAAAGGTAAACTTGACTACATTCTTCCACCCTTCGATCCACACAATTTATGGATCCTCCAAGTGAGAAAGGTGACTAAATCCTGAATTTGGTTATATTTGAATGTAACTAAATTCAGCTCTATCTTTATATTTGAATGTAGCCAAATTTAGGATTAGATCATCTTTTCCATCTTTAGATCCGTACGGATCCTAAAGCTACTCCACTTTTTTTCTTTTTTTCATCTTTGGAATCTATGAACTGTATAGATTCAAAAGTAGAAAGTTAATCGGATTTAAACTTGATTATATTTAAATATAACCAAGTCTATCTATATATATAGACACATAGGATGAAATACTATAAAAAGTTCTTTAATAATAAAAAAATAACAAACCCAAAGGACGTTGCCTCTAAAAGCTTAACAAAAGTATTTTCAATAATCTAGATGCATTGGTTTAGCTTAGCTAATATTTTGTTAGATTTGTAATGATCCATCTCTATGTCCTAATGGAGGAGCTGTTTTTAGGACCCTACTCTTATATTGGATAGCTTTTGATAATTTTAATTCCAAAGAAGATGATAAGCATGAAGAAATATTCTTTGAATAGATTTATCAATTCCTTTCTAGAATGGTTTTGTGCCAAGTTTAAAGAATTCTGATCAAATTAGGATAAATCAACGACTATGAAAGGGAGTCATTTTGTGATTAGAGTTTGTTTTCTTTGTATTTGTATCCAGCTCTATCGTATATCATCGCAGAATTAGTTAGTCAAACCACATCAAAACTTTAAAATTTTATTAAAAAATAGTTTCACAAAGTGCCAAGATAATTCTTGCTGAAATTTCATTAAGAAATAGCTGTACAAAGTATTAAAATAAGTTTTTTTTTTTTTTTTCTTTTGTATGGCATGTATAGAATAAGGCGAATGTTAGAATCTTTTTGAAAAACAGATACCACATAACCCTTGATTCCCTACAAAATTCAAGTATGCGAAAAAAATCTGTCTCAAAAAGTATGTTCGACCTCATTAAAAGCTTTTAACATGATGTCTGATCATAATCATATATTATATTAATAAAATTTGAGAAAACATTTTTTCCCTCTCACTTTTTTTATTTTAAAAGAAATAAAAGACAAGCCTTGACCGCAATCTCATATCAGGCAGAACACAAATTGCTCTAAACAAGACGCACGAGGCCATACACAACACTGCTTGCAAAAGAAAGCTAGTCTGGGCTGCCGTGTGCCACTAGTTATGAAATTCCATCATCAATTTAAATTTTACAAAATGTACTTTTTACTAGAGAGAGAGAGACTTGCCGTGTGCCATTAGTTATGAAATCCCATCATCAATTTAAATTTTACAAAATGTACTTTTTACTAGAGAGAGAGAGAGAGAGAGAGAGAAAAGGAATTAAAACATTGTGAAATCTAATCCCCACACGGCAAAATTAATGAGAATCCAATTACAATGGTGGATGGAGGAGCAGGTGCCCATCATTATTCCTTTCAAAGTTTGTGCCATAGTTATGAAATCCCACCATCAATTTAAATTTTACAAAATGTACTTTTTACTAGAGAGATAGAGAGAGAGAGAGAGAGAGAGAGAGAGAAGGAATTAAAACATTGTGAAAGCTAACCCCACACGGCAAAATTAATGAGAATCCAATTACAATGGTGGATGGACGAGCTGGTGCCATCATTATTCCCTTCAAAGTTAGTGGGGATTAAAATGCCTTTGTCCTCGGCGTCAATCGTAGGTGCAACGCTGGGTGTTCGATCCCATTTCGCATTAACTTGTTGATAAGGTTTGCATGACAGGTCTCAGCCCAGTAGTACATCAGGCCGGGGACCATTCGGGAATCAACTTGACAGCTTGACAGCTTGACAGCTTGTCTTCATCTAAAATAATGGAAGACTTCCCACATGATTCAAATGGGGATTTTGGCATGCAACCCATGGAGGTTGGCTCCGTTCAGTGAACGCAAGGAGACCCGTGGCATTCTGGCTTCGTAGCGCAAGTGGCATCTTTTCTGGAAGACGTGGGGATGACGCTTGGAAGCAGTGGCGTGAGAGCCAGGGAGTGCTATCCCTGTCCCATGAAACAGTGGACAGAATTAAATCTTGAGCTCAATCGGACGAGCAGCTTTGTTCTTTCCTTCTGAAACCCATGGCTTCAGAAAATGACGGGGGTTTTAAGGGACCGATCATTGTACGTTATCTCGAATTTGGAGAGGGCTGTTTCGTGGGCCACTGGGTCACTCATCGGCCATGTCTCATCGATCCATTTAACCTGGTTATATAAAAGAGCATAAATATGGGGGTTAGATTAAAAACTGGTTGGTGTTTTTTTCAATTTGTAAGGCAACATAATGGAGACCATGCCGTTTATACTTCACCCACCTGCCATATGGTCCGGTCCGGTCTAGTCTTAGACTTGGAAGATGGTACTTAATGCATCTCAGATAAAGCTCTATTTGTGTTTGTTATCTCTCATTACCAAAGGTTCAAAGCATTGATATGTGCCCCCTTTTTTTTTTTTTTTTTTTTTTTTTTTTTCCTCTATACTCGTAAACCCTCTCAAATTAATAAAGTATTCCCTTTTTTCTTTTTTTTTTCCCCACCTTTGAAGCAATATTTCTCTTTATTTTGAAAAATTAAGACTCCTTTCATCGTACTCGACAATCTACCTGTGTATCTTATAATTTTTATTTAAATTTAAAATATTTTTATAAATTTTTATGGATTACTCATAGATTTTTATGGATTAAAGTGATATAAGCATACTTTGAATCATGTTCATATCAAAAATATTTTCATCCTACAAATGTATTTTAACGATTTCAAAGTCTAATAAAATTTAAAATTTAAATCTAATGTTTATCTCAAATCAAACACAAAATTTTTGAAATGCAACATCCAATGTTGGTTGATGTAGTAAAAATGAACTTCAAATGATGCGGTCATTCGATGATTTTTTAAAGAAAATTCAAGTAAAATCGATTATCGAATCCTTTTTTCGCTTTTTTTTTTTTTTCTCATGTTCTCCATTTTTTCCCTTTTTTTTTTTCTTCAATATTCTACATCAAATAAACTATTAGGTGGGTAATGGGATATAGCAATTTTGAATAGAGCTTTTCTTAAACTATAGTTAGGTTAAATGAAATCGAGCTATATCTTAGGTTAAGTGAAATTGGGCTATGCCTTATATGGATAGACTATATTTATTTCAAAAAAAATTATGGAAGTATGAGAGGGTAAAAGATTGCTTCTCTAAAATAGAAAAAAGTTGGGTAGAAAAAAAAAAAAAAAAAGTAAAATAATTCAACGTGCCCAACTCACTCATCATCTTATAATTGTTATTTTAATATGATGAAAAGTGAGAAGCGGTGATGGTTACAATGCTATCTTGGCCATCATTTATCATTGGAAACAAGTTGATTCATTTATTTTCTCCTACCTATCCAAAAAGAATAAATAAAACTATATTTATATCAAATTAAAGCTGACATGACATGAAATAAGCATCAGATAGCACGTGGTGAGGGAGATATGTTAACTCTAGGATAGAGATACTATGACTTCGGTGAATACAGAATCGCCTTTCATTCCTTAAAAGGTTTCACAATGATATTCTTTAATCATAGAAGGACCAAACTAACTCAGCTTATCTATAAGTTTTTTATATATAACCGATTTCAAATCTGAATAAAAAAAGAGGATTGTAATAAATTGATAGCGACTCTAAAACTATAGTCACACCTTACGAACATGAATCCAGTAAAGAAAATTAATAAAGATAGAACGTTTCTCGGAAGTCACGTGCTACATCAAACCTCGAATGTAATGAAAATAGTAAGGGTAATTAGAAAAATACACATACATAAGATGAATATAGCAAAAAAGAAAATATTAAGATGGATGTATGGTAATACAAGAAAAAATAAAATAAGAAATGAAACCATTCGTAAAATGGTAGAGATGGCTCCAATCAAAAATAAATTAAGGAAAAGATGACTTAAATAGTTTGGATATATATAACGAAAACTTAGAGAGGAATTTATATGAAAGAGTGACTTAATACATGCAGACAGGAAAAGAGGTAGAGGTAGATCGAAAATCACATGAGAGAAAGTGATAAAGAAAGATTTAAAATTTTTGCAACTTACAAAAAAATATGATTCAGAATAGAGTTAAATGAAGAAAAATGATTCATTTAGTCGATTCTAACTAGTCTGAGATTAAGACTTTGCTATTATTATTATGGTATACAAGGATCAAACTTCATGACTCTAAATAAATAAATAAATAAAAAAAAAAAAGGCACAACCATGCAGCATAATATCTTTGCACAGAGACTCTCTTCCTTGAGGTCCACCGAAAAATAATTCCTAGAGAATAACCCTAGTTGGTGGAATTTTCAGGCCATTTGTCATCTTTTATGGTTTTTGAAATTCAACAAAACCTTAACATGACTCAGATATTTTGGTACATTGAATCTTTGATGATCACACCAAACCTTAAATAATGAGTGTCCCACAATTTGCATGTGTTGGTTGCTTTCAACATGTCTTGATGCCATGTATTTTGACTTGCGAAGGTGATGACAAGGCTCAAAACCAATATACACCTTAGCTGTCAGGAACCATAATTCACACGTGATTGCAGTTTTTCTTTCTTCGTGGACAGGAGGTATTATTTTGGATTTTCTGTCGGCCGAATTGCACTTATAAATCACACCATCCATGCAATTTGTCGCATTCTTTCATCGGCTTCTTGAACCATTTCAGATACCATGGAACATTTGCATGCTAAGCCCGGCCCAGGCCCATTTCCATCCTATCGTTTCCCCAAAATGCCCAAAACACCCTCCAATGAGAGAGCTATGAGGAATATCTCGCGCTGAAGTTGTCGTAAAATGAGAAATAAGATAGGGCCGTTACCGTCTTTATGCCCTTCTGTCATCTTCGCCGAATAATCCAGCTCTTATCACCGCCCGGTACGCTCACCTCTCACCGAACCGCTTCACCGGAGTCCGTCTCCCTCGGCCCCAACAGTGGCGGCCATTTCTTCGGAGTCGTCGCGTCCCTCATCCTTTCTCCCTCTCCTCCGAAACCCTAATCGTAGACCCTAATTTCCCAAATACGTGAGCTTCTTACGAACCTAGATCGTTTGATCCGAAGAACCCTAATTCGCTTTTTCTTCTTCTGGTTTTCTTGATTGAAAGCAGGTGCCTTCCGCGGATACGATCTTCTTTAGGTCGACCGGGTTGAGAGCGCCGGGAACCCGGTGATCGATTGGCTATCGAATTCGAGGAGCATCGCCTAGCTACTCGTCTCGAAGCTGCGCGGCTACGCCAATGCTTGGGTGGTGGATGCGTCCACCTTCAACGGGCCTTTCGTGGTTAACGAGGAATTGTGACTTCTCGAGCAAAGCCGAAGCGTTATCATCCCAATTGCATTTTTTTTTTTTGGCTTCCTCTTCCATTCTGGCGATCTTATCTAAATGCGTCGAACAGGTAAAAATGGAATCTTGTTGCAGAAATGTTTCTTCCGGTTGCGTTTCCTTGGCTTTTGGTTTCAAATCATTATCTTTCATAGTCACAATGTTCTGTTTATTTGTGATTTGCCTGATTTTGGATTGGAAAATTTGAGATTGTTGAAGGGAATTGGCTTTCTTCTTTTTAGTTTCGTCTTTAGAGGGCTGGAGGTTTGAAACTTGTGAGCAAGTGATGACATCCATTGTAAGTCTTACTCTTTTACAAAGATGATAATTAGCCTGAAGTGTCAGTACTGCTGCTAGATCACTGGCAGATTACGAACATCGTTATCCCCTTTACAAAATCCAAAATTACACCCTAGGTTCGTACTCCTTAACATTCTCTAGATTGCTCAACGTGGGCAGGAGTGAGACAAATTTACTACTAAGTCTGATATTCACAATGCAAAGATGTGTAATTTCATTGCTCTATTCCATATTATCAAATGTATCTGGCTGTCTTTCCTCTTAAGGCTTATCCATGAGCATAGCCTATTGCCAAGGTCATATTATTTTGGATACAAAACCTTGGTTCTGTTATGTTGTCTGCCAGAAAATGATCGAAACAGTGTTTCTGCAGTGAACAACTGTGGGTTGTTTATTGGTGCCATGGCCTGAGATTGCCACCTTTGATAAGATCACCACATATCTGCAGTTTCTTCGATATATTTTTTATTTACATAATGAAAATATGCATTTTTATTCTGTTGCTGGTTAGCAGATTTTTTTTTTTTTTTTTTTTTTGTCCATTGCAACAAAACAATCATAAACGGACATGGATTTTCCTGCATCCACATCACCAACACCACCCAGAACAATCCATCCTAGGACTTAGCAAGGATGGGACTGTTATCAACTAGCTTATAACTGAACTTGCACGCTTTAATATTGAATCCACAGGAAACTTGATGAGTAGTAAGAAACCTTCATCTAAATTTTCTTGTGGATCTGAGATTGCATCTAGCATATGACCTAAGACGGTCTTTTGTTCAGCACCTCTGAGTTTCGTTATGTAAATGTTGGCCTGAAATATGCCAGAGCATATTTGCCTGATCGTTCTGCAATCCAGAAGATTGATGAACACTTGTTGCTTCTCAATGCAAGTGTCCATTTATACTTCATGGCACTCCAAGACTATAGTGTGATTATAGTCACCCTTGGATCTGCCAGGAGAAAGACATACTAGGGCACTCGCTTGAAGCTGAAGCATGTAGAATTGAAGGAAAACTGAAGGTAACTAAGTGATTTTATTTTGTCAATGGGCCTCCCAATTTGCAGTTGAATTTTGAAATAATTGGGACCGTGGACACAGGCTGATGTTTTGTGTCGACAATTGGCATATGATCAGTTAAACCATAGTTTATTCTCTCTTTTCCTTAACTTTGTCCCTCTTCTTTGATTGTCCTTTTGATGTTGTCTAAGAAAAGTTGGTCAAAATAGTGTATAATGCAAACAAAAGTAAAATACAAAGCAAACATCTGTATCTCATTGTCCAAAGGTGAAGGCAGCACAGGTTCTGATAGCAAAAGTCAGTGACCACGAAATGAGTTGAAATCCTTAGAAATAGAGGAGAACTACACAATCAGAAGAAACTATGCTGAAAGAAACCCTTAGACCTCTTATTTGGAAAGTTCTTATTTAAATGCCACCATTTTTCAGACTCAATGGCGAGAGGCCTTTAGGCTTATGGGAGAGGCTACACTAATATGAGTCATACACATCATCAATAACATTCTTTATGCTTATGATTATGATACGTCCTTTGCTGGAGGCATACACATAAGACTTTTAGTACCACCACAGGATTAACATGTAGGAAACACTCCATATGCTCTATCTACATTATTCTTGAAGGCATACTCATAAAGTTTCTAATGTTTTCATTAAACAAAAAGAGGGATGGGTGATCTAATTATTTTGCTGGTATCGTGTTTCATGAAAAAAAATGCCTATTATCAAAGGATTCATTACTGTATATGTGAAGCTTTGCATGAACACATAAAGAATGGCATTTCTATATGTTTGTGAGTGCGGGCGCCTTAGTGCAACAATTAGATTGTTCCATTATGACCTAGATGTCAAGGTTTCGAAATATAGTAATAGTCTCCTAGGATGGGATAAAGTTGCATGCATCTGAACCTCTCCAGATCCTGCAATCGCAGGAGCTTCATCCATTGAGATGCACTTTTATTTCCGTATGTTCATATTAAAATATATTCAAGATTAGCTTATGCATGGGCAGATCCCTCAGAAGTTTGGCTAGTATCTTAGTCTAGACATAACCTCCGCATCCTTTTATTTCCAAGATGCTTATTGTCTAAATTTATAATGTAAAACAAAATCCATGGTGCTTATGTTGAAGATCTATGTGTTATGAAGATTTTGTTTATAATAATTAGAACCATTTGTGTTCATGAGTAGTTTATGGTAACTAGAGTTCTAAAATAGAAATTTGGTTGTAGTTGGATGTAATTGGGCTTATTTAGTAGTAGGTCTGTCGTTTACTTCATAATTAGCGGCAGATTCACTTTTTGGACTTAAAATAGGGTTGATGGCCAAAATATAAATGTCTGGCGTCCTTTTCTTGGTACTTTCCTCTCTACATCTTCCTCTTTTTCTTCTGTTCTTTCTCATTGTTTCTCCTACCATTTTTGGTCTTCATGATACCGTTGCATGGTATTAGAGTCCCATCAAATATCCAGCTCTTCTATTTGCTTCATCATTGATCTCCAATGACTATTTGAAAATATTTATCCTATCTAAATTAAAAAAAGGAGGGATTGAAGATTCTTTTTGCATTTTCTCAAAGCCTGGGATGATCTGCTGCAAGTGGTGATTGTATCCCTCCTTTTTAAGCTACATTTCTGGAAAAAAAAAAAAAACTTGCATTATTGACTATTTCATTCTTTCTTTCCTTTTTTTATTGTCAAATCACTGCCTAGTTGTCTAGGTTTAACCAACTAGATCCTGGCTTAGGACCATAAACTTTGGAGAATCATCTAGAAATCAAATAAACAACCTCTACAATTTCACATTGCACACCATCCTTTATGACACTTCTGAACCGAGATGAAAAGCAGAAAACTATTCACAAGATGCAGTTTCTTGTCTCCTCAAAGCATGAATGAAATCTTTGAGGATGGTCTTGAAAATGACTAAGAAAAAAGTTATAGGTCTACTTCCCTATGTCCAATTATCTCAATCTTCAACAAAGCCTTGCTCTTAGCATTTTGTGGTCAGTAAATTCCTAATTGATGCTATCATATGTTTTCTCAAGCTGCATCTTAAAAGTCTTGAGGCTTGTGGCTGACTGACCATTGATGCAAAAATCAAAATCAAAATATGCACGATCAAAGACTTGCCTAGTCAGTAGGAAAGTAGTGTTCAGAAACAAACAACTTGGTTATCATCTTGCCAACTTGTGAAGTTGCTACATCAAAAGGAAACAACTTGGTTTATGATTATTTTCATCCTATTAATGAGGACCTCGATCATAATTTTATAAATGTCATTCACTGGTCCTAGAACTTATCATCTCCAGAGTAGAATTTCTGGTGATCTTCAAAGGTCAGCAAGGAGAAAGACCATCAATTCTCAAATATCCCAATTCCATGGTACTGTTATCAGAAGTAACTGCAGATCATTGGTGGCCACCTTATAAAATCTTGCCATCTTGTCTGTCGTCAAATGTAGCTATGGATCATTGATGGCCACCTTGTAAAATCTTGCCATTTGTCTAATTAACATATATCACCTCATTGGTAGCAAACAACTCATGTAAAAGGGCTCCAAGACTTTAGTTTCAGCTTGCATATGTTATTAGATAGTATTTCTTACTATCCTGAACCAATTTAACATCATATATTCCTAGCATGCCTTAACCTCAAGTGATTTACACTACATTTGCATATGGAGCATATTACATACTATATCAACTATTAGATTGTCCAAAGCACCAAATTTTTAAAAGACCAGAACCTTTATTTTTCATGTGGCAGAATCTATATTCATCAGATAGTTTTAGGTCTTGTACATTAAAATTACTGCTAATTTATCTGTTACATTGTCACTATTAACTAGACATTTGTGTAGCTATGGATATTCCAGTATGCCCTGCCATAGAAAGTAGCTTTGCAAGGTTTTTGCTGGCTGCTCTACTTCTGATACAGCCACTACCCTGTTCCTCCCTTTAGAGTTCCTAATCTGGATTCACTTCACCTCTTCCCTGCTTCTGCTCCTAAAATTTGATTGAAGAACTTCTCTATTGCTTTCTTTATTTTCCAACTTCTAGCAAACTGCGAGATTGAAGAAAATTGAAAACAAGCTAACTGGGAACCATCTCAATTCAGTAACATCACATGCTGGTGGTTCCCAATTGTCAGTATAGAGTCTCCAGTAGAAGTTTGAGGTGAGGCGCGAGCATTGCATTCAGTGGGATACATTAGGCAACATGTGTCCATGTTTTTCCAGCAGTGTTGAAAGTGCTTTATGAATGTGGTCTATGAATAACTATAGACATCATTAACATTATTATTGTTAAGTGCCATGATCTCTATCATTGCTGCGGGCAACCATGAAGAGTCTAGTGTGAGGATTATGAAGGCTGAAGTCTGACTAGTTAATGATGCTAAATGATCAAAATTCAGCTGGAACCATTTTAAGGTTTGCATTTGGAGCTGTTCTGTCTGTCAGGGATGAGTCTTTAGGTATTAGGAGTTGCCATCCTTTGAGCTGTCGTGCAATGTAGTGACTCTATTTATCTCGAAGGGTTGTCTTTAGCCATTACCTGATGACCTGCAAAGCGGAATTGCTCTAGAAAATTATAAGCCATTCTAGGAATTGAATTCTCATGTATATCTTTGCACTCATATTCCCTCTCTTTTTTTTTTTTTGGAAAAATCTTTGCACTGATATTCTGTCAAAGTATCTGGTAGAAATATTTTACTTGAGTTTTAAGTTTCAACATCAATGACTGAATCAAAGATCAGTCTTGAATTCCATATTCGAAGTTGCGATCGGATCTATTCATTAAAAAGAATCGATTCAATACATTTCTTATGCCTATAGGTGCTATATTGGATTTGAATCAGATTTCGGATCAATCTATATTGATTGACTGCCTTCATTATGTTGTTGCTAGCAAATACCACTGTTTTTAGTTTTGGATCTTCCAAATCATTTCCTATTAGTAATAGTAAGCCGATCCGGATCGATTTTTTTCTTATCCTTTAATATAAAGATTCATTCTCTTCATAAAAAAGAGGAGGTAGAACCAATAAAGATTTCTTTTTCGATTCATCAAGGACACGGAGAATATTCTGATTACAATATTTGAGCTTGGTGTAGGACAGGAGTTGCCGAAATGTTTGAGTTGCTTGGATCCAAATCTATATTTTCCCATGTTTTTAGATCTAGATCTTGTGATCCATCAAGTCAGTTCGGAGTAGGCCAATTGGCCCGTGGGACTGCTCAAATCTTGGTACTAAAATAGCCATCCTGTTCTTAATTCTTCTCCTCCTCCTAGGAGATAAAACACCTCCTTTTGATATTTCCTTGGAGGAAAAAAATTTCTTCATGTTCATTTAGTATTTTTCTAAAACTTTTTGTTGTTCATTTGGTATTTTTTTAAGAAATATTTTTTTAGAAAAGTTGTTTGAGGCCTAGGAAAATGTTTTGTAGGATAAAATAGAGTTTGCTTGAAAATACGACGGAAATATTTTATGATTGAATCATAGTTAAAAATTTAAAGAAATTATTGTAAATAATTAGAAAATTGGCAATGAATGTAGTTTAAAATGATGGATGATAAAGTGAATTTAAGAAAACAAGAGCAGCACGATAAGAATGAGTATATTGAAATGAGAGTAGGATAATTAGGAAGAATGGCATAAGAAATAAGTGTTCGGGATCAGGTATTGGAGTTGTGTTGATGGGGGATATTGAGTCAAAATTGAATGAAATGGCTTGGTTATGTTACATAAACTCATTGGAGCTTGTCTTGTGTTAAGAAGCAATATTTTTGCTTCTGATAATTTATTTAGATAAAAGAGAGGAAGATTTAAGGTAATATGGATGACCGTTGCAAGACAGGATTTGAAAAGAACCGTTAATAACTAGAATGAGGATTCGTAAACTTGTCTTAAAATGATTGCCATATGGCTTGATGGTTAATTAGACTAGCTCACTGGCATAACAAACATGGGCCAGCTCCCTCATCAGCAAAAAAGAAAAGAAAGGAAAAGGGAAAGCTTGAGATGGCCTTCATGCTATCATTCTGGAAGACATGATGGATATCCATTCATGGAGCATTTATAATTATAAAAAAAAAAAAAAAAGAAAGAAAGAAGAAGAAAAAGTTAGGAATAATTCTAATTGAGAATAAATTAAAAAAAAATAACTTATATAATTATGCAACATAAATTTAAAAGCACACTAAGTGATTTGATATATATATAGAAAAGATGATAAAAAAAAAATTAAAATTTTTGTATTTCATTAAATATATAATTCAAAATGGATGAAAATAAGAAAAAAGTTTTTATGATTAATTTTAAATTAAAAATTTATTATTATTATTGGTGGCGGTGCTTGAGAGGACACTAGGCGGAGTAAAGCAGAGAGAGAGAGAGAGAGAGAGAGTGCATGCACCTGGGTGCTGAGAAAGAAACACGATGAGAATGACACTTCGATTAGCTTGGAACTCAAGAGACGATCTGTGTCCTGCTGGCGTGAAAGCAGGCCCAAGGCCAGTCATTATCATGGACATAATTTAAGACCAAGCACGTTGAGGTGTTGAGATGAGACCTAGCGGATGGTTGGGACGTCCGAAATCGCGTGGATACCAAGTGCCAGTGGTGCCCAAATTCCCGCTGGGATCCGTTTGGGATAAGACATCCCTTTCACCCAATAAATCGTCTCCCCTCGTAGCTCAAACCGCTCCCACCCCCGCCGATGCATCCATCACCTTCCCCCGGAAAATATCAAACCATCCAACGTGTCATGCACCAAATCCTCTCAGAAGCATCCGATGGCCAAATTATTGATGCAGACTTCCGTTTGCGTGGCGACAAAATCCTCTTGGTTGAGAGGTTTCGTCGTCTTATTCTTCGTCACAGTGGACCCGTCTAGGTTCGTGAACTCGATGAACTGGTTGTTGTCTTGGTGCAAGTGTGCTGCATCAAGCTCGCTTGGCTTCTTTATTTGTGGATAAGCCATCGGTTTGAGGGGGCATTGTCAGTTTGGTCGTTTTTAAATCCAAAGGCCTTCTCTTCAGTGATATCCACGAAACAGAGCTGCCTCGTGCCATCACGCCTAGGGCAGAAGACAGCGACTCCAAGCTCGTCTTTTCGCCTTTCTCCGTTGAATTAAATTGTGATCCATATCCTAACAAGATTAGCTCAGACGCATACCGTTTATATAGATCATGGCTTCCTTGTCCACGACAAGCACCAATCTTCACTTCATAATCATAAAATATCTTGGTTGCCATGAAGCCAGGGTTTCTTTAACCCTGAAAAAATGTTGCAAGCCTCCTTACATGATAGGAAACATCTAACCATATCCACGTATTAGTTGTCATATCGATCCTTTGCTCTTCCATCCTACTTCCTTTGAAACAGGTTGTATTACTATAATGAAAGTTACTTATGTACGAAACTTGGCTCCAAGTTTCCAGCACTTTGGCTGGAATTCTGCTGGGGACTTGATGTTCTTAACATGAATTGGGTTCATCTTCAGTTTAATTAATAAAGGATGGGACTAAGGTACGGTTCGCTTGATGCAAACCATGCGGTCCCTCTCTTTCTCTCTTCCACTCTTCCACTTAATCACATCCCAGCTTATGTGAATGACATCAAATAGTAAGTTGTCAATCGTTGGTAGAGAATGGCGTGGTTAAGTTGTAAAGAAGCCCAAGTTTATTTTAATCGATGCAAATGCAACTAAAAAGTAACTACCAAATCATCTATATACTTTAGGATAAAATATAAATTACTACCATATGATTTAAGCACTACTAAATTGTATCCATTTGAAATATTGTGCTTTACTATTATGCGCTTTTTATCTATTATTGCATAGAGGTACATCATTAGCTTCTTTACAATTCATACGATATTTTCATGCGATTCGAAATGTTAAAGTTAATTAACATATGCTTTATCCATTATTGCATGGAAGGGTACATTATTAACTTATTACATGTGTGAGTCATAGAGAAGTTAACGATATAGTCAAATTTAACATTTCGAACTACATAAATATAATTTGAGAGCATCTAAATTATAAGATAGTAATCTGTATTTTATCTTATATTTTAAATGCACATAAAAAATAAATCATAGGTTCAAACTAAACCCCAAAAGAGATGTATATAGGTCGACAATTTGCAAACCCAGTCAAACGTGGACTAAGTTCAGTCGACGCCCATTTTATTTGATCACTAAGTTTCAAGATAGTTGACACCGTTACACCTCATGCCAGAATGGAGGTGAGACCCGGTGCAGGGCATACGAAATCGCAAGATACCTCATGCTACGCTACTATCCCACTTGTCTTCGCTTGGGATAAGGTATCATTTTCAGCTTTATAATGGTCTCTCCCTTGAAACTTTCTTAAATTAAATGACAACTTGGGGACAAATGTATCTACTACACATTTGTGACAAGCATCGGGTGGATCCATTTATTGATAGAGATTTTGATATATACAATTCCAAAATGCTTTCAATTGGGTTTTATTCAGTAGTAGATGAAAAGGTTCTTAAATTAATTTCTCGCATTATCATACACAATTGTTAGATTCGTTCCCAATTTCTAGAGAAAAGAATAAAATAATCTCACCCAATAATGAGATATTTTACAATTGATGTCAACCTTTATTATTGGACAAAAGATTTTATTAATTATGGGCAAAAGAGGATCATCTTCTATGTTTAATTGCTTGTAGCTAATTACAGGATTATTTTTGTTGCACATCATAATTTAGCTAGAATCTATCCCTGCTTCATATCATGACAGGACCACACTCGAGTCAGGTAGTAAGTAAACAATTATAAGCACATAATGTTTTTTTTAAAAAAAAAACTATTTTTAGGGATAGTGATTTTTACTCCTTTAAACTCTTCAGACTTAGTTTCCAAAAGCTAGCTGATGTGAGGATGAAAGTGGTAACTAGAATAGTATTGGTGCAAAAGAGCTGGAAGAAGCTTAAAAATGTTCTCATGTTCTTCAACGTTCAAATCAGCGTATGGATTGAGAAAAATAATATCTAAAGAAAGTTTGTCATGCCCGCGTGCAAACGATTTTCTTCTTTTTAGCGATTTTCTTCTTTTTAGCGCGTTTGGTAACAAACGACTTGGATATGGCTAACTTCTCAAAGTAGGTGAGGTTTTTAATGGGCTTCTTTTCTTGTGATTTGATTTTGGGGACCATCATGCAACGGTTCTACTAAGCCATCGAATTTCCAGCGTATAAGCTATAATAAATCGAACAATGGGGCATCATTTTTGTGAGGTTGCAGTGAGCGTATGGTTTCCGGGAAAATTAGGCATACACCGGCCATGGTCCCAACATGAGTAGTGTGATGATGTGAGCCATCTACCACACAAACAATAGGGGATGATGTGAGGCCGCGGTCCAAGGTTCATGAACGGAGACGGAACAGAGTTATTGTTTGATGTTAAGTGGGCCACAACAATCTCACTTGCCTTCATTTTTGTAAAGTCATCTCTTTGAAGAAGATGACAAGCCTATTCTTACCCAAAAAAAAAACCCTCTTCGCTTGACTATATTTACAAGACAAAACCCGTCTCCTCTCCTCGTGTCAACTATATATATATAGACATTGACATCTTGATTTGCCTCTATTAAATGTAAGTTAGGTGAATATTTTTTAGAACTTTTGTCAAAGCTATTTATGGATCATGATTGATGTAGTATGAGCTTGTAGATCGATTTGATAGCAACATATAGTGCCTGACCAAATTATCGTGTATATATATATATATTTTCAAAAAAGTAAGTCTCAATCAGAAGAGGCTTCTTCCACTGGTATCATTATATCTGAAACAAGTTTTATCAAAGATAATACTTTATTTAAAAAGAATTCTACCAAAGATATCATTCTATTTAGGATATTGCTCATCTAAGCCATCCACTCTGAATGGACCAATTCAAAAATGATTCTTTTAAGCCGTTTCGTACCATGGCATGTTCCGCTATCTGAGCTACCATTCTTCTTACCTGTTCGCATTTGAAAGCTAATTTTAGACATTAATAATAATATAATATATATATATATATATCACCAACAATTCCTGCTATCAACTCTCGGTTGCTAGAAATCCAACTCTAAAGTTAGTTCTTAAAAACAAGTTTAATTCGGAGTATTTGTACACGGCTTTTGGATCTTAGAAATTAGATCAAATGGTAGTAAGAATCTTGGATCCAGAGAATGGGAACAACGGGCTTTTTGTTGCCAGAGATCGGCATGATCTGGAAATGAAATATCGGAGTATAACTCTTAAAAAGGTTCAGATCTTTTAAGTTTATGATTTTTATCTTTGGATTTTTGGGATGAGTGAGAAGTTGGCTCAATGGTGAGCCATTGCCAGAGATTTGGAGGTGGGAGAAAGGTGGTCGCCGGTGAATGGCAAACAAGGGGAACTGTATTGGGTTGGAAGTTTGACGTCGGTGAGGTCGGGCGGCGTCAGCTAGGCTCAGCCGATTCTCTAAGATTGGCCATGGGAGAAAGAGATCAGCCATGGTTGATCGACTGAGCTATGGGAGCGGTGGGCTCCCACCGTGGGAGAAGAAGAGTTCGGTCCTCTTAAAGCTTCGCGAAGAAGTTTGGTGAACCGGCTAATGGTTGACCCGGTTCACATTTGGTTCAAGCTCAAATTAAATAAGATGCTAAGATTTTAGATGACTAAATTGATCAATTAGATAACCTATAGTGAGCTAAGTTGATCAGTTTCTGACCCGAACTGAACTAGGATTTTGGTTCAATATAGATTAGTTTAGATCTGTTGAACCTAAACTAGTTCTGTTGATTCAGTGGACTAGAAATTGAAAAGATTCAATTGGATGAACCAAGTTTTCAAATAAGGCCCAATCAAGTAATTTTGAAACCTTTGTGATTTAGACTCGTAAACCAGAAAAACAATTTATGCCAAATCAGTAAATATATTTGCTGAATTGGTATCAAATGAGTTAGGTTCAAACCAAATCAAGTTGGGTTTAATCCAATTAGAACTTAGTTAAGCTAATTAAACTTCAAGAGAGATGTCTAGTGATCTAATTAATCTAAGGTAATCCCAATATAACTTAATTTGTTGAATAGAACATTGTTTAGTTAATGGATAATTTTATTTAAATAATTATTGGTGAATATTATAAGGTGATTAAGCATGGGTTAGGAAGGGGTAATTTTGTAATTAGCTAATTTAGTAATTTTTTGAAAAATTTAATCAATAAATTATCAAATGACTTAACTAAGTCATAAATGGTCTAGTTAAGCATAGTTAGGAAGGATAAATCGGTTTTTTTTAAAATATGGTTAGAAAAGCATAATGGTAATTTTCTTAAATTATGAATTTTAGTGAATTAATTAATTAATTATGTTAATTATATGTGATTATTGATTTAATTTGACTAAGAAAACTATTGGGATTAGTGATTCAAGGTAAGAATTTTATACCTATAATTATACAATATGTTTTATGTCTTGCATGCCTGCATACATCGTGGTTTATTTGTTGGATTTCTTAGCATGATTTAATTGAGCACAATGGTTTATTTGTGGAGTTGCTATATATGTTGTGATATATTATTTTGGTTAAGAATGGTTTTAGCTTTGATTTGAGTTTTATGGGTATGATATGTTGAGATATGCTATTTCAGATATGATATGGTTTTGGCTTTGTTGGATATAAGTTGTAATATGGGCATGTAGACTAATCATTAAGATATGTATGATTTTTATTTTTGCTACGTAGTACTAGTTCAGGCAGTATTGGTGCGATTCCTTATTGGTTTAAATCAGCAGCACCGAGGAAGGGCTTAAGAGTCGTGCAAGGTCAATGTAGATAATTATGGTCTGTGGATATAATATGCTTGAATTTATTACGTTGGGCACTAATATAAGAACTAACATGTGCATCTGTATATTGTTAGATTAGATTGTTAGACACGAACTATTAACATAAGGTTTGTCAGTATATTTCTTCAGTATGCATAGTGATTTAGTTCAATGCTAAGGTTGGTTGAGTTTGTAGATATGATGTTACTGTTAATACATGGTACTAGTTCAAACAGTAATGGTGTGATTTCATACTGATCTAAACTAGAAGTATCGAAAAAGGGTTTAAGAAACATGAGAGACCAATGTAAAACTAGTCACGGTCTGTGAGTATAACGTGATTGAGTTCATTACGTTGAGCATTAATATGGGAGCCAACTTGTGAATGTGTATATCATCGGGTTAGATTGTTAGACGCAGACTATTGGTAGAGATTTGTCAATATGTATCAATAGTATGTACAAGATTGAAATATAGATATGTGGTTATATTAATGATTTTGGCATTTATTTTTGTTTATATTGGTATATGAATATATTACTTTCTATAAAAATATATTTTGATATATCATTCGTTCTGATTTTCTTAGCATATTTATGATGGTTTATATAGAATTCCTATTGGGTTTTTAGTTCATTATCCCTCTATTTTATCATAGAAGATAATGACGATGCCTATTTGCTGGATCCAGATCTGAGAATTGAGTAGTAAAAGTGAGAGTAGCATATAAGTTGTTATATTTTTTGATAGTATATATATATTGATATATTCATTGAGATTGATATACAATCATTCATGTACTAGTTTGATGATTGGTGATAACATTACGAAATTTATGGATTTAGCTTTTATCGATATTAATGATTGCCATTTATATTGTTTATGATGAGATTTAAAGGCCTTGTGTACTCTTGGATTCATTTAAGAGAATGCAGCTATATTGCGATATCTTTGGATTAGGCATTGGATCAGGTTCATGATGGTTCCCTTACGTTTCTCCGTTGAATCATAGTTGGAATTAAATATTTTCACAAAACCTGTCTCCTCTCATCACAGCAAACACTTGAGAAGAAGATAATACCAATCCAACGCTCTCTCCACCTTCCTCTATCGGATTATAGTTGGAATTAAATATTTTTCACTTTCTATCCTTCTATAAAATTCATAGACCATAGGCAAGACCCAAAACCTTATCCATCTTTAAAATATTATTTCAGAACCATCGAAGAAGGTACTTGAAGACCATCATGGCTTCTTCAAAGTGACAAGTACTTTTTCCATCGCAACCATAACTATCATTAATTAACATAAAATAAAGCATTTGTTTCAACGTTGCAAACCTGTATGTTGTAAGACGCTAAACTATTGCAGAATACTTAAAATTTTTGTTGGAAAAAACAAAGAAAGACTAGATCAGCTTAGCAGTCATCCTATGAGCCCACTATGCAAAATAAATCCTGTCTCCGCTCATCACAGCAAAGACATGAGATAGTGACCTGATGCTAATCCGATGCTCCTGTCTCCTCTTATCACAGCAAAGACATGAGATAGTGACCTGATGCTAATCCGATGCTCTCCTCACCTTATTTCTTCTGTTGGACCAGAGTTGGAGTCAAATAAGGTCTACCTTCTGTTCTGCAAGACTGATAAAAAAAAACGTCAGAACCTAATCCGTATCTTAAAAGATTGTTTCAGAACCATCGTTGAAGATGATTATATATGGCTTCTTCGATGATGACAAACGCTCTTTACCTCGTAACCTTCAGTATTTTGTAGAACACTGGACTCTTGTCAGCAAACGACTGTCTTTTTGGCTTTGGGCTCTTCGATCCGGTTTCTCCGAAATTACAGTGAATGTCACGTATGTGGCAAGTTTGCCTCCAAACACTGATTGGATTTTGCTTTGGACCAAGGCTCTTAATAAAGATTAAGTTCAACGTCATCCTTTTAAACAAATTCTGTCTCCTCGCACCACAACAAGGTGGCATGACACAAATCCTGCTATGGGTCAATTCTGGACAGAGGATGCTACAGGAAGGCTGTAAAGGGGCTTAGAGTTTGTTTGTTTCTATGACTTTTGGTTCAATCAAGTTAAAAATACCTGGATGTATAAAATAAAGTTTGGATGATGAATCCACTGCTCCAAATTAATGCGCTTCCCGTGAGTGGGAAGGTTGACAGAAGAGTAAACAACCTATAATTGTTCAAGAAATTAGTATATAACCGATGTTGTATAACTCGCCTAATCTTAGGTACCATATTGCTACAATACACTTATACTTTCGAAAAGAAAAATTTTAATCAGGAGTAATTTCTATCAAAATTATCGCTTATTTAGGAATAACCTTTACAAATATATTGATCACTTTGAGTAAAGTTTTTCATCTAATTTGGAAAGAGTTTCTCTTTCCTATTTGAAAGAAACTTTGCCAAAACATTGTCGTATCCAAAATTCAGCTAATTAGAGTCATGCACTGATGAGTGACCAAGTAAAAGGAACTCGCATGGAACTCTAGCATCCTTCTTTTACTATATTTATTTTTTGAGCTTAACTTGAGTGCATCGCATGGTTCTCTAAAGATATTTTCTGAATCACTTTTGCTATCTCTTTTCTCTTTCTAGCAAGGACGTGTGCATTGATTGGTTAAAGAGAATACTCTACCGTTTGAGTTAAGGTTAATATGGTGTATTGATCAGTTATATGCTACATTGTCTGCATCAAGGTTAATCTAGTCAATTGGTGCTCAGAAGCTATTTTCAAACATCGAATCATTAGGCAATGCTAAAATTATCCAACAATCTCTGAAAAACGTGCATAAATCTAGTTTTTTTGGGGTGCCAAAAAACATGGTGGGATTGTGATTTATTAGCAGTGAAACTACCAGTTATATTCTTGATGATTCAGAAAAATTGGGAGTAGAGAAAATTTCAGGGAGGTTTTGAGAGAGCTTTTTTCATAGTCATTGGCAATCAGCCGTTGCCGTGCTGCCGAAGATTGAGACAGCTATGATCAAGGATTTTATTCGCCAGTGATCCAAACATTATCTTCCTTCTCAACATCGCTATAAGTCAACAACAGGTTGCTTTTCAAGGAAAATAGCTACAGAGAACATCATGCAAAAAAGGGTTCCAAGAAA